>WARS01000046.1:38177634-38777634 GCA_008933995.1 Datnioides undecimradiatus
CACACACACACACACACACGGTTGCTGTGATACTTAAGTGTCAGCACGACTCTGTCCTGGTGAATTAGCACTATAATATGACTGGCAAATACTCCCTAAACCACCACCATCATCATTATCAGATCCCACAAATAAACAACTGCAAACAGCAAAACATGTGCACACACCGTAAAGCTACACACACACACACACACACACACACACTCATACACATACACACATACACTACAGATATTCCCCAGTTGTGTGGCAGCTGGCTCTGTATCCACTAACTGCAGCTAGAGATACAAGTTCCCTCGAACAGGGAACAATTTCCTCCAAATGCATGGTAATGTTTGAAATAAATAAGCTACATTATGCATAAAAGGGAAAATGATTACCCGCTTTTAAAAGCCTTTATGAATATTTATAAAGTGTTTCTGTCGCCGCTTATTTCCCTGGCTTTTTGGATATTCAGTCAGGAGCAGCTAATAGAAAAGCCCATGTTCTCTCTCACTGTTTCAACATGACGCTGACGTGGACATTAATGCTTTTAATGCTTTGGCTTTACAGAGAGAAAAAAATATTACCTTTGATTGCTGATTGAATTTAAATTCCTTGTGGCCTTTTTGGTGGCTTTTATTCCCTTTGTGTGCTTTTATATGTGAGCCTGAGAGCATGTGTGTGTGTGTGCGTGTGTGTATGTGTGTGCGTGTGTGTGTGTCTTTTATGTTTTAAAGCAGCCTGCAGGCACGAGGCTGTGCAGGACAGCTTTTCTCTCCCTGTAGCTGTGATTGTCAGGGTTAGTTAAAGGCACAGGGTCCCGTGGCTTTAAGGACAGCGTGATCCGGTGGCGGAGAGATGAAAAGAGAGAGGTAACTCATCCACCCATCTGAGGGGATTTTCCCTTCAAGGGCCTCATCACAATCTCTCCAAATGAAACCATTATCTCAACATTTCTGCCCCAGGCGCTCTCACTCAGACTATTTTACTCTTTCTTTTGCACACACACACACTTTCACACCACATCCTCTCTGCTCCCCTGAACTTTTCCCTTTTTCCTCTCTTTGGAGCGGTATTTGGAGATGTGAAGAGAAGATGAAAGATGGAAGGTGACAGCAGCAGAGAGATGGTGGATGGCTGCGAATGGAGAACGGGGAGTAAAGGGGTGGAGGTGTCAGGGGAGGAGGAACCAGCAGGGAGGAAAGTGTCAGAGATGGAGGAGACGTTGGCGGTGTGTGTGCATGTGTGTATGTGTGTGTGCGTGTGTGTGTGACTGGAGGTGACTCCTAATTCATCCAGGGAAAGCTTAGATTTGGTTTGCTTGTCATAACAGATGCCTCAGCCTGCCCAGAGGGAGAGCTGTTCTCCACCTGCCGTGATTCAGTTTGAAATGTCTCTTAATGTATTAGTCGGCCAAAATGGATCCCATGGCTCATACCTGCAGACATGCCTGTCTTTTATCTCCACACACACACACACACACACACACACACACACACACACACACACACACACACACACATACTCACACACACGGTGTCACTGCAGCCACACACCAACCCCACCAAAAGAGGAGAGGGGGTAGGAAAGGAGGAGGAAAAGAGAAGGAGAATGAGAGGGCGGTGATCATGGTGGAGACGCTGGATAATGCCGTGGCCTTAGGACCGACAGAAATCACCCGTAGATGATTGGATTATGTGCAGTCACTGAGGCACACCTGGCTCTAAACAACAGGAGCCCTGGGCGAGATTTTCCTTGGGGCCCGCTTTACTTTGCCCGGAGCCAAGAATGATGAAATAAAACCATAAACTATACATACTGGATTGTTTAACTATATAGCCTGTATGACTGTATAAAGCTATTATTTATTTTACGAGGACAACATGAGAACCTGTTTAAGGTTGTACAACTGCAATGTTGTGAGAACATTTCCGGAATCTATAAAGTTCACGTCAGGTATACCGAACACAAGAGCAGCCCCGCCCAACAGACGGGTTGTGGGTACAGCAACATCAGTGCTGCACCAATGCTTCATGTGACAGAGTAAACACTGATGTGCGGTCAGAGAGGAGTAGATTGCTTGATATGATCTATCCATTGACGGGTGGTGGGGACCACTGATTGGTATTTACTCCAGGCCCAATGTAACTGTGTATTCAGCGTTCTGCACAGGGGAGCTGTTCCCTCTGCCTAGAAGCCTAGATGCATGGAATATAAACATAATCTATAAATCATGTTTGCTTGTATTATTTGTCTCATATTACCGTGTTTTACAGTTGATGTTTGGTGAAAGTGTTAGACAGATAATGCTAATAGTTCCACATGGGCTTAAATTATGAGAGAAATGAATTGTTATTGTGATTGTATTGAGCATTAACTTCTGATATTTGTCTTCAGGGTCGAAGCTGAAAGCAATAGAGTTACACTAATAAAAGCAGAGAGCTGATTGGTTAAAGATGAAACGTGTGGATCCAAAAAAACAGCTGACCAGCTTTTTTTTTGTTTTCGTTTTGTTTTGCATCACTCAAAATAGTACAAAAAGGTATACAAATATATATATATATATATATATATGGTGGTTTTATTAAAATATCAAGGTGTCTATGGCCTCACATTAGGAAATATGTGTCCCTCAGAGTGAATTTGTTGTATTCAGATACCTCCCTGCTGAGGACCGTTCCAGGGTGGGAACCCACTGCAGCTGGTTTCGATGTCCTTTTGGAGCAGCTGTGTGTTGCAGTAAAGGTTTGAGTGCTTTAAGTAGAGGCAAGATCACCTAGGCATGTGGCGGAATGTAGCCGTGCCTGGACTCTGCAGGTAATACTCCCTTATGCATTGCCACATAATATTTTCAACATTATGAAAGTATTCATGAAGTCAGTCTGACATTTGATCTTTTGGTCAGCATCAGTTAGTAGTTAATGTATGGAAACGTGCCACTGTGGGAGCAGTCGTTGATGGATAACCTTCGAAACCAACCTCAAGTTAACCATGAACATGCATGTACAGATGTGTATGGATGTGTTTATCCATTGAGGGTGTAGGAGATACTGTTATGATTACAAGAAGCATTATTACCGACAAACCACATACCAAATAAAATGCCATAGAGCACCACGCACCTCCTGATTTATTGATTCTCAGCTTGGACTTTGATCAGCTCACAGGCTAAATGGGTTGCAGCGAAGGAAGGGTTAACTCTCACCCCCGCTCGGTTCCGTGCGGCAGATCAAATGGAACAAGTTCATTACAGAGACGAGGCGGATCGTTCCGCTGCATCCATCATCCATCCATCAGCCATTAGTTCTGTCTCCCAGATTCCCAGAGAACCTGTTGGGATCCGGGAGACAAAGCAATCAACCTAGCCTCCGCCTCTGATAGAGAATTGGAGAATTCCACGAAGCCGACCCGACAGTGACCTTGAGGCTGCAACGTGATTTCATTATAGGGGAAGTTGAGACAATAGAGCCGAGGCATCTGAAGAGCACAGAGAGCGGCTTGCTAAATGGAAAGTGCACTGAAACATGATGATTTCATCGTGTTGGCACTTAGTGGAAACGTTCACAGCAGTACGAAACAGAGAACCACGATATGTGCACATGGCAGACACTCGGAGGTGTCAGGGTTTAGAAAGAAAGTCCAATAACTGATAAGATCCCCAGTTCAATAAACACAACTCCTGTCAATTCTTTCTTGAGAGAGACACTGACTTCCTGACTGAACAAAGCCGTGCAGACAGGGAGACATAGCTGGCTTCATCTGTCCGTCGAAGTACTGTTTTTTTGGCTGGGTCTGCTATGGAAATGTTCCCTAATAACTCTCCACAAACATGACAGGACAGAACGTTTGAGCATTCTGTCGCTTTGCGTGTCAGTTACGGAAATAACTGCAATGCTTGCACGATGCGGAGAGCGGTGTCACTGCATGAAAACTGTGGTGGGCTGGGAAAGAATGATAAAGGGAGGCAGAGGAGTGATCAGAGGCTGCAGCAGGACGCTGTTAGAAGTTATCTTGTGGTGAAAGCTTCGACCATCGTGGGGGGAATGTCTCATGAAACACATTCCCCCTTTTTATTATAATAACTGTTTGAGATGTTTAATGGTGTAGACATTACTTAAGCACATTAGCAAGCTAATGTTAGCATTTAGCCCACAGCAGCCTCGCACATCTACTTGCTGCGGCTGTGGATGCTCCACACACAGAAGATGCCGTTTTATTGACTGATCTGACATGAGAAGAAACTCCATAACAACTTGAAACTGGCTCCTGCTGTAGCCTTTATGTTGATGTGGCAGCATTCAGGTCAGGCCGGAGCTGTGTTGGTGCTGTTATGGAAATGTTGCTAAGTCTGTGAGATTGCTGTGATGCCCCCGTTGTAGAAGTTATTCAGACATTAGACCAAACAACACGTAAAACTGCAAACACATTTACATTATAAAGCAGAGTCTGAAAGGGGTTTCAAAGCTCCAGCTAAACATCTTAGTAGTTTGTATGTAGTCATTCACATACACACACCCATTCCTGCTCACATCACACACACACACACACACACTCCCATTGAATAAACTCGCAGTGTGACCCTGAGAGCAGCCCCAGATGAACGATGCAGCTGTGAGGAGATTTGTTTTAAAAGCCCGCCGCCCCGTTCTCTCTGTTATCAACACGCCGCGCCGGGCTCACCCGCCAACTGAATTATCTTTTCTTGACATTATAATTCAGCGCACACTTGACAGCACTGTTTTCTCCCCCCGAAAATATAATTTCTGTACATTTGATTTGCTCCCCTTTTTGTTTTCTCATTATCTGTAAAACATGTTGCGTACCTCTCCACCCATTTCTAACCCTCTACGGTTTCACAGAGGAAGTAGAAAATGAAAAGTCATGCTGCGTATCTTCATATGAAAGTGCCCAGGTTCAATTTTCCTCCTTCCCACTTTTCAAAATATTTCTAATAATAAATAGGTCTTGGCTGCAATTCACTGGAAAATGAAACCAGAACATGATGATAAATGTGTGTAGAATAATTCGCTGGATGATAAAAGGAGGGGACTTCCTTTTAGTGGTGCACGGAGCTGGCTTGTCCCATTCTTTCTCCTCACTGTACAATATTCCCTTCCAGCCTGTCCACTGGGCTATTGAAAAGAGTCCGAGATTTACAGCGTGCATGTATGGGTCTCCTTTCAAATGATCTGCAATAGATGTAGTGATACAGAATATCCTGGCTCATTTCATGGACTACATCAAAGGTAAACCATTTCTCTGTGATGGAAAGAGACCTCTCTCTGAAGGGGAAGCTACATTTTTGATACAACGTAAATCTGCTCTAATCCATAGTTTTATATTAACAGTGAATGAAATGACTTCACTGGTTTTATGGCTCACATTTAAATGTTTTACTCCGGCGTCTGCTCAGCTCAACCTGCAGCAGGTAGCGGTTTTCAGCAGAGAAGCTCCAAAACCCCCACCGTACACCGGCTGCACAGCCGCAGACAGACACAGTTGGAGACTGGCTGGTGAATGTAGTGGAGGACTTAGCAGCTGAAGAGCCAGATATTTTCTCAGGATTTGGTGGAAAACAAGAGGAGAGAAACGTAACTTCAGATGTCTAAAGTTGCTCTGTGCCTGCTGTGTAGGTTTCATGTTTTTAAAGGTGAAAATATTTTAGTGATTTGTGCTGCTTCCTGGTGGCATTCCTCTCAGTTAATGCTGCTGTAACTTTGGGTGAATATATCCAGCAAGGCACCGGTATAGTGTTTTATTCATGCTTTAATAAAAAGTTAGATATTAGGTGGGATCACTGTGGTTTGCCACTTGTTTTCCCATTTAACCAAAACTAAAAATGACTTCCATCCGTGCTTTGTAGACATCTAACACATGTCTAACTAATGTTTGTTTAGGATGTGCATCAAGGCATGACCCTCAGATGTCAGATGGGCCACAAGGAGGAATTAGGAAACGTGAGGAGAAGGGCAGTGGAGATGTTTAAAAAGTTTTTTAAAAAGGATTTAGGCTTACGGTTAGTCGAGGCAGGCGGGGTCACAACCAGGTAAACCAGGTTTCAAAATAAAACAGGAAGTAACCAAAAGCACGGAAAACAAAATCTATCTCAAAATCAGAATCTCAAAACCATGACCCTCAGATGTTTTACTGTCCATAGTGGAACACAGTATCCATAATACCAGTCTAGATGCTGTGATTACATCATCTTTGTCTATGGTGATTGATGACGACCGTCCAGTCCTCAGCTCAGTGGGCATATAGATCTTTGATGGGAAGGAGAAATACAATGAATCAGTAACTAAAATCACTGGCATGTTTGTCTTGTTTACTCCTCGTGGGAATGGTTGGACAACTTTTTTGCCCGTTGTACTTGTGGTATTATTCAGGGTGGTGAAAACAGTTTGTCCGGCTGCTGTCCTTTTTGGCTCATCCGGAGCCGCGCTGACGACGGGACAGCTGGTTCCGAGGACGGAGATGGCTGCAATAAATGTCAGTTGAATTGAATGGATGGACGCTTCAGTGTTATACAACATCGACGTTTCACTTCTTCTGTGTATTTCAGGGAGGCCTGTGCTCAACAGCTTATTGACAGTTTCTGTAAACACTAATTCTTTGTTGGCCATGAAGAGTGAATATTGGCACAAACTATTGGCTACGGACAGTTTAACTTCCAAATCTGCTGGTCAAACCATCTGCAGCAGAGTGGAGAAAATGGGAGGTAAGAGCAGTGGGAGGAGAAGAGGGTCGACTGTGTGAGGGAGGAAACAGCGGGCATGTAAGGATAATCCAGGACTCCTGTGACCTGACAAACCTCTGTTCAGGGCATTAAAGATCCACTATTGATCGCATTATAGCCGGGTGACTTTATAGACAGCTCTGCATCGGAGCCATCAGCGAGTTCATACCTTAATTTATCCAAATCATGGACAGAGAAGGAATGCTGTGCATGTGTATGTTTGATCACTGGCTGCTGTTTCCGCCATTGCTGAATCAATGGATCTGTCCAGACTCCTTCATATCTCATCAGGGCCCCGGCTGATCCCTTAAACGGACTGGAATTACATCACAATGGAGGGGTCAGGGGGCATCGTGCTGGTGCACCGGGAGAAAATCGCCTCAGGAGGAATGCGCCTCTGACCCCTCATCTCCCTCATTTTCCCCCTTTACTCGAGATAATATCACACACTCGCCTGAGCAAAGAAAATCAATATGCCTTAGCTAAGTTCAAAACCAAAGCTACTCATTAAAAAGAGAGGGAGCAAACACGCTGTTCGGAGTATTGGTCCAACCCAGGCGAGTTAAGCTGCAGGGGTTGTTATCATTGTTAAGCAAATAGATCCACAGAGGGAGAGATAGAAAGGAGAGAAATAATAAGATTTACTCCCTGTTCTATTAGCAAACTGTATCTTCCTGCAGACTGATGGGGGGGAGCCGCCCCCTCAGAGCAGCTGAATGCCCACCTCAGCACACTGGGAATTAGCTAACTGTTGATATGGAGGAGGTTGAACCGTGAAGCAGAATAGAGCTACACTCTCTGACGGACCTGGAAACACCTGGATCACAGAGTGACTGCATGTTAGTGTGCAGCAATGAAATCCTGCATCACCCTTAATTTGTCATGTATGGATATATATTTCTATATATATTGCATTAATGTAGTCAGCGTTACTCTGATAGAGATGATGGACTTGCATCTAATTCATTTTGTATATTCGCTATTCACTGTTGATGAAGATGAGCTACACCCTCTCCATGTTCTCCTACTGTGCAAATATAAAGCCAGAATGTCCCAGATACAGCTGTCCGGCTCAAACGCAAGTGAAAACTGTCAATCATGATGTCACGCCCTTTTTCTCATTAAAACCGACCTTTAAAAAATAACACATAAACAACAAAACATCTTATTTGATATCAACTTTTTTAGTTTGGCCCATATTCCGTCTGCTAACGTGGAGGGGGTGGGGCTTATGCCCTGTACTGCAGCCGGCCACCAGGGGGCGATCCAGGTGTCTTAGCATCTCTTTCGGAGAGCTGTCGTGTCGTCCGTCTTTATAAACACTCTTATAAGTGTTTCAGCATTAATATTTTAATATTAGGCAGGATGAAAGATAATGTATCAATGCTTTTATTCAATTTCCTGCTACATGTGGTCAAACTTATTATGTAAATATGCGTGACTTTTAGCTGGTATGGGTGCTGCATGGGTCACAGGTTTGTAGCTGCAGAGTGGACGGTTTGCTCCGTATTGGATGACCAGAACTCTACAGCAGATCTTTACAGTGGATTGGAGTGTGCTGTGCTTTCCGCCTTCCAAGAATCTGCTGCCTCCCATTGTGGTTTGCTCATTGACATTTCCAGATGTGAGTAGTTCACAAAGGCTGCGACTGAGGAGAGAGGCTGACATTTTGTGTCTCTGTGAGTGCTTGACAATGGCTGAGAAGCACTGACATTTATGAAAGTGCCGAGCTGAGCACTCCTAAGATTTTCTATTATGAGAGAGAGAGGAAAATTACACATTACACATTTATATCTGTTGCAGTAATCTGTGCTCATAGGATGTCAGATAAAAATGAAAGAGAAAAAGATGAGTGGTGGCAAAAAAGGGAAAAACAAAATACAGGAAGAAGGTAGCAGAAATAGGAAAGAGAGGTGAATAAAGGACAGATGATAGAATAAATACAACAACCTAGTTGCAATTCTCAAGTGGCTCGCTGTGTGAAAGCATCTTCAGTCTTTTCCTTCTAAACCTCCCTCAACTGCTGCAGACAGCTCCCTGAAGTATAGAAAGCCTTCTGCTGTTGATCTTGTATGAAAAAGGTACAAACTGTTCTGCACAAACAGACCATTGAATAATAATGACACCGCTCTGGGAAACAAATTCACAAGTGCCTGCAAGATTTGCACAGGCTCCCCGAGATAGAAGGCAAGACTGAAAGAGCATTGCTGGAATATAAATCAGATTATTCCACTATTAAATTTCACAATTAAAAATTTAAAATGTTCAGCAGAGTGCTTGAATAAAGCTCAGAAGAACATTTATGCGTAAGACCATCATTGTGAACTCTATAAATATGCAAATATGGGGACTCCTCAGACCCTGCGCACCAGTTACAGTGCTCTTAACCAAATACTCTGATAAACCTGAATGGACTCATGTTGGTATCTGCAACAGTATCACACTGATATTGTCCATTTTAACTGGCACAGGATATCCTGTGTGTCATAAAGGTAGAAAGCATATTCTGTGTTTAGATCACTGACAGGCACCTAAGTTGGGGTTGGGCGGGAACAGGTCACAGTTCATCCAAAACATCTTCTGAACAGTTCTGAACACTTCAGCATGGCAGCAACCTTAAACACTGATTTAAGGTAAAGGTAGGGTTCACCTGGTATAATTAATAATTAATAATAATTAATTGGGTACCCAAGTTTTATCTGGTTCATTCTCACCACTGAAGGTCTGAGGACCTGAGTAAAGTAGGTAGGAGTAGTCAGTGTGCACCAGTTGGGAGCACTTCTGAAGGATTTCGGTTGTGCAGAACTGTTCCCTGGTTTAATGAAAGAAATAACTGGTTGATAAAATTCTAATTATTAATTAGTTATGCTCCCCGTACAGAGCTTTGCCTTGTGTCTGAATGGTGCTTCATAAATAAACGTGCCTTGCCTTGCTTTGTGGGAACATGTCTTGGGACCCACTCATGGTATGGTGACATTTGGCCAGAAGCCCACTTTGCCCTGTTGGTAACTTTGCACATGGAGTCCCGACAGAGGCTTTTATGACTCTGTGTAGTTTTGCTAGAGTGGGATGCAACATGAGTCCACAGTTGTGGTCATTTTACCCATAATGCAGGTTGTAAAAGACCAGACCCCCGATATTGGATCAGGGTTTGATGTGTCTCTAAGCCAAGTCAGGACCATCACCTGAGATCACCTGAGAGATCACCTGTCAGACATAAAAAGATGGTATGTATGTTTCCTGATTGCACTGGTCCACAACTTTATACCATTTGAGAAAGTAAGCCAGGCTGACAGCATGAGCAGCATGTGACTGCTGTTTGTATGGTCAAGTCTGACAAAATCATTAAACTGAGAAAAAGCACAGTGACTTTGAAGATTAACTGTGTCCTCAGGGTTTCGAGGATTAATACAGCCTTAGAACACAAAGAAGTCGTTAAGTCGTTAAGAATATCGTTAAGTTAAGTTATCCTTTATTGATCCCCACAGGGAAATTCATTCTGTGGAGTGGGCAGCAAGTGTGCAGCATCCAGGGACCAACTCCAGTTCTAGGCTTTGGTCAAGGGCACTGACGGGAGAATAACCCTGACACTGTGACAACACGCAAACATGGCATTTGAATGAACAAGACCTCCTTGCTCTGACAGTGCTAACCACTGAGCCACTATTTATAACATAAGACAAAAGTATGACAACATTTCTTATAGTTCTGAGCTCTGTATACAAACAGGCTATCTGATTTCACCAGTCAGCTTACAGTAGTGCTACAAGCCAAGAGCCAAATAGGAAATGAATAGGTATAGTTGGCACGGTGTCACACTAACAGGTAATTGTGGAATAAAGCCCATTTGTTCATAGTCCAAGATTTTGGTTGATAACCAGTTTGCCTCTTAAATTCCACAATCCATCATGTTTAACATCTAAACTTCAGTTTCACTGTCATGTTTCCAAAAGTGGCTTTCTCCAAAGGACAGCTGCCTGTTCTGTAAAGCCCAGCTCAGACCAAAGACTCACAGCAAGACAGGCCTGATGCATTGGTCTGCAATGTTCTGAGACCTGCCAGTTCATCGATGCAACCTGAGCTTTTGAAGATTATTATATTTTGGGGGTCTTAGAATATGAGCGAGTTTAGTGGTGACAAGCTCATTCACAGGTCATCATCATCAGCTAACTTGAGTTGGGATTGAGTTGTGACTTGAGTTCACACTACTGCAATGCTTTAAAATGATTTTGTCACGATTGTGTCACTTTTCAATCACCAAACTTTCTATCCTGACCAGTTGGACGTGAAGCTCGTATACTGAAGTGGTGTATTTCTGCACCACATAAGGAATCAACTCCATTTCTGCATTTCAAGAAGATGGATCGTAAATGTTAAGTAATTGTACATGTTCTGAATGGCATCACTTGGAGTCAAAGCAGTAAGACTGCCACGTGGCCTCTTCAGGCTGAATCCTTGCGTCACCTAGATCCAAGTGCTTGGTGCGTTCTGCTTGCCCTTGCAATTGTGTGAAGGATGACAAAGAGAGATTCAGACTTTATATCCTGCTTACTTTCCCTCAATTTCAGTTGGTCAGTTGCTGCCTGAAGTCGGTTTGATCCTGGAATTGTCTGTTTGCAAACAAAAAATGTGTGATGCAGCTTTTCCTGAATCCACTGTCAGAAAGCGGGTTAAGAACCTCTGTGATGATCCCCCAAGCACTCATTTGGAAGCATATGGAAGTGTCCCGCCAAGTGCAGCACAACTGATTGGCTGTGTTAATTATCCGGTCTTCCTGTCCACACTAGCCACAAGTCTTCTCATTTTATCTAATGAGTTATCACTGTCCCCTCTCCCCCACATTATTCTGTTCCCATTCATACATCCCCCAATGCCTTTGCATGTTGTTGTTTTATTGCCTCCATCTGGCCTCTTGCTGCCCTCCAACAGCCCACCCCCCCTCCAAACCCTGTCTACTGCAGCAGAGCCTCAGCTGTGATAAAGATGGAACATGCTCTGGGAGCTCGTCATGCTACGCTTCCCGTTCTGCAGCACTGATATTCTGACACTGATCGCCATCAAACTGTCAACAACAGACAGGGACTGAGGGCTGGGGGTGGGTGGAGGTGCCGAGGGAAGCTAGCATATTTTTCCTCATAAATAATTTTCACTCAACAGAAACGATGAGCTGGAGCAAGATTTACTATTAATTTCTGTCTTTTTTTTTGGAGAGAGTAAATTGAGATGGATGATGCCTAGTGTTTGCCGGAGCCTGACAGAGAGACGTGGGAAAGGCCAGCCTATAGCCTTGCAGGGGCCTAAATTAAGTCATAGCACGGTGAGGCGGGATTAGATAGGGCCTTTATTCACTTCATGGCGAAGGATTAGGCTGACATGTTGCTCATGAACTCGTTCGCTGGGTTCAGAGGAATACAAAAGGCGTCTTTACGTTTGACGATTTGCAGCAGTAAACCAGTCTGTGCAAACATGAGGTGCTCATCTGTCCTTCCCTGTCTCGCTGAATTCAGAAAGAGATTTGTTTGCAATTTACTGTGACATCCTAAGTATTGATCTAAGTGGCACTGGTAATTCAGTTTTAGGAAACTGAAGCATTCATGTGGCAATTTCTCATCTTTCATAGGCAGATTTGCTAAACTATGGAAGTCAACCATTGTTCAAGTGATAAAATCAATTTGAATAATGCAAATCAACGATATTTATATCTACGTTCTGTGTGTGTCTGTCGCTGAACTCTGCTGAGCCTCCCCATCAACAGTTAAAAAGAGCTCTTTGAGCAAACCAAGCTGCATTATTGCCACCAAGTGACTGCCATACTCAGCGCATTAATCAAATGAGCTATACTGCCTTCTTCTGCAGAGCAAATGTGAACACAACCTATATTAAAATGCTACAGATTAGATGTGGTAAAGTATATTTTTTGCACACTATTATCACATCTTCCCATCTGTCGGTTTGTCCAGCAGGAAATCTGGCTGTATTACACTGAATTTTGCTGCTCGAGCTCTGATGAGAAAACTCAACCTCAAGCTTTTTATTCATAGCGTTCCATCAGGAGTGAGCCTGCTGCAGACAGGGGATTGCTTTTTTTTCAGGTTTTAAGGAAAAAGATAGGTGTGGTTTGGTTGGCCCACCGCTTTGGCATTTTAATGTGTTAGATGGGCAGCCATTTGTTACACACATTCAGTGCCAATGACTTTTTTTATTCCCTGTCTTTTTTTTTATCTCAAATCATCAGCAGATTTTTTTTAACCAAATTTAATATCTCAACATGCACTAGATGGATGACAGAATGCTTTCACAAATACAGTTCCATCAATTTTAGTTTTACTACTTGAGACTCGGGTTTGGATTACCGTCACATGAAAATGGAAATGGAAAATGTAAATAGTGAGAGTATTTTAGGCTGCTAAAGCTTTAAAAAGAAGTTTGTTGGACATGATACCTGGTTACCTAACTTCATACTGTTCCTTCATACATCTACAACCATCAAAACACAAAGCCATTGACCAATCAGTTGATGAGACCCCAGCAGCAGACACAAGACCTACACTGAATCATTACGTCTCTATTCCACCACATACTGTGTTGTACTTTCTTGTATAACATGAAATGCCCCTAAAAAGGAAGTACAGATTTCTGCTAATGCCGATATCCCCGTACTAAACTGACTGTTCTCTGGGGTTCTAATGATTACACTGGCTTCAATGCTACTACCAGTGTCATAATGAATCATTAATAACTTCTGAGGGGGTTCAATCGATTGGGGAGTATGGGTTGGGAAAAGGGATTGATGCATGGCCTGATCAAGATATGGCTCTGTGCTTACAGGACATACGGTATGCCCATACAGGCTGGACAGGGACTTAATGGATTAGTCGCAAATGTGTTTTTCTCTTTCTTTGAGCCACCCGGGACTCAATAGTGTTTGGCTCAGGGCACCTGTCAGTCACTGTACTCCCAGGATAGCAGGGTAATGTATTCCGCAGACCCTTGTTTGTTAGAAATGCTCGTCAGGCAGCAGCACTACAGCATCATTACTCATTTAATCAACTTTATATCACACTCTAGATCTAGATAAGACTGTGACCTTCCCTGAAATTTTATATTTTAAGTGAAGATAGACATCTGATTTCAGGTTAATGTAAAACTCCAGTCACAGTTTGGAATAAATTGAAACACAAATATGACGAGACAACAAAGCAAAGAAGCCCATGTGTCTCAATTTAACTGTTTTCAACACAGAGTGACAAGATTTTCATAATGACTTTATGTTTGAGAAGCGTGTCTGAAAACCAAGCGAGCACATTTAACATCAGAGCACAGCATCTCTTTTTAGACATTAACATAAAAATCCACATTAAATCAGGACTCACTGCATTTTTCACAGAGCTCAGTGGTACCACTAATAACATATGTACACGTGTGACGCTGCCTTAAAAAGAGTAAAGCGCGCTTGAACATGCGTATGGAGCGTTACTCATACCACATGCTGACTTGTTGACACATACTGTGCCCAGCCTGATGGATATATGTATGTGATTCACCGCACAGATGCATGTGTCACCACACTTTTTATCTGTACACTTTATGACTGCACGTCATAAAGACTGAAAGACTGCACGTATTAAGCTTTCTACCACCTTAACAAACAATGGAATTGCAGATCTCATATTAGTTTACTTTATTGTTACAGATATTGAGATACTTGATTTCTCTTTTGTGGCAATTTCTCTATTTCAAAATTGTGTTTACGATTGATTGATTAATAATTTAAAATAAAATCAAAGTGGTGTTTTAATCTGTTGATTGTAAAAAAATATAATAATTGCAAAGCAGAATAGTTTGCTCTGAAATGTAGAAACAGAAATGTGATGCAACCAACTGACAAACACAAATCATTTAAGTTTAAACATTAGTGTCCTTTGGTACATTATTGTACGTTGATGTGCTTCATCTGCTATCAGTTACTGTTGTTCACAGTGATTTTTGAGCAGCTAAGCATGTCTTCCTCGACTTGGCGTCCTGCCTTACAACACCCGTAGCATTTATAAAATCACTGAGACGCTCTGCCCTGAGTGGCTTATTGCTTAAGTACTCTCTCTGATCAATCATGGAGGCAATGTTTTGATTGTATACGTTTCATTTTCAGTGAGCACTCTGCCCGTTGGGATCACTGTGCTTCAACAAATCCTTGGGATAAGTACATAAGGTGGCGATGGCTGCAAATGCTGCGGTCACTGTGTGTCCACTGTCATTTGATCAGATTGATGAAGTGCTGATAGATTTCTCTCTTGACTGATCACCGCTCTCTGGCTCTGGGCTGGGCAGCACGCCTTGAAGAACTGTTTCCTTAGGAGATTTAGTCTCTCTCTCTCTCTCTCACACACACACACACACAAGCGGGCAGCACACTATTAAACTTCTAAAGTTCTTATCTATGACACTGAATCGTATGCAGATAAACTCTTGAGTTTCTGTAGGTGGAGCCCTTCCTTCCATCTGTTCAGCCATGTTGACTGTCGGTGCTAGCAAACTGCCATCTGCTTATTTTAAACAAACTGATATTGTAAGATCACAGAAAACGCAGATTAGCAACAGTTCAGTCATCAGCAGGTTGAGCTTTGGATTCAGCTTAGAAAATACAAATTTGGTCAAAAGGGAGGGAGCCTGGTTGGAGCTGAGGTGCAATGAGCATACACCATGGCTGGCTGTGAGAAACCTCCGGCCACCAAAGCAAGTCATTAGGAAAACACAACTCATACACATTTTAGGCCATTTTTGCACCTTTATTACACTGGTATAGAGAGATGGGCTGAGGATGTTGTAGTTCAGGAGTTTCTTGACCATAAAGACCATAAAGAGTGAATCTGGATCCAAGCACCAGACAAACTCAGATTAAGCCAGATGTCCTCACATTCTTCCTCTTTCCCCGCCAATATTCTGCTTCATCCCCATATTCCTGCAGACAAGTGAGCGACTTTCTCATTAGACTCAGTGTGTGAATTCAAATCCAAACTTACCTACTTAAACAGTCACCTCTCTCGCACTGACTCACCTTTCTGCAGTGATTCATCTCCACATTTACAGGCCAGATTCCTTTCAGTGGAACGGCAGAGATTCTCAGCAGGAAAACGACGCTCCTCGTGTGTGAACGGACCCATTCCAAACGCTCAGCTTTCCAATTATAGTACATCCCGCTTAACTGATGCTTATTAATTCCTTCAAACTCATTATGGCATGCAAAATAGGGCTCTCCCATGAGATGAATACTAATGAAAGAAGAAACTTCTCGATAGTACTGCTGCTGTCAGAGGTCTTTCTGTTTAGATGTTTGCTTTAAGCTCTGGCACACAGACAAAATAAATGCCCCTGGAAAAAGAGCATTTCTGTCGTCCAATAGTCCAATAGTGAAATCACTGTAAGGGAACATTGATCAGAGCATTGTGGTAATCGCTTGTGACAGGAGGGACCAGCAGTACTTGTACGGTGGTGTGTATGGATTTCGTCTAGACTTGAAGAGGGTCCTACAGTAGAGTGCTCGTAGTTGGAGTAAATAAAGCTCCCCCTGACTGACACTGAGCCAGCAGGGCCAGGCCACAGGGCTAACCCAAACAAAACACTTCAATCTCTCACCGTTGCTCTCTACTGCTCCCCAAGGGCTTGATTGATTGATTCACCGGCCAATCAGAGTACATTGATCTCAGAACCTGACCCCCCCCCCCACCCCCAACTCCCCAGGCCTCCTCTCTGTCCATTCATCAACTGGCTGTCAGAAGTATTCACTGGAGGGCTGTAGCTATGGAGACCCACACTTTTAAACATACTTCCACAGCTTTAAAGAAATACGGTGCCTCATCCAGTTGCTTTTGCTATCATGACGCCAAAGGGTCATCCATGTACAGTGCCTGGGTATTAAAAGCTTGATTAGTTTCTGCACTTTACCTTGTTTCCTGCACACAGTGTTGGTGGTTGGTGACTTTGAATGCTTGGATGGATATGAAACTCTCTTAGTTAAATTACCACCACAAAGCATGCCGTGGTACGACTCTCTCACACTTTCCTTGCCACTATACCCTGGTCCTCTTGATAGATTTTAGCTCCACCTTCAATACCACACATTGTCTTCTCATGCCTAGCAGACTCCACTATCTCCACGCTCCACTTCTCGACAACCACAAGATTCACAGTCACCTAAGTGACTGACCCCTGGCAGTCAGGATAGGTACGACTACAGTCAGGATAGGTACCACTACATCTGCACATTGCCGTCGACACTGGATTCCTGAGTCCCTTTCTGTACACTTTCTACACCAATGACTTAGCCCTTCTCTTTTACAATTTGCATTGAATATTTTGATGACACAGGTATAGCTTCCCTCTTCACAACAAGGCCCTACTCCTAACCAACCTGCCAATTAATGCAAAGACACTCAGCTTCGACAAGAAACAGAAACTAATCTTTGACCCTTTGAAGTGTTTCTGCATCGTCCAGGACTATAAACTGATCTTTGATCAATACCTGACAGATAAATACATGCCTCCTGCAAACCTATGGCTCTTTCAGTCAAACCCCGCCTTTTGTGCCTACTATACAAAGGTATTATTGATCCTTTCTTTCTGTACTGTGTTGTCTGAAACTTGCCCTTATCTTCACCAACAGCAACAAAACACTGTTAGGCCTCATTGACAATGTACTGGCCAAAGCACATCACCAATGCCACCCCCCAAAGCCATGCAACACCATTCTCCCCACAGGCTGCAGATACCATCAAACCAAAGAACAGCTTTGGATTTAAATTTTGCTGTGCATGCTGGTAAGGGTGATCTGACGCTATATGCTAAGTTAAAATAGTTCATTATGAGATTTAATGATCATTTGCAGACTACTCCATGATCTATGTTCCCAAGTGCCACCATGAAACATTCTGAATATAGTATGATTCTACGTGTGCAGTGATGGCAAATACTCATTATGTCTGCAAGGTCACTGCAATAGGGACAATAGCCACATTTTAATCAATATTCTTAAATGAACATAAAAAAAAATCCCAAGAGCCCTCTAATGTTATGAAGCATCACTAACTCCAACATGATTTTCCCTTGAAAGATGTAGGTGGGTATTTGCCCTTTGGTACTTGCAAACTTTTTTTATTTACTTGCTGTGTCTCGTTTGCTGGCTTGTTAACATTAGCCACTGCTCCCCCTGCATTTAAAAATTTGTTCAGAGTAAGAGGATGAATGAGGACAGGGCATCATTGTGAGGGCAGGATTCCTGGAGGGCTGCATGCTGTCACCATAGCTGAGCTAGCTGTTCATGCTCAGTGAAAACATCACATCTCTCCTGTTTCTGCACACATTGGAACATGAAGATATGTGATGTGTCTGTCTGGAAGGAGTAGATGAAAAGAGGCTTGTAGACTATCCTAACAGACTAATTAAGGACCTGGAAGCAGGTGTGCAGGTGGGTGTGGGAATAAGGTGACTGGGAAAACACTGATGGCTTCTCAGAGAATGGCAGGATTAACGATGACAAGTGAGTTAGTGACTTAACAGATAAATAGGCGGGGAGAATGACAATGTTTGGTGTGGGGGCTTGGGAGTTACTGGAAGACAACCGTAATGTAGCTGGGAAGTAACACGTATTCATGTGTTACTAATCCTGAGGAGGATCGGTGGCACTTGATGTGTTTCACTTTTGTTTTTAATCATGGAGTAACTATAATAACATTTTTATATGATAATCAAACGATGTGTATTGATTTCTGAGGGGTATCCAATTCTTTTTTGTGGACAACAATAAGTGAGCGTGTTTATTTGGCGAGCTACACTTTCCTTCTCTGTCAAACTGATTAGAAAATGTTTTAAGGTGTAAGCCAATGTTCTCCTGAATAAACCAACTTAATCTAATTGAGACACATCTTCCAACTCTGATTATAGGTGTAATCGAGACTGTATATAATCATGACAACTGGCCATTGTGAATGCATCTTTTCCAATTATGACAACACAACTCTGATAAATCACTAACAGCAGTGATGTCTCTTTCTGACAGGGGGGATATTTGAGTCCATCGAAAGCGGCCCGTCAGGAGCTGAGGAGCTAGCCTTTAAATTTGCTTTAAACACAATCAACAGGAACAGAACCCTACTGCCAAACACCACGCTCACCTACGACATCCAAAGGATAAACATCTACGACAGCTTCGAAGCCTCCAGGAAAGGTATTTATATGCTTGTGATTGTAAGATCTGCCTCTGGTGCTGACATGCTCTGGGCTGCTGTTTGTGTGTTTGTGTGTGCGCGAATGAATGTGCGCGTGCATCCATATGCTATGCCATAACTGCTTAGCATTGTAAATGTATTCCCACGTTTGAGGCTTGCGAGCTGCAGTGGCTTAGATTGTGACAATTATAATCAGGTGAGGGAGAAATGGCTGAGCACTTCAAATGTAAACAGAGAGAATTGATTGGTTCCAGGTAATGACTCAGCGGCAGTAATTCAAAGACCTGTTTGGCCCCCAGAGACAGCCAATAAAGTGCTATAATCTATCAGTTTTGTGTGTGCATCAGGCTGACATTTCAAGTCTCTTATCAATTACGGGCCATTATATCCTGTCTCAGTGATTTAGCCAACTCCCTTACATCAAATAAGGTGATTAGAGTGCAAAGTCGAGCTAACACAAAGACGTGCAGTGTTTTGTATGTGTCCCGAATGCAATTTCGAAAAAGCGAGCTCAAATTGATCTCAGTCACACCTTCACCTCAAGCTTTAGCTCTTGGTATTGGAAATGTTATGTACCAGATGCTGTGTAATCAATATCAGAAGAAAGATTCACATTTGCTCCTTTTGTGCAGTGCATGGCAAAAGGTGTTTGGGCATCTCAGTTCAAAACCATAGGCATGAATTTACCAATGCTCAGGGATTGTCTCCCATTTACCACAAGAGCGAGCGAACGCTGATTCACATTACATATTTATGCCATTTGATTTTTTTAGTGTCTGTGAGTGTTCATGATTTTGCTGTCAATCAGGACAAGTGCACTCATGAAACAGAAATCCCCAATGTCAACAAAGCCTGCCTGTTTTAAAAGATAAGGCTGGTTATTCTATAGTTTTCTCACTGGCGCCAAATCCCATGACAAAACCAAATGCAAAAATGCATATGTCTCTGAGTACTGCTGTGACTGGCTCTGGCTCATTTTGAAAACATGAATCATTATCATCATGTATTTGTTCATTTTGTTTAATTATCAGTTATGGTTATAATAGCAATCAAATACAATAAATACCTTAATTTTCAACGACAAGATACGGGTACGGACCTCACCTGAACCCCAGTGAGCTCCACTCACTTCCTGCAGCTGCTCCATTTGTTACTTTCAGCTTCAACTCACCCTACTGTGTGGGCGAGTCAGCGAGTCAGTCTTCTTATTTTGATGAGAGGAGCTTGGTTGGTTTAGGTAAACGTATGGACACATACAGAAACTATAACAAAATGCTTCAGGGATGAGGTTGTTGTTCATGATCTGCCATGGTTTCATCCAAAAGGTTCCTCGTCATTAGCAGAACAACGCTCTTCTCTCTTCCGTCTCTACTCTTTGTCTTCTTTCATGTCACTGTCAGACTGGCTCATATTAGATAAGACCACCCTTTTTGACAACTAGCAACCAATCAACAGAACAAATGACTATCTGGGACCGTGACAGTCCTCTAGTGAGTATTTGGGGCAGCAGCGTGGTGAATGTGGGATTTCGTCCAAATAGACTACAGTGTGAGTGTCCCTGGTAATGAAGGAACATGTCACATGGAGCAACAGCGTGACTCATCTGTGCGTTTCTAATAGTTTTCATAGTTTCATACCACAAAGGGATCAGATATATTCCAGCCTGGTTACAAAGACAGTCAGATACCTGTCAGATACATTGATTTGTTGGTTTGGGATGAGTTGACAATAAGAAAAATATAGAATATCTCCAACATACCCTTGAATATACCCTTGATGCTGATTGATTGCCAACAGGCCCTTTCATTCAAACCTTGTTGATATCAGCCTGTTGACATCCAAGAACTTAGGAAGGAGCTAACTATTCAAATATTTTCTGTCTCTAGCTTGTGACCAGCTTTCTTTGGGGGTAGCGGCCATCTTTGGTCCCTCTCACAGTTCCTCGGCCAATGCAGTCCAGTCCATTTGCAACGCCCTGGGGGTGCCACACATCCAGACCAAGTGGAAGCACCAGGTATCAGACAACAGGGACGTCTTCTACGTTAGCCTCTATCCAGACTTCTCTTCCCTCAGCCGGGCCATTCTGGACCTGGTCCACTTCTTCAAGTGGAAGACGGTCACCGTGGTTTACGATGACAGCACCGGTAAGGCCTACTTCTGTAACCCTCCATCTTTTTTTAGCTTTTTGCTGACTTGAGTTCACACTGATTGAATTGTATCCTGTGTTTTCGCATGTTACATTGCCAAATTTACTACGATTCATCATCTGAGTGTTTTGCCTGTCCATTTCATAGTTTAGTCTGCACCAAACACCAGACTGACAGACTGACATTTGTGTCCCCTGAGCCATGCCTGTGGCGTGGCTAAAAATAACATTGTTTTAAAGATAAATGCATAACCGAAAGTCTTTTTCCACACATTTCTGACCCCCTTTTTTAATTTCATATAGCAAACAAAGTGCAGCCCAAGATTAATGATTTGAAGCACTGCTATTTGTCTTCCATGTTTCCTATACTGACATGCACATTCATTACTCTAAAATTGGTGAATATTGTATCTTTCCTGTGTGTGCTTTTGTCCTCTTAGTATTTTGTATTTTCTCAAGCTGAAAAAAAGATTAAGTTCAAATTCAATTTTTATATATAACCGAAACTAACGTGGAATAGCAGACTGAGGTTTTTGCCCAGGTATAGCTGAGCATCGTTACCATTTGTAGATGTTCCATAATTCATGGAAGTCAGAGAGTTTGCTGGGCTCTAGAATACATGCCTTCCTTGTTACTCAGGGAAGCAGCCCTTGTTCAGACCTTGCTATTATTGCAGTCCAGGTCACCAGGCGACAAATAAGCCAGCAGGCTGGGTACATGTACCATATGCCAGGGGTCAGGGTGTGCCAGCCTGAAGACAGGCTGCCAGGCTTCCCAGGGCTCCATCCAACAGACACACTGGGAGTAGTTTGGCCTGGATCACAGCACTGCAGTGTGTGTTCATTGTGTTTAGCATTCAGGCCAGCTAAACTCTGCTTTTTGGAGTCACATGCTAATTACATGTGCTAGATTACAAACAGGCCAAATTATCAAGCTAATCTGTAAAGAGCAACACTAACAACTGCAGTTCACAAACTCATTTTCTGCAAACAGTTATTTCTGCTGAGTGTCATCAGAGGCCAGCAGCTCAGCATGAACCACATCCATCACAGGGCTAACATACATATACAGGATCAGATCTTCATCAAACACACAATGGGACAGTTATTCATGTGATGCGTATGAATTCAGGAACTGCTTTATAGTTACAGAGCACAGTCTGCCTTTTCCCAAAGGGGATTCAGATCTTATACTCATCCATAGGAAACTGTGTATTTTCATACTAGACCTGATATAAAATG
The DNA here is from genome assembly GCA_008933995.1 of Datnioides undecimradiatus. Classification (NCBI taxonomy): domain Eukaryota; kingdom Metazoa; phylum Chordata; class Actinopteri; order Lobotiformes; family Datnioididae; genus Datnioides; species Datnioides undecimradiatus. Next base: position 38,199,961 of record WARS01000046.1, read on the forward strand.
AGACAAAAGCCCTTTTCATTGGAGTTTAATATGAACATGTTAGATAACACTGACAGCCTCTTTATTAAAACAGTGTGATGTGATGTGATAATGTAATTGTCTGTGGTTGCTCTCTGTATAGAGCAAATATTTGTTCTACCCTACTGTTTCTGACCAAGGAGCTGGTCAAGCTGCTGCAGAGTTGCTGCCCCCAGTGGTCAATACATGAATGTACATATCGTTTCAAACAGAACTGTGGGGCCTGTATCATTAAAATGATAGTTTACCACTGCCACAAGTTGGCGCAAATGTCCTAGAATCATTTAGGCCTGACACTTGTTATTTTTGAGTCTTTGTATTTCACATTACCTGCTTTGCAGGAAATACATGACATAATCAAACTGCTTGAATACATATAAACATAAGGGAGAGGGGCCTGTTCCCTTCAGACCCCTTGATGTGGCACAGTAGAAACAGCATAGGTGTATTTAATAAGTAGTAAAATGAATGATGACTGAATTCCATGGAGCTGCTTCAGCTGCAGCTGAGATGTATCGCATGAGCATAAAGACTATGGTCTTTCAATTATTTAATATGTGGAGACAGAGTGTGTGTGTCTGCCGTGTGTGTGTGTGGGGACAGTCTTTGCCCTGCAGGTCTTGTAGGCAGCTTTAGGGAGGAATTGATTGTCGCTGATCCCTCCACCTCCATTAATTAAGTTGTAAAGTGGACATAGCTGGTTCACTATGGGGTTAATAGTGGCTTGATTTTCTGTCTCGGTGATGGGAAATTAGATCCTGGCTTGACCTGCAAACAGCTTCACCTTCTTATTGTCGCCATTTACACAGGTGACCTGATAGCGAGGACAGATAGCGCTGATTGTGGACACTGAGGGCAAACAGAAATCAGATCTGATTGCAGTCCTTGGAGAGGTTCGGTCAGGATTTTATTTGATTTGAATCGGTTCTTTACTTGTTTCAGTATGGAAAGCACACTGCCTGATGTACTGAGCAAAGTCAGTGCAGCAGAACATTTATATTATCACATAATTCTCGTGGGTTCTCCCTCTGACCCCCCACTGCCTGTTCTAAACCGTGTCTGCTTTCCGAGAATGGGATATAAAAGGGGTAGGAAACAACCTCTCTCTTTGTGCTGTTTCTCCACCAAGCGGGGAGCAAACAAGCAAATCAATAACCATAATGGGACTCCTCTAACGGCTCAACTTTATAATGGCAAAACTGAGATGGCAGCAGCATGTGTTATAGCTCTCCCAGCCAGCCATAACATCCATATGACTACCTGGAACACTGCTGCCGCTACCGCTGCTGCTGCAAAGTTTGATTAGGCCATAAGGGAGAACAGGCTACTATATAATAAAAGACTGGCTTGGAAAGAACGACTTCTTTTTGCTATTCACAGTATGGAGTCTGTACATACCTCCATATATCAGAGAGCAACAGCACAGTCTTTAGTCATGGCAGCCATGATGACTGCTGTTGTGTTTCAGATCAGACAATACTTCAATTTGCCATGAAGAGCTGAATCTGATTTAGAGAATGTCAGTGTAATCTACCTCCATGCTGACAAAAGTATGTCTACGCTGTGATAAAGGACGGGATTACCTCATCGTGACAAAGCTGCAATTAGCTGATTAATCAGTTAGTTGATCAACAGACAATTAGCTGACACCTAGTTTGATAATGACCTTATCATGCCAGTTATTTTTTAAGCAAACATGCTAAACATTCTCTCTTTCAGCCTCTCAGATCTTCCTCAGACGCGCTGGTGATGTCACTGTGGTCTCTGAGGCGTTGTGAAAAACAGTTATTGTCATTGTGGAGCATCGAATATCAAAATCATTTTTACTTGCAGCATCAGATCCAAATGCTAAACGTACCCTTCCACAGCCGTGGGCAGCCACAAACTGGCTGCAGTTCAGGTCTGTGACATGAGGACTTCATATTCTTCATATTCATATTCTGCTTTTTTAGGTCATTTGCAGTTTTAGCGGCCTTGAGCAATGTTAGATTCTGTACAAATAAACGAGGCTGACTACAGTGTTTTCATCAATCACTCAATCACTCAATCACTCAATCAATCAATCAATCAATCAATCAATCAATCAATCAATCGGGCTTTATTTGTATGCAACTTTTCATACAAATAAAATATAATACAAAGTGTTTAATGCAATAGAACAATAACCTCCCTGCAGACACACGGACACATCATCAATTGCAAATGCAATATGAAAACACCAGCGGCTGGATTACAAATAGATAGAAAAACGAACTAATAAGGCTGCACGATAAAATATTAAAATACTAGTGGAAGGGAGATGCAGTGAAGTGAGTAAAACCAGAAATAAAAGATTATTAAAAGGCATCAAAAAGGAAAAACAGAAAATAAGATAATAGAATTAAAACCACAACAGAAAGATACATCAGTAAGTCAAACAGACTGAAATGTATAAATGAATATAGGGGAGGCTGCTCTACAGATGTGAACCTTAAAAACAATGCCTCACTGATAGTTTCAATAGAGAAGACCTTTATGAACCAATAATAGGACATGAAGCTAAATCAGAGACTTTGAATGACAGAGAAGTGTTTTGCATTATTTTGAATATATTTCTCTCGCCGGTCCCAGTCGATACTCTGCACCTTAGTAATTGTAAAAGAGTTCTATTGTTTTTCAGGTGACCAGAATGTAGAGATTTACAACATTAAATCCTGCAGATAACAGAGACGTGCATTCGGGTCTGTGTGTGTGTGTGTGTGTGTGTGTGTGTGTGTGTGTGTGTGTGTTTTGTTGACTGTCATGGTGTTTAAAAGATGATAAAATGCATTCTTCATTGTTTTCTAACGTGAGGTTCAAGACTAATATCTGAATGAGAGATAAGTCCTGTGTTTGTAAATGGGGTTGTGGCGCCAGGGCTTGCAGCTCAATGCAGAGTTCATCTCTCTGAGCGTCAGTAGCAACAGCCGAGACCTCGAGTTTTGGCATCTGTAGGCTGATATGGAAAATACAGCTACAAAGGACATCTATTAGCCATTATCCATCAGGAGGCATGGCAAACTAGCACTGCGTATTACAGCATAGGTGTGAAAATATATGACTCCTGATGACGCTTTCAGTGGCAACATGCAGAGGTTCCAAAGTGTAGGACCTAGAACTGAACCTCGAGGGAAAATACACCTAATCTTACAGCTTTTAGATGAACCTTGATCTAATTCTCTGTTGGAAAGATGAGATTTGAACCTGTTAGACACAGTATATTCAGATAACTACTATTAGCCTCCTAAGGTGAATTAGAAATAAAAATAATAAAAGATATAATGAAACAGCTATTTTACTCTGGTTCATTGTTGGCTGGACAGCATCCTTTTGCTCCTCTGAAAAGCATCAGGCTCAGTATCAGCCTAGTCAACCCTTTAATGTTAATAGTCTGGTTTCTATGGCAGCAGCATCCCGAGGCCATGCCTGAGGTGACTGAGAAAAAAAAAGAGAGAGAGAGAAGCTGTATTACCCCCGGCAAATCACATCCCCATTCACTGTTACTGAGCTCAAAGTCATTTTTAATTTTTCTGCACGGTTTTACTCGTCTCTCTTTGTCAGCCTTGGGAATTTCTTGTGAAGCTCTGACAGCAAAGTAAAATAATATAAATGTACGCGAAATGCAATTTTAACCACGCGGGTTTCTATTTTAACACTAACCCAAGGAGTCCCAAATCCATGATCTGCTTTCTCCTGGATGTGGTGGGGACTGGGGTGCTTGAGGAAAGGTCAGCTTGACAGCATGTTCGCCACAAGTAATATGGATGACTGCATGGTGTAAATCCAAAGTGGTCATTTGAGAGAAGCACGGAAATGATTAAGAGCCGTGGCTGACAAGCTGAGGTGATATTTAGAGTGCCCACCCTCATCTCTTTCCTGAAACCTGGTGGGATAATAATGGGAATAAAAAGGCTAGGAGCGGTGATAGAGACCATTGTAGGAGAAGTGGTGCAAATGAAACTATTCAGAATTCCAGTAATAACTTCATACAAGGGCGATGATTTACAACTAAAATGTAACTGTACTAGTTCAGACACTTTTGATTTTAGTCAAGCCCCTTTTTCTATAAATACATAGCCAGAGTTCATCTATAGATTCTATTTATAAGCCAATCATAAACCAAGATTTGAGTAAAGACTAATGAGGTAAATATCATTCATATGCCAAAGATCATCTGAGCCCATATTGAAGTAATCAAATTATCTTTGGCAAGAAGTCAGACGCGTTTTAAATAATACCAATGGAAATGAATGCACAGAAGCCATGAATGAATGCAGATACGCTGTAAATGAAATCAAAGAGACAAAGTGGCATAACATTAAACTGAGTGGTCAGCAGCACACACACACAAGCAAGCCGAACCCAGAGATGCCAATAAATCATGCTCATCTCACATCCAGCCTGAACCACGCAGCAGCAAGGCCCCAGGAACAGCCAATAACAGCGCAGCCTCGTGGTTTACACCGACACTGACAAGCAAACGTTACCTGCTCTAAGCAAAAAACTTGTAATGACACTAACAATGAAGGAAAGCACAAACATCAGAGCCGCAGATACTTAGCGCAGACAGCAGCATAATGGAGTGTCAAAATCCAATGAACGGGCCCCTGATAAAGTGGTCACAGCCTCACAGCAAACAATGGAGAACTGAGCTCCTGCCCTGGCATCTGCAGCGATGGCTGATTGATAACCGGCTGACCACCAACCAGAACATGGGCGGCTGGCAACAGAGCGCACAGTGCACTGCGGCTGTGTGCGGCTTAAAGAAGTCCAACTGGGTCACACTGATGCAGTTGGCATGGGCGTAATCACCAGTGATTATAATGACAGACATGAATATGATGGGACGTTATCATAGGAGGAGAATACAAGAGTACAGTTACTAGTAGGAGTAAAAGTAGAAGTAGTGTTTGCTGCCAAGACTAAAACACACTGTTTGCCATTTCATTTTCACCTGTGATGTCTCTGCTACCCCCTGTTGAGCTCTTATCATAGCTCTGAGACAGCAACATCACTTTAGCTCTGCCTTGCTTTTGAAATACAACGCTCACAATCCAAACATGATTATTACTAAAATATAACACAGCTATCATTTACATTGTTAATAGTTTAGCAGATCTAAGTTGTACAAACACAAATTGGCCATGTGGCTGGCATAAACAAGTAAAGTTGGTCTCATGATGGCCACCGCGTCGTTGCTCTGAGCTTCTTTTGTTACTGAATGACTGCTTTAATATCACTCCACTGATGTTTTATAAGAGCACTCCTGAAAAACTACAGAGATCACACATTTACTACAGAGGAACCAGCATCTTTGGAGCTTGACCCACAGGGACCAAAGGCCAGGATACCTCAAGCTCCACTGCTTTTTAAATCTACCTCTCAATTCCTAAACTTTATGGAGGTCCTGTGCTAAACTGTTACATAATGTTATGTTCCAGACCCAGATGGCGCAGTGCCTCCTTTCTCTACTATGCTTTGTGTTTAGAGTAGAACAGCAGAGTAGTATGTGTCTGTAGCAGGACTCCGTTGTTGTACTGAAGGAATGAATGCTGTTGAAATGTATCAAGACACAGGCATGGTGTCGATTTAACCGACAGCAACTGTTCCAAAGAGCACGAAGGCAGAATGAGTTGGAGTGAATCAATCAGCGCTGTAGGTCTGATACCAATATGCTGCTGATCTAAAGGAATTAGCACCGTTAAGTTCTGCTAAACAGCCGCTCCTCATGTACGAACTGTGGGATTTCCATTAACAGTAAGTTAACACGGATTGAAAAGAGGGCAAAGGCAAATCACACGACGCCTGATTAGTGGCTGCAAACAGTTTTTCCATCATAGAGAATGTGCGGAGACATCAGGGGGAGTCGCGTTAATAGCAGATGGCGTCGGCAGTAAGTTAACAAGGCCACGCATGATGAAGTATAATCAAATGTACTTCATCATTAAATGCACCTTCCCTAGTCAGGCTACTTGAGTTATACTTAATAATAGGTAATATGAAAACATTAAAGACGTTGTCAGTATGAGCTCATTTTTATCTGGAAGAAACAAATCAACACCTGGAGACTTCTGCCAACCATAGACTTAATTAGAGTAAAAGGGTCCTGAGAAACATCATCCTGAACAGCGATCACCCTAAAAAAGATCATCCTAGAAAAACATTAATGAGGGGCCCTTGAACACAGTAGTGTGAGCAATGATGACTGCTTGTTGGGGCTTCCTGTCTGAAATACAAAGCTGCTATAAAAAGGCAGGGCTCTGTCTGAATCGGAGGTAAATAAAGGCTGTGTGACTGTTTTACTGTTTACGATATGCCGTGTCTACAGCAGGTGAAGCCACGTGAATGTGCCCGTTCTTGTTAAGGAGAGTATACATTCTACCAGTGAGAGTCCTCTCAGTGTACTTCAGAGTGAGTCCCAGGACCCCTCCAGTAATCTGTTTCAATTTGGTGTGTGTGTGTGTGTGTGTGTGTGTGTGTGTGTGTCTCCACACCAGCAGTTCCAGTCCCATCATACGCTCGACTACCACTCAAAAGCTGTTTAGAGAAGGGCTCACTGACTCTTCACAATTCGCCATGCTAATCCCACTTTTGCTGCGCTGGAATGCTAATGGCAGCTGCAATGTTTTCCATGCTCTGATCCCATATTAGTGTCTCATGTTTTTGTTATTTTGAGCGAGTGGAAAATTGGGCGGCATTGTAAAATCAGACTATTTCTCCGCTGTTTTTAATTAGAAAGGGTTTTTTTTTCATCTCTAACAAAATCAATGACAAATGTAACAGTATGAAACAAAAGGGCATCAAGCCGCGAGGAGCTGGAAATCAACCTCTGTTTGTGACCAAAGAACTGCAAAAACACCGAGAGGTTTCTGGCACAGACATGAACAATTAAATCTCAACTGGCAGGATGGAGCAAGCTGCTTGGAAAGAAGGTCCAATAGAAACACCTAAAGACACCAGCGGGGCCTTAATGAGGAGCACCCGAGGGCCCAAATTTAAATATCGGAAATAAAAAAAAAAGAAAAAACAACTATGGCAAAACTGAAAAATGAAAATAACTTCCAAAATGTTAAGCAGGCCGATCTTTTATATTTCAGTTTTACACATTTATGCCTCTTCATATTTGTTTTTTTCTTAACCAAAGTGAACTGATTGGGAGAATCCAGTTAGAGTTCCACTACAGAGTCATGAAGACAAAGGACATGTCATATTTCAGCCCACTTGAACTTGACTGAACACTTAGTGGGGCTTAAAACCCCTATTGCCATCATTACGGCAGCAGCACCTCATTTTCTTTGCATTTCATCACATTCCAGGCAGTGTTTTGTCCATTATGATCCACTGTTTAAGTGGCTGTTGTGTTCACTTTAAGAAGGTCCTGTCTCCACAGGCAAAACTATTATTATACACAGCAGAATAATTAGTCACTTGATGAATTTTAACAGGATCTGAAAATTGCAATTATTTAGTAAAATTAGAAATTGAGTGACAATTGGCACTTTGAAAGCCGAGCTGATAAAAACAAATCAACTGTTATTGTTAAAACCATGTGGACCAACCACAGCAGCAATGCCATGGAACACATTTAAGTGTATCTGTGAATGTGTGTTAACACTCCTGTGGTAAATCCTCCGCTTACAGAGATACTGTGTGTGTTGTTGGTGTCCAGCATCACAAAGAGCCTTCACTGTCCTCTGTTATCAGCTGAGAAAAATGGATCTCCACTTTTGCCTATCTTAAGTCTTTTATTTGAACTGAGGATTACATATTTTTCTGTGGGTTGGGGGAAAAAACCAGGATGCTCAGGTTCATGAAGCACTTCAAATCCTGTTGTGTAATGTGAGCTGTTTCTTGAAAGGCTGATTCCCCCGGAGAATGGCAAGAAACAGGGAATACTGTCCTTACATCTCTCTTCATTTTGCCTTTTAGCTGCGTTTTACTGTTGATGTTGACAGTGCACTAATGAAAACAACATCTGCATGCAGTGATGACAAGGTGTGAAGACAACACACACCATGCCAGCTGCCACACTAAAGTGGATTAATGAATGTGGGTTGTCTCTCTGCTTCACGAGCTCATCAACATCCTGTAAGTGTTGCTAACATCTAGGTTGGGATTTCTCCCATACTGTACAAAGCATTTACATTTACTGTAGCTTTAGTGATCATATGTGTGTGTGTGTGTGTGTGTGTTTTAATATGTTGTTTCTCTTAAAAAGTATTTGTAGATTATTGAGTCAGCTATCTGATTGGCTGTTGCTTTGGTCTGATTTAGTGAAACGACCAATCACACAACTGTTTGCTTTGGTTGTCGGATAAATGGCTCTGCTTTAATGAACCCAGCCCTGTGGATCACAGTCAAGTTGTCCACTGTGCCAAATGCACTTTGGGTAATTTTGCGCCAGGCTTACCGGGTGCACCTGTGGTGCCCCTGGGTACATCCTGGTGCATTGGAGATGGGTGTTTTTGGTGAAGTTGTGACAAGCACAATCAGCCAATCACAGTCTTTACCTTCAAGCCCTTTTAACACAGGGCTGAGACATCCAGTGAGCAGTGACTTCTCTTTTTAGGTTATATGTATTTGTCATTCCAATGATCATCTCCCTTCAAAACCACATAAACAGCAACTATTTGTTGACAATCTTTACAGATTAGAGGATTAAAGATTAAGAAAGAAGTTAACATGGATTTATAAAATAACTCTCTTTTGTCTCTGAGAGCACCAGAGTAAAATCTAACCTGAGCAATCTCCATCGCCTAATGTTGCTCATCATAGCTACACCTCTATCTGTATTGCAGTTAAAAAGCACAAGGCAACACTTTGGCCAGGGTAATTAAAAAGAAGAAGTTGTTCCCAGTTGCTACCTCGGAGGACTGGCGTGAGCGGAGCGTCCGGAGGGAGTCATCGGTGGAGGGAAAAGTTTTAATTGATCTGCGATTTTTCACCGAACTGCGTGAACTGTTTTCAAAGCATCAGTCTCCAACGCCACCATTAATTTGAAGCAGGAGCTGTAGAATAATTAATCAAAGCAACAGGCGCAGAGGTTGTTTTAAAACAGCCTGATGCTGGTTGCACAGAATTTAACCATCTGCATTGTGCAGCTGCTCTTTGACACCGTGGCAGCCTGCAGATGGAACGGATACCTGCGACCTTCGGATGGGTGTGAAGAGGCTGAAGACTTTTGAATGAAAAACAACATTGTGAAAAAAAAACATATTAAAATAAAAATAAAAATTAATTATTAAAATTAAATTAATTAAATTAAGCAGGTTGATCCTCTTGCATGATCTGGAACATCAGTGGATCATTTCACAGTTACATTAGCATCATTTTATTTGTATTTAGTCTCATACAGTATATCATTTATATGTGCATCTTACATGCAATAAAGACCTTATTGATGTTATATTAAAGCACTGTTTCCAGGCTAGTAATTCAAAGCAGCAATAAGTGCTGAGATATTTGCTTTAACCTGAACGGTTCAGGATAAAGGCTGCTAACCACCCCAGATTCATGCGTTTAGGTTCTGCTTCAGCTATTAATACACGTTTGAGAAGAGATGCATGAGACCGCTGGGACCCCCCCCCCCCAGGGCCCAGTGGTTCACACCTCCCTCCTCCTGATATGTGTTTGATTTGTCTTAGGGCTACATATAGTTACTAAAGGTATGCGCTCCCATTCCCAAATTAATTACCTGAACTCATTTTGTGGCAGGAGAAGAACTTTTTATACCCGCTGTGGCGTGTGGCTGGAGCAGATACGTGGAGAGGAGCGTTAATTGCAGAAAAATAGAGTGCTGGTTCAGGGAACAGACTCTTTTCAGCACACATGATTTAGAGCTGGGAAAACTACGGTGCAGCTAATAACAAAGACAATTTTTGCTGTTGTGACTGGCCCACATTTACAGCCGGAGGTTTATTTATAGCGAGGGAACAGCAGTATGCATGTTCTGCCTCCATATTCCTGAACAACTGTTGGAACCTTTGACTGCAGGCCTGCTTTAATCTTTCTCCAACATGTTCCGCACATTTAATTGAACATAAATAAGCCAGCCGATGTGGCGAGGGTCACATTAACCTTGACCCCGGGAGTCTGCAGCTCAGTGACTCATCAGCCATTACTCCCATCATGCAGCGCTGCGGATCGGCTGTCTGGGGGAATCAGTTTAATGTCTACACGGCTGATGATGATTGAGCAGCCCAGTAAAAGGAACTCTTCTTCCTTGTCGCCTGCGATGCACTCGAAGGAGAGTTGGAAAGGGAACGCTTGAGGGGCCGTTCCCTTGCAAGGATATTTATCATAGACGAGCCGATCTGTTTTACGCTCAGGAGACTCCCAGACGGCCCCCTAATAAACGCTTAGAGGGGATGAAATATTCATGCAGAGTTAAATATGGATCCTAGAGCAGTCGCCGCGCATTAAACACCGTCAATACTGATCAGCGCTGACACTCCTCTTTTCTCCCACTCCAGAATTTTACTCCACTGGATTCCCCGTGGGCTGTGCCTGTAGATTTTGGAAAGGTATGAAGGAGGATTCATCCATGCAGAATGGGAGGGGAGACATATTAGGTGTGAGAGGGAGAGCTGGAGAGATGCTCCGACACGTGTTTATGATGAGCAAGTGCAGCAGTCAGATGTGTCTGGCTGCTTTTATCGATGTTAACTAACTAACCATAAAACAGAGATTGCTGGTCCAGCAGCGGAAGCTGTTTTTCTTCAAAGACAGCTCACGCAACATCAAGCGCTCATATGAGATTGGACTTGAGTATAGCACAACGCACAAACACACACACTTCAGCTCTCTCATGCACGCTTTTTCATGCAAATTAAGGCAGGTTAACATTCAGCTTATCGTTCTATATCCTGTCAAGAGGCAACCACGCCGGAGGACCTGTACTCGTACGGCAAGAATCCGTCAGACACCCCAGTGGTCACTCCAGTGACATCATGGGAGGGACTAAATGAATTAGTATGTGCCCATCTGTCCATGTGTCTGTCCATCTGTCATGTACAGTAGATCAGATGTCCCCAACTGGATTTTATGAGAGATTGATGGAAGAACCTGCACCAGGCATTGGTTCAAATTTTCCAATTTACAGTCATAAACCACTGACTGTTTGTGGAGCACAGGTGAAAATAAATAGTTGAATGAAACTGGCATATATAATAATAAGCAGTGACTATAAAATAAATAATAAATATAAAATAGCAACTAAAATTTCAACATAATGTAAGGTGAACACATTTACGGGAAAGAGTAACAGCTCGTGAGGTTCTTCTGTTTGGCAAAGAATATTAAAACACAAATTGCTGTTGTTTTGTCATTGCTGCTTGTGTATCATTTAAACAAAAGTGTGACTCAGCTACTACAAACACTATTTCAGCAGTGATGTGTGATGGTTTAGTGGGCAAATGAGATCACCCTGCTGGTAGGAGCTTCAGATCAGAAGACAAAGCTAATCTAGACCAGCTCCGGCGCTGTAGTTCACAATCAGACCTCATGCCTTAATACCTGCAAGTCTCGCTCTGATAAGCCTGCTTCCCTGTTCTCTTAAAGAGCAACTGTAAAAATGCAGGTAAGCCTCTTCACACAACCTTTCATCAAAACAAGCAGCCGTTGGATACTCCTGGTGCATGGAGCCTTGGTGCACAGCTGAGTGCAGACGGTCCAGTGGTCATAAATATTGGCCGTGGTGCAGTTACCCACTCTGACATGAGCAGGTGACAAAATTTATGTCATGCTGACCGTTGTTGACCCTCGTGGCTACAGGAATATGGAAAGTATAAATTTCTCTGAAGTTTATCTGTAATGCAGGTGACCCAGGGTGATACTTCTACATCATAACAACTGCATTTTCATTGGTTTGTTCCACAATAAGAAGCTTTTTCAATGACCTTGTTGAACAGGTGAGATTTGTTTCTCAGATCCTACTTCATTCCTGAATGCTATACTACATCACTCAGTCTGCAGACTGTCATATTGGCACACAGCTAGCACCACTGTAGTCACGGTTACTGGGAGCTCTGTGGTTTGTTTATATTCCTCACAATAGTGTTTCTCCGGCCAGCTGAGATGCTGTGAACCGCAGCCGAGGAGTCACTCTGTCACACGATGGTTAAATGGAACGCTGCCAGTGTCTCACAGGTCAACACTCTGGGGACATCATCATCAGCGTGCGACAAAGTATTTGGTTTAATGAAAACCAGCGCCCGGCTGCTGACGCTTCAGCAGACTGCAAGCTGGTTTCCCACAGTGCAGTGCACTCATCTGGAGGCAGGAAGTAAACAAATAATGCCACAGGCCAAACAGCTGGGGACGGGCGGCTGTAGGCAGACACACAGGAGACTGCTGCACCACTTTAGACTGATGTGTGTGTGCAGACCGATACTGGACTAGTATTTAAGATAGAATCTGGTCCGATCAGCCATTTAGTTTGGACTATATATAAGAATCAGATACTTCAGAACTTCAGCACCTGTACATTGTAAAATGATCTTATCTTAAAATATGGTTAAGGAGAGACAGTGGACAAACTTCATTAATTTTTAAAACTTTAATTAATGATTTGATCCAAAAATACAAAGATATAACATTTTACATGCTCAGCAAGCTCTTTCAAGTCATTTTGGCTTTAGCGAAATCAAGAGACCATGAAAACTAGTTAGCAGGTAATCTGTGGAAACGAGCTAGTTGGCTAATAGCAAAAGCCATGGAGCACTAGCGTTTATGCATAAACCAGTGAGACGTCCAGCTTTTGCCACCTGCGGAACACAAACTTGATCAAACTGGAATAAACAGTTCTGAATGAAAACGCTCTAACTTTACTACAGCAGTTTGGGGAATTTTACCATTATTCCCACTTTGTCAGAGCTGGAAACTGATGCATAAATGCCCCAAAACAGACCTTTTTAATGTATTTGTTGTAGTCTGAAGTCGTGTCATACAGCATTGTTTGGCTGACTTGACTCAGTAGTAGTAAAGGGTTAATGGGATCCTCTTTATGTGGACTTTTTCCACTGACACTGTCCACATACACGGGATCGTCTGCTGCTCCTGCAATCAGCCCGCTCGCCAGCCTGCGGTCTCCATCCTCCGCCATTATATCGCCGTACCATTACACCATCGACATTTGGCGCGCGATGTTAGAGACCTGATAAAGCAGTGTGACTGACAACAACTGCAGTTTAGCATATGTCAGGTATTTAGTGAATGCATACTGCTCTACAGTACAAATACAGGGACAGACAGTCCGACCAGACTGCACCATAACCATAATTTACCATTATTGCAGCGCTTGCAGCTAAGTGATGTCACATTGTGGACAAAACATATTGTATATTGTATATGCAAGTTTTATAGTCTCTTTATCTTGTTTTAAGACAGCTGAATAAGACAGCGAAGTGAGAAACAAGTCCTCCATATTAATAATAATAATTATTATGATTATTATGATGTCTTCCAGAATGAACCCAAATTAAACACAGGTTAAGTCCAAGTCATACATACTGTTAAATCCGACAGTTCAACCAGGTTTTACAGCTGAAACTGCTGCTCACACCCTCACTTGTGACAGACAGCAGTGAGTCTCCTCACGGCTGCTCCAGGCTGTGCCAGGCTGACGTACTATGGGTTGTACTGAAACATCTGAACAATAGACTGGCGTTGTTTTTCTCTAAATGGCAGTTTTACATAGAGAAATCAAAAAATTATATAAAACACTTTCAGCATGACGCTGCTTTTAACACAGTAGAAATAGAGAAAATATTAATCCACCAAGTATCCACACAGCGTGGGGATATGTATAAATATAATCCCAATGTCAATGGAAAAAAGTGCATAAAGGGAAAAAAAACTGAACTAAACAGACCAAATCTATTTTACATGAGCACGTAGCTCCGGCTTTCACATATTCTTCTGCTGCAACACAAAAATAATTGATCAGCTGGTCGGCCCATGTGGAGAAATACCTCCTGAGCATCACAGCCGAAGCTTATCTGTCAAAATTAAGATGTTTATGATTGGCTTGAAGTCACAGTCAATTTCTCCGGCAAGGCTGACTTCACAAATATCCTACACACAACAGAGAGCGGCCTGTACAGGAAGAGAGGATCAATAGCGAGCACGGAATCAATGTCATCCATGATGAATGATGAATGTCAGGTAATGTGCAGTATTGATAGGTGTCTTTGTTCGGTTGTGTTTGTAATATTTGTGCGCTTGGATCAAGGTCCGCGGATGCTGTGGCGACGCAGGCTGAAAGGCTGTTTAGATGCATCGTGGGTGATATCAGAGGGACAGAAAAGGACGGACAAAGGGACGAAGAGAGAGGAAGCTCAAAGGCACTGTTGTGTTTCCGATGGAGAATGGTTGGAGAGGGCAGGGGAGAGTGTCGAAGAAAAATGGATCTCATTAGAAATGAACTGACAACAGAAATATATCCCTGGAGGTTTCTTATCCTCACTCTAATTATACCCACCCAATGAATCAGGAGTAGCTGTTACCTCAATTACTGTGGAAAGATACATATATCTGAAATTTACTTTGAAGAAATTCATCGGCTTCGTGGGAGCAGGACTCCACCGCCTTCGACTGGGCTACTTTTCCAATCAGCAACTCTGGACTCTTGAAGCAAAAAGTGCATTAAAATCTATTTTGTTTCTTTGTCTTTTGCATTTCAGGTCTGATTCGACTGCAAGAGCTCATAAAGGCGCCTTCCCGATACAACATCCGGTTAAAGATCCGGCAACTTCCTGCAGAGACCAAGGATGCCAAGCCGCTGTTAAAGGAGATGAAGAGGGGGAAGGAGTTTCACATCATCTTTGACTGCGGCCATGAAATGGCTGCTGGGATCCTGAAGCAGGTGTGTTTCTGTGTGTTGTGTGTGTGCACGTATTTAGGTAGGTGTAGCTCTGCAAGCTTGCACATTCTTTCATCCTTATGGAGGTCATCTGAGTCCTCAAGTGGGAAATACAGGAGGACACAGTTGTGAGAGTATATAGAAAAGAAGCACGGTTCCAAGAAGACAGCCTCTTCCTGCACACTTCACAGTGAAACTGTGAATGACGCTTACACTTCTGTTAACAGTTTCCTATGACACACCTTGTTCCAGTCTATATAATTGTGGGTGACACGTTTCCATCTTTAGGATTGGACAGAAATTGTACATAACAAAATATAGGGTCTGCAGGTTGGAGTGGTGGTTGAATGTGTGAGGAACATAATCTGCTCTGACTATAATCTTTATCCGACCTGTGAATGTGCCTCCTGTGTGCATGTAATGTATGGGATTTGCACAATCGTCATTTCTTTTCCAGGCATGTGCACATGATCCCTTACTGATCAGCCTCACTAATCAGCCTTGAGTGCTGCCATTTGTGTTTTATGGGGAGCCAAGCCATATTTGCCTTGTTCCAGTTAACAGCTCATATACTTTGATGGACGTCTGCACTGACAGCAGTTAATTATGGTAAAAGTAGTGAACAAAGTTGGTAAAAAGGCTTTTTTGGACCAGTTACATTTAAATTATAACTCATCTAATCATTTGAAAATAACAGTTTATTTGTGATCATGGCTTGATGAATACAACATTAATCCTCACTTTGTTATATAAGAAATGGATATGGTATATTGTGGCCCCTGGTAATTGTGATCCACCTCCTCCTCCACATGATGGAATCCTCTTATGTGGACCATGAAACACAGAAGCCTTTTATCTTGTGATGATGACACATTTACACTGAGATCACAGGAGAACATTGTTTGGTACCTCAAGATAATAATTCTATTAATCTCAGAATGGGCTTTGTGATCTGGACGTGGTGGTTTGATATTCTGTGTAACAACATATCCAATGATGTTGAGATGACAGGCTCACACACAAAAATATGAATGTTTCTACATTTCACCTCCTGTCCAGCATCACTCTGTGTGGTCTATACCCATCTGCCTTTGCTGTGACAAATCTGCATGATGGTGCATTTAAATATACAATATAGCATGGGTGCTGAGTGGTACAAACTAATCAAGACCTGTTGATAATCACTTAATCATTAGTTACTCTTTTTGTGCCCCCCGTGTAAAGTGAAACACCATACTGAGTCACAGTCACACTAAGTAGTTGCTTATTGCCTCTGCTAATTAGCATTGGTATTTCTGGTAACTTGCCACTGCTACAGTTTCTGAGTAAAGTTTAATTACACCACTGTTGAACGAAAGTGACTAAAAGTGATTAAACAGTCACTTAAATAAAGTAAAAGCAAAGATGTATGTATATAATAATGTAAAAACACGTTTTTTTTTTTCTGGCACATCCCATTTTCGTAGCAAATAATGTTCACAGTCCTTAAATTCACTAGCCGATTCAGCATTTGTGAAAGGAAATGCATTTGTGGATCTCAGCTGATTTGTGTGGCTCCTCCTGAGACTGCGTTTGGCTGCCATCCCTTTTAAAGTAGTAACCTTGTGCAGCGATACACCACTCCCGTTGCTCCTGCAATGTTTGGATCACTCCAATAAAGTCTTGTTATGTAGCCTTGTAAAGCACCATCTGCGATGTGTGTTGGATGTCCTCTGGACCTCCTCCACTGTTTCAAAGCAGAAACCCTTCAGGTTAAATTATATTTTAGAAAAGAGGACAGGTAGAAGAAGAAGAAGTTTGCGTTGGTGCAGCCAAAAATAACAATGTCAGTGCGATGTGCAACCTCCCTGCGATGGAGAAGCGTGATCGCGGACAGTTCAGGTTGTATGAGCTGAAATTCGGTGCCTCAGAATGGTGCAGCAGAGCTCGCCACCGACACCGCAATGACTAACTCAATTAACAAGTGCTCATATTTCTGCTGCTTACGGGATTTATCAAATATTAAAGACAACATGATTCACCCTCAGCACTCTGTCACTCTCCCAGGGTTTTTAATCAATCCTGGAATGATAGATTGCTGGGGAAGGTCAAGGACTCCTTCATTAATAATGTCAGAGAGAAACCCTGTTAATGGGAGGTAATGAAAGACTTAACTGTCCTGCTCTGATATTCTCATTACAAGACACACCAATAAGTTGAAGATCGTAAGTACTCTTCATCAGCTATCAGCCACGCCTTCCCCCCCGACATACTGTGAAACAACAAGGAGGGCAGCTAGGCAGTCAGGTGACATGATCAATCTCAATAACTTTCTTTATTTCATCTTTTAGTCTTTTGTTTTCTGTGAGGTAAAACACAAAGACTACCAGCTATAACACCATTCAATAACTTCAAAATGAGTTGTATATGAATTGACCTTAAAGTGCTACATCAAAATCACGGAGTGCGTTTCTGTCCTTTCTTTTAAAATCAATTCCAGACCTTTTCTTTTTGAAAACAGAATATATGTCATGACAAAGTCCAGGAAACGGCGCCACATGAGTCACCGCTGAGTAGGCCGGACCTTAAAATGGAATGCTGGAGGGTTTCTCAAGGTTTCCTACCTGATAGCAGCAGCCATTATTCCATCCTGCCGGTCTAATCATCCTCTCCTCACAGTCCTAATCTGTGATTCATATTGGTTTAGCAAGTCTCCGCACAGCAGGCGGTACTCTGACACCACCGTATAGCGTCATACAGCTGGATGGGGTGGCACACAGCCAGAACACACATATGCACACACAGCCTGGATGATAATAGAATAATACACGGCAAGGTGCTTCCACTTTAGAATCTCATCTCAGAGGTGCATTTTGGAGACAGATTGCCTTGGTAATTGTGCAGATGAGTACATATTCCTGTTGGCGGACTTACTGCAGTGACTTGGTGAGATGGGTGGAAATCATGATGACGAAACTCAAACTCATTCTAAACATGAACAAGGCCGCAGTCAGATTTTCATGTAGAATTACAGCCGTCTAATCAACCTAAAATGGAAAATGGAGCCACAACAGAGCAGAATGCTGTTTCCCCATTAATCAAGAATCCCCTTCAGCTCAGACTCAGTTCTGTGGTCGCTGCTGCTGTGACTCCGTCACAAAGCTGTGAAACTATTTAAAGCAGCAGTGAATGCTGATTCCGGTGCTGTGCGTCAACCTTGTGAAGCAAATGTTTGCGCGTCTATCATTCATATTTCAAGCATCTGACAAAAGCTAAACAGTCCTTCCATCCGTCTCCTCGGCCATGTCATCTATCTCCTCCTGGGTGATGGCAAGGTGATCGCGGGCATGATAGTACAGATAATCCCTCCGGTGTGTTATTATTCTAGCCAGGGGTCTCCTCCCTGTTGGATATCCCTGGATTACCTCTACAGGGGGCATCTAGGAAGCATCCAAAGCAGAGATCCCCACCACCTCAGCTGGCCCCCCTTCAATGTGACGAGCAGCAGTTCTATTCCAACATTCTACTGTGTGCTTCATGGGTTTATCTGAGGTGGACGCCAGACAACTTGAGCTGCTGCCACTTTGACACTGTGGAGTTCCAGAGCATATCACAGACCAGTGCCTTACAAGGTGACACAGTCCATGTGGTCACCCAACAGCCTGTAACTCTTATCCTGCTGGTAACTGCTAATCAGGCGGTTGCTTACTCACAAACAGTTTGCAGCTCTCGCATGCTTGTTATTGGACTGTGCTGCGCTACAGTGAGAAGGCACTACCTAGATTGCTTCTCCTGACTTTGGAAGTCAGGTTCAGCTCTGGACTCGTTTAGGGTTATGTATTTTTCATCTCCACAGGCCTCTTGTGTTTGGTCAACTTCTAGGATTAAAAAAAACCTTGAATTTATTATATTATGTACACATTAGAGTTTTGTCAACATTTATGTTTCCTGAAAAACATGATGGTGACATCATCTAAATCATCAATGCATCCAATGCTAGTGTTAGAAATGATGTCCAGCCTACCCGGCTCCAGTAATATCAGGCAACAACCAACTCCTAAAGTTAGGGGAACACTTCACCATAACCTGCCATCAGACTCTGAAGATGTGATTTGATTTGATTTGATATTTTTGATTAATAGGACAAGACTGTCCAATGGTAATTCTTGCTAACTAAAATCTGGCAATTGCAACTATGCTATGGTAAAGATAATGTCAATTGCATATCAACAACTGGACATCAATCCTTAATCTCACTCTGTGTTTCCCTAAAGAGCACACTACTTCCTCCCTGGCCCCGTGGATGTAAACCGTTAGGTGCACAACAAATCCATCTGTGTAGTGAAACAACACAAAACACAAAACTTGGCACGTTCATTCATTCTGTATACAACTCGGTAACTGAGAAATGGTGATCAGCCGCTTGCACCTTTTCTGGCTGACAGTGCCAGCGACGGATCATATTACACACCATGTTTGTATTTTCACACATTCCGATCAGCGGCATAAGTATCACACCTCCCTAGCTGTTTTTTTTTTTATGTCCTGTACAAAAATTTTGGCGTGGCTGCTTCAAATACAAAAAAACTTCCGGACATCCTCTCACATTAAACGTGGACCTCGTTAGTGCAGGCTGACCTCCTCCTATGTGTTTCTGATGAGTTCCCGTGTGCCCTGCATCTATAGGATCATGCATTATCCTCTGTATTTCCCTACATATGCCAAATGTATGAGACTGAGCTGTGTCCTTTGCTTTATTTAGCTGTTTTTCTCTTTTTGGTGGGTGTTTGTTTCTTATCTCTGAGCCCGTGGCTGCAGCAGTCTAGCAGAATATATGCCTCCTCACATTACATGGTACAGCCAGTAATACAGCCACACAAACAGACAAACGCACGTGTGTGTGCATTTGTGAAGAATATGACAAAATATTGTATCTGTCTCCTTATTCATTTATAAATCTCCCTCTCTCCCAATCTCTCTGTCTCTCTCTCTCTGCCTCCTTCTGTCACTGTCTTTCTTAGGCCCTCGCCATGGGGATGATGACAGAGTATTATCACTATATCTTCACCACACTGGTAAGTCGAGAAAGAGGCTCTGATGCACAGTTGCTTTGTCATCAGGTCTAACTCAGAGCTCTGTATCCCCATGAAGATTTGTTGAATGCCCAAAATATGAGATGACGCCGCTCTCAATCGTCATTTTTTCAGCTATTTATTTTATATTTATTACCTTGAATCATTCTTTTTGCCCCGTAATGTGTTCTGCAGAGCTACAGAAAATAATAGCATGGTTCTTTGTGACATCAGCTGTTATTTGTTCCTGTGCTTCATCCTTTTTTGGGTCCCCTGCCTCCACCTCTCCTCTCTCGCCCTCTTCCTTTTCATAATGTTAATGATATTCATTTGCAATTTTTTCTCACTCTTGTTTTCTTATCCCTGTTCATCTTTTTGCTCTTGTTTGGATCTTCCTTCTCCTCCTCTTCTTTCTCTTTTTCCTTCACATTTTGTTACTCCCATGGTTTAACAGAGCTGGATGTGTCACACTGAGTCATCCTTGCTGCCAGTTTGTCCCAGTGGCCGACTGCGGTACTGCACTTTGACAAAATCCCCCGTGGCCCGAGATTTTTTTGCAAATGCGGTGGATTTATATTGTGATTTTATCCAAAGTGCTTTACAGTTTATCTCTCATTCAAACACACACACATACACATACATACACAATACTATCACTTCCAATGTGGAGAGGACCAGCAGATTAAACCACAATCAGCCTGTGCTGTCCCTTTATCCTTTCACCTCTGTTTAGGTTTGATGTGCCAGACCTTCTGCAAAGCATGACCTCGTACCTTTTCAGGATATAGAATAACTTACTAAACAGATTCTCAATCGAACACCCGTTCAGTTTAGGATATACCTCTCGTTTACATGATCACATCATCACAGAGCTTCTCCACAAATTCCTTGGTCCTTCACCATATCTGCTCAGAATGTCTAACTGCAGAAATATTTGATAATGAGGAGGCATAGCTCAGCGTCATTGAAGTGAAAGATCAGAAATGTCATTTTGAAATTCACTGTGGACACTAGTTGAAAAAGAAGTGAATCCTACCAAAAATAAAGATTTCAAGTTCAATTAAAGTCTTACTCGTCTCCCTTCACCGCTCTGTCCCTACCTACCTTCTATTTCCCTGTGCCTCCTCCTCCACTTCTTGCTTCTTAGTTAGACTAGTATTTGTTAATCTGGCAACTGAAGCAGCAGTAGTTTTAGCAGTAATAGCAGTAATATTGGAAGCACTAGTGTTTCTTTGTCATGATGGTGGCAACAAGTTTGAAATGTGTGCCATCCTCAGACTGATTGCTGACTGAGAGGCATACAAGTGAAGGCATCAGTACTTCCTGTAGAGTGAAGAGAGATGAAACACCAGATTGTGTCACTGTTCATTTTTCACCCAAATGTGAAAGGCAGGATTCACAGTCTGTGGCTCCTCTGATATTATGTGACTGTAAAAGTGACTTTGCCTTCGGTTGTCTCAGGACAGAGTCCCCGTCACTGTCTGCAGAATCAAATGCAAGACAACACACACGTATATGTGCACACACACTGTGGCTTGCTCTCAGGCCACGTTCCTGGTCAAAGATTTGACCCAAATCAAACTCTTATTGAAGCTCCATCCCTCTCTCATCCTGAAGAGGTTTGCCTGTGTCGCCCAGGATCAAAACACCGTTTCTCCCTCTGTGTGTTCAGCCTCCTCCCGTCCTTTCCTTTCTTAATGTCAAGGTCCTTTGAAAACGGAATAATTCAGGTTTTCAACTGTGCTTTTCATCACCACAGCTAAAAGGTGTCATTTTCAGTTTGAAATGAAGCAACTAAATGTGCGCGCTTTCTCTCTGCAGCTGCTCAGCCCTGCTACAGGCGCAGTTTATGTGAGATAATTAAATACCGTTGGGCGTTTTCAGGACGATGAAAAGCAAAATACAAGCACAACTGAGGCACGGGATGTAAAGTAAGAGCTGATAGAGGGGTGTCGTGTTGTTTCCCGCCGTTGTGTTTGGCAGACAGAGGGTCCAGTGCTGACAGCCTAATTCTCCCAGCAGAGTGAACAACGCTGCCATACTGAGGCCACATATGGCAGCCATTTCCCAGCCAGGTTTCTCTTTACTCTTCACTTACCTTTTGTCTAATACTGCATAGGAGGTTCGGTCAGCTTTGTCAGTCACGGCCCAGGTACCACCCTTTTCTGAAAGATTTTATTAGAGTCCCTGCTGTCTTTCTGTATCCACTGCAGTTTGTTAGATTTCAGTAGACAGAGCTGCAGTCAAGCTGACTTTAAAACTTGAAAATTGACTTATTTATATTACATCTGTTTCCCTTTTAATATGTGAATAAAAGGTAGTCTCAAAACAGTTCATGGCTTTAGGGCAGGGGCTGAAATCATTTAATTGTGAACAGGTCACCCATTTATCCAGTGCTCGTGTGCAGTCTCTGCTGCAGCTCCAGTGCCAGTACAGTGCTACATATAATAAGTGAGCCCAGGTTTTAGTGTGTCTCTGTACATTGCACAGAGGCACTTAAAAATGGAGTTGGATCAGTAGAAAGCCTTAATAATGTACAGTAAGTTCAGTACAGTACGTGTTGAGCATGGCCAGTCCCTTCACGACCCGTCATCTTTTGTAGTGCTTTAGCTGTATGCTTTAGCTGCACTGGGCACATCAAATATCACATTTTGGCTGTGATGAGCCACCTGGAGCTAAATAATGTCATGCAAGACAATGCTTATGATTTCACAAGATGCATTGCAGCATGTTACAGAAACATCTCTCCGCTCTTCAACTTAAAAATGTATCTTTCTTGATGAGATGTGCGTCAGATTAAATAGATTGAGTCGGGAAACAAAGAGTATCTATTCAATTTTCAATTTTCTGTTCGTAAAAAACTGATTTACAGAATAATAAAACCAAAGTACGTATCCTTTGTTCCCCATGGTAGATGCTGAAAAATCGAATAACCAAATCACATCATCTGGCAGGAAAACGCTCCACTTCTGAAACACTCTGGGGTACGAGGCTGTGCGGAACACAGAACAAAACCATGTGTTAGATCCAACATCATGGAGCTGAGCCCAGTGGAGTCGAGCAGCAATACAACCTTGGACCCCACCTGTGATTTAATATTAACTGAAGTGAAGCCCAAAACCAAACCATAAAGAGCATTGCTATTGGAAACACTATTGAATGAGTGGATGTATAGCTTCTAGTGTAAATTCCATCAGTGCAAGTTCCTCAACATAAACACAGCCTCCTGGGTAAATTTACAGTAATATAAGCCAGTAGTATTAACTAGAGCTGAAACAATTACTCGATTAATTGACTCAAATCCATTAAAAAAATATCTGATTACAATTTTCTTGAATCGAAGCTTTGTTTCCTTAATTTCGCTGCCGCTAAACATTGGTTCCTCTGCTGTGTTTCACACGGACGCTTATTGTGACGCACAGGACAAAAAGGAAGAAAGTGTAAAATGCGGGAACACTTTAAAATGAAACAAAAAAAACACACTGTGGGACGGAGCTCGTTTATTAGAAGAGCACGACTTCAATGATGCAGCATTTGCAGCGGACACACCCGGTCTGAGAGCAGAGCCGACACAAGGCAATAATGTTAAAGTTAATGCTAATGCTAACATGTTAGCGTAATGGACGCTCAGAACGTATGTAGCGGTCGCTAGTTATGTCGTTAACTTTAGCTCAAGAAGAAACTAAATGTTGCTTCATTACTTTAACTCATATTTTGCTGTAACTGTTGGTTAAGGAACTGATGGAACATATGCTGCTGCTCATTCACAAACACTCAAAAGATGCGCGCGCACTAGTGGTGTGCGATACTGCAAGATTTGGTATCGATCCGATACCAAGTAAATACAGGGCCAATATCGCCGACACCAATACCGATACTTTTTAATAATTAAGGCGGTTGCATCATCAAATGCTAAATCTGAATGAATTTTCAGGTGTTTTTGTGATTTTTCCTTTGGATTATTAATTAGTTAAAACCCAGGACAGAATTTGGGTTAAGTTTATAGGTAAATAGAAAATATTTTATTATAATAATAAAAGTTTTTGTTCAGAAACAATAGAACAGTAACAAAACAATTTTCCCCACTGTCATGTCTGGATTTTTCTTCTTAACCAAACAAAGTTCACAAAATTATCACTCGAGGATAAATTAAAACAAATTCTTTTTTCCAGGTAGAGTGATCAGAAACTACAATACAAAGATTAAATAAAAATTCTCAGTACAACATCAAAACAACAGGGAGGAGGAGCAAAGTGCGCCTGCTCTGCACTGTGACAGGAGCGGCACTTACACAGACAGCAGGTCGCCGCTTTGATGAAAGAGTAAAGTATCGATCTCATTACACTGGTAATCGATCAATATCAATACCAACGTTGGTATCGATAATATCGATATTTGGGTCAATCCGCCCACCACTAGCGCACACACACACACACACGCTCCACAGTGATGGCGTCTATAGGCCTACTAGACATGAAAATATCAGGTGGTAAGTCAGATAATCAACAAATATGGTACAGCAGGTGTATTTTACTTTAGTTAAAGTGAGTAGTGTTAGTGTTAGCCACATCAAAAAATAACTAATTTGATACTTTTATACTGCTATTATTGTTATTTTTTATATATGCTTTTTTATACTTTTTGTGGTGGTTGTTTCAGCTGGTTCTGGAATAAACGACAAGTTGTTTGTCATTCTCAGACATGTCTTTATCACATTTTTACTATTTTTTCGTCTATTCAAATGATCGTTTAATCAAATCGAATTGAAGAAAATAATTGACAGATTAATCGATTACAAAAATAACCATTTTCACTTGATGTGTCCCATCAGTTGGGTGTAACTCTCCACAAATGAAATCATTTTACGAGTGTGATCCTTAAGTTCAGCTAACGCTAGTTGAGGACAAACAGAATCTGAAGCTGAGCTGTATTTGACTTATCTCTTTATGCTTATACACCTACAGGGCAGTCTTTTTAATCAGAACCACACTTGTTCATCTTCTGCACCGATGATTCAACCACCACCTTGTCCCTTCAGAAACCTTTATTCCTGGAACCCTGTTGGATGCCCGAAACACACCAACAACAACACTTCCCACTTTGCAAGCATAGAAACAAAAGAGAGCAGCTAGCCCCGCCCCGTCAAAAGTTATTAACAGTCCAAAGATCTGTGCAAATTGAATTGTGATGGTGTGGCTTGTTAGCAGAGATGCTGGTCACCAAATTGTTTTTAGGTTTTTTCTTGATGCCTTCAGCGGCAGGGGTGTTGATGAATCAGTCAGTCTGCCTGTCTCCAATGTATTTTCCTTCTTTCCAGGATCTGTTTGCACTGGACGTGGAGCCATACCGATACAGTGGTGTGAACATGACGGGGTTCAGGATTCTCAACACTGAGAACAGCCAGGTTGCCTCCATCATCGAAAAATGGTCCATGGAGAGACTCCAGGCTCCACCCAAACCTGATTCTGGTCTACTGGACGGCTTCATGACCGTGAGTCTCACATATAAAACAAAAAGAATGAAGAAGTTGCTGATAAATGATCCCCCTGTCCATCCTACAGTCAGTCAACACGTGCTCAGTTTAACTAAGGTTGTGTCCCTTGTGGTTGTGTCAGTTATGTATATCGATGAGAAGATGCACACCAGTACCATTTGTCTGTTCCACTGATATTTGTTTACAGGTCACTTTCACACTGGTGGTAAGGTTTATACTACAGTGAGCCTTTTAGTTCTGGCACATTTCCTGTTCACACCAGCGTATCAGAGATGAAGGCAGAGGTGTTGAGGTGGATAGATCGTAAGAGCTACATGCAAATGTATCCCAGTCTCAGCTGCTCTTATAATAAGCTGTAAACATGACACCTGGACCATGCTGAACACAAATGACGACCACAGTTAGCATCTTACCTTACAGAGGTCTCCATCCTGCTGGTGTATGTCCTTCAAACACCGCTGTTTTATCTTTATACACAGTGTAAATAGTTACATTGTAATATATATATATATATATATATATATATGATAAGTAGTAGAAATCCTGCATCCTATTTCATTGCTCTGCCTACTGAAACATCCTGAAACACTGAAACCGTGACAGAGACGTGGTGCAACCTGGCTGCAGCCTCATCCAGAGCGCGCGAGAGAGATCGTGGTTTAAACATGCGAGAGAGAGAACATGGAGTGGGAGCATAAAAAATAGAGGGGCTGCTCTATCGTTGAGCATGTGCACTCTGAGCCGGTGTGGATTTATGGGTTTTGTAGAGATGGAAGTGTGTCTGTTCTCTGGGATGGAGTGTCAAATATCTCCAGAGATGCTTCAAAATGTGCTGGCGGTGTCAGTGGGTCAGAACCTTGCTGATGCAGGCCTGTAACGCCCACTGAAACCCTGTAAGTGATGTAAGCACATGCATTTCTTACAACAGCTGACCGATGGGCCAACCAGCCAAAAACTTTGTGAATTTCCAAGTGCTTCATCACTTTCACCTGGCTGGTTTACAGATTCTTGTTGCTATAAGGCCACTGAAGACGTCCAGTAAAGCATTGTCCTGGGCATACTGGTAATAGACTTGTTAGGCTGGATGTACAGCGGGTTCCCTTACTGTAACTTCCCAATCGTCCTGAGGGAGTCAAATGGAAAACGGTGGTGCCACGAGCTGCGAGCCCCGGGTGTGATAAGAAGAGTCTCTGTCACTGTGATCTGAACGTTCTCTGATCAGAGCACACCGCCTGTAATAACTGTTCCTCCACACTGCTTCCATACCACTCTTATCTGGGAACCCTGCCAAAAAGAGTCAACCCACCAGAGACAAGGAACAGGAAGGAAAATAGAGTAATGGAGGAGAGAAGAGAAAAAAGATGAGTGGGATGAATGAACACGAGGAGAGGAAGAACAGAGCGAGGGTGAAAGGAAGGCAGAAGTGAAATCAGAGTCCTTGTGTTTTATTCCCTTAACGACTGTTGAGGTGTTAAGCGTGAGGCCGGCGTAGCTGCTTGGTACGATTCCAGTTGGAAAGCACTGGCGGCTGCAGCGGTAACATGTTGACTGCTGATTGAAAACAGTGGCTTACCTCTGGGGAACACATTTTTGAATTTTTTTTTTTTAACCTACAAGAGTGAGATCTTGCTGAGTCATGTTTCTGGATTGATATCGGAGAGTGGGTGTTACTCAGTTTAAGCCCCTTTTGTTGGATTTGTGGCTCAATCAATACTGTTTCCCACTTGAGACCTGAAATGGACTGTGTGTGTAATAACTGTACCTTTCAGAACACGAAAGGCTCAAAGAGGGCCTTTATAGCTACTAGCTTCCAGCACAAGCTGCTACATGGAGTCCCAGAGTCAATTTGATGTCTTAAGTCCACAGAAAGAAGGAGAAACAAGGGAAAATAAAAAATCTTTCTCATCATCTTTGTAGTTAAATTCATCTCCCTTACTCTCCCTGCAGAGGCGTCAGGCGAGCAGAGCCGGGTGGTTATTTTTGGATCAGTGACAGACAAAGATTTATGTGTGTGAGGAGTGTGCTGTGACCCTGCTCATCAGTGAATTAATGGCATATGAGTTTGAAGGTGGGGATTGATTAATTAGACAAATGGCAATCAGTCAGCGGCTAATGCATATTGACATGGTGAAAGGTTCCGTAAACGTTTGATTAACGGCTTCATTTGTGTGCTGTATTTACGGTTTCGTGTGCTTAAGTAGTGAACTGCTGATGCGCTGTAACTCATGGACCGGTGGATCACGACGGAGTGAGCAGTCTGCGGACTTCATTTTCTCTCACTGCCTCTGCACCCGGCACCGTTGTTTCACACTCAGCGGTTGAGTTTGCAGCTTGAACTGGCCTGTTGGCTTAATGAAGAGTTATGTTTGGAGCCAAAGTTGCTGTAATATTTAAATTCAAAGCTAACATTCTAAAAGGCTGGTACTTCCCCTCAAATTGTATTCTTTGTAGCTGGCAAAAGCCTCTGAAGTAGCTTTTTGCTACAGGAAAAGGCTCTGCAATCAAACATTTGGTCGATCCTGTCAGACGAGACCATTTAACCGTGTGTAAAACCAGTTTGTCGAAGGCCTTGATCACAGCAGCATTTATATCAGGGGAACTCCTCACTGAAAACAGTCATTTCAACAGAGTCAGCGCAATCAGAGGTCCCGTGGGCTCCAGAACACAAACTTGAAATCTGCGCTGTTGACCAGTTCTGGTCTGCCCTGACCATGCTGACCTGAGACTGAGCAGAACCAGCCCAGGGAGGAGGCTGGTGTGCTGAATGTGTGATGCCATCCAACTGAACCTCACTCTCCTCTGTTTGGAAACCGACTGCTCGAAAACACTGATGGAAGAATACGTCTGAAAAAAATATATATACAAAATGAACCTTATATTTCATATTATTAGGCCTGTGTCTACTTTATTTAAAACCTTTGTTTACACTGTGGCTCAGCACAGTCATGCATGCGATCACAATATTCTGAAAAAGCCCTGCAATTATCATCATAATTATTCATATTTTAGATCTTTCAGGCTAAACGACAGCGGTAGGCCACACGCTGAGCACGCGCTGAAACGTTGTCGACATCATATGACCAGCATTCCTGCACTAGCCAATTTGCGAGGATGTACAAATGAACGTTACCGTCTCTGGGCCTGCGATTAGGCACTAATCCTTGTAGTTCATTGGTGAGATAAGCAGCTTATACAGAACATCAGTGGACTTTGTCTTTAGGTGTCTAAGTCAGGGTTGGCTTGCTAATTGCTGGTTTTATAAACAGCGGCAGCACATGTCGCACTTAGCAGAAGGACCAGAGGTTTTGTTAAGTGTGCACCTGACTTATAAATGACAATCCACCAGCGCCCCAAATCCAAAAATATCCCTCCAGTCACTGTTGAACTCCTGACACTCAAAACAAAACATCCGTGCGTTCCAGCTCATGAATTGTGGAATTGCTTGGAATTTTTTTAACGGCAAAGTGAAGAAATCTTAAGAAATCCATGAAATTCTTCAAATCATTTTAACGTCTTGTTCGCGCATTTTGGGCTTTTTATCCTTGTGCTGCAAGGTTCAACAGTGCTTCAGATGAATTTTTTTGCTACAGTGGGTGTATTTTATTATGAAATGCTAAGTTTCGGCTAATCCGCGGTGTTTAAAACATGAGCTAAAAGTCTTTATTAGTCAGTAACTGCAGCTACGCTGGGCACGGAAGTTGATTCTTGACCTTGGAGATCATAGCTTGACAACATAATTCACGGCCCATGGCTCACTTAGTAGCTTTTTAGATTCACAGCTTCATTGTACAGCACTAAAAAAAGCACAAGACCTCTCTCTGTTACAGCGGAGTGTTTGTATTTCATTAGGACATCTTCCAACATGTCGGGTTTCATTGTTTCACTCCGGTTTTTACTGCTCAATTCTCGCTCGCGCGCCTGATCAGGTAGTCTCTTCACAGCCAGCAGACCACCCAGCTGCAGCTGTTCTCACCGCAGCCTCTCGTGAAGATGACTAAACAAACCAATGAAATTTGGTCCGGAGGCTGTTTTCTTCTCTCCAGCACACGTCTGTAATGTGATGGGCCAGGTAAAGTAATTCTGCACCTCACTCCTTTACGCTGCCTTCAATTAATCTGGTGGTGGAGAATCCCTGCCCTGTGTCGTGGCTTAACATGCACGACGACAGTGACCTTACAAGCTCCACGCTCTCATTACCATAATGTGTCTCCTTGTTAATTGCCTAAGCTGCCGTCTGATTCATTGTGTGCCCCCGCAAAATTGAAACGGGTTCAAAAAAACACTCAGGCATGACTGTAATTTCTGCATTTATCTCTTTGTCATAAAGTGAAAGGCGGCGACGTTAACGCTTAGCCTCGTCCGAGCAAACCGGCTGACCCTCAAGTCATCAAGGTCATCCCTTTGTTTTGTTGCAGCTCCAAAACAGAAGTTGGTATTCAGAGCCACAGCATCAGTGCCGAATCATTTCTATTTCCATATTACCATAAATACGCTATACCTGTGGGTACATTTAAATGGGCCGGTAATGGAAAGCTATTTCCTTTTTGACAGATATCATTTAAAGTCTGATCCAAACAGAGTTATAAAAAATGTCACACAGACATCAGACGTATCCAGGATTCATATTATCTGAGCATCACTCAAACAGGCATATGGTGGACACCGGGAAAGGATAGGATGAGTCATATGAGAAATATGTTATTAAATAGCAGGAAGCTCTGCTGAAGGCTCAGCGGCCAAAAATGTGTTTGCACTTTGCAATTATTGTGTGGCTGCCAATAACTCTACATACATTTACTTCAGTGTACATCGTGCCTTTTATATCTGTCAACTCATTTTAATCAAGTATTAAAGACCATAAAACATAAACATAGAAATATAAATGTGCGTGTAAATGCATACATGAAATATGATTTAATCCTTTCCATTTGTCGTGAATGTATCATGTGGGTAGCACTTGATACATTCCTGGTCAGAGAATCATTTTCTGGAATAACAACCATCTTCATAACAACCGAACCAAATCCCCCGCTGATGAAGGCCATGAGATGCAGCTGAAAGCCCCAGAGGAAAAATAAATAAATGGACTATTTTATCACAATGCTAACTCCAATGTCCAGAGTGATACTCACAGAAGGAGTAATGCAACAGTTCTGAAGATCACTTTATAACTTAGCTTATATACTTTAAAACTGCACAGGGTCTAGTTTTGGTATTTATTGTATTTCAATATTATTGTCCCCATGGCAACTGGTATTTAACTCCGTGCGTCAGACGTACAATGTGCGGTGCCCAGCAGCCTTAGATATAAATAAATAGAATTCGCTGTTCACACAATGTATGCATTTATATTAAAAGCCTGTTATGTAATATTCAGGTTATCATCACAGAAACATTGCTCATGTCTGTCGGGCTGTAACTTACTTTCATTTCGCTCTGGACAGACTTTCTGTGTGTGCAGCAAATACCTTGATGCTGCGTGTTTATGTAAACTGCATTTCTGAACCTGCTTGTGTTTCATTATTGTGTTTCTTTCCTGAATGAGACGCGTCTGTGACGTTTTTATTATTAAGTTCTTGTTGCCACAGTAGTCTAGTAAAAAGGAACAACATGCTTTTGTTTTAATTTGGAATTAATATTTATAAAGTGATAAAAACAAATGTTATGTTTTATCTGTTTCAAGCCTAATTCAATATTAGGACACTGACCCATAATTATATACCCTGTTTGCGGGATGTTGTCCTGTCACTGTGCTTTCAGTATCTCTTGTGGAATAGAATGTTGTTTTGTTCTGGCAGTCCTCATGAAGAGATAAATTGTTAAAGAGCAATTTATTTCTCCACAAACATTGGTTGACTGTGTGCGTGCGTGTGTGTGTGTGTGTGTGCGTGTGTGTGTGTGCAGGAGGGGGAGCTGGCTTGGCAGAGAAAAGAGATGAGTGAACTGGAAAAGGACGAGGCTGGTGCAGGGATTCAAAGATGGGTTTTTCGTCTCTATCCTGCCTGTTCCTGTTCCAACCTGTCAGTCATGCTGTCTCGCTGGAGACCTCCCGGCGTGGCAGAACAGGCTGGGGAACATGGCTTGGACTGGTTTAAGGGGCGACAGAGTCAGACGGGGTACGAGTTGATTTTGCAGGTTGGGTGGGTCTGTGGTTGCCGACCTCGGGTGGAGGTTTTGGGACCTGTCAAAGAACCAGCCCGCGTGTGTCTGTCTGATACCCACATCATGCTACACTCTCGCCATTTTCCAAGATACGCAGTTTTTGTGTTGCATTGTGGGATATGCCTGATGAGGCTGGTGCTGTGGCTTGGAAATGCTTCCAAAGCATTTGGAAGTTCAAGCTGTTTGAAGGAGCTGTCATTAGGGGGAGACTAATATTTGGTTATTCCACATTTTGGCTGCGGCCCCACACTGTGCTCTGGGACGATGCCGTTGGACTGTGCCCTTCTCTGCCTCTTAGATGGGGCCTCTCTCAGCTTAGTTTATTCCATCTGCTTCTCTGTGTGCATCAAGCCATCTCTCTGTCTCTCCCTCTCTGGCTCACACACTTGGATCTGGCTCCTGTATTGTCCAAACGCCGGAGAAGGAATTTGGCTGTGACATGTTGCTGGGACATTATTCGGGCAGCTGGCGTTACATGTGCAGAGACTGGCGGTGCTTGGCAGTGCTGGTGAGGACGAGGAGCAGTGACTCTGGTACCACAGAGTTCACTCAGGGAGCCGCTTAGTGTCTGCGGGCGTTTCTGTGAGCGCAGAGGATTATGGGAGACAAGTCGCTCTCTACATTACTGACCTGCGGGGGGGTTGAAGTTTGCAGTTTTGCCATCTCCAAAACACGATCATCCAAAGCTAAATACACTTATCCTGTCCTCTGTTAAAAGAAGGTTTATTCTATTAGTTCAAAGAATCAAATAAGAAAACAGTTGAACTGATCACAACCAGCAGAGTGAACCACTGGACATACATATATCATATATTAATCCTGTTCAAGGACTAATAATAGTGACGTTCCACTGACATGTCCTGGGGAAATGGGCACAGGGCTCACAGGGAGGATTTGTGTCAAACCACAACCAAATCAATGACTAAATATTGATTCAGCATCTTGCTGCTTTCAGTCTGTAAGCAGTTATGTAACTAATGTAACCATTAAGCACAATGACTGCTCACAGTTTGGTAAGAGTTAAATATAAGCAGACTGATGCAACAAGTCTTTTCCTTTTTTCCTTTTTGTGAGTGCAACGAAACATAATTAACCCCTTACACTCTGCTACAGTGGCATTATCTGCATTAGACATGTGTGAAGCAGCAGCAGCTATACAGTTTATTTATTCCAGTCAAGATCGCAGTGTTTTAAAATACACACATGATTTAAAAAACATCATGCACGCATGCAAGGTGTGGTAAACAGAAGGTATTTAGCTTTGGTTTGTGTATTGTATGTTATAGGCAGGAAGGTATGCAGTGTTTTTGCAGAGTAATGAAAAAGAATCAAGTAGACACTGAAGAGAAAACCAGACAACAGTAAACAGTAACTGGGTTTGCAGCAATATGCTCTATCACGTACGACGAAGACTTCACTGTTGGCCGACATGTGACGCCACAGACACACACGCTCTCCATCTTAAGCCACAGGCTAACTCACAGTCTGTCCCTTATTTAAATTGCATTTTAAAGCAATAAGCAGCTACCACTGCAATTATTTGCAAACACATTTATTCCAATAAAGTGATGTTTTCCATTTCTGCAGTTTGTACAGCAGCATGACAGGGTTTCAGGAGTGGGCTGCAGATTAGAGCACATTCAAACAGGGCTTCAGCTCAGCTCCTGGTTTTTGGCAGGCCTGCAAGAGTGGCCGCTCTGCCGTCAGAGCCACGTTTCACTGGAAGAAGGAATACAAGGCAACATTTTAATTCGGAGCTTTAGAACACTGGATATAATATTGTTGTAGGGTCACTGAATTCATTTGGCCGTGAAAACAAGCATAAGGAGGTAAACTGCCACTTGCACATGACGAGCCAATCAGAAGTACTTTCTCTTCTTTGTGGTGAAAGACCGCTGGTGGAGGCAGAGCTCTGAGGTGATGTTGTGATGTGTGACTTCCACAACAGGAGATATCCTCAGCCTCATTAAAGGTAAAGAAGTGAGTTTCAGCCGAGGGGATTGGAATAGGAACATCTGAACAAACACAATGCCATCACTTAACAGTGACCACACAGAGGGAGACGGCACAGAGCGAGGCAGACCCCGAGTGTCTGAGAGCACCAAACAGCACCTGGACATTTCCATTCAGACTCTGTTTTATTGTAAAAATATGGTATATTAGTATCATATATAACTGTAAATATATCAAAATATAAAAAGTCTGTAAAATGTCAGTTATTACACTTCTATAAAGCATCAGTAAAATAGATGTACGGATCATTATTAAGTTGTTAGTTTCCATTTGAACCCAGTATAATGGTATAACGGTTGCTTGTAACAAAGTAGTACACATAAGGATAGTATTGAGCTGCCATTGTTGAAGCTGTAGTGTAATACTGAAATGTTTTATCTTTTCAGCTTAGAGCCGTTTTGATACAAAGATGTAAATGATGTGTAACCATGACGACATTATTATTATTATTACGTGCATTAGCTGTAAAGTTTCAGTCCAGTCCAGGATTCGTGGCTCCCTGTGTCACCGTCAGGTTCCTGCCCAGATGGGTGACTCCTCAGATGGCTTTACGCAAATATGGCAGGGCCAAAAATGAAAGTTATGGCCTGCTTTAATTCTACAAAAACACAAATAAGTGTTCTCTCTTAAACAGCATGCGTCTATGCATGAAGCTGATGTATCTGTGTTCTTGGCCTCAGATGGAAAATCAGATATCTGCAAGGGAACATGGGATCTTATGGCCAGTGGACTTGTCTTTGTACTTCTCCTCATGGGAGTGACAAACCATACCATAATGAGCTGGTCACAGCTTAGTCATTGCCATAAGCCATCATTAGATCTGTTACCCATGGTGCAATGTTCCTGACAGTGTGCAGTGGCAGTCTAACCGAGGTACATGCGGTGGATCAGAGGTTACTGACTCACTGTGGTTGAGAGGGTGGAGGTGCGGTGATGGTGGTTGTGTGTCATGCTTGGTAGGAATAAATTCATGAAACATGTGGAGTTCACATATTGATAGTGAGTGTGTGTGTGTGTGTGCGCGCGCGCGCGTGCCAGCGCCAGCTAGATGTTAGATGCACAGCAGATGGACAAACCTTCAGTCTGCTGGTTCGGATACTGGATCGTGGAAACTGATGAATGGCAGCTGTATTGCAGCACCTGCTTTAGGTCACCTATGACAGCATCTCTACAGTATATCATTGTTTGGCTGTGACTCAGATTGC
This sequence comes from Datnioides undecimradiatus, assembly GCA_008933995.1. Taxonomy (NCBI): domain Eukaryota; kingdom Metazoa; phylum Chordata; class Actinopteri; order Lobotiformes; family Datnioididae; genus Datnioides; species Datnioides undecimradiatus. Next base: position 38,234,782 of record WARS01000046.1, read on the forward strand.
AGCACGCCCGCCACATTAAAACCTACAGCTAATTCTAAATTGCTCTCGGTGCACGGTGCACACACTGCCAGCATCCTGATCCCGCCCAGGCTGAGAAAGTTTGCAGACGTTGGAAGCAGAGCTCAGAGGGTCCTTGGAGCAGATTCCTTTCTCTGCTCATTATCTGCTTGCTGGGAAAAACTCATCAGATTCACTTGAGTGTTAAGACTATTAGTCCTCCTGACAGTGTGTCTTAGTCACGGGACAGTGGATTCTGCTACTAAAGCAATATGGCAGAGCTCTTCTCATAGTCATGTCTACAGTCCATTCAAGGCCTGGGCATTAGTATGCCTGACAGAGTAGGAGTCTTTTTAATTAGCAAAGCTCTGCTTAAAGACTTAAAACTCATTTGTGTTGTTTTGAGCGAGATCAGATCCAGCACTCTGGGTGTTTCTCTTCGTCTCTCACTTCATTCTGCAGCGCATTCTCACGGCAGAAAGAGACAGACAGGTTTGATAGTCATTTAATTGCACAATCAAATATGATGCTGCAAACCAGAACGTCCTCAGCACACCCATACAGATTGTTGGAGTGCTGCAGCTGGGTACATTATGGATTCGGTCCTGTGTTATTGCATAGAAGTTAAAGATTTCTCAGGATCATCCCCCATGATTAGCGCATTGAGGAGAACCAGAAGAACGCAGTGATCAAATGAGACATGTTGTGAGAACTCAAATCAAAATGAAGGCTAGCAATGCTTTTGTCTAATTAAGACATAGAAATATATTCATTTCCATAATGGTTGCTCTTGTCTTTCACACTGCACACAATATGATCACACAACACTGCCGGTCACCTCTGTCTGCAATTAAAGGAGAAGGAGAAGTGGTTTTAGGAATGTTGTCATAATTTCCAATACATAACTAATTTGGATCATGCTGTGTCTTATATTAGTTTGCAGTGTTACTGTTGCCAGCATTAGAAGTGTATATCACTTGGCTTGTTTAGTGTTAACAGATGTGGGGTTTCTGAGACTTGAATCTCTGGCAAGGGTATGATGACCTTTGATTCACCTCTACCTTGCTTGCTTCTCAGGATCCCTTTTGAGTCACTATGCACAGCGGCGACGACAGTATTCAGGTGGTACAGTCCAGTGCGGTAGCCCTGTTCTGCTGCCTCTCTCAGGACATGTGGTGTGAAGCACAGCTTGTGCAAAAACAGCGGTCGGTGCATTTATCACAGGCCAGGCTGAGGTTCATTTCGTACACTGATGCAGCTAATAACCCATCCGCCATTGAGTCATCAGTATCCACAAAGGCCACGCTCGTTATTAACGGCGCTGTGGTGCATTGTCTGGGGACAGATCAAACAGTGTGGATGAGTCAGACTCAGGCCTGAAGATGTTCAGACATACCTTAACACAAAGGGAGCTCAAACCCAAGGCCCCAGGGCTGCTGCTTTCTTACCTTACAATCAAAAAGACTTCAAGCAATCAAGGTATTCTGCCGGCATGTTTCCTTTTTACACTATTTATGCCTTCACAGTGAGAGACGCTTATCAAAGGGCTCCCTCACAGGTTTACCGAGGCTGTTTAAGCAGATAAATAGCTGCTTCCTCAGTCTGTGGCCTCAGGGGCTGTGGCTGGACCTTCTATCTGCTTGGTACACAATAAACAAGGTCACAGAGAGGTTTTAGCACAGGATCAGCTTATTATTATGGTCTGTCATCGCCACTTCTAATTCTCAGTCCTTATCCAGTCAAGTATGTTGGTTCATTGCTCGTTGAATAATACACGGTGTGATCTATCTGTTGAGCTCTCTAGCAATGCAGCCGTTGCTGTGATGATAAAATCAAACCGAACTGCTTTACAGACAGTGAAAGCATAGGCGGCTGGAGTCATGGTAACTGAAAGAGGCTGTTTTTCACTCTTAAATTCTTCTGAGATTCTGAGATTTGTTATTATGTCTTCTAATGCTGGTCCGTATTCAATATAGAGGGGCTATTATATGTACAAGCATTAAAAGAAATGGTGGACAATTCAAAGTATAAATGTCTTTCTGTACTGCATTCATCTAGCACCCACAGTTACCATGCTTATCTTATAAACTATAAAAGCATGGTAATTAATCAAAATTGAACAATTTGCTCTTTTGAATGAACATCTATAGACACAACGTCCCTCTACTCAGCAACATTTTCCAGGAACACCCCCCAGGAGTTCCCGTCTAATCTGGATTGGGAGCACCTCAGTGTCAGATACGTCTATGTGTGCATCTGTCCTAACGGTTGGACTTGCCCAGAAACCACCCAGAGAAAGGTGCCCAGGGATTATCAGATGCCAGAACTTCCTCGACTGCTTCCTTTCATGCAAAGAGGCAGAGCTCCCTCTGGGTATCAGGGCTTACCCAGAGGGTAACCTACAGATGAAGCTCATTTTGACCTCATGTATCAATGATCTTATGCCTTCAGTCACTAGCCTAGTCACCGCAGGTTAGAGCTGCAATGAAGACTGACTGGGAGATTAAAAGCTTTGTCTTGCAACTCAGCCATTAGTCGCCACTGTCGTCTGTTAAAACACCTGCATCATCACTGTTTATCTCAAACTCCATTTTACCCTCACTTGTGCCCAAGACCCCAAAATACCTTAACATCCTGGGGCAGTGACTTACTCCTGATAATGAGGGAGCAAGTCCTAATTAAAGAACAAGGGCCTCAGAATGGAGGTGCTGCTGACACTCATCTAGAACGTTGCCACCCAACTGACAGCCAGCTTTTCTGGGTGTTTGTTGACAAAATGTATACATTAACGTAACACCAGCGTCATCATTTACGTTACTATAAACACGCACCAAATGTGTTTAATGTGCTGAATTCGGAGGGTATGACATCACATACCGGGCTGACCTCAAACCAGACACATTCCATTCCATTTGTTGTGTCTTCAGATTGAGTCGGACAGTTTATTGGTTTTCATTAAAGGCTATAAAGACTGAACGCATTGGCAGATTCCTGCATTCTCTTTCCTCCAAAATGCTGAACAACTGGAGATCAGTCCAGTAGATTAACTATGTGTTATTCACACGTTGCGTTATTTAACTGCACCAACAAGAATGAACAGCTGGATTTGATTCCTTAGCAGTGAACACAGGGCAAAAAGGGAAACTTTAAGATTATTTAATTTACCTTGCAAGCGAAGGCTTAAAACACAGCAAAACAGATATTCATTCATATACCCATCATCAAGTAGATGTGACTACTTAAATAAAAACAAAATAATAGAGTAATCATACAAGAAACACATTTATGGTTCACAAAGGCCTGCTACACAACCTGTGTAGTAAGTTGTTTTTAGTAGCTGTTTTAGTAAGATCCATTAATTGATAAAGATTCCCAAAGCCAAGTGGTGTCTCACCCTTAATCAACCCCACGTATGAAGGAAGGTGACACTGTGTCAGGTGATATGCATTTGATTTATTTGGTCGCTGTTTTGCTCTGAGAGCAGCATAAAACTGCAGAGGACTGAGAGGTTTTGCTCTGAGGCTGCTGCTCATCACGAAGGAGCTGGTGACAGTCGGGTCTTTGTGCAGCTGTGTACAGTGTGTTTTGGCTTTTCATTCACTCCTCTGGCCTCTGACAGCTGCAGGTTTGTCATATTGGGTTAGTGACAATGTGCGTTTGTGAAAGGTGTGGGGTTAACTTGAAAGACATGATATATAAAATATATGAACTGATATTCTTGCTATATGTAGTCTCAAGATACTTATCTGCCCAATCGACATGTACAAAAATGTTTTTTTTAGTTCAGATAAATTCCACTTGTGCCCAGAAAGTGTGATCACAGTACTAATATTTCAGCCGGGAGCCATCCAGATCCCATGTTGAAAATGAATGCTGTAATAGCAGACAGTAATGATAATATGCAAAAATGGTAATCATGACTGGCTGTTGTATAATTGTCCCTGCACAACTTGGACTTATTCAAAGACTGCAGAATTTTACATTTAAAGGCAATCAGGCAAGCAACATTCTATATGTTTTCATATTTTCAGAAAATCCCATGACGCTAACAATAATTTCTTACTGCTTCACACTGTCTGAGGCTCCATGCTCACGGGTTCCTACTGCAGCTAAATGCTGTCGTTTTCATCAGAGTTACCGGAGGAATTACTGGTTCATGTGTTTGGGACTGTTTTCAGCTGTGGATTAATCCACAGTCGGTGCTTTAGTGAGCTTGTAGTAGTTCGGGACAGCAGGTGAATATGGGATTGAGTCAAAATAAACAGTAGTTATAGAGGAACGTATCATTCTGGGTACCTGTGAGGATCATTAATGTCTTCAGCTCCATGGCGCTGGGGAAGAAGATCAGAGGAAACCTCTGGAGTATTTTTCTCCATATTTTCTCCACGTTTGCTTTCTTCATTTTAGCCATTTGCAAAATGAATTTTCCACAATTGCAACTTACTTCTCCCTGCCCAGACTGAAAAGGTGGGCTTTCTCTGTCGTACTTTCCATGTTTGTCTTCAGTCTGGGTAATGAAATCATTAGCTGGTGTAAAAAGAAAGGAGGCAGGTCGAGAAAAATTGTGCACAATAGCAAAAAAAGTGCATCGCTTAGGGACAAAGTAACTCCTGGAGTTCATTGTGTACCATTGTCTGATGAAATAAGAGGTGCTGTTTCTTCTGCGCAAGGAGAGAGTATGTTCCCCACAGTCGGGATATTATTTTCCTCCACCACCCATAAAGCAAAGGGAGAGTATAAGGGATCAATAAGCTCCTCTGAAAGGATAAATGGCGCTCCGGCTGAATAACAAACTCATTCAAGTGCATTGTGCGGGAGAAGGCGTCTGACTTAATGGCCATCTGCTTAATTCCACACTGTATTAAAAACATACCCAAAAACAACCGCGAGTACGAAATGTTTTCAAATCAGCTCACCCTCTTTAAAGCCATAACACTTGATGACTTTCCTCATGAGTTAAGCCATTAACGGAGGCTTTAAATGGATGAGTTAATCTGGGCAGGGAGATGGAAATGGAGGACAGAATCTGTGGAGCAGCGGAGGCGGAATTGGTGGAAGTGGCGGTGGGTGTTTTCTGAGTTTGAGGGTTCTCCAGTCATCTGGTCGGATTGCTCATGGAGACGCCCTAATGAGAGATGCTCTGAGTGTTTTGCTGCAGGAGACAATGTGAGGGCACATGGGCCGACGCTGCAAACCCAAATGGCCAATTGAGAACATGAAGCGTAAAACTGCCCACGGTATATGAGATAACCTGAGGGCCTGCAGAGGCCATGATGAGGCAGAGGACAGGGTGGAAAGATGGCTGAGAGGGAAAAGGAAAAAAAGCTGGTAGACAGGGGAGAGGAGGCCACGAAGAGAGGGGAGTGTGAAATTTGAGTGTGCAGAGTTGGGGGGGGTGGACAAAACAAAACGCAGAAGTAAAGAGACACAGGAGGGGGAGACAGCGACGAATGAAATAACAGCGCAGCAGAGTGAGAGCAGCAATGACATTAAATCTGTGGCTGAAAACAGATGATTTCCCATTTAACACTCCATTGAGTTCTCCGTTATCCTGGGTCCTGCCTGGCACTGTGACGGCGCCACTGCTTTCCTTCTGTTTCACAATAACAACCCCTCAAACCATCCACCTCCCACACACGCACACACACACCATCGCCTACACACCCCCTCCCATTGTTCACCTACTGTACTGCTCAATATCCCCACCATAGAGGCTTCAATGATGTTATTAGAGAGTCTGCAGGATACTGGGTTGGGGGTAGGGGTAGATGGTGTCCATATAACAACAATCTACCACCCATGCCTCTTTCCAGTGAGACCACAATGGACTCGACGGGAGGCATTGTCAACAGATGTGTTTTTGGCTGGGAAACGATCAGGCGGCAAAGTGGTGAGGATGTTCGCACTTTCGCTGAGAGTCACGCACAAACAGCGTCGGTGGGGCGGAGGAAGTGAGAACAACTGTTTATTTCTTCCGCCTTAAACTCTTTGCACGCATTCTTAAACTGTGCTGCACCAAAACACAACATTTAGTGCTGATCTTAGATGCCGACCTGGCATCCAGCTGTCTGTATTTGTGTTCTTGTGCACGTCTTACCTGTCTCACTTCTTTGAAACAGGCGGGACTCAAACTGGTGGTGGTTGGAAATTAGCGGCCGGCTGACGGACGTGGTTCTACAAGTATTCTTATTTTCTCGTGGGTAACAAATGAAGGCTTGGTGTCTTAATACATCTAAATCAAAAGACTGAAATGAATCCTTAGCTGCGGTTTAAATGCAAATGCAACCTGATTACACTTGATCTGATTTTGATTTGAAATATAAACCTGGATTAAATCAGATCTTTCAGCATAAATGACAGTGAGGTTATTTTATTTTCATTACCATCAAATCCCCCAAACAGACTAAAACCAACAAAGGGTGAATCCATCCACAAACGATAAGAACCTGATCATAACTTTTATGCAGAGTGCACAAGTTTCATTCATTTATCAGTTAAGAACTCAAGGTTGTATGACTAACTGCTGGTTGTAGTCTCTTTATGTTATTCCAAAAACCAAAATTATAGAATTGGATGAATAAATGAATCATAACACTACACACCTGCTGGGCTGTATCTCCATGTTGAGAGCTCACCATCTGGGCACCACTGTCCATCCAGAAACATCAGTGATCTTCCCAGCCTCTGGTAAAACACATTCTGCCCTTTGAATGTAACACCAGTCCAGGAAGCTGTGATGGAGGCAGGTCTATGTAAAGATGTGGACACAACAGTTTCTGACTTCCTGTTGCTGAGCAGGCCTGTGTCTCGTCTCATCCACTTTATTTTCCTGTGACCGTACATTAGCCAGAAGAGGAACAGCCGCAGGTCCATGCTGGGTTAGCTCAGCTAACTGGGTAGTCAAAACCCCTTGCGGTGGCATTTGGTCCGGTGATGCTGTGGGCAATGATCACCACAAGGTCCGCTGCACTTAATCCAGTCCCTGGGCTTCCTTTTCTGGTGTGGAACAGTGAAAGAACAACAAATTAAAACAATACTGCAAAGTTTGAGGGAGCTCCTGGCTGCAGCGTCTGCATGTGCCGCCTCGAACATTCATGTTCTCTACAGTGAATTCCACTGACTTTGATGATCCCCTCACTTTTCCTCTAGTGCTGCCAGCAGCTCACAGTTTTTATTTAGTGACATACCTCAGCTGCTACAGGACCAACTTCATTGCTACAAATGAAAAGTCTTTATGATGTAGCTATATTGCATTCAGCTATTGTGTTATCCAGTGAAACCGGTACAAAATGAATTAAATTCAAATGTGACAGGTTTCTCCTTTGACATTTCTTTCTTTTCTTTTTCTTTCTCCATTTCATCATCATCATAAAAATATATTTTTTATCATCCGGGAGGTTTTTGAACATTTCTGCGACAGGGCTAAATTCCAAAAGCAGCCAAACACCTGAGGGAATGGGTGTGTGGGACGAGGAAGAGAAAGATATGGAGGAAGGCAGCAGGCCAGACGGAGAGATGGTAGGAGATGGTTGGGTGCTGACACCGATTCTGGGTGTCGGTAATGAGACACAGTGGCAGTCTTGGCCCGCTTTAGGAGTGTTTGCCAAACAAAAAAGTGTTAACTCAATTAAAGGCCAGATTTCCCCCAGGAAGAATGGAAAAGTGAAATTATCCCTGCTTGTTAAACCTGCCACTTAATTTCACTCAAATTATTACTTATGATCCCAAGGACCCCTGGGCTAATTGTTTCTCTCTCTGCCTTCCCTCCCTCCTTCCGCCTTCTGCTTAGTTTGCAGTGACAGAAAGAAGCTGCTCCATCAGCTCTGGTAAATGGCTTCATCAGGGAGAAGCTGTGAGCTCCCTCTGCTTTGGGTTCTGTTGCTGCAGTCATCTGAGCAGCGTTATGTCACGTTTCAGTATGAGGCATCCTTAATTTTTTGGCTTTTCAAACGCTCCCATATTATTGTCCAGTGAGATATATCAGAGTTAGCAGAAACCAAACAGTCTGGGTTTAAATTACAGCTTAGATGTTGAATAGAACAATGAACCCCAAACATGAACAAAGTAGCAGGCTACCTCCAACCAAGGACTCTTCATACTCTCGCTCTATACACCGCGTTCCACATTATTATGCAAATTGTGTTTAAAGGTCATAAAGGTCATTTTTTTGTCTGTCAGTTTAAACACATGGATGGGAATGTGCGTCAGGGCTCTTCCAATCACTCCAATCAATCTCAGACACCTGTGCCAATTAGTTTGCAGGCGAGTCCAAATAAAGGGAAAACTACTTAAGAATGGATGTTCCACATTATTAAGCAGACCACCATTTTCCAGCAATATGGGGAAAAAGAAGGATCTCTCTGCTGCCGAAAAGCGAGAAATAGTTCAATGCCTAGGAGAAGGTATGACAACTTTAGATATTTCAAAACAACTTCACCGTGATCATCGTACAATAAAGAGATTTGTAGCCGATTCAGAACACACACGGGTTCGAGCAGATAAAGGCACAATGAGGAAGATTTCTGCCAGACAAATTCGTTGGGTTAAGAGAGCAGCTGCTAAAATGCCACTGCAAAGCAGCAAACAGGTATTCGAAGCTGCTGGTGTCTCTGGAGTGCCAAGAACATCAAGGTGTAGGATCCTCAAGAGGGTTGCAGTTATGCATAAACCTCATTCAGCCACCCTTAACCAAAGCTCAGAAGCAGAAACGCCTGCAGGGCCTACACGTACATGAAGACTAATTTCCAAACAGTTTTGTTCACTGATGAGGGCCGTGCAACCCTGGATGGTCTAGATGGATGGAGTTGTGGATGGTTGGTGAACAGCCACCATGTCCCGACAAGGCTGCGACGTCAGCAAGGAGGTGGTGGCGTCATGTTTTGGGCTGGAATCATGGGGAGAGAGCTGGTCGGCCCCTTCAAGGTCCCTGAAGGTGTAAAAATGACCTCTGTGAAATATGTGGAGTTTCTGACTGACCACTTTCTTCTGTGGTACAAAAAAAAGAACCGTGCCTTTCGTAGCAAGATCATCTTTATGCATGACAATGCACCATCCCATGCTGCAAGGAATACCTGTGCATCATTGACTGCTATGGGCATAAAACAAGAAAACCTCATGGTGTGGCCCCATCCTCCCCTGATCTCAACCCTATTGAGAACCTTTGGAGCATCATGAAGCAAAAGATCTATGAGGGTGGGAGGCAATTCACATCAAAACAGCATCTCTGGGAGGCTATTCTGACATCCTGCAAAGAAATTCCAGCAGAAACCATCCAAACACTGACAACTTCCATGGATGCAAGAATTGTGAAGCTCCTATCCAATAAGGGGTCCTATGTCAAAATGTAATTTGGCCTGTTAAGATATTTTTGATTGAAAGAGCTTTTGATTTCAGCAAATATAACCTGCAAATGCTTGCAGTTTAACTAATGACCATTTTCAGTTGTTTACAACAATAAAATGTTTTGAAACTCTATTGTGCGTAATAATGTGGAACAGTGCATTTTAAGATTTAGATTTTTTTTAAAAAAAACGTTATGATTTGGAGGTTCGTTCAAAAACAGTCGAGTTATACTCTAATGCTTGATGACATGAAAATTATGAGAACTATCATTTTTATAGATTATTTAGGGAAAAGAGAGAAAAATTACATTTGCATAATAATGTGGAACGCGGTGTATATGACTGTATGGACTGTTTGAAAGCAGGGTATACTGCATCATTATCACTGTTTGCCTTGGGATCCATACAAGTTCTCCATTTCCTCAACTCCACCACACAGGTTCACTGGGTTCTCTGCCACTCATGCAGGTGGTGGACTGCACACATGACGGACAACGAGCAATCATTCAGCTGAGCTCTAATTAAAAGGCTCTTTAATTACATGCAGAGGAAGTGGATATCGGTTAGTGTGATGAAGCGCAGCTTTGACACTGAAAGAAAGGCTCATCCTGATGTAACGCCGCTCTGACATTGAAAAAAGGGCTCGTCCCGAACGTCACCCAAAGCTATGCCTTCTCAATAAATCACCATTTCAAGAACTGCAAATGAAAAATCAGGGTTGGTTAGATTTTCACACCATCGTGCATCCACACATCCCTACGTCCACCTGCACTTTCGTCTCCTTTTATTTGACCTTTTCCTACCACATATATGCTACCTGTTTTTCTGTGAAAACAGTAATTTAGCACACTAGTGCACGCAAACACACACGCACAAGTGATCTGACCCAGATCGCTGAAACACATGCCTCCACATGCCTGCAGCACAATTTTCCTAACACACTCCCTCGGCAGTGTCTTCAATCTTCCTACCCCAAGGATATCTTAAGCAGAGGATTAGCTTTTCCAATTTGTGAATTGAAACTTGCATCATTGTTTCTATTTAATCAGGCACTTGTTTCAAACTGGCAACAACAAAAGAATGCTCGAGGAGGGGAGAGGGGGGCAGCGTGCTTTACACAAGAATTGATTAAAAAAATAGTAGTGTCTCACCAGCTGCAGTGATCTGGCGGAGGAGGATGAGCGAAGTCTCCTCTGAGTAGAGGAATAATTAAGAAAATAATCTATTAGGCGCTTCTAATGAATTTGAGAAGTGAGAGATCCGTCCCTCTGAGGTGAAGATACAGTCCAGGAAAATATAATACATGAGCAGGAATCTACAATCCTGCCTTGCAGCTGGATCGCGGAGCTGCTGAGGCTGTAACTCTGCTCTAATATGCTCTGTTAGTGCGGCTTGTTATTGTGTGTTATTGTACTGCTGAGTTTTGTGGCGTTTTATGATCCCTTGTACATTATTTTTCCTTAGCTCCCTCTAGTCCTCATTAAATGTTTTGTGTGTCGGGGACATTTTAGTTTTCAAACATTTTTTTATGGTTTCATAACCCACCCAGACCACCTATCAGCTGAAAAACACAGTTCTTCCTTCAGTGGAAAGAAAAACGTAATCCAGGCGGCCACTACATTCCTCCAAACTCTATCTGGTAAAACACATCAGCGCTATATTTATGTGATTTCTTGGGGACATGGTTGATAACAATATATAAATATTCTACAGAGCAAGAGTCTGAAGCTACAGTTTATGTTGTCCACAATGCACAATGTGCTGAACCTTAAACTTAACACTGGATAAAAACGTATTTAATCACTAACACGCTAAATCACTTCGGACATTCTGATATTCATTGGCTCTGCGTTTCTGTTTTTCACCAGTTGTTCCATTAATTCACTCCTTTAACTTGACAAAGACACAGAGGAGATGAACAAAGCAGACTGATCCAGGCCCTGTTTGCATTCTGAGGCTTTACGAGCACCCTGCATCCTTTTAGACGCATTCTAGATGAATTGTTTCTGATCTCTTTCTTTCTTAAAGTTTTGGATTCTTACTTACGTGGTCACAGTTCCCTTCCGTTGTGTCCTTCACTCCTTTTGAATCATGTTTCACGGTGTAAAAACATCAATATTTACCACAGACAAATTCATTTGTATAGACCTCAAATAAAAAGAAACAATCGGCATTGAAATTTTAAAAAATTGGAAATAATTAGAGCTTTTAAACTTCAGAGTGAACAGGCTGACCCTCGGTTCTTGGGACGGCTGTTTGAAGTTAGGTTGCACAGAGAAAAGCCTCATATGAAGTTAAGACTGGAGAAAGTGCTGAGGCTGTGTATGTAGGGTCACTGCAGGGGACAGCGAATCAATGGAAGTAGCTGAGCATCTTCATAAGGGGAGAGGCTAGTGTTTGCGCGTGCGTGTGTGTGTACGCTATCTGACATTCACGTGTTCTCAGTTATGTTTGGCTTTATGCCCCTGACTCTCCCTGTGTTTGGTTTTAATATTCACAGCTGCTTGTTCTGCTTTTACTCCGCTCCACACTGTATTTACAGCGCTTGTGTAAATGTGTGGATGTCTCCATGTCAGTGACAAAGCGAGAGTTGACTATTGTTTCCCGTGAGTCATTCATCGGCAACAGCAGCAGAGACACATCGATTGTATAAGGACATGCTTCATATAGTTATTTCTCCTTTGACGAAGAGAGAGAGATAATACCAGCTGAACAAAAGCTAGTTTGCAATTTGCAGTACACACATTTGTTATTGTTTACGGTCCACATGTGTTGAAAAAGCCTATTGCTATTAGGCCATAGGAAGATTTGGACTCAATGTATCTGCTTCAGCTCTTTCCATAACATATGATGGTTTCGGTCTTCAGGGCCACGGATGAAGGTACTGCATCAAGTCACAAGTTCTTCTCTGTCATCCAAAACAAAAGAGCTGAACGTCTACTGTGGATATTCATGGTCTTCAGAGGAGAAGTCCTGATGATCTGAGATACCCTGACCTTTACTCTGGAATCACACACTACCTGTCTTTGGATACTATTTATTTATTTATTCAATGTAAAAAGATCTATTGCCTGTGTCTCTGTAGATTCCTGATTGTTCTGGTCAGCTTCTGATCATCTATACAATGCCACGCTGATAATATCTGCTGGATCTGGCCCTGAAAAGACAGTTGCACCTTCTGGTTTGTTCTAGGATCTGGGACTTTTCATAGTATGGTGTTGAAGCACGGTGGCTATCTCTAAGTACCTTCAAGAATTTAAGTATTACCTAAAATTAAACATGCTTTAAGGCCAGCTTGTTCCTGCACCTCCGTGTAGATACCAGCGTCGCTTTAACCTCTAAGCCACCAGGGCACCCCTCGTCCTCCAAACTGAACCCCAATGGACATCGTTGTCCAGCATATGGTTGTATTTCATATTCACCTACCATACATTACAGGGTGTTCCAATGCACGCTGGGATAGACTTCCAGACCGGTTTGACCTTAAGATGATTAGTGTGTTAGAGAGCTACTGCACTGCAGCCATGTTGGGTAGATGACCCATGAAAAACACAGCCTTGATGTGTCAATGGTGGCAGAGTAATTACGTCTCACAAGTGTTGACATGCACTGATGTGGTAGATGTTTGACAGAAGTGAGTCCAGCTTTCTGTCAGAGCCCCTAACTATTGATGTTTCAACTTGCTCAGCAGTAATCTGTTGGGGCATGCCGCTGATATGATCTTGTTGTTTGCCATTTTCACCGCCATGCCTTGAATCCCATGAGCTCTTGCCTTTTGTGTCCTGATTCCTGTCAAGTATCTCAATACAATGCTCATACTCAGCCTCGCTCTGTGTGTTAATGGCTTGTAGCGATTCTCTGGTTGTCATCCCTATCACTCTCATTGGCACCCAGCAGTCATCTTCAGGACTCATTTCCTGGTGTCATTTAGGGGCATGTTCGCTGATGGGATGTGGAGAGACACATATTGTCGTTACAAAGGAAAGCCAGCCATAGTAATGATTCGGTTTTACACAGTCAATTTCCTCTCCTATTGAGGCACATTATTGTGACACAATTCTATGGCGTAAATGGCGAGGCGCTGTCATTCTCCCCCTTTTTTCTATTGTAAGTTCCCGCTCCTTTTCTGACTCAACACTTTATCTCCCCGACGCAAAATTGTTTTTAATTTAACGGAGCTTTTAATATACGAAGGGAGTGGTCACTGGAGCCAAGCGTTGAAGGGAAAAGTGGTTGCCAAGGGAAAGATTTTGGAGGGGAAAAAAATTGATTTCTGTGAAGTGAAAGAGTATAAAACCCATCTGGAATCTTAGCCGCAGGCAGACTTGCAGAAATAAACAAGAGCCTGGGGGCAGTCCACTCTGCTCCCATCTCACAGGCTGCTCTTTTATTTCTAAAAGGTTTTATGTTTGCTTTGCAAGTTGATAGTTTAGAAAGGTTCTGACTGATGTCCTCTTTTGAAGGGTGATATCTATATCATTTTTTTTGAGGCTGCCCAAAAGCCCCCACTCGAGTTAGATCGCTTTCTTCCAATAAAGCCCTATAGAGCATAATGAGGCAGGCACCACTTGCTGCAACAGAACAGAAGCACTTTCTTTTGCTTTTAAACTGCATGAATTCATCAAAGCCTTTTGAGCAAGATGTTCCACAATGATCTCCATCCATGCTGACTGTGAAGCATCACACTGGTCCTTTGTGTTCCAGCTCATTCCATCACTGAGTCTCAAATGTTGTCATGACACTGGAGGAGTCCTGTGGACAGCCTGTTGCAGGGGTGTTATTCTTTCATCAGCGCTGTCTTGCTGAAAGCGAGGCAGCAAGCAAAGCTCTGTGGTGCACTTAATTCAACAGGGAGGACACTGCAGGTTCTCATGCTGCAACATTTTCATAATCTCATCACAAATCTCTTTTTAGGTGAGGTTTGGTCGAATCAGCGTTTCAAGTCGGATTCACTATAGTCTCGTAACCCCACAAGCACGTCACAAGTCCTTTGTTTCTGCCTGAATTCCGCCTGATCACGAGGAGGCGTGTGTTCATGTGATGTGGCCATTTGCATAAGTACAGCTTTAAGCTTAATTTTTTTTTCAGTCGATATATATTCTTTTGGTTATTCGATTGTTCTCAGGTGTTGTTTGTGTGTTTAGCTTCTTTTTAAGTTATAGTTGTTGCAGAATGGAGTGGATTACACCACTTTTAGTATGCCTGCTACTTGGTGGACTTACCTCTGTGGAGCAGGAGAGCCAGCCGGCTATTGTCTACTCTCGTCAGGAGCTCCTAGACCTTGCTCCCTTCTCCAAGCAAGTCAGGGCGAGACACTACATACCAGCGGAATTGCTACGGAAGAGACGCAGGGGGACATGTGCCAGTGCAAATAGGAATAGGAGGAGGTGGAAGAAAGCATGGAGAGAGACTTATAAACCAGCTCTTCCGTCCGTTACCATGGGGAATGTCCGCTCCATGAACAACAAGATGGAGGAGCTGGAGACCCTCGTCAGGAGCCAGAAAATCTACCGGGAGAGCAGCCTTATGTGCTTCACAGAGACGTGGCTGAAGGACTGCATCCCGGAGTGCAACACCAGTGTCAGCGGCTTCCTAACAGTACGAGCGGACCAGGATGCCGAAGCGAGCGGCAAGAAGAAAGGTGGGGGGCTTGCTCTGCTTGTTAACAACAGATGGTGTAACCCTGGGCATGTTACTGTCAGGGAACGGATATGTAACAAGGACATCAAACTCCTGGCGGTTAGCTTGAGGCCGTATTATCTGCTGTGGGAGTTCACAGTGGCAGTCGCCATTGTTGTTTACATTCCACCCTCTGCTCAAGCTGACACTGTGACGTAGTTCACACGACTATCGCGAGACTACAGGCAAGGTACCGGACTCATTCATTCTCCTCTTGGGAGATTTCAATCACGCCTCTCACTCCAGCACACTACCCACCTTCAAACAGTTTGTGGACTGCCCTACAAGAGGAGATAAGACCCTGGATCTTTTGTATGCTAATGTGAAGGGTGCATACAAATCCACAGCACTACCTCCCCTTGGTGGATCTGACCACAACCTGGTTCATCTTCCCCCCTCCTACACTCCTGTGGTTAAGAGGACCCCTGTCACCACCAGGACTGTGAAATGTTGGACACAGGAAGCAGAAGAATCCCTGCAGGACTGCCTGGAGCTCACAGACTGGGAGGTTTTCTGTGAGTTACATGGAGATGACATCGAGGGACTCACAGACTGTATCTCTGATTACATCAAGTTCTGTGCTGATGTCACTGTATCCAGCAGGGAGATTCAATGCTTCCCCATCAACAAGCCATGGGTCACCAGCAGCCTGAAAGGCCTCTTAAACCAAAAGAAAGAGGCCTTCAGGGAGGGTGACAGGGACAGAGCAAAGGCACTGCAGAAAGAACTGAAGGTGAAGATTAGGGAGGGGAAACAAGCCCATAGGCAGAAACTGGAACATCAGCTATAGCAGGACGGTGTGAAACAGGTCTGGTCAGGCATGAGGAAGATCACAGGCCTGGGGGGAAAGGGAGGACCCCTGCCTGTTGAAGATCAGGACCAGGCTGAAGGCATGAATGCTTTCTTTAACAGATTCGACAACTCCGCCTCCTGCTTTCATCAGCTGCCTGTCCCCTCGCTACACCCCCCCACAGTCCAAAACCTTCTTCCCAGCCCACCCCCTCCATCCCCCATCCGCTCACCAGCTCAGTCTCCACCCCCAACACACTCACCCATAACACTCCAGCCATTTCAGGTGAAGAGAGAACTGTACAGACCTAAAGAAGGAAGCGGCTGGTCCTGATGGTATCAGCCCTAGACTTCTTAGGACCTGCTCCAGTCAGCTGTGCAAGTCTGGAACTACAAAAGGTTCCCACACTGTGGAAAACGTCCTGCATCGTTCCAGTCCCCAAAAAGAGCCTCCCTGCTGATGCCAGTGACTACAGGCCTGTAGCCCTTACCTCTCACGTAATGAAGACACTTGAGAGGTTGGTCCTCTCCTACTTAAGACCCAGGGTGAGGACACAAACGGATCCACTACAGTTCGCGTACCAGCCCAACATTGGTGTAGATGATGCCCTTATCTACTTGCTGCAGAGGACCCGTGGCCACCTTGACTCCTCTGATGCGACTGTAAGGATCACGTTCTTCGACTTCTCAAGTGCCTTCAACACAATTCAGCCAGGACGGCTGAGTGAGAAGATGAGGATGCTACAGGTGGAGCCAGCACTGGTGGACTGGATGACGCACTACCTGACTTGCAGGTCACAGTTTGTGCAACTAAAGAACTGTGTCTCCAGTACGCTCCTGAGTAGCACAGGGGCCCCACAAGGAACTGTCTTGTCCCCTTTCCTCTTCACAATCTACACATCAGACTTCCAGTACAACACCGACGCTTGCTTTTTTTAGAAGTTTTCTGATGACTCAGCAATCGTCGGCTGTATCAGTGGAGGTTGGGAACAGTAGTACAGGGGCACGATTGCGGACTTTGTGGACTGGTGCAACCTCAACCACCTCCAGCTGAACATCTCCAAAACTAAGGAAATGGTGATTGACTTCCAGAGGAGGAGGCCCTCACCGGCCCCAGTCACGATCCGAGGCACGGAGGTGGAGGTTGTCCCCAGCTACAAGTATCTGGGAGTGCACCTGCATGACAAGGTGGACTGGTCCAGACACATGGAGACAGCGTACAAGAAGGGTCAAAGCAGACTGTATTTCCTGAGGAGGCTTAAATCCTTCAACATCTGCAGACCTCTTCTGTGTACCTTCTACCAGACTGCGGTGGCCAGTGCACTGTTCTTTGGTGTTGTGTGCTGGGGGGAGGGGGCTCGCTCTATGGACAGTAACAGACGCAACAAACTGATTAAGAGGGCGAGCTCCACCATCGGGGCTGTGCTGGACTCAGTCCAGCAGGTGGCCAAGGTGAGGATGCTCAGGAAACTGGCCTCCATCCTGAGCAATGCCTCACACCCACTGCATGACCTGGAGGTGTTTCAGCAGAGCACCTTCAGTCACAGACTGATACCGCCAAGGTGCAAGACTGAAAGGAGCAGGAAGTCTTTCCTGCCAACTGCCATCAGACTCTTCAACACTCAGCAATAATAATTACGGGTTGCACATTGCACTTTGCCAGTTCCATATTGCACAATATCCATTTGCACTGATTGTTTGTAAATATGTCACTTTTTTTTTTACATTATTTTATTTATGTATATATTTCTTCCCCCCCGCCACTAAAGGACCTTGTTTTCAGTTACCATTTCTTTTCTACTTTAGCTTATTTGCACTGTATTATTTATAGCTGCTGTAACACCACAATTTCCTGCCAAAGGATTAATAAAGTACTATTCTATTCTTCTATTCTATTCTACAGCTAAAATGCAAGGCAATGTACGGTGGCCTGTTTGGCTCTAAATTTAGGATATTTCATTTTATTCCTGAAATGCAAACTGTTTTGTTCTCCTTTTTGTTTATTGCAGGATCATAGTGAAGACAGAACAGAGCTGTCGTTTACACTGTTGTTATTTCTGTCTTTCGCGTGTGCGTGTCGACTTTTTATATCCACTTTTAAATCCTCGCGGGGCCTCAAGTCTACAGGAAGCGGATACAGATACAGGAGTGAAGACAATTAGAAAATATTAATGCAGCCGCCGGTGTCAGAGCCATGCTGTGTTGTGACAGGGAGAAAGAACGAACGCATCAAGTCAGATGCTGAAGAAGTTATTTTTATTAAAGTAAAGAGTAAAGTAAAGAGCACCATGACTAGCACTGTATGTGAGGCAGTTAAGGCAACTCCACAGTCACTTCACCTCCCATTAGACCAGAGAATATTAAGGGCTACAACAGGTGATGTTACACTGGTCAGTGCAACAGAGGATGATGCTGGACAGGGGCCTGCATAAAGGCCCTGAGGCAGCTGTTGGAGTGAGAGAAGCTGCACTGCTTAAATATTCCAAAAAAAGCCTAAAATCTAATAAAGAGGGCCTCAGAATATTGGCTGCCATGATGCAGATGGTGATAATAAGGTGAAGAGAATGTTAACTTTATCCTCAGTTTGTTCCTATTATATATTTTATTGTAGTTGATTTTATATGGGCTCCAGACTTGGCCTGATCAAAGCACTGTTACATCCCGTCTGGGCAGGTCCCCGGCAGCCACGGAGACACATTACTGAGATTTAACAGCACATGGTAATTTACAGTGTGTCTTAAAATAGATGGAGCTGATAGTTGAGCAAAGGCCAAGCAAGAAACAAACAATGTTAATTTGAAGCAGTGCTGGGTGATATGGACAAAATCAAATATAACAATGTTTGCAGTTATTTCCTCAATAATGCAGAGATGACTTTTGGTTCTTTCATAAAATATTTACACAGTAAGGTTTTTAATAAATAATTAGCAGTAACAGTGATATAATGACCAAGTGTAATGCAGCTTTCAAAACAGGAAAAGACACTTTTAATATCAAGATATTATAATACTTAAAATCTAAGATGTTATTTAATCCCATATCACAATATTACAATACCCAGAGTGTAAGATGATATCTAGTCTCATATCTCATATAATAACAATGCATTTCCCGGCTGTAATGTAGAACAAATATAACCTCAGATAACAAAGAGTCGACTTCCCCCCTGCACCAAAACAAAGGAAGCAAGAACAAAAAGCCATCAGTACCGTTTCCAGCCGGGAGGAGAGGGACATGACTTCTGTTCTGCGCATCACCGCCGCCATCTTGGCTCTTTATGCAGTCAACAGGAAGCAGGACGGAGCCAATTACCTGCAGGTCCCGGCAGCCGACCCAGTCACCTCCGTGGGCTGGTACATGCTTATTTGTATGTACTCCCACTTGCGCGCACCCGTCACACATCGTGCCATAACACTGTCAGTGATGAAAGAGACTCGTTAACGCAGCACAATATGACTACAGTCGTAACGGGCATTCTGTTCCGAGCGCCCGTAGGACTCGCGGAGCTCAACAGTTCATCCTCGACCTTGAAAACAGCTGTTGACAAACTGTCTCTTCTACCTCAGTGTTTGGGAACTTTCAGCCACACCTGAGTTGGTTTAAGGGTGAACACAAGCTAAGAGGCCTAACAGGAGCCACGGAAACATCGCCCGGGCACGAGCTGAGGTTCATCTGAGCTAGAAACGTCCAGTTTTAACACCGTCTGCCCACTATGGCTTCGTGGAGCTGTTTGCTGATAGTACCGCGAGACACTTTGGCTGCTGCAGCTCATCCATTTGGAGACTGCCTTGGGCTGCGATGTCCTACTGCACATCACATCTTTCTGTTCTCCTCTGACCTCTCTCATCAGTGAGGCATTTTGAGCTGACTGGACTTTCCAGACACTGTGTGTGTGTATGTGTGTGTGTGTGTGTGTGTGTGTGTGTGTGTGTGTGTGTGTGTGTGTGTGTGTGTGGTAAAATCCCACAACCGAGCATCACATCGCATTCACAGTCCCTTAAATCAGCGTCTGGCCCATTGCAACACTGGACTGAACATTACAAACCTCTCACCCTCGGCCTCAAGCTTCACTCGTCTACTTTATTTAGAGGTAACATGATATCTGCAGGAATAACTTGTTGGCACAGATGAGCTGTACTCAGTTAAGAGGCCACAGTGAGTACAGTGGTCTAACCCTTAATACATGAGTTGTCCAATAAGCAGACACCATTAATTTAAGCACCAATTAGTGACATTAGTCTTGTCTCATTATCTAGAGAGACTCCTCAGGGAGACTCTTGTGTAACCCTTGTGCGGCTTGACACCCACGTCTCCTTCCTCAGCTGTGTCCCAGAATACATTTTAGCTATTCCGGCCGCTGTGACTGACAAGTGCAGTCTGCAGAGAGAGTTTGCGTCTTCGTCACCTTCATTCGCCCCTTCAGCTGCTACGGACCTATGACAAACTCATTCCTGCACACCCTGACACAGTTAAGTCCGGAGTCAGAGAGTTCTTGTCATTCGTTCAAGCCCATGAAGGCGTTTTATTCAAGTTTATTTAGATATTAATAATACTTGGTGTGAGATTAATGATGCAGCGTTTCAGTTTCTCATAAATATATATCTTGTTTCCAAGGCTTGCTCCAGTGTGGGGGAAACAGGATTCCCTACTCTGTTATTAAAAGCTGCACGGTAAAGGTCACATTCGGGTGATATTTGTTTAGAAAAAGCCATATTGATAGAAAACTGTGACCGAGATTCTCATCTGTCACCACGGGGAACGCTCTGATGATGAGCCGCTTTAGTTTCTTTTCAGAACTTCAGATGTTCTGTCACTGTTGTTACCGCCGCTGATCTTATTTCACATCCTAGAACACAGCCCCGGTGTCTGTGTACCGGATTTAATGTCTGAGGAGGCATGACGTCGACACGTTGAAATGCAGGATCGTGCAGGGTAGCCAAGCACACGCCGCTAGCCTGGCTCAGCCTGATGATAATGAATTAATTAACCTATCAGCACCTGCAAATCTTACTAATCAACATGTAATTTCAAAAACAAAGTGACACAAACCGCAGACAAAGGGCCGTTTCTACATCGCATCTGCAGGTTGCCTGGCAACCGATCATGGCTGAAAACTGATCCAGCATAATTTTTGTTTTTGCATTTCAGTTTTCGAGCAGATTAAACAAACAAGATAGAAAACGTTAATTAATGAGCTTTAGGGGTGCTACAGGTGGACAGAACCAGGCTCCCTGGCTGCTGGCTTCATGTTTATCGCACGGATTGGTGAGTGGCATCAATCATGGAAAGATGTCTGGACGCTTTGTTAAACCGAAAAAGCCAAAGTTTCTTTCTTCTTCAGGCAAGTTGACAATAAATATGATGTGACTCAATACATAAACCAGGATAAAACTCAATAGAATCACATTAAACAATCAAATGAAACTGTTATACTATATATCTGCATATGCTCTTTAACTTTAGCACAGGTCCGCTGCAGGCTCAGGTGTGTCTTGGCAGCCATTACACTGCCACCAATGATCACTGCAGGTACATGTGTGAGTAGTAGACCACAGACTTGGAGCCACTTTAAAAGACACACCTATTGTCTATAGCAACCATGTGAAGCTGCACAGAGCAGGACGGGAAGTCAGACGCAGGAAGCACAGAGAGAAACCAGACAATTTTCAAAATAAAACGCCCTGTTCAGTAATCATGTGGACTCTTTACCCACGGTGGAAACACAAAAATAAACATGGTGCACTACAGACACCAATCAATGGGATGCAGTCTTGCCCGTTGAAGTAAAGCAGTTAGTGATGCTTATGTGTACTGATCGACAGACAGGAGTACACCTGTATACAGACACCTGACATATCACAGAGCTAATTGGAGATGCTATGAGCGGAGCAGCGTTATATGTCTCCCAGGTTAATGCATCATTAATTTAACACTGACAGGGACCTTTCTTTCATTCTGATGATGGATAATTATGTGCATTTTACAGTTAATAGTTCTGTACCATGCATTTTCTGGAGCATAATGGCGTATTTTTCTATTTTTAGTTTACCTTTGCACTCACTGGGTAGTGTACAGGTGTGGGCCTGTGAAGTGCCTGGCCCGAATTCGTCTCTTAAACTCCACAGCACCGTGCTGAAACATCATGTGGGATGGGAAGTGAAAGCTACACGGTGCTGGATGGAAATGAGAGGGGAGCGTGAGGGCATCCAGGCTGAGGCTGGCTGGTGAGAGCAGATTTTAATCAGAGAGGCTGGTAGCAACAGCAGTGTGGCCCTTGAGGGCCTAGGCATCACATCACATTATAACCCAGCCTAAACAGAGGCGCCAAAATGGCTGGGCCTGAAATAACAGATAACCCTGCCAAATCGCATCATCATCCAACCCGCTGCGGTCTTAATCTGCCTCATCCTCCCGCACTAATGAAGCTAATGGAGGGAATAAGTGACATGCTCTTTCTTCTCTCTCTCTCTCACTATCACTGTCGTCTCTTTAATGGCGTCGCCGCTGATGTCGCAGCGAAGGCTCAGACTCTGTTTTTCCCTGCCGTGTTTATTTTAGGGCATGAACATGAAAAGGAGGAATAAAATGAATATAGAGAGCCCATATCTGGGTTTTATGACCAATAGAAATGTGGCAATACACACGCTTTACGGTATTTGTAGCATTTGGCTTTGACTGACGTTGCTTACTGTCAGAAATGAGTTTGATGCCAAATCCTGTGTATTAACTCTTTAGGTCCAGGCCAAGTTGATGGAAAGTGCAGACACTCACCTTTACTCTGCTCTCTGCTTCAACATCAGCCATGTCACTAGTTAGTCAAAAGTATTGTAAGGGGAAGGATATTAAGGCTCAGTGTGGGTAGTTTTCTGGGTAAATTGAAATAAAAATAATACTAATGAAAAAAAATATGGCCGACCAAGCAGCCACTTTAAATTTAATTATTGTTTAATGGGTTTTTTTTTTATTTTGGTGGCCTGAAAATAATTAAATTTAAACATAAAATCTGTCAATAATGTCAACATTCTCACCATTTGAAATAAAAACCTGACAGCCGCTGATCATCTATTCGTCTTTTTACCATCTCAGAGAAAACAAATACTCTTGTTTCGCTGACTGTTGAGCTATTATGTAGTATGACAGTTTGTTAGGCTGCAATAGTGAGCCCTGCTGACCTGTGTGATTTCTTGTTTTATAAGTCTTATGGCTCATAATGATGCTGAAAACATTCACAACTGTTTATTTTATCATCTCCTGTGTCTTCCTGTTTGCATTTGCTTCGAACTGGTGAATCTAAGCTGTTAAATATATGTTCTCCCGTCTCTTAGTTGCAGTCTGGCGATTTGTCTTTATTGCTACAGTTGAAATGGGAAGCTGCTGACACGATGGTCATATAGTAGTCATGTCATAACCTCACGTGCACGTGGCTTTTTTGATGCAAGTACTCTGCAGGGCTGTACTGACTGTCACGATAGCTGCACCGGCATCAGTGTTTTGGTTTTTTTTTTTTATATGAAATAAGACTCGGGGTAGTTAGCATGAGCGGATAAAAAAATATCGTCATCAATTTACACTTCAGAACAGAAGAGGATGAGCTCTCGGAGCAAGGCAAGCTCTTTGTGTTATAAATAGCAGCCATAATAATAACATCTGCATTGCCTCTCAATGAGTGATCCAAGATGAGAATGGTCAAGTAGAGATGACGTGCATGTGGCTCAGTCTGGATATGAGTCTTTCATCATATCCTGAAAGCTATGGTAACTATGAATATCTGCAACAATATATAGATTTTGCCTATAAAGAGGTGCAAGCAGCAGCACCGAGATGGAAGGAGGAGGAGTCAGCCTTCGTTAAATCCATTATGGAGTCTTTGTTAAAAGCTTTTCAGCAGTGAATCTCTTCTGCTAATGTAGGAATAGTTTGTTGAAATGTGTGTTCAGAGCCATTTAGGATCCAAATCCAGGTTGATCTGCTGCCTCACACATGTGATTCGTTGGCGGCTATTGTGGTGTGTAGTGTGGTTAGCTTGCTAGCTTGCACACCAACACAGAAGTGTATTTTTATGGAAAGCTTGCTTTGGAGGTTGGGAACGCTCACCCTGATATAGTTTTTTTGTTCAACTCTGTTTCCAAAATCTGTACAACTCCGGTGGTGAGGGCAGAGATAGCTTATATATTAGCATATCATCAAAATGACCCAGCATCCAGATGTGCTGGGCTCTGGCTGCACACATTGCATTTACTTCCCACAAACACACACACACACACACACACACACACACACACACAAAAGGTTTTTACCTAAGCTAAAAATAAAATAAAAGTCATCATTAAAATAAAAACGAGGTCAGTTACCATTTAATAAAGGCATTTCCTTACAGCGCATGCACATGTTAATTTAATGCTATGGAGCAGGGACCAATCTGGAAGCTGATTCAGATGGAGGCTGTGCACGGATTTAATAAGCAGGTCTGATAAAGAAGATCAAGTTAATTAATGTGCAAAAGTGATGAATTGTCATATTTTCTAATAGAGGTTTTGATCGTGTATCTTTTTGACCATACTGTTTTCTGCAGATGTGTCCACATCGGAGTACAGGAGACACTCGGGGAATGTAGAAGTGACTCAGGAGAAATGCATTTGCTGGGGAAAGGCAGTGCGAAATGTGCAGTCATGACCTGCAGCCACAGCAGGCGTCACTGCACGTCTCCTCTTAATGATGTCACCAAAAACGGCAGAGCAGTCGGTCATGTGGTCAATTTGCAAAATGCATTAGTTTCAAATGTATACTCT
Organism: Datnioides undecimradiatus; assembly: GCA_008933995.1. Classification (NCBI taxonomy): domain Eukaryota; kingdom Metazoa; phylum Chordata; class Actinopteri; order Lobotiformes; family Datnioididae; genus Datnioides; species Datnioides undecimradiatus. Next base: position 38,259,377 of record WARS01000046.1, read on the forward strand.
GTGCAGCCTGTGGAACCGCTGCAGGTGAACTTGTGACATAATTCTTCATAAATTAAAGTTGTCATCTCACTCAGTCCAACGGGAGCATCTGAAGCTGCCGTGAGGCTCCGACCTGCAGGCTGCGTTCCTGTGCCACGCGGCGTTTTTATACATATTGCAGCTATTGTTTATGTAGGTGTTTCGATTAAAGAAGTGAGAGCTCTGTTATTGTTATGGTTAAATATGAATCTTTTACACCTTAGCTGTGAAATTCCACACGACTTCCACACTCCTACTATCATCCCTCCGAAATACACGGCGCACAGAAAGCAGCATGGTTGTGTTTGAACTCAAGTCAAACGTTTGTATGAAAGTTTTCATCTTTTTCTCATTTCTATATGCGTGAGTCCACGTCTGCTCAGGATGGAGGTCTCTCAGTCGCCCGAGCGCCATCTCTTTCATCTTGTATCCCCGCATGTTTGTCCACATGCGCAGTACACCGGTGTGCACCTGTGTACGGTTTTCCTGTTGTCTGTCCTCATATGCACGCCATTCATCTCAGTAACCTGCTCTACAGCTGCCCTCTGACGCATCCTTTCAACAGCTTTTCTGTCGCGGCACAGCAAGGCCTCCGTGGGCTCTGCTCACACATGGCCGGCTCTTACTCATCACACAGACACTTCTTTTTTTTTTTCTAATCATTTAATTTGGCTAGCATCTCATCAAGTGTCAGAAGACTTTATATGAATTATAAGATGCCACTCTTATCTCACACTGTTCCATTCTATTGTCAATTGAATTGGAGATGTCTGTAAATGAGACTCTGCATGATGGTGAGCGTGACAGGAAATGATGCGCGTTCCCTGATCTTGTCTAACAGAACGTCAGTAGTAGTTCCAAAGCCTGGTTGTCAACGGCTCCTGCGTTTTGGAGAGATGTTGATCGTACTAGAGTTTGAAAAATGCGTCAGAGGATGAATCTGAAAATTACATCATCAAATTACATTATCAACAGCTTTTCAACAATACTCTGTGACACGATAACAGGCTTTACACTAACTAAGGCCTTAACCCTCTTATTTCTCTCTTTATGACTGACACGCACAGTGGCAGAGGCAAGTAAATGCAGAAGCCTTGTACACACAGGCCTGATCCCCACCCACATGCCCACACACACACCTGGCTCTCTTCTAGTTTAAGTGCCGTATACTACAGCATTTACAGTTGACAATGATACAATAAATTACATGTGAAACAGAGGAACGCTGGAGCAACACAGTTATGAAGAACTGCAGCGGAGGTCTTCAAGTCACTGGGGGAATATTTGATGATGGTGTGACAACCTAGTAATCTGTCATATGCTTAGCACTGCTTATTTAGCAGCCAATACAGTTTTATAGGTTGACTTCTGCAAATAAAATCCATTTAGTTGATGTTCTCAATATTTAAACGGCAGTGCAGGGGCTTGAAACAGGTCTCTCTCCATTAGAGAGACCTCAGTGATGGTTACTGGTTGGACCTGTGCAGCATGGGCTCACCACTGTAGATGCGCTCTTTGCCACCGACACTACGTAACATGTTTGCAGTTAAAAGAGAAAATAATGTTGCATAATTCAAATGAAATCAAATTATCTGAATAATGTTATTTTGTTAATCTGGGGTATTTATCATTCATTCCACCTCCAGGAGCTGTCAGTCAGACTGACTCTGAACGGGGCCCTGCATCAGTCTGCAGCCCTGTCTGGGTTATTAGCTGATGCATTTAGGCTATTATCACCGAGATGATGCAGTGTCTCCGGATTCAGAGTGTTTAAACTCCTTTTTATCTGGGTGTAAGCGGAGCTATGATGTAACTGACTACTTTTTTGCTTCCCTGTCCCCCGTGACACCAGAGAATATGCCGGTACGCTCCGGATAAAATAATTTATGGCATATCAGTACGGCTTGTGTGTACAGTGCTGAGAATAGCAAGAATAGCTGATGGCAGTGAGTGACCTAGTCATGACTAAGGCCTCTGAGAGATTCCAAGAGTACAAAACATGCTCAATTTTTAATCCCTTCAAGTAGGAAGGAGGCGGGGCTGAGTGGCCACAGAGCAGTGAGGGACCGGGGGTACTGAGCTGCTTTGGGCAGTCGGTCTAGTGTTAAACCTCCCTCCCTCCCTCCCGCACACACGCACACGCACACACACACACGCACACACACACACACACACACACACACACACACTCTCACTCTTCCTATACCTACTTTCCCCTGCTTGTTCCCGAGTGCGCCCTCATCTCTCAAGGTGTTTATGTTTCAATCAAAAGAGCCAGAGCAGCGTGACCACAGCTTTCCGCGTGACCAGCAGAGCTCCGGCTGCAGCTGCCACCCTCCGCCGCTTTAGGAATCAGCCGTAAAAACGCCACCTCGCCAATCCCCTTTCCACCCCTTTTCTCCACCATCGCTGGCCTAGACTCCGGGAGCCTGGCATCAGCCTCATGTCCTGCTTTCTGAGAGAAACTTCAAAATAAATCCATCACTGTCACCCATGGCGAAATTTCAACAGGGGGCTAGGATCGACCTCTCTCCGTTTGTTCCTTTTGTTTGAACATCTGTCACATGCAATGTCACTGATACGGTTTTGACAAACCACAGGCAGCCATGCATCTCATCACTGCGCTCCAGTGTTATGCCAGAAAAGTTGCACCACATGTTGCATCGGTATCATTTTTATTGGAATCAATTTTTATTATCAGACTCCGTTATTGTTGGTTCACTGTCAATATAATAAAGGAAATACATATGTATGTGTGTGTGTGTGTGTGTGTGTGAAACAGTGCTTATTCAAGCAACATATTGATCCATTCACAACCCATTCAATAGTCTTTGTTATTGTTCATGAAAACACAGAGTCCTGATTTCCTTTTATGCAGGTGGTGAGGTATTAGCATAAGACAGACAGATGCATGCAAAGAGACAACAGTGATCGAAAGACCCTCTGATCGCTCAGTAAAGTCCAGGATGCAACTTCTTGCAGATAATACAAACAACCTTCCTTTATTAATGACGACAACATAAAATGTGATGGTGTAATTTAACTTTGCATGGCATTAGAAAACAATATAGATCAGGCGGTTCTGTTAAGAGAAAGGTCAGCAGGTTCCAAACATGTACTTTAAATCTTACTTTAAATCTTGATGGTTAAGCACAGGTGCAGGGATCTATCATGGGGACTGAGGAGGTTAGAGTTAGAAGATGCAGGAATACTGACAGTGGCCGGTTTAAACCTACAGTGTTTTATGTCAGTCTGCAAAACTGGCCGTGGACCTTAATTGTCAAGTTAGCTGTTTTCCATCTTCACCCGGCTCTGTTCTGTGCAGCGTGAATTCACAAAGAGCATGCTGCAAACCCGGCGTCGGGAAATGATAACTCCAGCCCCAGTCTGGTGAGAAGCTATTTCTTGCCACTTTGTTTCCATGGCAATGTTGATGAGCTGGTTGGTTAGGAGGGAGGTGGGTGTGGGTGTGGGGTGGAGGGGTGTAGGGGGGACCTTTGCAGCCGCCAAGTCAAGCCTGGGCATTTTTAACAATTCATAAAACTGTTGAAATCAATCTGAGCTTAGGAGATTTAATAAATCTCTCTCGCTCTCTCTGTGAGATGAGCAGGAGAGAGAGAGAGAGAGAGAGAGAGAGGGGAGGCAACAATGAGGTGGAAAAATAGACAGCGTCAGGGGTAATGCTCATATTGGCTGACACAAGGGAAAAGCAGCTTTTAAAGCGTTTAGCTTTAATTTCATTCAGGAGTGACATAATTGATTTTAATGAGATGTTTATAGAGTGAAGTGCCGGTGTTGCTAAATCATTTGCGAGTCTGCCTGACGGGTACTTGTGAGGCTCGCACTGGGGAGAAGCAGAGAGGCACACAAACCTCTGCTGCCAGAACTCCTCCAGCAAACCACCACTCATCTTTCCCTCACTCCTGCACACACAACCGAATACATTCACTTGCTTATTTTAATTAAGAGCTTATTTAATTCATGAAATACTTCAGGACTACTAAGTTTGACACCGCACTGACTGAAATGCTTTAACTGGAATATCATTTTGTCCATTTAGGCTTTTAAAGAACTCCCCGAAATGCTTATTGTCACGAACTGAGTCGCAGCTATGTGAGTGAGAATAGAAGTTTACTTCGACGACCCAACAAATCCGGCTGACTTCCCCTCTTTGCAGTATCAGTGCTGAGATTGACTGACAGGGTGTCACATTGCTATTATGAGGTCCCTGCGGGCCTGTGTGGTTTATAGCGAAGAGAATGGATGGCAGTGTGAACATCACAGAGCTCCAGCTCCTGCCCTCAGCACTCAGACAAAGACTGGGTGCCATGAAGCTGGCAGTCACACTAAATTCTTTCCCTTCCAAACACACGAGGCGGTGTTGAAATAAATTTGGATTTGGAGGGCCGACATCAGAGACTGTCTTCACCACAAACTCAGCACTGGTCATGATTTCAAAGACTTCAAACCGCCTGCGTTTAGGTTTCCTAGACTAGAACCTCTCGCAAGTCATGCAGACACAGTTGTCTGCTCAGACGTGAAGGGTCAAGAGAAGGTCAGGGAGCTGATTGGTACTTTGACACTGCAGACTGTATATCCTGTGTCCTGCCAACAGTTAAAGTTTGTCTTAGTCTGATGAATCTTGTGTGTTGGCCGTCAGTGTCCTTTTAATATTGGTGTTTGCAAAGCAATGACTAACAGCCTCCTTGTGGCTGGAATAAGCGAACATTCCAATTGCCATGGGAGAGAACCACTTAGCTCATCTGGAAGATTGCAGATGTGGTGACTACTTGTCAGTTGTGGATTAGCTCTTGATGGGCGTGGTTAGCTCTGAGGAAAGCTGAATTGGTCCACACTCATACAGCATAGCTCTAATCCCAGCAAATGTAATAATGTTTCATTTTGGAAGCGACCAATCTCTACATTGTCTCAAAATCAGCATGGCTGTAGTGGTCAATGGTGTCAGTGAAGACCTTTCGATTGCCTGCCCCCTGCTAACATCAGGAGTTTCAGATGTAGTTTGCCAGTTTTGGTTCGTTCAGTACTTCTAAACAATGTTCCTGGGATAATTCTGACAGATCTTTGACATCTGCTCCCATCACCAGGCTGAAATTTCCATCTGTACCCTAAAAATATGAAATGGGTGTATTCTTATTCAATGAATCCACTGAGGTCATTGCTGCTCTCCAGAGGATGAATTCCCTTCACCACAGCCACTTCATTACAAACTTCTTGTCTTTCTCTTGTTCTACCTCTGGCCTACATGGCACACAAGATACGCAGTCATAGATTTCTATGATTTACTGTTTGATCTTCACATGAACACAAGAGACTTGACAGTCTATTATGGAGCATGATAAATGCCACGGCCAGTGTAGCATGGGTTAGTTTTCTAATAACTATGACGTAAAGTGGTCTAAAAGTAAAATTGCTGTATGCAAACATATTGCTATATGAGACAATAATTGAAACATGTTGTTTTTATACATTTGCAGCACTGTTAGGTTTTTAAGCTGGTCTTCCTCAGGTATTCCAGCTGGTCAGTGCTGTCCAGGTAGCCGGCGGTTCGTGTGAAAAGCTGTAGAAGGAGAGAAAAAGACACACCATTTACACTATCACTGCTGGTTGGCACCTGCATCTGCAAAATGATACTGCATATCTATGTAACCCCCAACACACACGTTTAACAGTCTCCAGGTGACACCCACACTGCAATAAATTCACACTTCCTTTGCTTCAACACCTTCCTCTAACACAGATTATTAATACCTCACACTCCTGTGGGCACACACTGCGGCCAGTCTGAATTTCTAGAAGGCCAGCTCATTGACTGTGATTGATTTTGAAACATCTCTGGACATCTCCCATACATATGGATACACCTACACACACACGCACACACGCAGGGATGTTGAGTAGCCACTGGTGTGTCTTCACCACGTTATTACAGCCAAACTGGCATCTTAAGCTGCAACCTCAATCAGGGCTCAAATAGGGAGAAATGACAGGTTTGGGAGTGATTGTTCCTGCAGGACAATGCTTTCCCAAGTACCTTAGGGCACGATTTCCATGCAGCAACTGTGGAGAGCTGTTTTGATTGCTTTTCAATCAAGCGAGACAAACACTAATTAGATTTCTTTTTTTATTATTTTTGAGGAACTGCAGAATTATAGGCTTCTTTCATGAAGCGTGGATGACTGGCACTTCTCTGATAGCTTCAGCGACACTCCTCTGTGTGCGTGTTATATATATATATATATATATAGCCAGAGACAGTAAACTTTACAGCACAATCGCAGACTGGAGAAAGGCACCGCAATATACTTTCATAGTTTTTCTATTTGTTGTTTATTCAATTTATGGTCTTTCTTGCTTGATTAAATAAGATCATTACTGATGCCATTTTTCACTGATAAGGAGAAACGGTGTTGTTGCTTTACTTCCTGCTCCTGGTCTCACCAGTGGCTTCATTTACTCTAGAAAGTTTCCTCTGACGGCCAGTCTTGTTAAATGCGTATCCAGCCCAAAGGGTCACATTGTGGGTTATTTGTTTATCAGCAGCAATTAAAAAAAACAGAATTTACATCACCTTGCAGTACGTTGTACACAGATAAAGGCTGAGCTGTGTGACGATGCAGTATTAAGCATTATCTATTCAATTCAATTCAATTCAATTTTATTTATATAGCGCCAATTCACAACAAAAAGTCATCTCAGGGTACCCTTACAAACAGAGCAGGTCTAGGACCACACTCATTACTGTTAGTTACACCCAACAGTTCCACCATGAGCAAGACTTGGCAACAGTGGCAAGGAAAAACTTCCTTTAACAGGCAGAACCTTTGACAGATCCTGGCTCTAGGTGGACGGCCATCTGTCTTGACCGGTTGGGGGGGGGACAATATAGAATAATGACAGCATCTAGTGGACTGTGGCTGGTTGTCGCCACAGTGTGAGTGGGTCCAGCCTCATCTATACCTGTACCATTACAGCCAGATAACTAGTTACCCACCTCTCTCTCCAGCTGCCAAAGGAGGTCGCTGAAAACGACCGGGCATCTGTGATTATGATCAGATCCAGGGGACTTACAGAGCTGTAGCTGTGACACACTGGTTTATACGGAGCAATGCTAACTATATGGAAGCATGTAAGAAGCATTTACCAAAAAAGACAACAGAATCTGTATCACATCAACCATAACAACTCTGTTTACAGGAGCAGCAGTAGTAATACACTGGTTAAGTATTTATTTCCGGAAATAGGTGTTCATTTGGCAATTATTGTGTTTTCAGTTATTTGAGAAAGAAGCAGTCTTTTCGGATCAAATTAAAAGTAGATCAGTCATCATTTATTCATAATTTAATCTTTGTCACACTAATTATTTACACAAACATTTGCAAAACCTATTTATACAGTCTGAACAATTGTAAGGTGATACGATTTCCTTAATTTCTCATGTTATTTGTATTTCTGTGCATGGGGCCTGACACGTGTCCTGTGTTTTATGCTGCTGTAACATGTTAATCTGCATCACCGCTGCAGACACATGCTTCATTCTGACAGACTGCAGACTATAGACAGACTCTCTCTCTCTCTCTCTCTCTCTATATATATATATATATATATGAATTATATATGTATGTATGTATATATATATAATATATGTGAATTTTTATTTTTTTGTATATACTAACTTATATATCATATATATATATATATATATATATATATATATATATATATATATATATATATAAATTATATATATATATATATATATATATATGTATATATATGTATATATATAAGTTAGTGGATTAACATGTCAGTGTCATTTTATCATTTCATCTTAAATCTTTTTTTTTTAAATTTAGTTATATTTTTATCTTTGTTTTTATGTTTTAGCAGAATATAGTCACTATTACTGGTGAAAGCCATTTTCAATGCAGACTTTTATCAGTGCATAATCTGTCAATAGGGAAATCATCAAATATTCATGGCCATTGTGTCCATAGCATGAAAAGATGCAGATGAGTTCTGATCTGAGGCTTTGATTCAGCCATCATGATATTGATATTTCTCTGATTGTGAACAGATCCATGCTGCCGAGGTGCACTGATTTGCCGCGCGCTGTGTTCCATGTTAATGACGCTCTGTTTTCCCTCCCTCTGTCTCGGCTTGCAGACGGACGCCGCGCTGATGTACGATGCCGTGCACGTGGTGGCCGTGGCTGTGCAGCAGTCTCAGCAGATCACTGTCAGCTCATTACAGTGCAACCGACACAAGCCCTGGCGCTTCGGGAACCGCTTCATGGCCCTCATCAAAGAGGTAGACGCTTCTCTACCTGCTCCCTATTCTGTCTTCCTCCTCAACATACACAGCGCCCTCACACAGGACACATATGCTCTCAGGAAAGCAGACGGGCACAGAATGTAAATAAGGCTGAGGCCATCAAGAGGAGGGAGAATATGAATAAATAGAAAAGATTTATCTATGTATTTATCTATATGGAAATCTTCTTTTTTCCACTGTGTGTACATACATACTCCCCTGAGGAGGCCAGCCACGTCAGCCTGCTCTCTCACTTTTAGCATTAATCATGCTTGCAGAAACAAAAACACAACATTATCTAAATTTCTGGTAATTGCCCCATGGTTTGCTGCATTTGTGAAGTTGGGACAGTTAATCCAGAGCTTTCTGTCTGTGGAAAGGCTGGGGATTAAGCAAACTATATTTGGGGCTCTCTAACCCTCTGTTCCCCTGTAGTTTGCAGAGATCATGAGCAGACTGCAAAGAATTAAACTGGGTGATGAGGGTTCGTATGCAAACGGGTGTGTTTATAATAAGCTCACAGTTTTTCACCATGCAAATTTCAACTTCTGTCCGCTGATCCAACCTTCGTGTTGGTCTCTGGGCCACTTTTATCCTCTAGCTTGAGGGTCAAAGCTTGAAGTCATTGGTGATGAATGTTCTAATCTTACTTCCATGACATTTGGCATGCACATTGATCACACTGGTTATCAATAGGTGATCCAAAGCCTGGTCAAACTTGTACATAAGAATTAATAAAATGTAATGGGCAGATTGCGGGGTCACTTCGCTGAAGTCTGCACTATTAGTTAGTTAGCAACGCTAATTGTCTTGTAAGTGGAATCACTATTCAGAGAGGATCTGTGACGCTGTGAAGAGAGATCTAGATTCTGGTCTAGATCCAGGACTCAGTGATCTATGTCAGCGCCTTGAGCTGCATGTCGCCAGAGTGGTGCTTTGGAGTCGTGTGCTCGCAGTCCTGCACGCTGTCTGCAATCCCTTATGTTCATTTGCACAGACTTTTATGTAAACAGCAGATGATGCAAGCAATGTCAAAGCCATTTCATTGTTCTTTTGTATACTCATATCATTCTGTAACTGAGAGACTGACTGAAGCCTTGCATTGCTGTGACACCTCTATTCACCCCAGCTAACAATAGCTTTGTAACAGTCTTTGTGCGGTCTGAGCAAGCTAGCAGCTCGGCGCTAATCAAAGTTACACAACACTGCCAAGCAAATCAGTTCCTGGCCATTTCTTTTTCACATGTAGCCATATTGTTACCTTGAGGGCATGCCTGTTAAGCACATTTACATACAGCAGCAACACACAATACACACACAGTCAAAATAAACCCCTAATTCACCGACTTGGATGTGACGTGAGAATGTTTGGAGAGCAGCGAGATGGAGGTTAGCCACTAGACAGGCAGTGGGGAGAATACTGTGTAGAACATTTCCACACCTGTCTCTGGGAATTAGGAGTTCATTTCCACTAAAACGGAGTTTGTGATTGTTGGAACAATGGGAACAAGTTAGTTCATTCGTTTTGGGGAGTTGTTTCTGTTGGCTTTGAATAAAGTGTCTTTCAGGATTTAAAGTGCAAGCTAAAATGACCACTTTTCAAAATGGAACCTGGTTGGTGATATGACCTGTTTCTGGTTGAACAGATCTTGCCGTTTAACAAAAAGATCTCTCTCATCAGAGATTCTTTCATTAATGTTAGAATAATAAAAACTGCATACTGTGAAATACTGAGAGATTTATCTGGTGCTGATAGGATTAGGATCAGCATTGCGTAACCCTCTTGACAAGGGCTGGAATATAATGGAATGATGTCCATTTATATATATGTGTAAAAGTCCCAGACTATATCTTAAATCCATTGGGTATTGATATCCTCAGATGGTGGGAGCAGATGAGGACTTCTGTGTTGGTTTTGCAGCAAAGCATTTTGTGTCTTTAGCTCTTAGCTTTAACACGTGGGATGACTCTTGGAAAAAGAACTCAGGATTTCACTGAAGCTCCATTTTACTGAGCACTGAGTCTGAATTGCTTGTCGAATTAGCCCTCGCCAAACTGACTGGATGGTCTAATTCTACTATTTGGCTGTTTAGAGTGTGTAGGTCATGTCTTGTTTAAAAGGCTAGCAATTCTAATAGCATTTTTTTTTTTGAGTATCATTTTAGAACAGATGAAATATACCAAAAACAAGACTAATAGCCCAAACGAAACACTAGAATCATCAATGGCCATGCTTCTAAATATATGAAACAGACTGATGACATATTTGGGATCATACACTTTATTCAGTCACAATTTTTGTTTGGTGCTAGTACATGGATACTACGGTAATTCACATCACAGCTGGTTAGCCTATGTGGACCATGAATATGCTCACACTTGTCAGAGAAATCTGGCTGTTTGATATTTTTATATCTCTTTTGTTCTGATTGAAAGGGGTGTGACACAAATACAGAGGGTGACATGAGGAACTGTCCACCAACTCAGCCCAGTTACCACTTTTCCAAAAGTGATTTAAAAAGCAAGCATGTGGGAATATTAGAGTGATGGTGTTGCTGAAGTACGGGTCAAGGAGTCACAAAGAAAAACATATCTGCTGAGAATAGTGAATGCTTACAGCAGATTCTGTGGAGACTGGCCAGTTGTGCTTGATGTGATGTGTGCAACGTTATGTCACGTCCTGAAAATAGCGATACTGCTAAATGAATGTGTTGGAATGAAATGACATCACAGGACCAGATAGTATTCTCGCATTGAAAAACACTGTACAACTGGACAGATTGTGTGAGAAACTCTGGATTATCAAGAGACAGGCGACTGATCTTTGCCTCAGAGCTCAGGACAGATGATCACTTGTTCAAAATAGAAAGGGTTCATCCTCCAAGGAGCATGAATTTGCTCAATGGGTCTCAATGGCAATCCACCAAGAGGTCTTGATGTCTTGACATGATGTTAAGACCCAAACATCTGCAGGATCCATCCTCTGGGGACCTTGAATATAAGCACAAGATCTCCAGACAAAATGACAGACAGGGAAAAAGTAACATAACAAAATACATTATTGCTTCATCCACATATTTAGTGTGCCTAATCAAACACATATACCACCCCCTTCTTAATTCATAATAATCCAACAGTTTCTGTGAACAGCAATGCTATGAATGGAGAGGTATTTAGACTCAAAGTAGTATGACAAATGCTTTCTAGCGAAGTTGTCTGCATGGTGTGAGTAACTTCCAGATCTGTGACTCCCACTCATCTCACCAAATATAGGCCTTGAAGTCTCCGGCTTCCAGTCGGAGCAGCACTGTGATGATTTGCTGTACCTGTAAAGAAGACGGAGCCTTTCCTGCTCTGAGCCACTTTCATGGTACATTGTATCCTATCACACCCCTAAATATCTGTAAAGATTGGGTAATTGCCTTCCCACTGTTACAAATGCAGCCCTAGAGTGTGTGCAGGAACCTCGATGCCGGTGAAGACTGTACAAATAGAAACAGTGTGCGAAAGAGGGAGAGATAGAAAGAGCGTGTGTGTTCTCGCTCTTCGACCGCTTTCCCTCAAACACATTCATCAAACATTTCAAAGTGGCGATGTAGACTCCATGCAGATGGTTAAATGTCTTCATTGACACTCCGTACTTCTCTGCCTCTCTCTCCTCAGGCCCACTGGGATGGCTTAACTGGGAGAATCACTTTCAACAGGACCAATGGCTTGAGGACAGATTTCGACCTCGATGTCATCAGCCTGAAGGAGGAGGGGCTCGAGAAGGTAGCGTGACTTTAATGTGTGTGTGATTGTGCACCCGTGCATCCAAACGGTACGATAATGTGATCGTGATATTAAACACAAAATCTGGAGATGGGGTCAGGGCGGAGGAGTACCTGGTTGCAAAGATCTCATTTCAAAAATACCTCTGAAACTATAAAGTTTGACTTTAGCCTGTCTAATGAAAAGATATGGACACATTCCATGCTGGCACTCTGTTCTTAAACAACTGTTGGTGAAGTACACAGCTTCACTCTGGACATCGCAGTCTGGTTGCCAGTTTTAGTCCCATCATGTTGAGGTGCTGGCAGGTATATGTGTGAACAGTAAATGGAGCCAGGGTAGATGCTGCTAAGACGGACACCCCCTGTCTTGAAACCTACAAACACTAGACTGATAATGATCTCACTCTAGGAATTAAAGCACAAAACATAAACACAATAAATAAATATTCAGCTGCTCCTTTAAATTTGTATCAATTTGATGTTATTAGTCACTAACTAATCCTGACATGATTATCTATCTAATGGCCTAATTTCCTGCCTCAGTAACACACCATATATGCCCATTGCCTAATACCTTGTTTTAATTTGGACCCAATGAGATAGACTCTAATGCAACCCACTGAAAGCAAGGCACTTTTGGTGGATAACACAACATGCACTCTACACTGTTTTTTATTATTTTAATTGTTTTTTAAATTTATTATTTTAATCATAAAAGGCCTTTGGATGGGCATTTAAAATGACTTTAAAAAACTTTTTGGCTTTTGTCAAATTATGCTTTGCTACTGAGAAGAGTCCTCACAACACAAAGCTCCAAAGTGCAACGGCTCTGTGAAAAAGACCCTCCTTAGAGGAAGAGGTTTGCAGACTTGCAGTGAGAGCTTCCAATCCAACAAGTATATTACTGCAGAATGAAGATTATTTTCTGTATGACTTCAAAGAATAACACGATTTGGGAGCAACATCGCCATAATCCAGTGAGAGTGGCGCCTGTTGTGAGTGGAGATGCTTTAGTGGCTCCTTTGTCTCAGTGATCAAATAGCCAAGTAAGCAGTGGACACTGAAAACAACAGTTTGTTTATGGAAAAATGCCTTTCTAAGAGCATACAGCAGCGGCCCCAAATCCCAGAACTAACTTGTTAGCTTGAAACCACCGACCACCGAGTTGAGTGGAGGCCTAGACACAATACATTCACAGCAGCTGCATTTCATTCCACCTGTGTTTATGCATATTTTCATATGAAAAAAACACTTTAATAAAAGACTAAAACAAACTCTGTGTCTCCATGCGTGTGTTTTTTGACTGGTTGTCATTTAATTAAGTTATCTTGTCGTGCCCTCTTCTTGATAAAACAACTCTAAATAACTGCGCAACGGTTGTGGATGAAAGCCAGCCGCATTGTTTTTATCTAGAACAGGAAGCTGTCAAAGGGGCAGTGGAGGAAATGGCATAGAACATTGTCGTGCCAATGAGTTTCCACCAGGTGGTCACACTTAACATAACCTATTGTGTTGTTAGCTGCCTTTGTTCTACACAGAACAACCTCACACCTCAGTTTGGAGTGTTTGAATACAAAGATGCTCTTTGATACTGAAAATGAGTCTTCTAGTGTTTCACTGGCAGAAAACATGTCACAGACCACAGATGTCCAAGGGAAGTGGTGTGCTCTCACCTATGATGGCACTTTCCACTCAGGGCTAATACTTGAAAAGGACTGGTCCTGCCTTCAAACATGCCTGTTTGGACCAGGCTGATCTTCTGCTTTCTAGGAAACTGCTCATCCACTCAGTGTTACACTTGAAACTTTGCTTTTCGGGTTCTAAACAATACACCTGGGACAGCTGCAGGTGAAATGATGAGGCTGACATAAAATACATAACTCAAAGATTATTAATTGTGTTATTATTCACAATGTTGCCAGAGCTGTTGTTTAATGTATTACTGCAACTTTAATAAGTTCATTGCAACATTTTACACACAGAGTTTAACAAATTTGCTTGTTGTGTTCAACATATGAACTTACAATCAAACAAACAATACAATAAAGAAAATTGAAATTTTAAATGCCAGAGCAGAGAAAGGGTTTCCAAAATTGTGAGCATGCCAGGGAAACACAGCTTATAAAATTCTTTCATGAACTAAGCTTTGACATCTTCTTTCACATTGACTTTATTGAAAGAAAACAAGTTTTAAAAAGCCTCTCAACTCCAGGCATGAAAGGCCCAAGCATCCTGAATCAGTCGTGTTGTTGCTGTCTTGAACACACCCCATTCTTCCTGTGAATGAATAACGTGAATCACTCACCCACTGACTGATTCACGTGAGCCAGTGATTCATTGTAGTGCATCACCACACGTTTGCTTGCAACCAGCTGAGAGCGCAAATGAACTGCCTGAGAATGGGACTGTTTCAGGAAGTGACTCAGTTCAGTTTCGTTCACCCGAACAATTTGCGCTTTTATATGAAACATTTGAGACCAATACAACACTGATATACGGACTGTGCGTCTGATGTTTGCTCATTTGGGTAGGAGCTACTGCAGACTCTCCCAGAGGAGCAACGCTGACCCTTAGCAGTTAGTGCTTCATTTTGATGTGGTGACTGATACGATGATGGCTGCAACAACACAATCCAAATCTCTGCTTACATGTCAAATTAAACTGATGTGCCAGTAACAAACAATGATCCAGTGAGATCAGTGAGACGGACAGACCTGAGGCCAGATGTGTGGCCTTAACACCACTGTTTTCCTGTGAGTCAGGAAGTACAGTGAGTCATCAACCAATCAGAGGGTTGGCAATCTGATCCTCAGCTTCTCTGTCCACATATAGAGGTGCACTTAGGTAAGACAATTAATGAGAGATGACTGCTAACTGCTGACCCAGGACCACATCTGTAGCTTATACCTGCACAACAGGCATTTCAGATTCAGACAACAGAACGTTGGGCTAGGAGATCTTGTGGATGTCAGCTGATGTAAAATCAACATGTGATTTGTTAATTATTAGTTTAATTCAATAGCTCTAAGTGTCAGTGTGCGATGCCTGTCATAGCATAATGTTAATATTGCTGTTATTGTGTATTCTCCAAATATCTGGACGAATTACACACTGATGATTTTGCAATACTGTCCCGGAAACATTCATGCTAATAAAGCTTTACATTGTATTTAAAGAAAATTCAATGCTACAACAGGTGACCAATCATCTGAAGTAACATTTAACATTACATTAAATATAATCATGATCATATCTAATCAACCTAACAAAGAAACAAAGTTAATAATTAAAAATTGTTTCAAATAATAATAAAAACCTCCCTGATTACTTACGTCCTTATGTTGTCATTCCAACACTTTGATTTTCCTTTTCTGAAGACTCCACTTGGACATGTACTATGCTATGGTCATGTGTTTGCTTTGCTAGCTTTTTCACTCATAGTTAGTGCAGTGAACCCACTTTGCTTAGCTTACTTTTCCATTAAAAATAATCACAACTGTAATGTTAGCAGATGTGACTGAACAGCTATTGTCCAAATAACTAAACCCTAGCATACTAACACTAGCAAGTTAGCTATTGTTAATGTTTTCACTGGCTACATATATTGTTAGCAGGTTAGCAAGCTGGTACATTAGCTGTCATAAGGTAATCCAGATGTAAGATGGATAAGTCTGAGCAGGAGCATCAGTTAGAGAAGTCGTGTGTACAAAAGCTTAGACGATATCGTGTACAAGGAGCTCAAACATACGTTTAATGTGGAATCTCGGGGAATGGCCACAGCACATGTATCTTGTGTCTTTGTTAAGCATCTTCTCCATTAAGGTAGGAACATCCAGTCCATTTATGAGGAACGACATCATTTTATTTTCCAGCACAATAACTGTTAGTTAAAAAGTAGAATTATGCTGTTTATATAACAAAGTAATTGTGATCACGTTGAGCATGTTCAGCTACTGCAGTTTGCATCCTTGACCACACCGTGCAGTGTCGATCAGTTTACATTCAGGGATCCAGCAATTAGTCTTTACTTAACAAACTGCTAGAGGATTTCAGACTTGTGTATATGTGGAACCCATTTTACTTTACTTTTATGTACTTATAACAGTGTTGTACTCTGCATTTGTACCAGATATCCATTTGGCTGGATAAGATCCAAACCAATCCAAACCCTTCCTTTAATGTCGGTTAGGATGCATTATGGCTTGTCATGGCATAGACGTCAGCATGTGTCTGTGCACTCACATGAATAGCCGCATCTATGATTTACATCTTTTCCTAGGAATGGCATCTCCCCGGCGTTCGGCAGTCAATTTAAGATTCATGAGATTATCAGTGGGAAGAGAACCTGCTAACGCCGCCGATACAAATAATATTCTCAAATGCAACTCCAAACACTTCACACTTCAGCATCCTCACCGGTGCTCGCCTCTCAGCAGCGCCTGACCTCTGGTCTGTGTGCTGTGTGTGCCTGCACCTCCATGAATAATTTACTCTCTTAATAAAAACCCCTTCAGAAGCCCTCCAGCCTCATGAAGCCTGAATTAAAGAGTTGATTTGCAATTACAAAGCCTATCTCGGGCCCTCACACGGGGCATCAGAATAGCCCTGAGGAGTGTGTGACTGGTGTGGGTTGGAGCGTTTGTGGTCCCTTCTGGTGATGCTCAGGGCGGTGGGGTTGGATGGGGTGCTGGGTGCTGTTGACGGGGATACTTGAGTGTGGAGACTTGAGAGAGCTGAGAGACGACAAGAGAAGCCTTGAGGCACAATCCGATATCTTTGCTTCCTTTTCTTCCTCCTTGCTTCCCCATCATGCCCCCCCCAGCCCTTTCAGCTGCCCTCCGTGTTGTCCTCCACTGACCCCCTGAAAGGCCATGGGGCCAATCCAGATCCTAGATCATCTGTTATATTATTCCCTGTGGGACTCTAGAAGAAAGTGTTAAGGGTTCACATGGCTGTCAACTGTGTCCTCAGGGTGCTGCACCATTTTCTCTGCATGTATCCAGAATAAAACGATGGGTTAGTCTGAGACAGTATACATTTATGCTGAACATGTCAGCATGTGTGTTTCCCAGAGTAACCAATTAAAATGTAGGACAATCCTGTTTCCTAGAAATTACTTTTGTATCTTAATATCTTATTGCAGCCTAATTATAATCTGGATGAATTTAAAAGGTGATGCCTTTGACTGTGCAGGAGTCACAAAGGGATGAACACATAAGGTGTGGGATTGTGAGAGCAGGACCCAAGACTCAGGTGCAAACTCCTGTCCGAGGTTACTGTAGGTTTAGACAGTTGCTTTTCCAAACCAAAGGTTAGGCAAAGAACATGATTTTGGTTAAATAATACAAAACATATTTGCTGCAAATTAGTTGTATATGAACTGAGCTCTGTGTCCTTGCGGCAGAATGAAGTTGTGTAACACATGACTTCAACAGCAGAGACTGCATTTTGTTTCCCATCCAATTGTTGTTAAAGTGTTCAAGATGAAGATGTTTCCCTAACCTCAATCAGTTGTTTGATTCACCCAACCCTTACCATACAAGTGCAAATAGAAAACAAAGAAACAAACAAAAAAACAGTAGCATTGCATGTAAATAAAATATCTTGACTGAACATATTTCAAGGTCTTGCAGAGTTGCCTGTCACTGACATTCTTGTCTGGCAGTGTGGTTGTCTCTGTCGATCAATGCGAAGAAGACCTCACATTTGGCCCCGTGTGTCAAACGAGCTGATTGGTTGATCCAGGGTGCTTTAATGTTCATAAATAAATAATAAATAAATAAATAACTGTAAACTTGTATTACATAAAACGGCAGCATCAACATCAAAATGCTCAGCAGACACAATAAGCCATTGCTTTAGATATTGTACTTTATATTAGATATGCATGTAGATATACACTGAGCATTTATGTTCATTTTGAGTTACTCTTCTTTTACAATGACAAGTCTCAAAGAGAAACTGCCATTGGAATGATTCTCACTGCATTTGTTAGAAATGGTTCCAATGAGTCAAAGCAAAGCACTCCACGAGTTTTAAATTAAGTTTTCAGATGAACAAACTGTAATTGAACCCAACAGTGGTCATGCTATTTGTTCTGTTTGCCTGCATAACTGGATTTTACACGCATCTATCCTTCCGGAAACAAGTGTGTTTTGTCACGCAGATTGGTACCTGGGACCCTCCGAGTGGCCTGAACATGACGGACAACCAGAAGGGGAAGACGACCAATGTCTCTGATTCCTTATCCAACCGGTCCCTGATCGTCTCCACCATACTGGTACTGAATCTATTTGTTTGTCCCTTAAACTGTAGAGCAGCTTTTACCTCATAGTTTCGTGTTGTATTGTGTGTTTCGTAGACCTTTTGTAGACCTTTGCCTCAGCTAAAGGAGTTGGCTCAGGCATCACTCTGTGAACTGAGGTATTAAACCTCAGTCTGGGGGTGGGAGGGTTGACAACACAGACCACTGTCGTGATATCAGCCACCACATATCATTTCATTTTGTTCGTGTTCTGTTTTAACGCCTGAAGTGCTTGTTTGCCCTGTGAGTCAATAGCAAGTTAATCCAGTCCTGTTTGGTGTAGCATAAAGACCAGCGGAAAGATACGGTGAAAGCTTCGTGCAGACAGCAGCACTTGGAGAACAGTTTGCATCCTCCAGACTTTAAATCCGAGACAACAATGTGCTGTAGCCAAAAGAAGATGTGCCTTTAGTTCAAGCACCATGGAAACGAGACATGGGAGATGAGCAGCATTCAAATGTTGTGCAATTAACTTTAGAGCTGCTGCTATTGATATACATTTAAGCATATCCAATGAAAACAACAAAATGAAATAAGGTTTATGAATTTGATCGGCAGCCTTTTGGAAAACTTATTGAAAGCTCATGGTCCAGGTGGAGATGGATTATGCTCAGGCGAGGTAGTGACCCAACACAGTGACAGAACATGTTATCGTTAGGTAATAGAAGGTTCATCTCACTTTGAACATCAGTCATGTCAGTTTGGTTTCAAGTAACACATTGACCCATTTGATGAAAATAAACCTACTCTCTGCAGATAACTAATATTATCTGACAGGATTCCTGAGCAATGAACATTCAAACAGTTACCTTGAACTGCCATTTTGGGCTGACAACATGCAAATGAAATATTGCAGCTTTAAATGTCTGTTTATAGCCAAATCAAATTGTAATGGTGCTTTATGTGGGACCAATTATAGAAGGCTAGAACAGCTCTCAGCCATAACAGACTCCCTCCAAAGATGTCATTATTTTTAAGCTTTTCCTCTTGAAAAATCCTTCAGTGCTTTGCCTGAGCTGCCCTTTCTGTTTAGAGCACTTTCTGGGGATGTTGCTCTCCGACTCAATTGAAGTAGAGTACCCCAAAGCACTGCACTCTCAAATTGCAAGTTGACTTCACCACTTTGGAGGACTCCAATTTGGTCGGAGCCGGCTCAGGCAGGGAAAATTGACTGATTGATTGTCCAATAAGATTTCATGGTTTACGGCTCTCCCTCCCATCAACCAATTTATCAGGCATATTGTTTTACTGTTTCTCTACCAATGGTGCCAAATGCCAAAGAATTCAAACAAAACTTTGAAAATAAGTACAACAAAGATTGTTTTCTGGTGACATTAAGTATCATAAGAATGTTGCATGAATAGCAATCCATTTGGCTTTGGCTGTTTGCTGGCTTCCTGTTTTACCCTGTCTCGTTGCTAAGCTAAGCTAATAAACCCCCAGCTCCCAGTGTGCACCTAACACACAAATGTGAGACCTCTTCCTCTAACTCTCGGCAAAAAGAGAATAGCATTATATATTTATTTCCTAAAATGTTCCATTATTCCTTCAAGGCTGTTATCATGTTATAAAGATGCCACTGAGTTACAAGGTCGTGTCACATGATTAAGAGAAAAATATTAATTTACCACATACTTTTTGACAAATAGAGGACCTGAAGCTACTGCCATCCTGTTACTGAACCAGCTCATAACTGTGTAACTGTGTTAACGTATGTATGCCTATATCCCTCCAAACAGTAGGCACAGTCTATGCGGCACGACAGCGGAGGGAAACTTGCCGAAGCGAGCCAGATTAAAAGTCATATATGATCCTGTTATTGAGGAGGCAAGCGTAAAAATAACAATATCAAGTAAATTGCGGGTTGTCATTATTTATCGTGGGCCTTCTTTCCTTCCACGCGTGCTGTGAAGTGATTGGATTGCAGTTATTAGCAAAGACTCTCCGCGGCTGTAATTGCCATATCAGGATTGAGTCATGGGGAGATGTGTGATGGCTGTGAGCAGTGAGGAAAAGAAGGGAGGGCTGACAATAATTGGGTTTGTTACATTTGATTGATGCACACTTTCATCCAGCTTCTCATCATTTTCTCAGGGATTATGTACTATAAAACATGATGTAATTACCGTTGAGATCTTGGCCTATCAACAGTTTATCTACTTCGGAAATCACTCCCGTAATGTTGTGGTGGAAATGAAGTACCTTTAGGCTAATGGCTGGAGCTGCAGATAATATACTGTGTAATGTCTTAAAGAGAGCAAGGAGCCGGCCTGCTTCACTTGCACAAATCAAACCATGTTTTATTAGTCACTGCAGGAGAATAGCACAGCTACCTGTGGGCTGCTGTAAAAGACAAAATAGTGTACAAACTCAGGATTAGTGTAACACAGGGGTCTCCAGCCTTTTATATTCTGTGAGCTACTTTTACACAATGAACGTGCTGGAGAGCTCCTCATGTTTAGTAACATTTATTCACATAGCTAATTTCCATATAGAACAAGTGAATATGCTTGTTTTGCATATAACACATTCAAATATGATAATACAGAACGCATATTGTGTATAATAACTTAAATTCATAAGCATGTGTATGTTGTATTCTATTTCTATGTTCTATCTAAAAAATTATGAAATGGAATACTGTATCAAAAAACCAAATAACATACGCCAGCATGTTCATTTGTGCAAACAGCATTCATGTGAAAACAGTGCTGTATCACTGGAGGCCACAGACTCATCACACTGGAGTGAAAACCAGAAGCACCTGTTCAGGTCCGACTCCAGCTGTCTGACCGCATCCGCAGACAGCGCACACACCCTCCGCGGCACAGTGTTCGCACCAAGCTGGACACCAATAGCGGACAGACTCTCCATCTTAATTTTATGGTCCCGGAATAATGATTCCGCCACAGCGGTCAGAGCCTCTTTAATGATCCCGCCATCAGTTAAGGGCTGTTTCTGAACTCTGCTGCTGTCATTGTTGCTAGGCTAGCCCGCTAACTGCCTGGCACGGTGGCAGCCTGCCCCCCACCCGCTCCAGTGACTGACAGCAGCACAGCGCAAATGTTTGATTGACGGCTAGTTGACAAACAATCGTTTCATCTCGGGCAGGGGGCGGGGCACCTATAATTTTGATTGGATGGAAATTTAGACCAGTTTTACCAAGTGACAAATCAAACTTGTCTTATTATATTATTGACCCCTTGGCGAGATACTGGGCTATGTGTTGGCGACCCCTGGGCTAGTGCTATTTTTAGAACAGGCTGGCGGGCGACTCACGTGAATCGCTGCGGGTGACCTTGTGCCCGCGGGCACCGCGTTGGTGACCCCTGGTGTAACATATCCCACTGTACACGGAATGAATGAATTAAGATTGTCTGTGTTTGACAGTAAAAAGGTGAAAAACAATAATCAGGAATGAAAGATAAGACATCAGAAGTCAGTTCAGGGATTAAGGTGCCAGAGACTGAAAGTATATTATGTCATGTCATAAACTTCTAGTTCTCCTCACTGTCCTCTAAGTAAATGCTTTGTCACTCCAGAGCTAACTGTAGCAATCTGAAGCCCAAACCTGCTCAAAATGATCCATATGGCTTTGGTGGTAGTAAACAAACAGCTGTCAAAGCTGTAAAAGCTGCTGCTATATTTTCAGGTTCATATCTATACTTTGGAGATTTATTAGAGCAGGTTCACATGTTTCGATGTTTAAATATCATTTTTTACTCACCTTTTACTTTGCTGGAGCGCTTCTGTTCACCCTCTGCCTAAAATGCCTGTCAGTGTCTGGCTGAACACTTCTGCCGTGGGTGTCGCAGCGATAACTGCTTCTGAAACAACTTGACGCACACGTGTTCAAGCACAAAGCTGTTTCGTATTAGCCAGAGCAAGCTAAAAGCTAACTGCTGGGTGATAATGACGTTTACACAGCTTTACAAAGCACATGAACTCCTGCAAGTTCTGCACTTTGACTGTTACCAGCCCTTGTTGAAAGAGCGGGTGGAGTTAAATGCAAATACAGTTTTCCTGTCGTCATGTACTAGTTATGAATTTGCATTTGCCTGCCAGTAGTCGTGGCAAAACGTGCCTGGACAACAGAGCTTCCAGAATGTGTCGCGTTCAGAAAAAGCAACAGGTCTGGAGAAAGAGCTGATACATGGGGCCAGTTCATTAATTACTAGATCATGCTGATTTGCACTGCAAAGGGCTATTAAACTAAATGACACAGCAAACATACTTTGTCAGTATAAAACACCATGGTGATTTTCTGCTGTGTGATGCATCTCATCTTTCTAATATAGCTCCAGGAGCCAATATTGCCTCCAACTGATCGTAGGTAGGACATTAACCAAACTGTAATACAACTGTATTAACAGAAATATCATGGAGGCGGAACAGATTTCCATAGAAATGCTACCTAAATACTACCTGTATGTAGAAATATACATATATTCTACTACTACACAGGCCCTGGATTACTGCCTTTGTTCCCAGCTTCTCCGCTACAGCCACACCACAGCATGGAAGCGAATCAATAATTCTAAAATAAATGTTTAAAAATGACTCAAATAAGGCAGTGCCGTTTGTTTTTCTACGGCACAAAATCCATTGTCTTTAATTTGCTGAAGAGGAATGCGCTTGATTTTGTGTTTAAGGAGAGTCTGCAGAGAGACGTGGACGCGGTATAGCTTTAATTGGGTTTGCTTTACGGAGATACCCGGCTTCTCCTCCGCTCTCTCTTTTTAATTAAAGATGCGTCTGCCTCCGTCTGCAGCCAGCCTCTGTACAGGAGGTGAGAAGGAGGGTGCGTTTGTGTTTGCGTGCACTGTATAGTCAGGGTGGCGGTCGGGAGGAACATGTCATCAAGTGAAGAAGTGTAACTGAGTAAGTCATTTATGCTGCTAACAGTTAGGTAAATAATTTAATTGTACTTCACAAATGTCAAATCCCAATGAGTTAATATGATTAGATAAGATTAGATTTAGAATAAACTCTAAAAATATTACAGTTTAAAGTAAATTTCACCTAATGCTTCATACAATGCCATTATACAGTTAAAGCAAGCAATTACAATCATTTCAATGGAAAAGGAAAAAAATAAAATAAGGTGTTCTTACTCGCTTTCTCTGGAGCTTTCAACCACATTTCACCATCTTCATGCGCAGATGGAGTTCTCCCAGTTGGCAACATGGTATAAACAAGGCAATGCCTGCTGTGAAAGAGCAAGATCAAACTTAAAGCCTGTTGAAAGCACATTACTGAACTGATAATACGCATTAAAGTGCAATTTAGACTATTTTACACAATAATGATTTTAACCCTTTCACGCACAGTTGTTCAAAAGTCATTTTCTTGTATATGCATGGGTTGAACAGTGTTGCAATATGTCAAAAAATATGTATGTATGCATCTTTCTTTAGTTAGAATACTCAAAGCATACGCTGTCCACCTGAGTGGATGTGTGAAAAATTCCTTAAAAAAATTATATTTTTCCTTTTTTTCATGCACTAAGAAAAACAAAAACACAAGTTTTCATAATTCATGCATCAAAGGGTTAATGCAGAAATCAAAAGCCTGCCTTATAGCAACTATACACTTTCTTCTCTGGACACCATCGCCGTGCCGTCAAAATCAGGACGTGTGTCTTTTAATAAAAATAGGAAAGAGGACCGATTGAAGAAAGGGAACATGTATAACATAATGTAGATCAGGGTTTTGTGTGCGTGCTGCACAGAGACAGTGCAGTGGAAGCTGTAAATAAAAAGATCCCTCTATAAAGACATCAAATTAAAGACGACAACACTATCTTTGTATTATTCAGTTCATACTGTTAGCTCTCGGCAGTATTTAATGTGATAACCTTGTTGATTTGAGGACCATAGAGCAACACGTGTAGGCTACTGTAATGTGTCAGATTATGCCAGATTATGCACTTTAAAGCGTGTGAACAGCAGCCGTGGAACCATGCCGCTTCAACTAAACCAGGCCATTATAAATTCTTTTGAAGGGCAGCTCTCTTTTTGAAGCTGTAATTCTTAAAAGACAGACATTGCTAAATCTCTGTTGGTCAGTGCTGGCTTGACTCAAACCAGAATAAACAAATTGTATGAATTATTGAATCATTTCAATGATTGGAGCCGAGGAGGCTTCGGAGCTGACTAATAATCAGATTTGGGTCATTGCAGCGTAAACCAAATTGTTAGTTATTTACTCTGGTGCCGTCGCACCACAGCGTTAAAGCCTCCTAAAAGCTTTCAGCCTCAGCTCTGGAGTATTTTGTTAAATGTGTAAGAAATAAAAAGTGATATTTCTCAAATGTTGTGGCTACCTGTTCAAAAAATATACCCTCCCACCTCCAAACACAGTCCAGCTGCACAGCTTTAGAATGTCCAGAAAGAATCACAGGTGCTGCTGACTGCTCCACAGAGAGCTGCTCTTTGTTATGTGCAGAGCGACTGTTTATGATAATTACAGTCTTTCACAGTTGACAGAAGGTGAGAGGTCAGAAGCTGCTAATGGGCTCACAATAGCTTCTTTGTGCTCGACATGCTAGATAACAGTTGTTCCGCCAGTTAACATGGCAGCAAATAGAGGATGGGAGAACATGGTCAAATAATAAAGAGAAGAATTAAATTATGATTTAAAGGGGCTGAGGAGGAATTTACTGTCACCGCGGTCAAAGGGTGCCTTCAGAGAGATAAGAGTAAACCCAGTCTAAAACCAAAGCGGAGATGAGCATCTGTGTGTCTGGTGGTTAACACTGCAGTGTCGGGAGCAGAGCACACTGAGGATGAGGTGTCTAAGTTTACATCACCAACAGGTGGCGCTGGACTGCTGCACCCATTATAACTAAATACAGGTAAGAGTCTGGCAGTCAGGATGGGGTGTGTTTGCGTAAAGCCATTTTCAGATTTTGCATCCATCTCACTGACAGCTGCCGTCTCATTGGTTTTCCATTGAAAAGACAAATAAGGTAAACCACTGGCACTGCGCTACTCTTAAGGTTGTGCTGCTCCTGATATTTGCAGGTTCGATAGAAGAACAAGTGGCAGTTGAAGCAATGATATAAAACGTACAATTTAAAAAAGTGCCATCTTAGTTAAAACTGGGTTTATATTTGAGACAAGGGTTTAATAATAGTTATCTGTGACAGTAGTTTGTGATGTAGGTACAGTATAGTAAAGGTGTTACAAACAGAATAAGACACTAGGTCCATGCTTTGACTGTGGGGCTCGCTGTGGGCCGGAGGTTCGCAGTGGAGGAGATAACTCAGCTTTTTCTTCAACTTTGTTTGTGCTAGCAACGTTCTCATCAATCTCTGTTAGCATCAGGAAGCTGCAAGAGAAAACACAAACAGCCCAAGCCGAACGATCACAATGCTTGGGAGCCCGAAACCTTGAATGCAACATTAAACAATGCATATGAAATATTAAATTTACTAAAGCAACAGCTACAAACTGGATGTGGATGGGTTCGGAATATTAATCCATTGTGAAAACTGATAAAACAGTAATATGATGGTGACCCTGTAAGTTTGCATTTCTGAAAATCAAAAGATGGCCCTCCTCTTTTTATTCCCCTAGACTCTAATATCAGTAGTATGAATGAGTGTTGTCCCTCTGCACACAGTAATAAAAGTCCCTAGAAAACTGCTCGTGTGGATTTAAAAACACTGGCATGCTGAAGCCCTGTGTCAGTTACCATGGCGATGGGAAGAAAAGGAAATGCTGCTACCTTGGATTGTTTGATGTTGCAGTGAATGTGTAGTGTAGCACACACATAGTATACACTTCACCTGCACAGCACACTGCTGTCATGCCTATGCTGGTAGCTGACCCTATACAGTTTAGTGGTAATTGGCTGTGGTGTGCGTGCCTAGTTTGAATACCTGCATAAGACGTAATGGAGGAATACGCACAGTTCACTTATGCTCACCTTCAGCTACATGCCTGTACAACAAATACTGGTGTGTTTGTGGTTTGTACTGCCTGTCTTGACATTGCAGGCTCTCTAGTATTGATCTGTATGTGGACAGTGTTTTCTGCTCTTTCATCAAGATTACATCAGTATCCTTGCAGTCATGCAGCTGCTGAGGTATAATGTAGCAGCACAGGAGCGACAGTAGCTATAACAAATATGTACTGAGCTGTGCCATTAATGATAGAATTGATGGGTGCAGTGTGGTTAAAGTGAGGCTACAGCTACTATCTGATTGCCTGACTTTATATGGAGATGAAGCATAGTGTTGGATAGGATTAACATTTTTGCAGATTATAAGTGATTGCACCAAGACGGTAAGCTCATGTTGGTGAGTGGCAGTGGTACTGACAAATACTGTAATTTGCACCATAAATGTTATAGGATATGAAATGCATTTACAGTTTTATGTGGAACAGCATTTCATGAGATAACTGCATTTAGTGCCTCAGTGAAAACATCATTTTTTTTTGTAATGGATGCAAATTCCATATGTAATATCACTTCTGAAACAACAGTTCACTAATGATAAATTCGCATGATGTAAGCATATCTGGTTTTCACGTGTTTCCCACTAGGAAAAGAAAGATATCTGTGGAACCTTGCTCACCTTTTATGTTCTGAGGGAGCCAACATTTGACAGCCTTTCATACGCGCATGAATTATTCATACACTGACGTGATGTACAGTACATTATGTGCGTGTATAGGGTAGACATGCAGTCAACATATGTGACTTTTAAAACATTTTAAATGTGGAAACTATATTTAGTTGCACTATGAACATGAACATGAAACACCATTTAATGCAATATATTCTCATATATGTGTAAATCTGTGTCACATATTATATAAACAGATATACTATAGGTATTTTTATAATATTATAATATAATGCCTGTTGTTTATATATTATTATATAATATACTGCCAATATTATATATTGTTTATATAGTTTTATATACTCTTTTGTAATATTTCACACAAGCATTTGACATATGGTCAGTCAGCATTATATCGACATGTGGTTTTCATACACTTCATAATTGAAATATCAGTTTTCACATGTGACCTATAAATCACATATTTACATTTTGCATCCCACGGAAACTTTTGATGAATATTCTAGAAAATGTAATTAAAAATGTAAAAATGTAATAGACAAACATTTGACAGATTGTAAAGAAAACTATACAAATTTGACATTTTTATAACAATATGATGTTTTTAGAAAACTGTCCAACTGTTCTACCTGTTTTCCGTTCCATAATGTAACACTTCATTCTTCACCGTGCTGTGCAGTGGAATCATTACCCTCAACATCTGCCGGCTATCACTATAACAGTGCAAATTTATGATATACTGCAAAAGCAGCCTATTTGTTTGGCCTGCCACTACTAGTGAAAAGAACAAACAGTTTGGCTTTGTTCCCACCGTGAAAACATCTTACGGCCTACATACTATTAAAACTCCAGCCAGCAGAATGTGTCAAAGCTGTTAGCAATCTTAAATGATCTTTTTTGTTTTGGTCACGGCACGGTTATATTATAAACAACACCTGCCTGACAATATATTTTTGGATTTATTTGTTTGAGAGAGACAAGGGAGTCGTAGAAATGAGGGACGTGCGGTGAGAATGAGCGTCTAAGGCTAACAAAGACAGATGGTGTGTGGAGCAGAGGTATAGGAGGGAGGAAGCGGGAGGAGGAAACGGAGAGCGAAGTGTGGAGGAAAGAGAGAAGGACATGGTGGAGGAGATGCTCAGTAGGCGGGAGGCGGAAAACAGGCAGTATAAAAGAAGACATTGGTAATCGCCCCAGCTGTTTGTGTGAACGGGGCTGATGTGGCCGCTCTTGCTCTTCTCTTTTTGTGTCCGTCTATCAGTATCTCTTATCTTATTGACAAAGCATGTGGTGTCCCGAAAGCTGGGCCCGGGCCCAAGGCCAGCCTGCTGAGCCTGAGAGGAGCACAGAGTCATTGATATGGGGGATTATCTCTTATTATGGTCATGCCTCACTTTGCACCCACCCTACCTCACATCACAGGACTGGTACTGCTGGCAAGTGCACACAAACACAGCGGCTTTACACATGCTTCACTAGCTGAGCCAGTGTGTGTTTGGGCTCGCGCAGCTCAAAAGCCTATCTTGCGCATCAGACGCGCTCTCAGATAGGCCTTATCGGAAGGTAAAAGATGCCAAGTGCTGCGGAGACTCATTCTTCCTCCACTTTTTCACCCGACAGGAAGAGCCATATGTGATGTTCAAGAAATCTGACAAGCCGCTGTACGGGAACGACCGCTTTGAGGGCTATTGCATAGACCTGCTGAGAGAGCTGGCCAACATCCTGGGCTTCACTTACGAGGTTCGCCTGGTGGAAGACGGGAAATACGGTGCCCAGGATGAGAACACGGGCCAGTGGAACGGCATGGTCAAGGAGCTAATCGACCATGTAAGTGTCCAAACTTCTTCAGGGTCTATTGCAGCATTTATTGGTGAGAAACTGTATTGAACTTATAACAAGAACATCTACATCCTGTCCAGACTGTCCTGCCTCAACAGATCAAAACTGAATTAATTAAAAACACAAATGTCCTTCTCGTATCCACAAGAAGATGTTGTATGTCATCTTAGCTCATTGTAAAATACTATTTAAATACGTATTAATGTAGAGTGATATCCTTTTAATATAATAATGCAACTGTCAAGTCATTTTCAAAGCAATTGCCTGATATTTTGGTTTTGGTTTCGGAACACTGGTCGGACAAAACAAGCAATTCAGATATGAGAAACGCTGTATTGGTGGGTTTTATTGATCGAGCCTTTATTGATCAAATGCAGAGAAGTGTAAAGAACCAAAATAGAAGCGCAGGAAAGACGAGAGAAGGAGCCAAGTATGTTCTTTTGCTGCATGTTCAGAACAGGTCTTAGAGGCCAGATCTGCTTCCTTTTATATTTCATGTTCAAGTTTCATGACTTATTTAAATAATACTGTAAACTGACATATCACCATCTGTGACCATCCAAATATTTGGTTGGATATGACTGGGGGTAAGATGTAATGAGGAGGAGCATTACACTGCAGCCCTCTGAGAGGGAAGGAAGATAAAGGAGAAAGAAGAGGGAGGTGACGGCGGGCGCTGTTTGCGAGTACAGTGATGCAAGGACAGCATAGATTCTGATGTGACTTGTTTCCCCAGCAGGGCTTATTAAAACACACACACACACAAAAGCACACGCAGCCTGCTCACAGTGTAGATCATTACACCCGACAAAGTCCCAGTTAGGATAAACTGCATGGGCAGAAAAATATCAGGCGCGGCACGGCCGATAGTCGATATCTGACCCCATTAGAAGAAGCGCCCACGAGGGGTCAAGTCTCCCTTAACTCCCCCAGACTTGTCTCCTCTTGATCAGTGCAGTGATTGGCCGTCGTGACAGATAGTCTGGTCTTTAATGGGTGAAGGGCCCAATCCCTTGCGATATGATGTTCAGCGTGGGTTTGCCCCACTTTTTGTGCTGAGTCCTGGCTTGACTTGGACAGATGGTGATTGCTGCAGACAGGCCCTCAGAAGACTGTGGAGTGTGGACTCACAGAGAAGAAGTTCAGCTGAGGAAGAAACGCCGAATTGAGCCGAACAAGTTGAAAACATCCTGTCAAAGGAATTTGGCCCAATTATCTGTGGGCTGTCTAATGCCCAAAGTAGGAGTAAACATATTCTGATGTATGTACACTGTGTTCGGTTGCATTAGAGCAGTTTGGACGAATTCAGAGATGCCTGATACCAGCAGGACTTCTCATGTATCACAGCTGTGAGAAATGAGCTCAGTCAATTCATCCCCCAGTGATAAATGGCAACCTTCATAAGACAAAAGGGATATATCTTTGAGAAATGAACCACTTGACCTTGCTGTGAATGTTTAGCATTTATAGTCACAATGCAGCTCGAGATTTATTAACTGTCATCAGCACAACACGGTTCTCACCGTGATATGGCAACATGACTTTCCCGAGCAGGTCCTACACATCCTCTTTCAATATCTCCAAAAGCACATGTCTCACGTGTAAGCATGACCTCTGTGCTTGTCAAGCAAGAGGATATGCCATATATTGAATAATTACACAGCAGTGTCACGTTAGTGTTAATTAAATATCAGAGGTTATGTTTCCAACAGCTGTCTCTGTTGAAAGTCGGAACAAATTCTGTAAGCAAACCTTTTTTCACCTTAAACATTAGCCCTCACTCTTGACAAAACAGATCCTAAGATGGAGCACCTGTCACGGGTTGTGCTTTTGTTTCCGCTTCCTTGGAACCTGGTTTGAGCACAAGTTCCACTTTTCTTTACCGTTGGGCCAATGATACCTCCTATTCTAATATAATACAAGCTGCAGGTACAGTGCTTTCAGTGGCAGCTGCATGTGCTGCCAAGCAGGTAGGATTTGTCCCACCAGAACAGGGATAGGTACATAACAGGCAAGAGCAACCACCATTTTACCCACAAGATACACGGAAAAATGAGGGAATGTTGAGGGAACATTATAAATAAGGAACAACCAAAAAATGAATGGAGAACATTTGCTGGAAAACCACAGATTTTCAAGTCCTCATTAGTATTTGGGGAGAGGAAGCTACTCAGAGCAAAATCGTTGGTTAGAAACTAAATCAAACAATTACAAAGTGGTGAGAGGAGTTTGATTTCATTTTGTCCCAGACCATCAGAACCCCCAGCAGAGTCCTGCTCTGACATACATGAGTATTTATATAAATAATAATAATAATAACAACAATAATAGTACCACTTCTTACATAGGTATCTGACACACAGGAACTCACTTCACTGTCAGTGCAATAAAATAATAATAAAAATACAGTTGGCCTGGGTATTTTTAAGGTATATATTCAAAATGGTATGCAATGAAGGACTTGAGGTTTATGAGTGCCCCAACAATTGTAACACTACACTGACTCAAAGAAAAACCCAGTCTTATGAAACCAGGTCTCAGGTTTACTGCTTCTGCATATTCTCCATCTTCATTAAGTGCCCACAGGGTCAGTGGCAGAAGCATGTTCTCTCAAATGTCCAGTCTGCTTTGGAACCATAGCAGAAACCAACTGACCCAAATTGCTGAAGTTGTGCAAACATGAGTGTTCTGACCAAGAGCCGATCACAGTTTGGAGAAGTTGTTCCTAATTTTAGTGTGACCTTGCTGAACAATTGTACCATCGAATGCTACAACCTCACTACTACTTTATTTGCTGTTGCATCATGGGATGCTCATTAGGCCCCTGTAGTGCCTTACAGAGTTCGTGAAGCTTCTTACCTGTTTTTGTGATTCAGGATGTAACAGGAACTATATTTTGGGAACACCTTGTCTAAGGACAACTCATCAAGCTTTGTCTTTTGCATTCAAACTACTTGGCTCTGACACTTTCACTACATTAAACATGTAATGTGTGCAGACTGTTCTGCTGCTGCAACACTACACTTTGTCTTTAATCAATGAAACTGCCTACACCAGGCGTGAAAGCATTGCATAAGTTGTGTCTGTCACAAACTTTTGGTATATATAATTTATTCAACTGCAGGTATACAGGAAATGACTCTAGGTTACTGCCAGTCTGCTTTGGGAGTTTCTATTATTATTTATTGTTTTCTGTCACCTGCATCTTTTGATAATAGCTGACAAGAGATATTGAAAGAGAGGACTGAATGGCAGGAAACTGATTCAAATTAAAAAGGGAACTCTGAGCGATCAGGGCTTATTGAGCTTATCAGCATTCACTTTGCCCTCTGGAGGTTGCTCGTGATAACAAACTGTTGCCTGGTTACTTTATCCCTCACAAAGATCGCTCCGTCTGTAGATGTGGGTACCATGCAGGGTCCAAAAACTGAAGACACAATGCCTCAAAGCTCTGCTGTGAAAGCTCGCAGTGGTGATCCTATGCAGTAGGTGCGCTGTAGGTGTAGCCAGTAAAAAGGTGGATGCTGCAGCGCATCCTCTCTGCGAACAATCAGCATATATCTTGTGTTCCCTATAGCCAAAGTGCACATGATAAAGAATAGCATGGCTCATTAATTAGACCACAGAAAAAAACTTAAAGCAACAGTAATCTCATTGCTCGGGGATGTGAATTATCGGGACGAGGAGGACTTTGTTCTCTTTGTGTTGCTCCTCCGAAGCTCTAACAGTCTGTCCTATATGTCCTCATACCTCCATGTATATCATTTAAGTACAGCGCTAAGATGCACTTCAGCTCACAACCATCCTAACAAAAGGAGAAAGTAGGTGAAGAAAATAAATGAATGCTTTGATTTAGGTTCCACAGAGAGAAAGGTGAGTTTCATAGTGGGAGTGTACTTGATGAGTGGAAAGAGAAAGAGGGCTTTAAATTTCTCGCTAAGTGCCTCAGGACAGACTCTGTAGTGTGTAAAGACCCTGTTTTCTTAATTTGATTGCCTCTAAATGCTTCCTGGGCCTGTGACTTATGGCCTATCTCTCTTCCCTTTTATGTTTGCTGTTGACAGAGAGCTGATCTGGCAGTGGCTCCCCTCGCCATCACATACGTGCGAGAGAAGGTTATCGACTTCTCCAAGCCCTTCATGACGCTGGGTATAAGTATACTGTACCGCAAGCCCAACGGGACCAACCCTGGGGTCTTCTCCTTCCTCAACCCCCTCTCGCCCGATATCTGGATGTATATTCTGCTGGCTTACTTGGGTGTCAGTTGTGTGCTGTTTGTCATAGCCAGGTAACATGTCGCTTCCAGTGATCACAGCTTCATACACAGTCAGACACATGCTTAGCTGCCATTGCCCAGCCTCGCCCATCTGACTAACAACAGGCTAATCTTTGTAATTACAGGATTTGCATCCTGAGCACGCTGACTCGCACATAGTAAAATCTTACCACACAGCGACAGTGCTGACACTAATCAATGGCCTTGTATTAAAGCTCAGACTCAATGTCATTGCTCTGTAACGTGTTTAAAGCAGTTAAACCACCAAGGATCACATGCATATTTGCTTTTCCACCATTAGACCTTTCTAGAGGTCCATTTTTTGGAAGATCGTTTCAGATTGGCTCTCGGCGAGGCTGCTTCGGTTATTCCGAGCCTACATCTGCTCACATTGGTATCGAGACGTAAACCCACAGGAGATACAGACATACTGAGGAACACGGAACCTATCTAGCCAGAGAAGTTGTAGTCCTATCAGCCGTTTGAGGGTTGTGTGTATGTGTCTGAGAAAGTGGCAGAAAGGTTGTGCACTCATATGGAGATGTGCGTGCAAGTGTGTGTGTGGGATGTGTTTTGAGCTCAATGTGAACACTGCTGCCCCTCCCCCACCGCTCCCTCACTGTCCCCGGTGTCTCAGAGTTCATGCTGTCTTTTCTTTTCTCTCGCTTCCTTCACCTTGCTTCAAACACATCGATGACTCAGACGTATCAGTCTAACACTTTTTTCTGCTTGTTCACTCTCCAATTATGAGCAAAAACAAAAGTCATATGAGCTGAAAAGTAGCTGCTTTCATAGCAGCTGAGAATCCCAAATGATACAGCCAAATATATCTGCCCGGACTACTTTGCTAGGCTTTAAGAGCATAAACCGTTGGCATCTTTCTTTTCCCATAAAACCTTACTTTCAGGGTCATTTTCCGTAGTTGCTTTGGATTACTTTCTCACTTCTGTACCAGAGTTCCAAAGTGGGGCTATGACCTGTAATTTCAGGTCTCTCACTGCAGTTAATCTGTGCCACCCAAGTTCAGATGGCATTGCACTTGTTAAAAGAAACCGAGCCCAAGGAGGGAGTATTACTGAGTTTAAATGTGTCGCCGCAAACATCTCTGAACACGTACAAAGCTGTAGAACTCATTTGGAGTTGCACTAATGGTGCTGGTGATGGAAAGCGATGACGTGGCTGTGTTAAGTTGGTGGACGCAGCTGTTTGGGTACGGGGGGGGTGTATGAGTAAAGTGCTGTGCTGATTTATAGTATGAAGCAATGATACAAATGCAGGAAGTCATTACAACAGCAGATAAGAACACTATAAATCTGAAACATTTTCATCTGGCGTTTGTACGAGCCTCTACTGCTTTGTGCTGGGATTACTGAGACACCTACACCCAACCTTACTGTTAGGAAACCTTACACACCTATAGCAGATACAAGCAGCTCTGTATTACATCATTTGCCTCTGCGTCCATCTTCTCCACACTTTAAGTTTGCTGGTTCAGCCAACATCAGGAATGCTTTGGCTGGTGACAGGATCCAATGCACTATTTGTATCGGTTGTTGCTTCCTTTCAGTGTCAGACAAATCCTTTTCAGTTGAGGAAACTAGGCCAGTCCTCTCTCTTGATCTAGTGTCTCTTCCGCGTGGCTGCCGTTTGAAGCGTGGTGGAGGAAAAAAGAGAAAGAAAAGTACATGTTAACTCTAAAACTTTTGGGCGACGATCAGCCCCCTTGCGGCCGTGACCCGACAGTTTTACCGTTAACGCACATGTGTTTTCCGATGTTACTGGCGATATGATCACACAAGAGAATAAAAAGCGGCAACTGTCATCTAAGTTGGCTCAGAATATGCACCTATCTGTATTTAATATCACAATAAGTACGCGTTTGGGTAAGTGTATAAATTTCCCCCTCACTTTATTCCTTCTTTTCTCCTGTATACACAAATGCATGCTGGGCTACAGTTGCATGTTTCTGCTGTAGAGTGTAGCACACAACAGTCTCACAAAGTTTCATGAAATGAGAAGTCCAAAAGGCAGATTACGTACTGTGAACAGAAAACGTGGTGACATCCCTCCACCATGACAGAACTTTAGAATGTAACCACCTGTCAGGCCTCAGGTTGGTCTGGTGAGAGTAGCTCGTGTGGTTGAATTCGTTCATGTCAAGTCTTACAGGTAGCCTTGGTCAGTTGTCTCTGAGACCTGTACCTTCACTCCAGCATTATGGATATGAATCTAGTGTCTGAATTCACCCTGGAGATTCTACTGGCACTTGTCTTACCAGAGAGAGCGTTCCCATTGTTCTAAATAATCCACAGACCAGGCTGTCAACAGTGTTCACTGGAGCTGCCCTTTCCAGAGGTGGTTAACTGCGAATGCTGAGACAGATTTCTCAAAACCTCTGCAGAAAAATGCTAATCTACAGAGCTAGATACCACGAGGGGAAAGTAAGATTCCTTAATAAAATCAGCTCAGTTTGAAAACTGTCCTTCTGATAGCAGGAAAGTGCTCTCGAAACCCTTACAAATCAGTTAAAGGCGTAGTTCTTCATCTGTTTAGCTTTAGGCCACTTACTGTTAGAGTTAGGCACAGGCCTAACTTTTTAGGATTTAGGATTTGATGATTTCATTCTTCTTTCACTTTTGTCTTTGGTTTTCACAGACAAGGCCTAAAACATAATGAAGAACAGATTCTGTGGGTTTTCTTTGGACAGTCTCTGCTTATTTCACATACCCAAGTTTCTCTGAGACCCATCAGAAGCCCTCTGTGTTGTGTCTTCCAGTTAATCCTTTCGTGGTGCAGACTTGTCTTTCTTTTACCTTCTGTTCACATACGTCATTTGTATGTTAAGAACTTGTTCTCATTTCAGAGAGGTTTGTGAGACCAACGTGCCTATGGCACATTACATTTGACAGGCAAGACCTAATTATATCAGGTTTAGTTCCACTGTACCTTTATATACTGTTTATATATGTGTGTGTACACATTACACATTTTATCTATGTATGCTTGTGTTTGTGCTGTTCAGTGTGACTGACTGTTTGTATGAGTGAGAGACTGAACAGAAACCCAATGCTAGGACTGATGTACACAGCGCGAGAGTCAGAGCAGCTTCTCTTCGCCTTGTGCAGGCCAATACCACATGGGTGCGCAGCTAAAACCACATGATTACTCTGTCGTACCTCCACCTGCCCCGATTCCTCCAGTTACTGATGTTAATGTTACCGCTTGTTATTGCTTTTATGTTCCCTCTA
Organism: Datnioides undecimradiatus; assembly: GCA_008933995.1. Lineage (NCBI taxonomy): Eukaryota > Metazoa > Chordata > Actinopteri > Lobotiformes > Datnioididae > Datnioides > Datnioides undecimradiatus. The sequence continues at coordinate 38,295,762 of WARS01000046.1, forward strand.
ATGACATCAATAGCACTGCAGCTGCTTCTGGCACAGGTGATGAAACACTTAAAAAACCTCTATAGTACTTCACACCTCTGCTAAAGCCTGTGCATTATCACCTTGTTACACTTTGGTGGATCAAATTCCCTCCATCCTACACATTAAAGGGGTTTTTTCTTAGGTTAAGCGAGAAGCTGAGGCAAAGCTCAGTGACAGAAATCGATCAGAGCGTTTGTGCGGGATATTCCTCTAAATAATTATGACTCGTGATATTGACATTTAGTTCTCGGCTGTCGCGCTTGAAATTAGAATATTTCTCTGTGTGCAAAGCCTTTCTTCCCGCACATCAAAGTGTAATCTGTCTGGCCTAAGTCTTTGAATGAAAAGCCTTTGGTTAAGTACGTGCTCATATTAAAGGCAGAGCCCTCATCATGTGGCTGAAACTCTCCTTTGAATCGAAGGATGTTATATGCTTTGTCTTCTTTCTTAAAATCTTCGATTCTGAAAACACAAACTGGGGAACTGAGTTTTCATGAGGAAAGAGGGGGTCAACAGAAACAGTATATTAATATGGTTTTCATGCGTAGATAGGAAGCTGTATTATATAAGAGATGGTTGACACTGACTGCATGATATCTGATATTTAATAAAACAGATCACAGACGCAGAGTAAACCCATAATACACCATAATACCCAAGTACTCTGTGCAGTATACCAGAGCTGAAACACTGTTGTATATAGGGTATATAGGGTTTAGCATCTGACGTTAAGACCATGTAAAACCAATTATTTGGGCTGCTTTTCATTAATTTGAAAATTTTTCAAGGCGCATTCTACTGTTTTGTGTTTTTTAGGTTTTTGTGTTCTGCCCTTCTTACAGGCACCAATCCATTTTCATCTTGCTTTATTTTTTACTGGTCAAACTTAGCCAAAAAACCCCCACAAAACATGAAAGATATTAGTTTTTACATGTCTGGTTCTCAGGTTTTAAATCAATCTGCATCTATGATTTATCGTGTTATGGTAAGTTCCAGATCTTATTCCAGCTATTATTGTAAACCAAAGCCATTCTGTGCTAAAAACATGGCAGAGCATGGCAGGAAAGTTTATTTTGTATAGATACAAAGCAGGCGTGCAGTGACAGTAGGCGGAGAGAGTGAGCATATTCTTATGCACTTCTGGTTAAATGCTAACTGCATTTCATTGGCTTTGTACCTGCACATTGCCAATAAAATGGAATCTTATCTAATCTAATATAATAAAGATAGATATAATAATAAATGATTACAGGAAATAAATTCATTGTAAAATAAATCCTAGACAGACAAACATTTTCACACAAGATTTGAAGATATTTGTTGGTATTTTTTCTAAAATTTCTGCTTGTATTTTCGATTTGGACTCTGCAAAAAGTTAGCAAACTGCTGATTACTTCAGAGGTGCAGAAGGGTCATATAAGACAGCCTCACAGGTATTTAACTGACAGTCATCAGTACAGACCTGTACAGCCAGTACAGACGCTGCACGGGAACACACCTGAGGATCGGTGTTTCAGTTTTTCTGTTGGCTGCAGCAACAGCAGTCTGAATGAGCTTGTTTGGCATGACCTGTTTAGAAACCTTTATTGGGAATAAATGAGTGGAACACTCCAGAACACTACTACATGCTTTGGAAAATGCTCAGCAGTAATGTGAAATATACTGAAGGGGTCCTTTATCGAACACTGCAGAATGTATATGAACAACAGTCAAAACCCACGTGTAGACACATAGAGTCTAACATCCTACGACACAGAAGCAGGACCATCCTGACTGTGTTGACTCATCTCCCCTGACATTGACGTTATCGCGCGTATCATCATTGGAGTTTTCTGCAGGATGACCCTGCCCCGGCAGAAAGATAAAAGCCTCACATTGTTTCTGCGCTGCTGGTGAATTCCTCGTTTTTTTTCGTCCGCGCTTATCTCTGCACTGACCTTGCTTAAAGTTTTTCCCTCTGCAGCACAGATGACCTGAGATAATGTAAGGGCAGTGTAATTGGATCAAAATGACAGCAAACGGGCCAAGCAGCTAAGCTGTGTTGTCTCCTGTAAGCGGCGTTGGTTTAGCATTCCCTGACCCAACCAGCGGCAGCAATAGTCCAGCCAGCCACTCCCATTATCTAGCGGGGTGCTGACAACTTCGCTCATCCATGTTCATGGCGAGCAGTAATTGGCTTTTCACGACATGATTGGAGGAAACACACTCAGAGACCTCTGCGCAAGAGATTGGGTCACACAGTCACATACGCCATGGCAAGGTCGCAGTTCAGTTGAACTCAATTTGGCATTGCAAATTGACAAGCAAGCAAATCTCGGGCAAATTGACTGAGCAGACGGATTGATTTAAGGCCAAGGATTCTCTTAAAGCAGAAATAAGGGGGACATTCAGAGGTCCTTGAGCTACACTACACAATATCCTCCCAAGTGTTGTAGGGGTGAAAAGGAACGCCACCACTAACCACATTATGATGGCAAAGCCCATTAGTCAATGACAGGGTACAGTTATGATGCTGTCATTTTATCGATACAGCCATACATCTTTATATAGAGTAGTGTATTGCAATATTCAACCCAGTACTACTGTGTTTTACCCAGAGGACGATGGATCATACACTTGACACGCGCCGGTGTAGCAGCTTCATCTGCATTATCCTCCATGCAGATGTTACATCTGCTTGAGGTTATCATTTTTGACTTCCAGCACAGTAAAAAGGTCCACACTGAGACAAGTCTACATTATGCATTGCAATTTGATTAGTCAAACCCTTGTGTCTGTTATACAGCTTGAGTCAAGATAAGGCCCTGGTTCCCCCTCTACTCCAGCACAAACCAAATCAGGTCAGGATGCTTAATTGTAGACCAATCAACCTTTACTAATGTAATGTCACTTTTATTTAATATGAATAAATGAGAAATCTCTCTGCTTGAGGAGTGCATCGAGTGAGGGGGTGTGCCGGGGCTGGCGTGGGCATGATGGGAATGAACCGTTTGATCTGCTGAATATTAATGCTCCTCCAAGATTATAAGGATTATTAGTTCTTTTCTCGGCTGACAATGGAGTTATTTTCAGACCCCATCGATTACATTACTGAGGGGATTGCCTTTGATATGAGCACTCCTACGCGAGGAGTCACTTTTGGAATATGAGTGGTGTTAATTCTAGCCCACTTCCCAAGTATTTAAAAGCACACAGGAGAGATTCAGATGAGCCATCAATTTTGAGGCTTTATTTTGACTAATAGATTACTCTCTAAAGACATCCAAATCAACATTTTACAGTAATTTAAGTAATAATCTCTTCATTTACTAATCCAATTAACAGCATAACAATCTGAGGTATGTACATGAAGATGCAGCAATGTGTATTGATTTTGAAAGTGTTCTTAGGCGTGATTCGCACTGTGTTTGTCTCCACACATGACTAACTAACCTTTGTTTTCTCTCCCCTGTCTCCCCAGGTAGGACGACTACACTCGGTCTCTTTAATTGTCTGCTCTTGTTTATTTGTGCATCTGCAGTAAACATATATGTGTATGTGTGTGTTCTCTGTTAATTGTCACAGGTTTAGTCCCTACGAGTGGTATAACCCCCACCCTTGCAACCCTGACTCGGATGTAGTGGAAAACAATTTCACCCTGCTAAATAGTTTCTGGTTCGGAGTTGGAGCTCTCATGCAGCAAGGTAGACGCCTCTGCCTGCCCCCCTTTTTCTAGCACAAGTCCCACTTTTTTGCTGGGGGTCAACTTTGCTCTTTGACCAGGCCCATGACCATGCATGGGGGCCTCTGTGCATGATGCTAGATGCTTTACAAGTAGAGTCCAACAGGATGGACTGAGAGGGGTCTGAGTGATGTGATCAATGAATGAGAAAGTGCTCCCTGCATGCTCCCCAACTCTTCCCCTCCCTCCTCCCCTTTCCCGACCTAAACACAGTGACCTGAACAGGTAAGTGTACCCACCCTGAATAACTGATATGGGTCAGGTGGATGAGACTGAATGAGAATGTGAACTCAGCAGCTTACCCTGCCTGTTTGGTTTAATTTCCTTCTGCCAAACCAATGCCATATCTTCTCAACTAGTTGGCATCTTTAGACTCTCTTTAGACGAGTTTAACAGGAAATGGAATGTCATCTAACAACTTTGTAGCCTATAACCTTTCCAATGCATGTCACAATGGGAGATATGTTGCATATTAAAATGAGCATTTCTTACAAACTGATTGACCATGCAACATATTTAAACCAGGTAGTGATGTTTTCAGGGCCTGAAAAGCATGATATATATGTTTGTACATGTCCTTGCATCTCAACAATGCAATGGAGCACACAAAGAACCAGCCGCTACAGTCAAAGCTGCTTTCAAGGATCAATTCACCCAAATTACAGAAAAGAAATACCCTGAGTGGTATCTAGCCATGCAGATACTTTTGGTTTTATATGTATGTTTTTAATATCTGTCTCATTTCGACCTCTACCTAATACAATGGAGGAGAAAGGAAATTACTTTTGCTGCGCTCACAGTGTTGAAAGAATACATCAGACCAAACCTCATAAGCAGCCGAATATCTTATAGTGAAACTTTATTTATGCAGTTTAGATACCACTCAATTTAAAGCACTAAACATCTACTCTGGAAAATATCTATCTGCATTTATGTAGTTTGATTCATTTTTGAATTTACCCAGGAGGTAAATTAACACAGTGCAATTTCAAAACCTTGGGTTGAACATTAACTGTTGGAATTCATAAACAAACAAGTAAAACTAAACCCTATTCAAGCCTCTGTTTAAATTCCAACACTGTATTCAACATGAACTATATCGTACATAGCATGTTGGCTGAAGCTCCGTACTTAGGTTACGTGATAACAAGTGAGAGGCTGTTGTCCATGTTGTTTAAAGCCTGTACAAAGCTTGTAGGTGGACCTTGCTTATAAGATTTCCATTTTATAGATCGACAGAAACAGGTACACTCCATAATCCACAGAACACACTGTTTGTGTTCCAAAGAAGAGTAAAACCTCAGAGACAGATATCTCCAAACATACAAATAAAAGCTAAACTGCGCATGATTAAATACCACTTGAGGCAAGTGAGAACATATGTTTCTTGGATGAAGTGACCCTTTCCATCCCAATCTCTCCAAGGTTTTAGTAGTTGATAACTTATCCCTTGTTGACTGGTTGCATGCTTACTTATTCTGCATGCTTACTAATATCCCAAAATTAGCTTTTTCATACATATTTTTTATTTATTTGACTAGAAAGATGCAAATCTTATTAAAACTATTTGAGATCAAAATATGATGAATGGTTTTAGTGTAACCTCAACAAAACGCTCCCATCAAGGTTCTACTGAACAAAATACATGTTTATAACTAATGAGGAACTCTGTTAGATGTATGTAAAGATATGTGATATGTGAAATGTATGTATTTTAGCCTCTACATGCAGTCTAGTGTAGTGTTCATATGAAAAGCCAGCAGATTAGATGTGTAGGGTTGACCAGTTGAGAAGATGTGGCTGAGGGCCAGAAAGCTGTGGGATTAGACTGGACAAACACAGTGTCTGCATGGCACCGTGCTGGTCTGCACTGTAGAGAGGCTCCCCTGCCCGGCGGCTTGCACCGCCCCCCAGAAAACTGTGGGATGTGCTGTTTGGTCATGACGTTACCTTGGGTACATGACAGTCAGCCCCAACCAGGCTCTGTTTGGGTCGACTCAATTCTCTGAGTGGGTCGCCCCTTCTTTTCTGCTCTGGTTTATGAGGTGGAACAGGACGAGAAGTTCGAAGCTGGTAACATGTTCCACTTTTAAAACCTGCACCCGATAGCCAGTCATGGGTCTAACACAGAATGAGCAATATTCACTGCTAACAGTACTGATGAATATGTGTTTCATGCCTGCTACCTTGTTCGCTGTTCTTGCTTGTGGTTTTGATGAGTGGGCAAAGTGGGTGGCTGGTGACAGTGTTGGATGACTTTGAGCCATTTCTGACAGTGTGGACAGCAGTTGGCTAGTAAGAGGTCAAACAGACTGAATACAACCCCTTTATATTTACCTTTTGCCCATATAGTGATTATGAATTAATTAGCAGAAGTGGAGCTGGGCACGTCCTAGACGCACTTACGCCACCCACTTTAGACCCAGCACTGTGAACTGTTTAAATAAGATTCCTTTATTAACCTGGCCTGAATACCGAGGACAGAAACACGGTCTCTTATTCTGAGAGGACATTTGTTGGCTGGCTGTGAGAAATGAAAGGGGAAAGGGGCAATAATGGCCATAATTTATAGTCTTTGTTAGTGGGAGCATGTGGATATTAAACAGATGAGTCTAAAACAATAGATACTTTGGGAACCACACACACAAGGCTATATAATGCATATGGTATTGGTGTCATACTACACATAGCTACGTTATGGTGCAACTTTAGCAAAAACTGTATGTTTTACTTTACAGTGTACGGTGAGTCATTATGGACAGGTCTGCTGATGGGTCAGTCTAAAAACTACAAGTGAATGGAAATCGACATTTTACATCATATGGTGGTGTCATGGCGGTGTCAAACAAGTAGGTGTAGTTTCATTGCTCCGTTCCTTAAGCTAATAGACATGCTCAGTAAACACAGTCAGAACATGTTGAGAAAACCTGACGTGCTCCTGGGTGAAACAGTGAGGAACCCTGGGAGGCGTGTGCTCCCTCTGGCTCGTCGTTCCCTCTCCGTTGCAGTATCAATAGCGGAGGGCTCGAGCTGCAGTTGGCTGTCATGTCTTTCCTTGCATGCTCCCTCTACTAGACAGCTCACTCAGGGGACTATGCGAAAGAAAGAAAGTTTGATGAAAAGTGAGAGTGCAGATTGAGTCTCTCACAAAGGGAGTGGAGCACAGAGTTCTTAACCTCCTATCTCTCTGACTCTTTATCAGCTTTCCCTCTGAGTGAATGTGCAAAATCCCTGCTTTCAATTGCTTAAGCCGCTTGAGTAGAATGGTCCTGATATAACCCAGGCCCACCTTCTTTCACCCAGACAACAAAACTCCCTCCCTCACTCCCACTCTACCCACGCACATATGCTCTCCTTCATCCTCCGCATACATTCAGCATAAAACCTGAATGGGAAACAGGCAGATTAGCTGAATATTTAGTGCACCCTATGGTAAGAAATAAAAAATAGTGGAAGTAGCTGATGCTGTGCAGAGCTCAACAGCTCCCAAGTAGAAAGGTAGGGGCCTGGTCAGACCAGCCTTTATTGGCAGCACAATGTCTGAACAAAATCTATTTATTTCATAGACAGTACTGCAGTCAGGGACAGGGATGAGGTAAACCCATGCAGACCTTTACTTACTTACGTGAATTTTGACATCCTATTTCATGCAAATGACCAATTGCAGGGTTAATCTTATAGGGACAAGAGAGCCAAAGGGGACAGTATCATTTAAGCTGCATCCAGTCCAACAAATCCAATTTAATAAACTACTGTTATGACACGGCTAACACTGACAAATGATTTGTTGTTTAGTCTAGGGGATTTATTACCACTAAGCCTTATGGCTGTACCAGCTGCTAACAGGTCATCACATATGTTAAATTGCCTGCTGTTAAAAATCAATAAGGAAAGGATGCAGGCCATACCTGAAATCCGGGTGAGCTCAATTAGTTCCTGCGGTCGCAACATTTGTTCCCTGCAGTGTTACACGGCCGAGTGGCTGTCCCACTCTAGTCTGTTCCTGTTCTTCTATTATCAACTGTGCACTAAGCTCAGAGTCTGTCTCAGTTCATGTAGGCAAAGCAAGCAGATACAGACAGAATGAAAAGTGTGGCAACCGAACTTGAAAAACAGATGACTTCCTGTGACCATGGCCATAGACTGCTCATCAGTAACTCCTCAGTTTGTAGAGTGTTACAAGACTGAGGTCTGCAACAGTTTGTCTCAGTAAGGGTTAAATGTTTGTTTGCTTGGTAACCAGAATGGTCGGTTAAACTTTAGTAAAAACTGTTTCTGACATGCATGCTACAGAAGTTAGCTCCCCATTCAGTCAAGTTGTCACCAAGCTACCAGAAGCACCTATATTGCAGGAACATACAAATGATTCTTTCTGTGTCACTTTCAAGTGGAACGCTATTTGTTTGCCGTGCTTGAATTTAGTGCAGGTGGGAAACTATGTTGGAAATATAGGCTTACTAACACGCAGGAAGTGTGATTTACATCACAGCCAGTGTATGACTAAGTACCATTCAAAAGGTCCAACAATCTGGCTGCCCACTCTGCTCACTCTGTGTGTCTGTGTGTGAGCGTGTGATCCAGGCAGCAGATGCAGAGGCCTAGTCTGGCCTGGGTGCTGCCCCCTCTCCGACCTCGTGCAGTACCAGTGCTCACCCCTTCCTCTGCTCCTCTCGTTCAGGATCTGAGCTCATGCCGAAAGCCCTCTCCACCAGAATTGTAGGAGGAATCTGGTGGTTTTTTACGCTCATCATCATCTCCTCCTACACCGCAAACCTGGCTGCCTTTCTCACCGTGGAGAGGATGGAGTCACCCATTGACTCTGCCGACGACCTGGCCAAGCAGACGAAGATAGAATACGGGGTGGTAGAAGATGGCTCCACTATGACCTTCTTCAAGGTTGGTTTTAGCTGGATATTACTAAACTGACTACTGTCTTTTCTGGTGTCTTGTGTTTTGCTTTTCTGTGTCACAGGGTATTGGTATACGGTAAGGTCATTCCAAGGCTTACACTGAAGGTTCGCTATTTTGCAGTGATATAAAATGTGTAAAACGAAAGCTGTATGGTAAATATTGGGCGGTAATGCTCATTTTCAACAAGGAATAAAGAGATGGAGAAATCTTTTATGGGGCACTAGAATTCATTAATGGCCATAGAGTCTGGCATTAAGTAAGACAGAAATACTCTAACCTCCTTAATTACCTTTCTTGTGTGCTGAACCAACGGAACATACAGTGTTTAAAGTGCAGAGGAGCAGGAGAAGAGATGATCAGGTGCTGGATAATAAGTAATTGTAATGCAGCCTTGAAGTAACAAATCTATGAGCATTTCTTCTGCATCAGTTTGAGGCAAAACGTTCCTGACATTTGTGATGTTACCTTGGTAAAAGCGGCAGTTACTGAGATTTGTTTTATGTGGAAGGTAAAAGACATATACTGATCAAAGATAACACTGAGATTCCTAGCAGTGGCTTTATATCCTTTAGTCAGGCTTCAAGTTTAGCTAACTGACTGGTTTCATCTGGCTTGATTGATAGGTATAGTTATATGCCATCCTAATAGCAATAAAAGTATTGCTGTGTATTTATTTCTAATAATTTTGCGTGTGGAACTCTGTGACTAACATTGGTGTGCATGGAGAAATTGTCATTGACTTGTACTAACAGGGATCTATCTGATAAATAAGATTTGAGCAAGTCCCTTTAATGCCAATCAAATGTTCCAATCTGCTATAGGATTTGGTCACCAGTGACAAATACAGCGCCAAGACCTATGTTTTTGATGTTTCCAGAGTAATTTTTGTTACATTGCATTATTTAGATAACACTTATCCAAAGCAACGTACAGTTAAGTGTATTAAACAATTACCATACGACCAACAGTACAAGAATCTTGCAAGTTTTGTTGTTGATGTTTTGGGGCCCAAGGTGCAGTCTCAACAGAGTTCTCAGTCTGTGGCACAAAATATGTTGTGTTCAGCTGGTCCTGACATCATTGGGACCTTGCTTCACCATCGCGGATCCATGACAGTGAAGTTGTGGACAGCTCAGCATCAAGCTGATTGGCAATAGCAGAGTGTAGTGGACACTGGGGTAGGATGAGCCCGAACCGTTTACAGCATTTTTGACAAGCATCAGTTTCTTGAGTCAGACTTGAACAGCCACCAGTGGTGCAGGGTGCAGAGGAGTGTCCTTGTTTGTTCAGGACAACACTCCAGGAAGACTTGTGATTCTGCTAATCTTTTAATGGGCCATAAGCAAATCTTCTTATACATTACTGAAGGAAACAAACATGTTTTCCAGAGAACAGGAGGAAAGATACAACGATAGCCCTGGTCATTTCATCTGTCAGTCAGCTGTCCTACATTTAAAGTACACTTATACCTGACTCTGTTACTTGACTATTTGTGTGAATATGTTTGTGGTAATAAGCTTGCCTGAGCTGATGTTGTCCTACACTGATGGAAATTCCATAAAAATCAGATACAAATTCGGTACCAAAAGTTAACAGACATGCTATTAACTACAGCTTGCCCATACAACCAGGGGCTAGCAGCTACAAACCACTCACCTATTGCCAGGACGATCTTTTCTACCTCTGCAACATGAAGCAGTTATTGCTCTCTTGGAGATCCAAGAAAAGGAGTCAGATGTGACAATGTAAGCACCAGAATGGGGAAGCATCTCTTCATAACCACTCTCACTTTCATCATATGAGCAAGTGTACAGTCCTATCAGATATTCAGGGCCTTCAGGGACACGTCTATCATTGTCCTGACTGATACATGGCTTGACGAGGCCATCCCAAATTGAAGTGAAAGTGAAGTGAAATCTGTCCCAAATATTTAGCCATGATATGGGATGTCCATTGATGGGATCTGCTTGTCTATTTAAAAAAAAAGTTTCGCGTAAGAACATCAAGAACCACTAAAGAACCAAGTATGTTCACCGATTGGTTATATCCTATCCAGTCCTAACACAAAAGCAGCAGTGCAGGTAGTGGACAATAGTGTCAGGTCCATGCTGGCTAAATTTCCCAAGGCCTTTGTGATTAGTGTACATGATTTCAACAACTGCACACTTTCCACCACTGTAAAGACATTCCCACTAGAAAAAGACAGTACTCTAGAAATATTGCCGATGTGTTAAGTGCTTTAGTACATCGTGCGTTTGGTTCGCAGTCCACAGTGTTGTTTTCTTGCTCCCACGCTACAAACCAGAACTGAAACACACTAAGCCTCAAATGCAATGTGCCATCCAATGGTCAAAGGACACTGTTACACAACTACAGTGCATACATACATACACAGACCACCTTGTCTAAGTCTGTGTATGTATGCATACATACACAGACTTAGACAAGGTGGTCTGGAAGAATGAGTTGCTGTTATTACTGACTGGTTCTTGTAGTACACTAGTGCTTGACCACCATAACCACAGGAATAATTCAGTAAATATCCAAACTTGGATTATCTCCCATACAAAGCAGAACCTCAGAGATAAACAAACAGCATTTTAATGGTAAAACCATGAAGATAGATTAAGACTGATTTTATTAAGGGCCAAACTCAAATATTAGGACAGGAGTACAGAAACATGAACACAAAAGGAGTTTCTCAAAGTCTAAGTCTTAACCAAATGTAAAACAGTATAACAGGCAGCACTATCATCGCAAATACTGGTAGCGGTTTCGTACCAGTTGTCGATCATCTTGGGGTTGATGTCGTCGCCCTGCTGAAGTTAGAGGTCCATGGCAAAAATGAGAAAATGTGCACGGGCGGCATTCCAGACATGCCAGTGGAAGTGATCACAAGATGGCCTGCAGGTGATCGCGTGACCTAACTTAGTGTATTGACTTGCAACAGTTGTAACTTGCAGCCATTGCTTTGTTATTACTGACCCCTGCTGCATTCAGGAACAACAGACACAACGATTTTGTGTTTTGCCTGTTGTTGTATGTATATATATTTGTTTCTCTGTTGGACTAGCACAACGGAATTTCCTCTCAGACGATAAATCTAAATCTACTACTCTGTTTTTTATGCTTACATTAGTTTCTAATAATCAAAGGAGTATCTGCATCTGTTTTCTGTTCAGCTGGAGGAGAAGATGGAACCTACGGTGAATCAGGATTTGTCACCAATCTATCACATTCACTCCTGCAGGCAATTTCCACTCCACCTAACCTGCATGTCTTGGACTGCAAACTGCATACCTGGGTGGTCATGTTCAAACCCAGGACTTTTTTGCTAAGAGGCACCATGATCAAATACCGCTGTACCTTTTTTGCCAGTGAAATAGCCTGGAACCATGTAGCAGTGACAGTTCTGCCGCTGCCAAGACTCTGCTTGGTAATCCCCTCAGTGTAGGATCATATAGAATACCTGCTGCATATCAAGGATGTTGTGTTAATCCATGCAAGTTTGAAACTTCTCCGCTTTAGATGTCTTTGCTCCAATTTCTCAGCGCCAACTTTCTCTCTCTGTTGCAATCCGTTGATTTACAGTCGGACTTTGAGATTTAGCTGTGATTAGTATGTCTATATTAGTATGTTTTCCATTTTTACACTAAAATACAGTCACACCAGTTCATTACAGAACTGTTGTGGTGGTAGTTGCTTTGTCATTTCACTCTACAAATGAATGAAAAACAACAGTTGGCGCATGCAGCAGCATGCTGGTTAATCATCCTTCCTATACTGAGGTTCCTCTGCAGCCATGGAGGTCAGACTCTGTTAGTGCATTCTGGTCTGTGGTTGACATAGCCACACAAGGAAATACCAGCAATGATTGACCATTTTATCATAAGTTAAGTCTCAGGTGTGAGAATGCATGTACTGTATATGCTCCAAACTTATTTATACCTTAATCACAATCTTACTGCGTTGTCTTAAACAGATAACTGCCTCTTGCCAAGGATACATTTGTCATGATTAGTCATTTAGTTAGACTTGGACTGTTCTTCACTTGTTAACTTAAGGCAGAAAATTATTCAGGACACCAGCCAGTGATTTTTTTAATTTATTTATTGATTTTCTCTTCCAGATATATGCAATAGAGAGAATAAACTGCACAGTACAATAGAATTATTATATATTGTTCCACAAGGTCACACTAACCTTATATTTGGGGGTAATTAGGAATATGATCCTTAATGTTCTCTAGTAAAAAGCTTGAAGACATAGCTGTTGTCATATTAAAAAAATCATTTTGTTGGTGCTTCATCAGCATCTAAACCCAGCTGATGCTAGAACAATCTCTCTGTTTAATCATAAAAAAGTAAAACATGATGTATTAGGAAGGTGAAATCATAAATGGCAACACAGATCAGATTTACAGAGCATCCACGGACTGCCACACTCTGCATCACCCCGTGCTCCTCTTCCCTTTTTGAGAATTAATGAGCCAACACAGTCCGTCCGCACATCCTGTCTGAGGTGTTTAAAACACACCGTGATGATGATGGATGGAGTGTTTTGATTAGGCTTATCATCAGTCTTCAATTCAGTGCTGTACAGTCACAGATGATGTGCACATGCATCACAATCACTATTCAAAGCAAGGGAAAAAAAGACAAAATGCCCACAGTTTGGGTAATTATTGACTTGTGCTGTAAAATACAAGTGTAACGGTGGCTAATTATGCAAATGTCTGCACGGGATAGTCTCTGAAGCATAGAGACGCGTCACTCGACTTCCTTGCAGGGGCATTCCCTATGGACTGTCGGTACAATAACACTGAATAATTTAATAAGCAAACACACAGCACTGTTGTGTCGTGCTTGTTAGCTAATAAAATCACATCTTATTAAAGGCAGTCTGTTTTTTCACCTTGTGTGTATAATGGGGTGATGGTCGTCAGAGTCTGCACCAGAGACAGTACCCCTTTACGTGGCTCTGGCACTGAGCCCCATGTCCGCAGACTATACAAGCCTGAATTGTTTTGCATTAGCCATAAGATAAATGGGTGGGGCGCCTCCAGCATGGTGATTAAATCAAGCAGGGAAAGCTTATTGACATGATGTGCTTCATACCTGAGAGAGGAGAGAAGCTCAGGGCTATGTGATCACAAGTGTTTAGTGTGATATGAACAGAATTCAGCAGAAATTAGCTCCAAACTGGAGATATTCGTGATGATAGATGTATAGTTTACATATGTATTTCAGGTTTATATATATAAAGGTGCTGATCAGTGAGCAAATACACAAATCATCTTTGTTAACAGTCATTTGTGTTTTGAACGACAGTACTCAATGATAGTGTGATCAGATCAGGAACGTACCCTTGCACAGAGCGGCAGCAAATGACCTTTTCTATTGTTTTGCTTAGAGGACTTGTTAAAGTGTGATATCTGTCAAACATACAGACGGTTGCTAATAAGCACGCCTCATATTTAGAGATGATTTTTTTTTACTAGTTTTGACAAACCTAAAGAAGACAGATGGAACTTCTACAGATATTCTATACTGTCTTCTTTTAAGCACTCTGCATCTCACTTCTAGGGAGTTTTTAAATTATTTGTGCTCACCTTTAAAATATTAATAATCAAATTTGCAATTTTTTTCAAAGTAGTCTTTTTGTATACCATGTTCTTTACACTAAGCATCGTCAGTTGCTTTTTAACCTCACTGTGCTGTGGCCCTGTTCACGTTTGTGATGGCTTTGTCTAGACTTTTGCTGCATGGATCATCAAGGTTTCATTCTATCCCAGGTGAAATAGACACTGTGGTAGATAATAAATGAAAAACAAAGGAACGTGATTCCGTTTCCGCACTACATTCCAGTATCTGATCTGCTGCCGTTACAGTCAACTTTCTCTGCAGGTCGAGCTGACAAAGCTACAAATGTGACTGTGAGTGCAGAATTGGTTTTCCTTTTATAGCCACTTGCGTTTAGTGTCAACAGTGTATCATAAACAGAACGTGTAAAATCATAAAAGCAGAGTTGTTGTTTGTGCTGACAAAAACTGCGCGCCATCTCCCTCCGCTCTCCGGATTCTTTTGATTAGGGCTCTTTGAAAAATATGCAAACCACTTTGGCAAGCAGCAAGCGCCGAGTCTTGACAAGGACCAACAAACAGTGTGTGTGTTGTTGATGACAATTCCATGCTACTCTCTCTCTCACACAAACACACACACACGCACACACTAAATACTGTATGTACTAAAGCTAAACTGTATTGTGTATACGCGCTCAGTTTTACTCAGATGAAATGGTGCTCAGGAGCAAAAAACTGAGGCAGTCACAGCTACAGTAGAAACACACATGACACGATCACACGCAAACAAATGTGGCCTGATAGTCCACTTCCTCTTCTCTTTATTCTAAGGAAACTGAAAACGCATCACTTCCTGTGCAAAGGGGTGTTGTCTCGCATCAACACACTGGGAGTTCTGGATGTACTGGGTGAAATATAGAGGGTTTAGCTTGCTGTTGATAATGCACATTCATCATTGGAGAGGTAGTTATTAAGACTGCCTTTGACGCGTGCATATATGGACTAAACACTCACATTCAGAGGCAGGGTGTAACTGTGGAGGTCACAGCTGTGCAGATGTAGAGGTGTGGGTTGGCTCCTCTTTATGGCAGTGAGATCAGAATCAGCTGACTGCAAATTATACGTCCAGAGTCACTGCATTAACCCCAAATCCACCACCCTTATACTTTAAAAAAGGGACTATACATTTCATTCATTAGCTGTTACTTTTTGTGAACTTTGGAAATGTTACCATGGTATCTCCCAGGACCGTGCAGTAGCCCACACTCTCTTCTCAATGAGAGTCATAAAGTAAATATGTTCTGCATCTCTAACAACATTATCATGGTAAATGAGTCTGCCCTGTTTAAGTCTGCGATTTGATTTCACAGAACTGGGATGATTACTGTGCACTTTTGTTTCCTGTTCCCCAAGGTCCTGGAGCGCAGCTTTAGTTTGATTTGTTATTTTGTTGACTCTGCACTGTTTGCCAGAAAATAGGCTTCGTAGCTACTGTAAGCTGTTACGTGATGTTTCGGGGCAGGCTGACCCGAACCCACTCCCCTCCTTTACTTGCACGGCTCAGAAAAGTGAAGCAAATGGAACAATTAATTTCTTGTTTTCAGAGGAGAGGCTGAACTTTCGGTGGTGGGGTGGTGTAGCTGTCTGACAGGGCCTGCAGGGGATTTCTCTGAATGGGAAGTTTACTTCAGGTTTGTGTTAGGAATTTAAATGTATGTCTTCTGCATAAAATAGAAACTGAACAGAATGCTTTGTCAAGACCTTGTGCTCTGAATGATTATTAGAATGTGTTCATGGTGAAACAGCTAAGAGACAAAGATATTTATATCGGACGGACAAAATAGCTGAAAACCATTAGAAATACCAAGTTACTCAGTTCACTCAGTATAGTGTCATCTTTATGTATTACCTGCAGTAATCACACCCACTCTCACTGCAGGAGACGGGCCAGATAATCATTGATGATCAGTGATTTTCTGCAGCACTTTTTCCAAAATTGCTGAAAAATGAATATATCAGTGATAGATGGATGTCCAGTGCGAAACATGGGGAGACTTTATGTAAAACAGCAAGAACAGGGCAGCGAGAAGAACAGCTTTGTTGATTTCAATAGTTGGGTTCACTTCGGTGTAAGGATTCATGGTCACTGGCTGTGTTCTAAACTAACCAATCTCATTACCTCACGTCACCATTAATGGTTCTACTGCAGGCCACACTCCTTCCAGCTGTCTCCATTTCAGTGCTGCTGGACTTTGGCTTCAGCCAGAGCAGCTTCTCCCTCCCTCAGTCCATCAGAATGTAATAAGGACTTTACTCCCCCTCCAGTCATACACCTTTCTGCAGGAGGTTCCTCCTGTATGTTTGCCACAAAAACAAGATTTTGAAATAGTAAGAGAACACCTGACCATAGATATTACCATAACAATGAAAATGAGTTATTGAATTCAAACAAAATTAACATTTAAATTAAAATTCTATAAAAAAAACAAGTAATTTACCTTAAAAATTGCCTCAATGAGCTAATTTTACCTCCTGTTCTTCCTTTCGTCTTTTTATTCTCCAACATGTCTCGCTGCAGTTACACAAACCAGTTGATCTACACTGTAAAGGCTCACTTGAGCAGTAACAGCGAGGATCACTCTCTCCCCGTGCTGATCTAAGGCTCATGGTATTTTTTTGGCTGGCTCTCTTCTCCACATCACCCCACATCACTCACTGCTGCCAAACGTACATCTGGGGACGTTCAGCTCTCAGTGATTGTGATTTAAGGACACGCAGATCTGAATGCGGCCTTGCCAATCTACAGCCACCTCGATATGATAAAGAGTTTTTTGCAGGCGTGTGAAAAAAAGAGGACAGCATTCTTCAGCAGAGGCAGGCAGATCAAATCTTTGTCAGGCAGGTGATGAGTTGAGAGGAGCACGCCACGGAGAGCAGAATGTGTGTTTTTGTATTGAAGGGGGTAGAATGCTCAGAATCAGTTTGCCCTAAACAAAAAGGATGTGACATTCTGCAATGTTATGGATGGATTATTTTGGACTTGTTTGCTATTTCGGTTTGACAGCTATTCATCGTGTGTACCCGTTGCATTTTCCAAGAGCTCTCATATGGTTTAAGCGTAATCAGCTCTGCATCCATGTGTGGAGACTCTGGGAAGCCCACCTTGGCTTTCCGCCTGACTTGGAGTGTAGGTGGTTATCTGACTCCCCGTGTATTCACAGCCACTGCTCTCGCCTTATCAGCAGTCTGAAGCTTGCATGCTCAATCGCCTGATTTGTCAAGGGTGACTCCGAAAGATTCTGATAGGCACTCTGCAAATCACCCAGTTGATCTAAAATATCGACCAGCCACAAAAAGTCATTACACACAATAATGGCGGGCAGGACCTTGAAGATGTGACTTAATTAGGTTTCAAATGGCTTCAAAAATGCCTTCAAATCTGCTCCCCTTGAGAGTAATGCACTCTTGGATTTTTCTCCATGATTACAGGTGTAGAAAGTAAGGCACACTGTTGCTGACAACGCCGCTGCTGCTCCTAACTATAGGTGATAGCAGCAGCACAGACAGCAGAGATGTACGCTCACGCAGAATCACACTGCTGCTATTTAGCATGCTCGTCTGCTTCAGCCTATATTCTCCTCACAAGCGATAATGACTGAGGCAGACAGAAAGCATATAGTGCTGCTGGAGCTGCAAAAAAAAAAAGTTCTGCCGAAGCAAATGACATGTTTTCCTAATGAAATTTGGAAAATAATTGAATGTAAATGTCTCTGCAGCCCGCGATAGAGCTGCGTACACTGACAGTATTCAAATGAGTGATGTGAGTTCTCTGCCTGTCATTGTTTCTTTCAGTCGCTCAGAACATTATAACTGCTGGGACAAAAATAATTCTTCATTAACCTCCAACCTAGAACTTCATATCCATCAACACACAGTAGCGCTTTTACAATGAAGAAATGTCACATCATTTAATTTTAGACTGTTCTCTGTCAAAGTAGTTGGATTTCTTTTCTTTCTCACAATGCCAGTCTGTGTCTCCTCACAGAAAACCAAGATCTCCACGTATGATAAGATGTGGGAGTTCATGAGCAGCCGGAGGCACTCAGTGATGGTGAAGAACATTGAGGAAGGCATTCACCGTGTGCTCACCTCGGACTACGCGTTCCTCATGGAGTCCACCACCATCGAGTTTGTCACGCAGCGCAACTGCAACCTCACCCAAATCGGAGGCCTCATTGATTCTAAAGCCTACGGGGTTGGCACCCCAATGGGTATGTATACATTTATAACACACCATGTTCTGCTGAGGCAAAACATGGGTTTCTTCTGCCTGTAACATGTCCTACATGCTGTAGGAGCTCAAAATCTACAGGCGAGTCAAAGTTGGGCAATATTGCATTGTGAAACTAGAAATTGTTCACGTGTGTAGTGTTAGGTGCACGTTTGAGTGTCATGCTGGGATGGTTGGAGCAGGACGATGCTTTCTCTTTGAATTGCTCTTCCTTTTGGTCCCTCACAACCCTCATGGTAGCCAAGTTCAACAACCGTCTTATCCCGTCAAAGCATTAAGACGTGCTGGGTATGTATCATGAGATAGCAATGCATAAGTCATGTGTTACAGCTTAATGTACTTGCTTAAGTATGTAGGTTCCAAGCTTAAAAGCATTAATGCAATGCAGTGAATGCAGCATTAGACCCAGTACATTTGATGAAATGGCCGCGTAACACTTGTATTTTATGGGTCCATAATTTCTGAATAGTTTCCAAGATGTTTATTGCAAAGAAGTATGTAATTTAGTCCTAATTAAAAGTGTAATAGAAATTTCCTTGATAGAAAATCTACAATCAACCACTAAAAAAAATATGTTTTAATTATTTATTTATTGGGTAGAACTGACTAAAAGACTGTTTAGATAATGCTAGCAATTTCAGGCATCTATTCCCTATTATCAGCACCAAATTACAGTCGTTTTGGGGGATAGTTCCAAAACTAGAGACCCATGAAATAAAGCAATACCAATGATCCTGTTCCAGCAAAAGTTTGCAAAGTGTTTATGATGTCTTGGATTGTGTGGAGGAACAGGTTGTCCTCTAACGTTGCAGTGGACAGTGAAGGTCTGGTGGTGTGAAGGTCTTTAGTTGGATATAGTCTCTAAATCATGACAAGACATTTGAGAGTTGTGTTTTTCTTCTTTTAAATCATGTTCTCACTTAACCTTGAACATCATCTCACATTATTTCACGAGTCTGTGCATTGTTTGAGACCTCCACCCTTCACCAGAAGACAAGGGTGCGACTGATAATCCTCCCCAGTCAAGCTGTCTCCAGATATGACCAGCAACGTAGCAGTAGATCAAAAGGTGGAACGAAAATATGATCCAACCTTTATCGACATCATAATGTAGGTCATGAACATTTGTACAAAGTGCTGTTCACTCCGAGCTGTGTAAACCGTATTCTGCTGCGTTTACGCTGCGATACATCCCCGAGGGTAACCCATGTGGAGGAATACTTAGCGAGAAAAATCCTGGGGCTATCTCCAGCAGGCAGAGTGTAACAGTGTAACATAAATGGAGGGATGAATAGGGAGGGTGGCACATTACACGTTGTGTGTGGAGGTGCAACATTTGATTACGGGGCTCAGCAGCAGATTGTCATAATCCTGTTACAATCGCGCTGAGAGGAAAAACTCTGGTTAAGGACCTGCAGAATTACAACTGTCAGACAGTTTAAGATGATGACCTCGTGCTTAAAAGCTGCTTTTAATCATATTCATTCACAGAGAAGGGGCCGAACATTGGTTCCTTCCGAGTTTAGGCCTCCTGAAAACAGGGACGCTGAGCAACATGCTGTCTTAATAAATGCGGCTGCAATGAACCTGAAGCTTGAAAGCACTGGAAACATGAAACACAGATCCTATTCATTCGAAGGATGCTTCTGATTTATTTAACACCTGCCTGGAATAATCTCATTACCACTATATATTGTCAACCGCATATCCACTGTATGTATTTACAGATAATTAATGGGCTTCCCTGAACACATGATTCACAGGGTTGTCATCTAATTTATTAGGAAGGAAGTTCACCTTTATTTTTCATATTTGAGCACATCCATGACACACATCATAACCAACAACATCTCTCAACACTGTCAAATTGCTGAAAACATACGTCTTTGAAAGCAGTTCGAAAACACAGTTACTTGCATTAAAAAGTCATTTTGTCAAACATTGTGCCACTGTAGGTTTTAGCTGAGGTTACTCAAAAAGGAGAAAATAGTGCATTTGTTGAGGACTATTTTCAGATGTGGAGGAATTCGCATTTGATGCTCTGGTGTCCACAGCAATAAAGGAATATGTCATGCAGTGCAACTGTGTGGCTCATTGATGTGGATCTCTAGGGCACAGAGGAGAAAGACATATCAGGCATAAACACACGTTACTCATTAGTGAATTGGTGCATTGTCGGTTTAGGTCTTTGATAGAATTTGTTTACACTAATAATACAGAGAATACCACTGTACTTATAGACTATACTATACTATACTGTACTATACTATAAAGTGGTGAAGAGTCTAAATGACGCATTGCCCTGAATATCCCATCCTATTCCCTGCTGTCTGACAGCACCACATATTGTGCATTAGCTATTTACTAAAGCCCTGTGTTAAATATTCAAACCTCGTTTTTATGTTTTTACATTCTACATGGCCTATCTGGTATCCTTGGAACCTCTTAAGGTTATGAGTTTACCCAGATATTTCAATATGAAAATGGCCACATTCATAGAAATGATCTATAATTGGTAACTCCAGTCCAAACATCACCAGCGTCCACCTTCAGAAATGTCTCCATGCGCGGGATAGATGGTATCCAGCAGCTGTATCCTCCCGACAAATCAGGGAAGTGTCCTCTGTGACTGTGAGTGTTGGCAAGGTCGTTGGCTGCTGTTTGTGTATGCTCTGCTGGTCAGCCACAGAAGGTAATTTGAGTGACTGTTTTGCTGTGTGTGAAAACAGTGGAGGTAAGCTATATTTGCTCTGGGTGATTGTATTTCCTGACTCATGTGCTCCCTTTGAATGTCTGCTACAGTATGTGTGTGTGTGTGTGTGTGTGTGTGTTTGTGGTGTCTATTTGCCTTTGTTTGTTTTTTGTGTGTCTGCATTGGTGACTATACCTCACCATGGCATAAAACATATATTGCAGATATTTTACTTGCACTGCAAACATACCAATATATGCATTTATTCATATCATGCATGTATATCCTTATGTGCGTGTTTGTCACTGAAAGAAAGAAAGGAAGCTCAAGTGGGTGAAGGGAATGAAGGGGAAGTGAGTGTTCGCCTGTGGCAGCTTGTGCACCACACAGATTGTCCGTGCTGAAGGAAGGAGGGGTGTTAGCATCATTACTCCCTGGTGGCCCATTCACATGCAGTCAGAACAAGGTATTTAAATTGCTAATCCTACCCTTTTAGTACCCTTTACCATATGCAGCCTGTATTCCCATGTAGCTGAGCCATTTAGCATATATCTCATTGACTTGAACGGAGAGTAGGTGTCGGCCTGCATTAGTTCTTGGGCCCTGATAGAGCCACAGCACTCAGCTGTCGGCCCCTTGGCAGCTCCCTCAGCTCAGTAATGGACAGACTTAGTTCATCTCCCAGCTGTTAGTCATTGCTAATGGCGTTTTAACAACATGAAACCTCCACTGGCAAATTCTGTTGATTCTTACGTTAAACATAGGGGTGTTGTTGTAGAACAGAAATGGATCTTGTCTATGCGGTTCATTACTGTAGCTCTTTTTTAGTCATTTGTTATAGCTTCTCATTTTAAGTAAACTCTTTAAAATATTAGCACGTTGTCATCTTTGTTGGAGCGCAGCATCCATTCATAAAGACAAACACTTTACCAGCCCTGTAGCTCAGCAGGAAGGGAGCCCTGGTGACTAATTTCAGGATTGGACACATGCCGAAGTGTTCCTGAGCAAGACACTGAACCCCAACTGCTCCCACTGATTGGCCCAGTGGCTTGCATGGTGACAAATAGCCACTGGCATGTCAGCGTGTGTGTGCGTGTGAAAGCTTTAATGGAAGGCAAATTGTAACTCACTTTGAGTGAAAGCAACACATTAAATGAACTTTAAGACCTGCATTTCACCAAGCAGAATGAAGATCTAAATTTAGTTCCTTCACCTTAGTTCCTTGCTTTATAAAAAGCCCCTGCGTTGACATTAAATCAGTTCAAAGGTGAGACAAATGTCTGAGCTTTGTTCACACAGTCAGTATTATCAATGGAAACAAGTTAGATAGTTCCCCTGAAAACCCTGACCTTCACCAGTGATGATTCTCCACAGGAAACTTGGGTTTGAGACAGACGTTGCTGTTAACTCTGCTTAAGTTTGACTTGTCAATGACGATGTGTGTGACAATGTGCAAATGTGTGCTTGCAGGATCACAAATGCACACTTTCCAGTGGTTGCACAGATTCTAATGATGGTAACACAAGGTCAGTCAATTGCTGCCTGTTTAGTACTGTGCTGCCTTCAGGAACATCAGGAGTAGTTCAGGAACTTTTGAATGGCACCTTTATTCAGATCTAAGATCCCATAGCTGCAGCATTCATTCCATCAGCTGGAGATAAGAGGTATCCTTGGAAACTTTGGGATCCCAACTCAAATTAAGCGTTCAAAACAAAATTCTAATTCAGCACAGCTCTATGAATTTGCAACAGTACAACAAATTATACGAGGGGATATTAAGATGTTTCCACACCGAACGCACATCAGCTCTGTAATGAGAATGCAGCAGCTGTGAACTGTTACTGCTGTGAGTCGGTATCCTGCAAACAACCAGCAGGACCAGAGTGGAAACAGGAAAAAGTGTCAAAGAGGGAATTTTGTGCATTAGATCAGAAGAGCATGCTGGTTGTTTTATCTAACATTTGCGTGGTTGTGCGCCCACGTTTGCTGCACCAAAGCAGTCATCGCTCTCCACCAGCCCTACTCCCTGGATTCGGGGGCTGTGACTTCTCCCTCTTCTCCAAAATGAAATGCAAGCTACAGGGTTGCTGCTTTGACACGATAAATGAGGTCCAGCACATCACAGATGGTGCTTCACAAGGTTACATAATGAGATCAGTCCATGTGTGGCAGGAGCACTTGGAGCAGGGAATCTCTGCACAAGGTAACTACTTCCAAAGTGATGATGGCCAAATGTAATCTGGGACAGTTTTTGTTTATTATAGGAGCAGTTAGAGAACTAATAACCAGTCACCAGTGGATGGTTAAAGAGTCTGTAAAGGGGAACTGGGAGGTGCAAACCTGTTGAGGAGAACATCTGTCTGTATTGTCAGAGAGCAAAAACAGAACAGTCGGGGTGAAAATACATTCACTTTTCATCATGGCAATTTCAGTCTCTTGTATCTGCCCTGGCGACCATACTGTGGCTGTCTGCTGTGGAGCAGGCAGGGGATTCTCTGCCCTCCACAGTCTCACAGTGTGGGGCTAAGATTAGTTTTCTTCTTAAGGCTTGTGTTTTTGGGCAGATTTGACTGGATGCTCTTGAAGCTTTCGCGCTGTGTTTAAAATGCGTTCTCACCAAACAAGGACTCACAAGGATACTCCCTTGTGATCATTTGCTGTGTTTATGGGTTTTGTTTTTGGCAGCATGTGTGTTTGCAGTAGGTCATTAAAGGCAGTCGATGCCTGTGCCATCACAGGTTTTGTTTGCCCGTTTTGCACAGGCTGCTCGTGCAGCCATTGTCTCCTCCTCTGCTCTGACTGTAGTCTCAGGAGGCTCTGAATTATTCCTCATCCTTCCTTTCTCTTTGTCTCTTTCCCTGATGACTATCAATCTTCATTTAGCTTCATTAGGCTGCATTAATCAAACAGGGTAAGGGGGAAGTGTCTGTGCTGCTTGTCAGCAGGCTGCTGTCCTCCATGTCGTCTCTGCTGCTGCCCACTGGGCTGTTCAGCTTCGCCTCATAAACAGGAAGGGTCCAAAGTGTGAGATAGAAGATCTCCAGCAGCGTGACCTGCTGTGACCAACCCGACCCCCAACCCTGAACTTCCCACTGCTTTCACCACCTCCCAAGCACACTCTGGGATATGTGTGATAGAGGAAGGATATTAGATGGAGAGCTCACACCGAATGAAGACCTGCAGGGACATCGGTTCTTTGAAAGGCCCTTCATTTAAAAACATTAACCACAGTTTCAAACCCTCTATTTGTGAAGACGAGCTCCAATGACTGATGACAGAGGGAACTGACCGATGCATTAAAGAGGTCATTGATTACAAATACTACAGTTGATATAAACTGAAAAGGCACATGTGCTTTAAGCTAAACCTAAATTAGACCGCACTGTGAAATTGTAAATATTATATTTGGTTAGTGTATTCACGTTCATGACTGAACCTCTATCTTAAAATCTTTGCTCATTGGATAAATCCAAAACAGGACCCTGTCTGCTAGTGCAGATAAAATCTGGATTGACAGTGGAAGAGGAGGGTCCCACTGATCCCACACTGAAAGAATAAAAACATGAATTATGACAGAAAAAAATGATTGGGCAACGTTGGTCAAAGAAAAAATCTTATTGGTTGATATGGGGACTTTCCCCATAGCAATACATCATTTGTAAGTTTGGATTCTAAATAAAGTGATTTATAAGTCTTTTTTGTAATCAGTGTTGCAATGTAATAATGGAGGACGGCACATATATCATAACATGCTTTTATGGCATATAAGGGCAAGCATTATTAATGTGAAGATATGATATGCCCATTCATAATAAAAAATACTGATGGTAATTCATGTGCATAGAATTTCTAAATGTACATCAACACAACATTTTTAAACATGAACATGAAGATCCATATTTTATTTTATTAATTTAACAACCTAATATAATATAATATAATATAATATAATATAATATAATATAATATAATATAGATAATAGCTTATTTAAATGTAATAAATATATTGAATACAACATAAAAGAATACATTGATGTAAAGAATTAGAACAAATTAAAAGCAATGATAGGGACACTTGTAGGCTTGTGTGTGTGCACGTGTCGGTTCACATTCATCTCTCCTGTCTTTGCCGATGTGTCACTGTAAATGCTCACTGGGCTTCACTGTACAAAACAGAACCACGCACTGATTTTCTCTTTCTGTCACTGAAGATTATAATTCCAGTCAGACTCAGTCCGCATCATTTATAGACAGATGTTTCTGGAGGAGCAAGCAGTAACCAGCTGTTTCCATCTGAACCAGCTCACATGTGATTTTAGCCTCATCTCATTTCTTGTTTATTACAATTACAGCAACCACATCCAGTGTGTCTACGTTTATTAGAAGGTGTAAGTACAGAGTAATAAAGTCATGGTGCTCAGTTTGACAGAAAGCAAACATGTCAGTAACACACCAATTCAACAACTGCTTCAATACCAAATTGCATCTATTAGATTTATTGTTTTAATAAAGCCTAAACTTAGTGGAAGGAGAAACCCAAAGCATGTGCAGCTGTCGAGTATATTTAGAACACCGAGTCTGGAATACTTTCCAGTTTGTCAAAGTCCCCAGAATATAATCATTTTAAACACTTACACATATTTATTTGCTGTTCTTTGTGTTTGTTCCTCATCTTAACATGCAAAACAAATCCCTCGATGTATTAAAACGAGAGCAGAATTGCTCTTGGTGGGCTAAAAATACACATGTTCAGAGTGTCAGGCGTTGCAGCACATTTGAATTTCTAGGTTTATTTTTTCCTCATTGAGAGACAATGCATGAGGGATCTCTGTGCGATTACTCTCCTTTGATCTGGCAGATTACATCTATGTGTCTTATTCTGGATTCAGCCTGGCCTGTCATTTCGCTCCCCACTCTTTGCTGAATTGGAAGATTAAGCGCCTCTTTTATGGGCACGCACACAGTGGCCTGTTTTCAGCTCACAAATTAACATATTCTGTTTCGCATTGACAAGGATAACAACACATTCCACCATCTCTCAGCCAACCACATTCTATGACTATGTTTCCAATCTGAATCTGAAGATTAGACTGACGTCACTTCCTCTCTAATTCACCCTGTTTATTAACACACAAATGTTTGAAGCATCATACATTCACATATGACCTGAGTTTCATAAATTTAGTTTACCTATGGGAACACATCTGATGATGACAAATCAATGTGAACACTAAAATTAAGGAAATTCGCATCGGGGCCTAAAGGATGTAATCAGTGAGAGCTGTGTTTGACACAAACACATTAGGCTCAAAGCACTGCTTATAATTTAGATTTATTCCACAAAATGTACAAAATACTATCAGATAATCAAAAATATATTTTAGCAAAGTTGTTCACAATGTTCACCAGCGCTAATTTTAAAAACATTACAAAGTATGCATGCACCCATGGCAGTTGTGCAGGATCCAGCACCTTCCACTGTTGGATGGAAGGTCAGATATCAAAGAAAATGAGTGTAATATCTTAAGATGTCACCCGCACTTTCAGGTATATCTTTGTTGTAGTGGAAATCGTGCTACTGGATCAAGGAATGATTTATACCATATTAGAGGAGCTTTTACATTACAAGATTACACAACATACCAGTCATTAGAATTAGTATTCTATATTGTCTGCCATGCAAGGTGCTGGCCTGTACATATGGAAAAACTGGCCCAGGGGAAGGAGCAAGGATCAACTAAACACAGATTAGTGTGTGATTTGTTCTACACATGATGCATTGTGCAGGGATCAGCCATATGTGGTGTTTAAAATAAAGACAAGGACCAAGACTGTCAATGAAGGTAATGTAAGTAATAGTGATGTTATATATCCATAAATTACATAATATTTACATAATGCTTTCATGTATTATTATTATCATTATCTCTATTTCAGTGGGATGAGGGGCACTGAGAGCATACTTCACTTTACAGCACATATAAAAGAGTCAAAGCCTGTAAGTTTTAGCGTACATCATCATTGTGCAGCAACATGCGGCACAGCGATTCAGAGAAAACACAGGCATTCACAATGACTGGCAGGGATTAGCTTGTCTAAATGTGTTAGCTTGTGCACATCACACTTGTGAAGAGTGTCCCACTCCCAAGATAAACTCAATCATTTGTGATTTATAGTTTAATAAATATATGAGCCACCCAGGAAGTGTGCTAAGTGTTTCATTAATTAATAGCATGCAGTTCAGTTTTCCTGTTAGTGTTAATGACTGCTACCACACCTTGTCATATTGTATACAAAGATGTGTTATCTGCTGCCAGCCCTCAGCTCTGAGGTTCATGACTAAACCACGTCCATAGCTTCTAATTGTTTTTCAAAGATGCTGGTTAGTCCAAGCCACTGTTGTTTAGCCACAAGTGTGTAAGTCAGTGCCAGCAGGATCAGTTCTCAGCTCACATGATCTCACACGATATCATGTGAGGCCAAGTATGGATTTGCCATGAACCCAATATCTCTCTATAGTTTAAAATGAAAAAAAAAGATCCAAGAGGAGGAAAATACACAAGGCATGACTTAAAAGATATTATATAAATAAATGAACTTCCAGAATAAGTGGGTTTTGAGTAACCTCTTGACCGTAGACAGATTAGTGCAATCATGGATGTGTGTAGGGAGAGGTTTTTGTTGCTTGACAGAGGGGACAGGAAGTCAGGAGGAAAGAGTGTGGATCGGAGGGTTCTGTGAGTGGAGAGATAGCCCTCTCTGAATTGATGTACTGGATGTACTGGAGTTTATTAAAGGTTTTAGATGAGGCACCACTCCTTTTGCAGTAATGAAGTCTGGATGTAATGAAAACCCCCAAGTACGGGCAGAAGAAAGGGGAAAGGATGAACACTGATTGACTGAATAAACATGAATAACTGTTGAGGTTTATTGGTTTGGACCCAGATAAACTCTGACTGACGTTTTGAGCAATATTAACCCAAATACAAAGGAAACACCGTTGCTCTCTTTTCACCTTAGTGGATCCGAAGGCATCGGATTGTTCAACTGTTTTATGCTCATGTGTGTGTTGCCAAAAACACAGCTGGCACAGGTCTTGACTGTGCGGCACGGTGCTCATGTTCATCTTGTCCATGATATCACAGCGAAGGTCTTTCCATTTGTTTTGAACGGGCAGAGCTGGCCCAATTTCAAGGCTGCCTGTTACTTTGTTGTAGCGAGTGATTTATCTGACACACGTTGGCTTGTTGTTCCACTCCGGAGCTGAAGGGAAGGTATCTACTGTAGATGGCAATGAATAACTAGCACGGGAGCACAATTCACATTCGCCATCACCATGGTGATAGATGCTTTTGAAACATGCTGGTCGGCTTGCTCTGAAATATACCAGAAGCCCTTGGGCAGAGATGAAGGACAGGAGAGATGTTAAAGAGTGTGAACACGGCCTTGTGACTGCAGCCACACTGCCACAAGGCTGAGGGCTGCAGCTCAAAGCTCTGCCCCACTAAGGGAGCACGGCTGATCATTGTCACTGGTCTTTTGGGTCCAATACATAATACTGCTGCTAAACTGGCTCTGCATACTAACAACTAATCACGGAGATCGCTCCTCCACTGCAGCTAGCCAATTGATAATGTTTTCCCATCCAAACATGTTTTTCCCCGCTGTACTCCAGGGAGAGTTCATTCCAAGTGTTTGCGATAATAGGTGTTATTAGCTTTTAAATAATTCAGGCTGCATTAACATCCTGATTGCTGTGTGTAGACTGTACCACAGGGAGCATTGGACACAGAAGTCTGGCAGGATTCTGTATTTAGGGTTTAGGTTTAATCAAGAATCTGGACGTGTGGCTGCTTTTTTATCAGCAGAGCCGGGGAAGGTGCTGAAGTGCTTTACCTGAGTCACGAAAGGCAGGAAAAGGAGGTGACGGGGCTTCTGGGAAGACAAAAAAGAAAGGGAATTCATCAGGCGCTCCTCACATACATGGACAGGGGAGAACATTTCAATGCCCTCTTTGGGTACATTAACTTATTACGCTAACAGCATAGATTGAAAGCATTATCACAGATTAACCATAGCAACTGGTTTTAATTAGGCAGCTATACAATAAAATGAGTGGAAATATGAGCCCAATAGACATATTTTGGCTTTATTAGTTCAGTGTTTTCAGGCACTGTGGGGACAGTGTAATGGTAATGCCAGACATTAACATTAATATTTTACAATTTTAACAAAGTGCAACAAAATATACTGAAATGGTTGGATGGAATGAACTAAATACTTAAACGTAATGGGGTTTTAATTAAAATACACCAATACACAGCGAAGTAGACTCTTTTTAGAAATGAAAGGTTTGAAGAGGATAGGAAACAAACAGGACAGAGGAGGCTTTAGATACAATATGAGCTAAATAAAGCAGCAAGCACTGATTTAATCCTTCAAATTAAATTTAAACTCATAATAAACAGATAAACGTATGTACACGCCGCATATGAATGACGCCAAACTGACATAGAATCAGAAGCAACTTAATCACATTGACAAACACTGGCAAATATGGGACACATGAAGCTAAATACCAATTAGCAGCGTTTGCCAGCTATAAGTGGTTTGCTAATCGCAACAGTAAACACATCTTGAACACAACAGGAGACAACAATGGTTTTCTGATGTTGGTTCGTAGCAGGGTCCAATCAGAAACAACAGCTGTCTTCACACAGTTTGCGCACATGTGTGTTAAACCATTATTACTATTATATATATGTAAAATGACCAAGATTTTTATTTAGCCTCCACAGTTAGCCATGACCATCATTTATGCATGTCACACACCAGCACAGAGAGAACAGTGAAGAACTGATATGGCTGCTTCCTAGATGTTTCCCTGAAGCACTTGACCAAATGGCTGGCAGTAATCCAGGTGTGACAGAACAAGTAACAAAGTCGATCATGACAGAGGGAGGAACATGTGCAGAACATTTCCTTGAAATTGCCCTGGCCTTTCCCATCATGGAAACTACATGATCTACGTGATCAGACCCAGGAAACAAATTATCCAATTTAACAGCCAGTAATGGACTGATATTCCATTGTGCGCATTAGTTTTCCATCCATCCATTTTCTTTGGCTTATCTGGGATTGGGTCGTTGTGACGGCACGCTTGGCAGCGTATATCAGACTTCTGTCCGGGGATCCTGAGACATTCCTGGGCTGGATGAGACATAATCCTTCCAGTAGTTCTTGGTCTACCTGGGGGTCTCCCCCTGGTCGGATGTGCTCGGAAAAGCTCGAGAGGCTATATCATGGCTATACTGTAGTCAGTGACAATTCAAGAGCACAGGACAACTAGTTTCCTCTCATTCTTGTTAACCATTGGTCTGTCATGTGTACCAATGCAGTGCTAGTAGAGTGCCCTTGTCTATAAACATACCGTGTCCTTGTAGTAGTCCATTTCCACTAAAATGCTTTAGTAATTTATTATAAATGATCTTCTCCAGTATCTCAGTCACTTCAGGGAGTAGCGGTTCATTATTTTAAGCCAGTAAAGCCTATTTTTCCATCTGTGGGTAAAGGTATGAGGATTTCCACAGACAAACAGGTCCAATTGGCTAAGCATCAATTAAAAATGTGACATATCAGTTTGGAAAGAAGGCTCACTGCAATTTTCAAAAGTTTCCTTTCCAGGTCATCTAAACCAGGCGAAAGAGAGAACATCTTCTCCACTTCGTTAACCTTATCAAATGCAGAACAACATGTTTTATCACTTTTAAAAATGTTCCATGTTAAATTGCCGTCATCTAATTGCAGGCAGGATCTGAAGCGGTCTCCTTTGCTGATAAAGAATTTGCTAAAGCAATTAGCTGATGAACTGTTGAGCACATTCCACCTACTTTTCAGAACTGCGTGACTTTTTTGTTTTTACAAAATTTTTAGCGTAATTTGGTAACTTTAGTTTCTCAACTTGCAACGAAAGCTCTCATCTAAAACAGCTGTCGAGCTGAGCACAAGGCCATGGCCGCTGGAAATGTGTAGATGATGTCTCCTCTTCTGCTTGACAGACTTTTTGATTTAGCCAAACTTAAATCACACACTTAGAAAGAATCATCTTCAAAGCTCATGTGGTGTTTTCTCAAGTATTTATAACGGTTAACATGAAAGTATTCAAGCACCGCTTTGCTGAACCAGTGTGTATCTGCTTTACAGGCCTAGCCTACGATCAGTGACTCTGGACAACATTACATGTGCTGATTTCTAGAATACTAGTGGATGACTAGTGGTTGATTTGTTTGTGAGGCAAAGTTATCTACTGTTCTTCTGGCCATTGAGTCTTAACCCTACTGCTGCACTACAGCGCTGCAAATTTGGTGCAACATTAATGTCAATATTCAGCAAAGGTGTCGATCTGTCCCTTGTTTGATAAGATAAAGGCACTGATTCAGTCATGCTGGTATCTCATGCTGACCTCATATCTTTTGGTCCTTCAGGCTCTCCGTACAGAGATAAGATCACTATTGCCATCCTGCAGCTTCAGGAGGAAGGAAAGCTGCACATGATGAAGGAGAAATGGTGGAGAGGAAATGGCTGTCCGGAGGAGGAGAGCAAGGAGGCCAGCGCCCTCGGCGTGCAGAACATCGGAGGGATCTTCATCGTCCTGGCTGCTGGACTCGTCCTCTCTGTGTTCGTGGCCGTGGGAGAGTTTCTCTACAAGTCTAAACAGAATGCACAACTTGAAAAGGTAAAAAATATCTCTGACATTCATCTATGCTTGTTTTATTTATAACAATGATAGCAGAATTTCTTACTATAGCCACATATTCCATGAAAGATGGCAAAGACAAATATATCTATAAATGCTAACAAAATGAAACAAAATATATGCTAAATATAATTACTTCCATAACTTCTAATATATGATTTAAAGAAATCATCTGTTTGCCAATTTGCGGAGACTCACACTATAATGACAGTGCTATATCCTATGCAGTAAGATAAGGGTTGGTTTCTTTGCATTTATTCACTTAGGCCCAATGGCGACAACGAGATAAGAAACGTGAGGAATTCTGCTGTCACCATGGATCCAAGCTAGACTATAACCACCATCTCAAATGACCTCCAGAAAAACTCCAGAAACTTTTTTTCTATTGTAATCTAACATGATCTAAAACTTCCCAAAACCACTGAAGTGTGTTTTTTTCCTGACACTTCCCAAGGAGTGGGAACACTAAGTCCAGTTTAATAAAAGCTTCGGAGTGCTGCAGGAACACACAGTTGCATCACAGGCACATGCACAGCGAAGGGTTTGCTCTGTTGCATGAGCTACGTCCTCAACAGCCACATCCACTAACACACACCTCCCCACTTCTGCTGTCATTTCCCACTCTGCTAACTGCCATCCTGCTTACACTGTAACTATCCTCACTGTTCATATCTGTTACTCTTAGCCCATACACAGCCTTTCTAGATTAGTGCAGTAACACATCATGAGATTGTGTTGTTCGACTGGAGCTTCCCAGCAATATTCTAACACAGAGTGATATAACGGCCTGCACCATGGGAGAAATACTTAAACCAACTGGACTTAAAACATGAATAGAAGAGGAGTTTTACCATAAACCTATATGTACCTGGGGCAGCAGTGTTTACTATCCTGTCACAAATGATCAATTTAAAAACCTGCCATTTACTAACTCACTGTATGACAGGGTAATATATTACTAGAAGTGTGTATTATCTGTATTTAGATACCATTATACAGACTTATACAGCTGTCATATCCAAATTGCTTTACAGATATTAACCCAGCTATTTTAGGCTGGATGCAGCTGTAACCGTATTAACATTACAATGCATAGATGTGAAATAAATACTTCTATATGTGCATAGTTTGTATTATATATGTTAAATTAAAAATAGATCTGTACTTGTTTCAGAGTCACAGCGGTGCATCGCACACTGAAGTATATATTAACATGTTTTGTGTGACTTGGCTCGTTGGCAATAGCAGACAAAATAGCAGTGATGAATTCTTTCATACGCAGCATTCAGAGGGAAGACAGACACAAGAGCAACCGAGCATTAGACGCTGCAGCTTGCTGCTCAATAGCTAACTGCTTCCTGGAGTAAGCTAAATGAGATTTAATGTAGATGCCAGTCGACTGAAAGCTAATATTAAGACTGTTATCTCTCTATTTCCGTTGCAGCTATAACTAGCCAATACATAAAAGGGACAAATATATGTAACACACAGTTTTTATCATGAGACAATAAAAGAAAGCCCAACACTGACCAGATTATTATGCAAATGATAAAATGATCATGCCAAAAACATGGTATACATGTTATATTTATCATAGCTGTGGGCAGAAAAAGCTTCTTCAACAGACACAAACTCAACAGAGCAGACTGTTCAGTGTTGTAAATAGCTTAAATTTATCTTTATCAAATAATGTTTTTAGTCAAGATGTTTTTTATATAAGTTTTGTTAAAGTATGAAAGGAAAATCCACTCTAACTAATAACCAATAACTCACACACACCTCCGAGATCATTTTAGGAAATCTGGGCAATTTTTATTCTTCTGAAATTAATTTAGAAACTTTTACGAAAGCTGTTTGAATATTTCCTTTAATGTCATACTGTGGGAATTGTGTAGTACTTACTATGGGTTGTCATAACCTGTAAAATTTCTGAGGGCAGTTAAAAAATAAAGTCATTCCATATGAGCGACCAAAGATGACATAAATCCAGGAATCCTTCCGTTCAGTTCTCCAGCAGGAACAGTTCAGTATCAGCTTTGCCCAACATTTGATTGTATTGATTATACACTGTTTTAGCACAGGCCAGTTATCTGGTATTAATGAGTCAGACACCACAGTTGTGTCATTATATTTAGTGACTACACTGAAAACACTTAATATGAACACACACATTTGAACTTAAAAATGCACAATTCATATAATCACACAAACACGTCACAAGGCAGTGAATGGGGTTGAAAGCACAGTAGTAAGATAATAGTACATAATATTGCAAATGCCATGGTAACCAGGGTTACTAATATTAATTCATCACAGTAATGTATACCTGCTACAATGTGTCCATGACTTGCAGGTCATACAGCCTTGCAAGCGGCATTCTATTAGGAGCACAGGCTATTAGCTTCATAAAGTGACCATTACCACGCAAACAGGTGACAGCTGGCAGCTTTTGATTTGGCTGTTTCTATGAGTGAAAGCATTTGATTCCATGAATAAAGCCAGTGAATTACCTTATGCTAGAAAGACATTAATAAGTAAGTGACACAGGTTCAGTATCAGCTTTCAGAAGGGAAAGGACAGCTTGATCTGATCACAGAAAAGAAAAAAAGATGTTTTAGTAATGAAACAGATTGGCCATCAGATCAGAAACACAGATTTGAATAGTGGTTATGACTTATAGTTTTATTCTTCTACCACAATTTAAATTCAATGCATTAAAAATATAACCATTGTCATCAAAGCCCTCGAAAAGACCAAAACTTATTAAGACTTTAGTGACATCAGTGGTGAGCCGGAGATTTAGGGATTTCTGAGTACTATTCTGTGTGAACACAAAATCAAAGAATGGCGTATCATCAGGGTTCAACAAGTCAGTTTGCTGAGGATTGTTGTTATTGTTGATTTAAGATCATTTTAGAATGAAATTATTAATAAAAATATTCAGTTCCAGCAGCAATCCATTGAGAGGAAGCTGTCTTGGAGTCAGTAGGCATTTTGCAAGGGTGTGTTCACATAGAAGAAACACATTGTGTAAGCAGGGCAGAGCCATTGCATTACTGAAAAGATTCAAAATGAATTCAGAGAAGAGGCTAAATGGAAGATTAAAATAAAAAATTGTAGCCGTCAGATGAGTAACATTCAAACACAGGATATTTCTGAATGAAACGTGGTACAGCAGCCCCTAGTATCAGTTACAGGCCTTGATTTTCATCAGCTCTTTAGCAGGATGCTTAAGCAGGGGTACTAGATAAAGCTGCCAGGGGTAAATAATTTGGTGCTCTGAGAGCAATGCACCCTGGGTGAGTGGCTACCAGGGTGCATGATACACTGCATATGTAGCATTGTGACACTGGGATTCACAACATGTATGAGGATCCATATGCACCACTCACAATAAGGCAGGTAGGTGCTGTTCAGCCCTATTGTCAGAGTCAATATTGCATTATGCACCATGGGTAGCCTAATTGCCTTGCATTGTATACCAAGCTAATAAGACTACCAGGGGTACCCTAGGTGGTGTTCCAGAGCTGCATAATGTAACTCTGGTAGACTGGTGCACAACATTAGGGCTGGGAAATATCACAATGCTAGCGATATCATGATGAGACACAGGTATGGTCACAACATCAGTGTCTGCTGATCTATTATTAGTGCTAGTCATTACAGTCATGTCAACAGTATTGTCCTAGTTTATTGATTACAAGTTATTTGGCCATAAATATTGTGATATTTGATTTCATTCATAGAAACCAGCCCTACATTGTGTTCTGATTGTGCGTAATATACCTCTAGCAGCAAGGCCGCCTGGGGTATACTTTGTGTTCCTGCAGCCTTATTGGGTGTGGATGCATTATGTGATTGTAGGATTTTAGGTAGATACATAAAACACCACAGGAAGCTAATACAGCTGTGCACTGACATCAGCTTTCATGTGTGTGTACTGCTATTAGTATTTCCTCAGGTTGGTGCAGGCAGTTGTGTTAGCAAATCAAAATTCTGCTCCTGGGATGAAGCATTAATATGTTCATAAACAGGGCGATATTCTATCTTCAGATATGAATTTGAGTTGTCCAACGAGTAACATGAAGTTCAATCTGCCATGCTTTGAGCGCAAATAATACACCGACAGCCTGTTTTCAGTTCCCTGGGCCTTGATAGAAGGTTTGTATACCCAACAATGTGCTGAGTGAGTATGCCAGGTTACAATGGCACGTATAGAGGAAGATAAGACATACGCAGCGTGAGCTCTACAACAGCACTGCTCCACCACAACATTAATCCCTAAACAGGGTTATTCATCTATTCAGAACAAGCTAAATAAAGACAGACATGATGAATTGATCTAACAGGCACCTCGCAGGCAAAGAGCAGAAAGTCTGACTGTTTTTATTTTTTTATTTACGTACTCAAGGTCTCTCCATTCAAATAACAACATACCACCCTGCTTTAAACCCTGTATTGACGGTGAATTGCTTGCACTTTTGTTTCATGCACAAATGTCACGTGTTTTTCTCACACTGCTATGAGGACATTCCCTTGATTGGAGCAAATGAAGGTGTGCAATAACACAGTGTCACTTATTTGCTTGCAGTCGCACACACTTATTAAGTATCTAGACCTTATATGCTCACTTGAATCACATAGGGTTTGACT
The DNA here is from genome assembly GCA_008933995.1 of Datnioides undecimradiatus. Taxonomy (NCBI): domain Eukaryota; kingdom Metazoa; phylum Chordata; class Actinopteri; order Lobotiformes; family Datnioididae; genus Datnioides; species Datnioides undecimradiatus. The sequence goes on from WARS01000046.1 coordinate 38,332,388, forward strand.
TATATTGGTTTTTGAAGGCCAGTTTGAAGCTGCCTATAGTCATTCGCTTCTTTGCTGATAAAGAACACCTCAGAAACAGGATTTAGACCATCAGCTACTCAGCTGTCTGAAGAAAGGTTCATTGTCATCTCATTTGTGATTGGTGGTCTATGCAGGCGTTGATGCAGTCCACAACCCAATCTGTCTCCTAGAGCCAAGACCGAGTGCCTACATGATGCACTACCGGTATTGAACCTTCATGCACAGCTTGAAGACAGGCTTCTTTGGCTATTATTCCAGTAGTACAGCAGTACAGTTTATTGTATCCACTGAAGTTCATGGTGTTTTCTTTGCCTGTCTCTGCGTTGGAGACGTACAGTATAGATATAATGGTGTGGCCTTTACAGACCTAGCAGAGACGTAAGGACAGTGATCAGTGGCGTATATTTATTAACTTCATGTATGTTTTGATTAGCTTTGTTCTGATTGGTGGAATTAAAGACTGCAGTTTTTCAGTAACCCCCGTTAAAAACATAAACCAGTATCTGCACAGTAGGTTTTTCTAGACTGTGGTTACTGCAGATAAACTGTGGTTCAACCTCGACTTTAGCAAACGTGTTTAGAATGTAAGCTAAGGCGTTCCAAGTTCTGGTCAGTAAGGAACCTCAGTGCTAATGGCAGCTTATGATTCAGACTTGCTGAGGAACGGTCAGCCCTTGAAAACCAATATATGGGTCTAACCTTAACCACGGCTTGATTTGTTTTATTCCAATATTAACTTAAAAACACAAAGATCCACTCTAACATGTAGCACGTGCATAGCACAGTCCAGTGCTAATTAGTATCAGGCTAATTTGCAAAACTGAAGCATCTATTTTGTGTCACTGTGAAAATCAGCCATATATTTTGTTTCATTGCTCCAGGCTTCTCATCTAATTGAATACCTCCTACTTTTACAATATGGGGTTGTTTTCACATCATGATGCTGAAAGTGTGAAGTTGAAAAATGTGGTGCTAAGCATCTCTTTGTTGTGTTTCACACGCTTGACAGTGCGCACCCTGCAATTTGCATTTTATAATTACTTCTGTTCTGTAACATTAGAAGGGAGCAAAAATAGCAGCAGTCATTTATGTAATGGGATGAGCCATATGCCCTCATATACAGTAGAGGGGGTGTAAATAGTGTTTTTAGGGGTTAAATAGACATGGTAACACCATTAATATGTGTTTTTGAGATTACTGCATTTACTAAACAGATTGTAATACCACAAGATGAGAGCGTTGTCAGAAGGAAATATACACTTGTTAAAAATTTTAATAAAAGTATTAATAAATATTTGATAACTTTACAAACAATAGAACTTTGATTCATCTGCCAAGACTCTGAGACTTCTTTTCTTCATTTCCTTTGTCTCAAGTGTCTTTTCACATTATTTCAGTGCATTCCATCATCACTGCTCCATGGCCATGCGTTCATTTTATAGGAGCTCTCCAAAAGTAATAGGAAGTATGGAAGGGAGTATGCTTGTTTGCCTTCAGACCCACAGTTTTGTCACCCATCAATTTCATTTCTGTGCAGACACTGCAGAGGTGGCACCGGGGACTGCTTAGCCCAGCTCAGTATAAAGACTGGAAACAATGGTAAAAACTAGCTCCCATCAGTGAAACCTGCTCCCCAGCTAAGATATCTTGAAGAAGGATTCCAGCTGGAGACCATGTTTCTCAGTAACTAACCAAATTACAAGGGGAGGGTCTTAAATAAACAAGGGTATTTAGCAAAACTCAATTTGCCCCTCTCAATGTAATGTACGTTATGTTTCAGCTTGCATTCTTGAGAGTTTAAACATTAACTTGTGAGTCCAATCAATCCTCTCAGCTGACAGTGGGTAGGCTTTCAAAAATCCTAATGTGTTTTTTGGTGTACAGTAAGCGCTTGAAGTCTGTACGATCTATGAGTTTTGGATCGATACAAATATTAACCTCTGCTCTCATATTTCCTCCGAGGGAGAGCGCATTCAGGGCCCAGGAGGCAGCTCGTTTGGTTTTTACCCCAAAGAAGATGTCAGTGTGTGTTAAAATATGCTTCAGAAAATTATTCTTGCTAATTTAACCAAAGTTAAATCTTTCAGAAAACTGATTTTGGACTCCATAATTTTCCACTAAATCACATGCCTCATAGACTTTCAATGGACCATTTCTTTGTCATCTCCATGCTAGTCTGTCAGATTTCCATGATTACCATGGTTGTCCCCTTCCTCCCTCTCCTCCTCCTCCTCCTGTTCCTTTCTCTCCCCCTCCTGTCCCTCCCTCCCTCAGCTTCTCCTCCGCTTCCTCCTCCCGCTCCTCCTCCTCCCGCTCCTTCTCCTTCTGCTGCTCTTTCCTCTCTTCCTGCCTGCTGCTGAGGCTGCCGCAGACTAACCTGACTCGGGGTGCAGGGACCACCAGCTGTGTGTGAGGAACCCATCTCATCAACTCAGCACACACACACACACACACACATTCACGGCTGCATGCATATGGATGCACCCACATATGCTCATGTAGAGATGTCTGCGCTCAAAAGAAAAGTCTAATGATTCAGGTGGATGGTCTCAGTTATGTGGCACATTTTAATTCAATTCTATATTTTCTTTTCTATATCTTAAATCTGCTTTAGAGGCAGGAACAGATTTAGTGGTTGAGTGAAATCTTAAAGGGTGGAGTCAGATAACCTCCTGGGATCTCTAGCTGGGTCTCAAAGAAGCATCCACCTGACATATGTCATAGCAGACCTACGGGGCTGTTCCACTTCAAGGCCCCTCCATAGGAGGCAACGAAACACAGTTATCTTCAGAGTTAGGAGGCTATCTATGTATCTATCTCAGGACAAGCATGTCATTAACAGAGAATTCTGCAAAATCTTGGATTATGTCCAATGACAACACTTTTTCCTTGTCAGCGTTTGCACACAGCAGTTACTGTGGGGTCAGTATAGTGGAAAGATCTTTGTTCGAGATGATAAACAGGTAAAAAACACTCACAGTTTGTGACAGGAACGCAAAACCTGGTTTCCTGCATTGGAACTGGGTGTCAGTTGGAATTGGAAGTCATTCAATGTAACATATGACTTTTTAAACAGTTAACCTGCTGTACGATTGGCCACAACCCAATGACAACTCACATGACAAAAACAGGCTGAGTACAACACAGACTCAGGTTTCTGCACATCTCCTGTAGGCTCACATTTTGGGGCAAAGTTGCAGGGTGAGCCTGGTGCTACACTAAAGGCCACGTCATTATAGTGCGCATCCTCGTGGAGCAGATCGCCCCTGAAATAGGACACATCTTAAGGCTGTGCTCAGACTGTGTGAAAAATCACAGGTCTGGCTATGCAGCAGCGGTCCTGAAGAGAGATAAACTAGTTGCTGCCCTGGCACCTTTGGTGGAGCCTTGTTCAAGGTGGTGGCCCTGGATCTCTCACTGTGTCATTAATACCACGCATGCCTTGTTTTAATCCAGGCCTGTTATCATTAAAAAAGAGAAAAAGACAAAGAAACAGTCCACCCTTTGCACCGCTTGGTCCATGTTCACATAATCAATAAACCTGGAAGTGGTGTCCAGATTCATCGTGTTGTTTTCAGGTCATGAGATATCATTTTTCAGATTCTTTGAATTCATTTCAAAGTTAAAATGCGTAATGAAAATCACAAGCTGATACCGAAGATTGGGAATCACCAGAATAAGTCTTGTGCACACTTTCCTCCATAAATATATGAATGAGCCTTTTGACGGACTCAGACAATATTTATGATTGGTGACAACTTTATATAACGTGTTACTGAATAATTGAATGCACATACATTTGTATTTATTTTTAATGTCTGATATTTCAGGACCAAAATGATGCAGTTGCAGGGCAGAGGCCGTTAGCGTGGAAGTGGTCTGCGTCTCTCAAGACTTTTTCCACTTGTTCTTCTTCACACCCACTCGACACACACAAAGGATATGCACGCAGGTAGACGTGCACACAGGCGTAGAATTCAATATGAGGACAACAATCGGGACATAGTTCATCCACCGAGCAAAATCAGACTGCACTGCACCAAATGTGGATGACAGCTCAGAGGAGCTCACAGATTAGGCAAACCCTCAAAGCAGCTAATCATTTACTGCCCACCAGGGGCCAGAGACGTAGAGTAAACTGAGGATTACAGCACAGCCGTGCCCCATCCCATCTGCATCACAGCTTCACATCTGTTCCTCCTCCATTCAAGCTAAACAGAGCCCATTAGTTCCCTCTCACAGGTGAGGGGCCTTTATATGTTGGACTTTGAGAGTAGTCTAACCATGTTTCATGATTGTTCCTTGAAACTGAGTGTATTCCACATTAATATTTACCTGCTAAACATATAATCCATAAATCATCTCTTTCTGATTACTTTTGGATTACTGCACCTATAAAATCCAAGCAGAATAAGACTAAAACAATAGCACCCCCTGGAAATGTCCTCATGATATACAGTTTTATTAACCATTACTCATCGTATGATCGGGCCTGTGTAAATAATCACATAGACTAAATGCACGTTTTTCCTTTCCGATGTCTGCTCTCAGCTTTAGATTTACGACCTTTCCATTATCCTCCGAGCTGCAGGCCTTTCCTCTGAGCTATCCCACAGTGCCATGCGGAGGTACAGCTGCGGCTGATTGTTGAGCATCATAAAAACTCTGTAATCCAATGACCCTAAAGCAGCCGCCATCAATCCAACATGCCACCAGCAGGCAGCCATGATGGCAATGTGTCCCCTGAGTGTGAGCAGAGCAGGCCCGGTGTTCCCCAAAGCCTGGAGCTATACGGCTCTTACTGGTAGAAAAAAAAAAAAAACCTGCCATGCCATTTAATTTAACAGGGGGGGAAATCAATAGCTATGAAAAACCAGTTTCAGCGTCGGCTCAGTCGGTGGGTACACCACGAGAAACACACGTGAAAAAAGATGTAACAATAGACATTTGGTTGAAGATTTAAAGTATAGCAGTGTTAACACTAGAACGTGAATGGCTACACATCAGCAGAGATAGCGGTTTGATATAATGCACATGGCTGCAGCGATGTCAGTATGGCGGAGCTAAATGTAGCATTTATAAATATATATTGTCAACTTAAGTGATGACTTAATTTATAATAATAACTGTACATTATTGTAAAAGGGGATTTAATGCAGCTTTAACTTGAGCTTTGCTATCACAACAGTGGCATTTTCAATACGCTTCTCAAATTTACACCATAGTCCAGATCCATATTCAGCAGAGTGCGTACTTTATTTTTACATTCAGTTCAATTCAATTCAATTTTATTCATATAGTGCCAAATCACAACCAAGGTAACCTCAGGGTCAGGGCCATGAGCAAGCACTTGGTGACAGTGGCAGAAAGAACTTTAACAGGCAGAAACCTTGGGCAGATCCTGGCTCTAGGTGGACGGCCATCTGCCCTGACCGGTTGGGGGGAAAGAGAGAGAGAGAGAGAGAGAGAGAGGGAGAGAGAGAATGCAGCAGCACAATACAAGTTGTACGTAAGGATGGAATGATAAATCAACTGACAGTGATGGCAGGTTAGGTCAAACAACAGAATCCTCACTATGGCTACTGCTATCAATACAATAACAACAACAGTGATAATAATAATAATTATTATAATAATAATAAATGGTAGCAGTGGACAGTGGGCAGGTCAGTGGAACCAGGCCACAGATCGAATGTACAGCTCTGGAGCCACAGGTACCTGTAGAGAGGTATAGAGAGAGAGAGGTATAGAGAGAGAGAGAGAGAGAAGAGGAGGAGTGTGATGATCATGGAATGACTCCCAGCAGCCTAGGTCTATAGCAGCATAACTAACAACTTCCCCACTCTGCTGCAACAGTTCCACGAGACTGACCAGAGGACAGTGGAAGAATTTTAGTCTCATTCGTTGAAGTTGTCTCCACATCCTGACAACAATGAATGAATCAAATGCTCTGACCATGCTGTTCTTGGCTATGCAGTAAAATGATTAGATGACTTACCTGCCTGTTTACCTGCTTACCTGTCTACCCCTGCCTGTTACTGCATTATAATAACATTAGGCATTTTAGTTTTACATTTAAATGAGACCTAGAATACCTGGAGATGGGATCTTTTCATTTACCTGCTTTCAAAACCAAGCTGACTCTGGCTAACTCTCCAACATTACCAATCCAAGCTCCATTGATAAAGTTACTGTCAGTGAAGATTATGGCAGGTAAATATTATCATCTGAACCAAAACTACTTGGAATATAAAGCAGCAGCTTTATGAAATTCATCAACAAACCTCGATAACAATCAGGAGACTTCATGTTATCGGCTAAATGTTGTGTCAGCAAAACCTGAGTGCAAACAGACAAAACAAACTGCAGCGTGCCACTTCTCACTTGGCCAACTTCAGGTGGTGACACACTGCAGCGCCGATTTGCATTCGGCCAATTAGCGTGAGAACGTCTCACGTAGGATGCTGGCTTAAAATGCAGTACAGTGGCAGCCAATCAGGAATGACCACACTTGTTTACTGTAATTGTACTAATGTCCCAGAATCGATGTGGTATAGATTTCCCGATGTTAGGACGCTGTAATATCTCCTCCAGATCAATATCATATGACATTACGGAAGTGTGTCCATATTCAACTGCATCTCTGTCATTGGCTCAGTCCCTGAATGGTCTTATGAATGTTGCAGAGGGAGATTCACTGTAAGAATAGGGCTGTCCCTTAGGTAAGTGTCTGTGAGCGGTTATAACACAGCAGAAGCACACACCATTCACATTCACTGTTTGCTTCCCACCTACATGTAAATATAATAAGTATACACTGGGCCACCGTGCTAATGATCACTTTCAAATACAGCTGAACACTGTGTCGGTCACAATAAGCTTCTGTTAGCTAGGAGCACACGCACAACGGCTTGGGCTTGTAGCGTCTCCAGGAACAGGACTGTTCCATCTCCAGCTGCTGCTGCTGTTTCACACAATATTTGCAGATGCCACAGTAGCTTACGAGAAAAACGGAGAGAATGGGAAGAAGCAGCAGTTTAATTGGGCATGCAGAAACACGGAATTCCAGTCTGATGATGTGCATCAATAAATGATGATGATCTGTGGGCCCGTAAAAGCCAGCGTGCTCACTGAGATCGTGTTTAGACATGTGGAAGATGCCTGTGCGGTTTGTGTTTGCACTTTGCTTTTGTTTTGCGCAGTCTTGTAAGGCCGCGGTGTAAGTTCTTTACATTGACGTGACGTGTTAAAGGCGTGTTTGTCTCAAACACACAGGCCTGCAGTCCTACCAAAGTCCCAGTGGTTATGGACGAGACAGTTGACTGTGGTCAGGGCTGCAGCAGTGTGGCTCAGGGTAGTTATCCCCTGCTGTAAGGCTGAACATGTGTCATCGCAGCGACACCAAATTGGATCAAACCCATTGGAAAAAGAGTATGGTAACACCCCACATCAGGGGCTGTTCATTCCATGAAAAACAATTTAAAAGGTATATACATTTAAAGAAAACTTCCTTTTCTGGGGGGATCTTCTGTGTGGTTGGGCTGTCCATCCATCATGTGAGAGAAAATGCTGTTACACTGGCAGCTGTTGGTTGTGACTCACATCCTAGATGAACAGAATGAGCAGCCCGATGCTGAAAATAAGAGCAGAGCGTCAGCTGATTGAGAATCTACAGGGAGCGAGCTGAGGCGTGCTTACAGTCGGAAATTCATTTGACTGGGCATGAACTGTGAACATAAACCCAGTATCCAAGGTATTATCTTCATATCAGGCTATTACACAAGGCATGTCAGTGCCCACATCCAGTGCCAATGCATGCAGTAGTGTGCCCTTCATGTTATAATGTTGGTGTGATGGACGGCTATGTAGGACATCCAGCTTTGGAGGTGGACACACAGTCCAAAACCACTTTCACAGTGTGAACGGCTGCAATCAGCATTCGCTCTGTGACAAATGACTCTGCAGCAGTCTGCAGGTATTTAGCTCTGATCAGAGCGGAAGGGGAATTGTGGCGACAGGTTATTGACACTGTGTGAAAAGAGATGGTTGGTCTCACTTTGATAGTTAAAGACAAATGAGGATATTCACATCTGGAATGTCTGGGGTGTTTGTTTTGTTTCCTCGGAGCTCTGGCTGGGCTCAGCACGAGGCTGTGGTAGCTCAGAGTAACCTGAGGCACATCCATCTGACAGAGAAGAGCACACAGGTTTTTTATTGTCCAACACATCTCCTGCTTAAAGTGTTAGATTAGATTTTTCTAAGGAGCAGAATCAACTCAAGGGCAATGGTGATATTATGAAGAGCTGAGCCTGCTGGGATTTTTTTTTCTTCACAAACATTAACCATGTCTCTTGCATGTGAGCATTTTGCACAATTAGTAGCGTGTCCTCCTGGGCTTTTCTGTTTTTAACGCACTCCCTCTCAGCTCCACTGTTTTCTGTTTTCTCTCGCTCTCTCTGCGCCGTCCATTTTTCCCCTTGCGCCACTTGGCCACACGCACTCCATGACTGAACTTTTTGTTAATGCGTGCGTTTGCGCGACCAGTCGCGTGTGTCGACATTCCTGACATGCCATTGGGTTAAAAGCCGGCAGGGGCAGGCCGGGAAGATGGCAGCTGACCTGTGTTGTTTTCTCATTAATTTACGCATTTCATTTTGCATTTGTAACATTGGCCAGACGCTCTGCTGCCGCTCCCGATGGCCAGTCCAGGCTGTTATGAACATTATTTTTAAGGAGCAAGGTTTCCAGAAACTGTTATTTGCATCCATAGTCAAAATCAAAACTAATATCATGGGTTTCATTTTGAGTTTTTCCCTATTTCATGCAGGGAATTTACACTTAATTGTCTGCTCTTTAAGCTGGAAGGTTCTTTTGGAGTATCGGTTTCCCTTTAATGCACAGTATGTGGATACATTTAATCATTCAATTATGCAGGAATCTTTGCATTAATTATGCATTCATGTAATTCATATCCAGTCAGGCTCTGTACAGTGAAATTGTTTGGCATGGTGTCCAGATGTTCAGCTACAGTATGATAATCACAGTATGTGAATAAAGCTGGACTAGGCAATATTTAAATGAAACTACGGGAAATACAGCTGTCTGATCAAGTTAAGTTGCAAAGTGGCGCCGGAACACACACAAGTGTCTTATCCCCGATGGAAATTTAGCTTATTTTTCCAAAGTGATTCATCAATCACTCTCTCCGGAGAGGTTTCTCCTCAGCGTACCCTCCATAAGAATTTATTACAGTTGACGCAGGGTACTGATTACCAACCAGCTATGGTTACTGTAGTCTGAGCGTGTCTCCTGAATCGCAGCAGGTCAGGATACCTTCCAAAATAATGTGTTGAACAGAGCAATATATGGCCCGGAGACAGACTGGCAACCTGTTGTGGGTGTACCTCGCCTTCCGCCCAATGGCTGCTGGGTTAGGCTCCAGCAGACCCTGTGACCCCAACGGGGATAAAGCATTAACAGAAAATGGATTAATGGATGGAGGAATATGTAAAATTGAAATTAAACCTTTTAAATGAGTCAAAATCTAAAAGCACTGGAGAGAGTTTTCATTCTGAATCAAAGCGCTGTTGCATAAGTTTGGTCATTTTGACTGGATTTCCTTGCTAAGTCGCCTCAGTATGGTGCCTTAATGGTCCCTGTTGTCAGCTTAACCTTGGGGGATGAATTCATATTCAAAACTCCTGCAAATGCTGAGGAAAACAAGTTACCCCCCTCTTTGACACTTTGGGCTTTTCTGCAGCTCAGACTGCTATTTGGTCGTAGCCGGTGATGATCCTCCACGTGAGGCATCCCTGCTGGTGAAGTTTGAGACTTCATTAACATTTTTTTCATAATTTTACAGATGGAGTATAAACCATAACATCAATCATGAAGGTACGGGTTTGTATGACTGCTAAGGAAATGCTGATATTTAAGTTTAACTGCTCTCCCGGGAACTAAGTTCATGCACTCAAGTAACAGAGAAGACGAGTTAAGATGCTAAATGTTTCTGTTTGACACTGCTGGCATGGCACGGTCAGTCAAGCACGTCCGTTCTGTTAGTGATTTTGTTTAATCAGAGTTCTGTTTTGTGTAACGTGGAAGTAATCAGACGATTTGAGTCAACTGTCAAAAGTCTGTTTGGTAAGTTAATTTAGGTTTTGTGTTAGATAAAATAAATAAATTGTTAATAGCTGGGATAAAGGACAAATTACCTAAAATTAGCTAACATTAACCCGTGCTTCAACACATCTCTGGCCATGGAGCATTTTCAAAAGACGATGAGGGTTTTTAGGTTGGGTGGAATATATATCTCTCTGTTGATCCAGTTTGTTTGCTTGCTTCCATGGCTGCAGCGTGCTGTGTTTGCTGCCAATTTGTTTCATATCTGGCAACCCGGGGTGTTGAAGTTGGCAGTGGGCAGGAATCACACGGGCCAAAACAGAAACAGACGTTCCACACCGGAATGAAAATTTTAAAAGAACACACCGGCTGTGGCATTGTTCTTGGAGAAGCCAGCATTTCAACATAGTATGTATTCTTAAGCTCTAATGACACAGTTTGGTCGTTTTATGATTTAGTAAAGAAATTATATTAGCCATTGGTTCTTTCACATCAGACCTCTGGCTCTAGATGAAACACGTACCAGCCTGGTAAACAACAACATTCTGCGTTCTGATGTATCATTTTACTGATGTTGCAATTTTGGCTTTTGTTCTTGTCAAGAAGCAGATGAGAAAGCTGTGTCAAAGGCCCGGCATCTCTTTGTGGTTTATTTTAATTTTATGCCAAAATGAACTAAAAGATACATCCAAGCATCCAAAAGTTGCACAGAACACGGGTTGGACTTTACCGTATCCATGTCACTTTATTTTTTCAGTAGGAAACTAAATTAATTATAACTCCCATGTCACGAGGTGAGGCAGTATTCTAAGGACAAGAATGTGACACATCAGTCGCGGTCACCATGTGTGGACCCACTGAAACTACTCTCAAACTGCTTTCCAATGGTAAGACAAACAAAGATGGACCAGTTCAGTAGCCCTCTCTACAGTCTCCTCTCCCCCTGTGTACACCCTGCTGCTGTGGCTCAGAGGTACTGCGGATCATACACCTATCAGAAGGTGGCCAGTTCCATCCCTGGCTTCTCTGTGCTTCATGCCAAAGTGTCCTTGGGCAAGACACCGAACCCCAAATTGCTCCTGATGCTGTGTCATCAGTGTGTGCTGACTTGTAGTGTAAAGCGCTTTGAGTGGCCAAACGACTAGAAAACCGTTTAAGAGTCAGTGGTAGGAGGAACAATGAATTCCTGCTAAAATTCAGAGAGGGCACTGCTTAAAACTGCTTTAACCCACCATTATTACTGCATCCGGATGTACAACAAGAGTTCTGTTGGCATTGGAATATTCTGTACCATACTGAGTGGTAGCAGCGTTCCTTTATGAGCCTGGAAGGTCCCATGCACAGGACGGCCAAAGCCGAACCAAAGTGCAGTTAGCATGTGCTGGTGTTATGGAAATGAAGACAATTAAACAGGACAGCACTGTGTGTCTGACCTTACGCAAAACTGTGCTCTAAGCTAGATGTTAGCGTGCTCACGATGATAAAAGCAATGTCCAGATGCTAAGCAGATATAATTTACATGTTCATATATTTGCATTTAATGCTAAATACAAAGAATATAGGAATTGTTCCCACAAAAAAATGAATTTGATAACGGACTTCAGTGACAAATCAGATGATCAACAAAGTTATTGGGATCCATTTTCTGGGAAACATGGATTGTTTTGCCAAAGTCCATGCCAATCCCTCCAATAGTTGAGGGCATGCCTGTCTGGACCAAACTGGGTTGCACACTGACAGACAGACATAGCCATCCAGAGTTTGGGTAAACAGTCATTGAATGTAACCTGGAGCTTTGCAGAATGTCCAATACTGATGCTTTGTCCAGCGATATGGTTGTAAAGTAAACCACCTTCCACATAAAACTGTGGGCATTACATTGAAACACTGGCAATCACTAAGAAATGTTGAAGTGGACAGTACATGCATCAATATGTGTAAATTACACTGTAACAAAAATGACATCCGTGTTAGTTATTAATATGATATGTACTGAATTTTAGCATTTTATTTGAAACATAGAACAAAAAGCCCTGCATGAACAGCAACAGCCACACGTTCACCACTGATGCCATCTGACACTGTGTTGAGTAATGCCATGCCTTTACACTTTACACTCTACTACACAGCCGATGGACCTGCACCTCCCTCCATCCTGCTTCTTCCCATCCAGCATTCCCTCCATTCCCAGCCTGCTACACTGTAGATTTCACCATTTTCCCCTGTGGCAGTACTGAGCTGAGGTGGTGGGTGGTGATGGGGGGTGGTTTGGGGGGGCAGTGAGAACAGGCTTGTTCTCTTGCCCATAACATTTGGACAGGGGAAGCAGTCTGAAACCCCCTTCTGTTTTGCTTTTTGTCTTTCCCTCTGCAGAGGTCCTTCTGCAGCGCCATGGTGGACGAGCTGCGGGTTTCCCTCAAGTGCCAGCGCCGGCTCAAACACAAGCCCCAGCCGCCTGTCATGGTGAAAACAGAGGAGGTCATCAACATGCACACCTTCAACGACCGCAGACTGCCAGGGAAAGAGACCATGGCCTAAAATGGGAATCTCAATCACTTATTCACCCTCTCTCCTGCAGTGAGGAGGTGTGCAGAGACGCTGGGGGAAAGGGTGGGGGTAAATGGTAAGGGGGTGTAATGGTTGACAGTTGGGGTATTTCGAACATAGAGCAGAGGTGCTTGGGAGTACACTGACGAAAAGTCATTCTTGTTTCTTTATGAATAGCTAGGGATAAGAGATTCAACAATATTTCCTGTGGAAATAACTTGAGCCTGGGTGAAATTTCAGCGAGTTACCTCATTACTCTTACCACCTTGGCAAGGCGGCAAACTACAGGTGCCAGGATTTATAAAACCCAGGAGTCGAAGAGACAAAGTCTGGAAATAAATTTAAGGTGGGACGGATGCGGTCCCGCCTTAAAAAACAAGTAAACAAACAAACAAACAAACAAAAAAAAAGAATTGGACCTATCGTCTTTATCTGCTCAGTCAGTCTTTCACCGCACAGCTCAAAAAGAGGCTGGTCGAGCAGCATCAAGAGATTATGAGTGAATATGTAGATGCTAACTGGGGGGAATGGGGAGAAGAGTTTGTAAAGGATTGTTTATTTTCAGAAGTTGTGAATAGAATGACCGAACGGGCTCTTGACTAAATTAAACCCAAAGCCCTGAAGATGACGGTGAGCTGGACTGCTCCCAAAATGTATAGTGAGGCATTGCTTAGTCACATATGATATTGATCCACATTAAAAATGGATATACTGTATATCATCCATCAGGCAATAAGTGATATCATTTATTTGTGTTTCAGAGTACTAACACTTTTAGTCTTTACTGTAGGGGGCAGATTACGTGGTGAAATACAAGCAGAGGATGCAGGAGCTGGGGCAATATAATGAACTGTCGATGTCCATGTAACAGCCAGTGCTCACTTACAGAGGATGCTACACGGAGGTACACACCCTTAACGTCAATAAGGAGGAACCTTGGAATGGCGTGGGCACGAGTCTAAATTCACAGCAATCACAAAACACACAAACTCTATTTATTCAAAGTATTTATTGTTTTATTTATAAAACTCCTTATTTATATCTCTACGGACTGGACTTTCACTACTGCCGTAAATGCACCTCATGTCACCTCTTTATGGGTAAACGCGGTTTCTTTCCATTCGCTCAGTGTCGAGTCTCCGGTTTCACTTTGTACCTCTGTGGCTTTTTTTTTTTGTTCTTTCTTTGGCAGTGACGCTCCACATTTACTTGTGCAAATGCAATTTCTATGAACAAAGTGTTTTTGTACGAAGAGAATCAAAATTTTGTAATGATTTTTATCAACATGAAACGCACCATGGCAGAGGGGTGGTACTCCAGGCTAGTAGTGAGGCTTTTCTAGACACTAGACACAGCTGACACACACACACACACACACACACACACACACACACACACACACACACACACACACACACACACACACACACACACACAGACACACACACACACACACACACACACACACACACACACACACAGACAGACAGACAGACACACACACACACACACACACACAGACACACACAGACAGACAGACACACACACACACACACACACACACACAGACAGACAGACAGACACACACACACACACAGACAGAGATATGCCCAAGAGCGCAGGGTGCACCCATCCTCCATGGAGCAGATTCACACCAATTAGTACTATTAGTACTACGGTTAGTACAGAGCATTCTGGTAAGCATCAGTGACATAATGTTGTTTTGGAGAAGAACAAACAAGAAACTATTTTTATCATGTAAAGGAATCATATTTAAAGAAAGATATTTTTACTTCACATGAAAGAAGAGTAATGATAATACTGGTTAGAGCAAATATATAGCGTACACACACAGGAAGGGAGGAAGACCGCTGATGATGCTTATCATTCTACACCCCCCGAATACTGATAGACTGCTAGAATCCAGTGCTGAGCAATCGTGTGTAAATGGTTTTAAAATGGAAAAAGATGTATTAAAAAAAAATAAATTAATGAACACTTAAACTAATTTTGAACTTGTTGTGAAAACAAAATGGAGTGCACACAGTTTACCCTTTGAAGTTGATGCACAAGTTTAAAGAAAATAAAAAAAAACGTATTCACAACTTTCACCTCATCTGCCTCTTTATTCCTGTGTGAATGAGAACAAGAACAGAGGGGAGCCGGCAGCACTCAAAGCCTTTTACATGTAGAAAGCTTTTAGAAGAGCGTGATTGGACCATATGCAGCCTGCTAATATGCTAATGTGGACCAATAATGGGATAAAAGCCGGGCCTTAGATAACCCCATTAGGCAGGGGGTGTGCCCAATTAGTTAGAGGCGTGGCTTATAGCATCTTTATTAACTCCCACCGATGAATAATACCTAAATCCAAAACCAATCATAAAATATTTGCTACCAGCTGGACTCAGATAAGGCCAAAGTGGTCATTAAGACCATGTGGTTCAACTAATTTGATCACCTGCCAGCATTTCTGCTTAGTAAGATCAGCCAATCACGCACAGACAATGTGCGCCCATGGTAAAGTCGCACAGGTTATTTAAATTACTGTGTGGGTGTATAGATTGTGAGCTTGATTGGCATCTCCGTGCTCTTTCAGAAAGAGTTTTTGGACCTCTTACCATGGGAAAATTACAGCTATCATCCGTATTCATACTTATGACAATATATAATGCCAGTATAGCTCCAAGTGTGTTCAAAGTGAGCAGAGTTCTGATCAGGCAGAGGGACTGAAAACAAATTCTTAACATGCCAATCAAAATGAGGTCTATAACTATCCCTATCATCAGTGACAAAATGATAATCATCCTCAGGCCCCATCAGCCCTCTAAGATGGTGCAACAACTGGGCCCAAGTGTAAGACATGTATCTGTGTAAAAGCTGTGTGGTTTGTTCTCATATACAGTTAATTCTTCATTTATTATCAACTGAGACTTAACAAAGCTCAATCTTTTCTCAGTGCAACTTTAAGGGTTAGAAATAACCACGTGTCATGTGGGTTCCACTATGTTTGGTGGTGGGCTGGCATTATAAATTCCCCCACCATTCAACAAAGTCCCAACAAGCCAGTTAGATAAAGTCCAACATTATTTGCCCATCAGCTCTAAAGTAGAGTAAAATCAAACCCATATGTCTGCTCATATTTTAATAATAGATAAAGGCGTCTGGCAAATGACATTGTAATAAGCTTGTGGCCCAATTCATTAACACAAATACATGAATACTAAAAGAGCCCAAGTGGGACTTAGTGATTATTACTCATATCAGTCCCACTTGTGTCCCTCACATGGGTACGTGCAGCTGGTACACTTCTATTTTTTTTTCAATCTTCTAAAAAAAAAGTAAAAATTGAATAATTAATAATGATTTAGTAATCATTATTAATTATCATTACTAAGCCAATTACTAATGATTTACTAATCCTAATAAAAAAAACAAAAAAACATTAGTCTGGGAAGTATTTCTGGCTTGGGTGTGTACTTTTCTTTATCCATAACTGGGTCAAAGATGCGTGTGTGACACCGCAACACTTTCCGTTGCAGCCGCTGCACTATCAGTGTGTTAATTTTGTATTTTTTGATTAATTTTCTAAAAAGGTATTAGACATCCAAATGTAACCCTAATACTGTTAAAAGCATCATTTCTGCACTGTGAACTGGTCACATGGTTGGAAATTTACTCATAAAACCACCTGGCTCAGCAGAGGCCAGACCCACCCGACAAGGTCACTGCGTAACCAATCCCTGACCTCTGTCAGGGACTGCAGTCGAAGCTGGGCCACAGTGACTCAGCAGAATGGCAGCCAATCAGATTAAAGGGTCCATCCTCCTTGCCCTGACCTCTGTGGTGGCAGGGATCTGAGGACAGGAAGCTGAGGGAGATGTAGCCAAAGATGACATTAAACTCATTTGTATGTAGTTGTCTCCTGTGTTGGTCTGGAGACTGAAGAGAGAAGAGAGAGAGTTTGACTGGTAATAAAGCATAATAAAGTGCACTCAGACCTCTATGATAAAGTGAACGTGTGCTTCTGTAAAGAAAAGCTGCAGGAGCTGCTGGGTTCCATGTTCACGTCCCACTGAAATCTGTAGCTTGTGCATTTCTCAAAGGTTGATTTTTAAACTGTTGCATTTTTACTTGAAAATGCCTTCACAGATTAATGTATATGTTAACAGCATGCTAGGAAACAGTAATAAACGTGTGTTCATCCAGGCCAGTCTCTTATTGCTGAAGAGATGTTTGTTTTAATTCCCACCCATATGAAGTAGAGTGAGTAAACTACTTGACAGGGTGGTAATGGATTGTGATGGGTCTGTTTGCTGTTAGTTTCATTAGGCTCTTAACTAACTGTACCACAGTAATAAAAACAATCCCTTAAAACAAGGGCGTGCATTCTTGACCTTCAGTGTATCATATAATAGAGATGTACTTTTGAAAGCCGCATTACTGTGGTGTATTAAATCAATAAAATACAGCATTTTGTTTTCCACAAAGATAATAAAGTTAAATGTTTGTAAATCCTTTTAGAAGCTAATGTAGTTACATATAATATGGCTAATTATTTTTATTCCAAGTCTGTGCAAAGTCTATTCTGTTCATAAATTATATAAATTACTGTAGCCTGGATTTTGGCAGTAAAATAAACATCCCAGCAACCCACAGTTTTTTGATAAATGTTAGCTAGGGCATGTTTACCAGCTGTCATCCAGAATTCATAGAATAACAATTAAATGTAAAAGTACAGGCTGTCTTACCACCAACACACCTACTGAAAAGGTCAAGACTATGTAATCACTCCATCCTACTTAAGTCTTACTAAAGAAGAATATATGGTGATTTTTTTCTTAAGCTCAGCAAAAACTGAGTAAAAACAAAAGTAAAGTGAAAAGCAGGAAATAGCACATATTCTGGGGACTATTTTTAGTTCATAGAAAATGAATGAATATCTCTCAGAGCAATAACAGTAATGCATTTCAGGATACATTTTACCGTCATTATTGGCTGCACATGGATTTTGTTGACAGCAATAAAAATACAGAATATCACCAGACATATTCTTTAAAGTGTGTCTTGCTGTCTGAAGCTGAAAAGGGCAAACTGTGTGTGTGTCTGAACACAACACAGCACAGTGTTTATTCCTGACCTGCCACTGACCAATGGGGACCATACTCACCGCTGCCTGCTGCATGACACTGACTGGTCCCCCCCTCTACTGATCCCCCCATGTTGTATCTCCCGAAGCCAACAAACTCAGACCCTGGCCAGTTCACATACTATTAAAAATTTTCATGATGTGCTCAGAACATCCAAGACTTGAAAGAAATAACAATAATGATGCCAGCGGTAGACAGCAGCATCTGCTGCTACACAGAGCTCAGCAGTGGCTGCCTCCTCCCTCGCTGTCCAAAGGTGGCAACAATAGAAAAAAGATAAGGTTCCTTATGCTCAGTCCATGAAAAATAAATCAAATGTAGCCTTTGTCTTTGTCCGACCCACACCCCATCAAACAGCTGAATGGTAAGAAAAACATGCTAACACACACAAAACTACTCTTCCTTATTGTGTAGACCATTACAATGTGGCCTGTGGTGTTTGTCTCCTTTTGAGCGTTTGTGTGTAGGTGTCAGCCTTTCCATTAACACGCTGACGTTTTCACACATAGGTGCACTCAGATGGGACCTTAATCTTAGTGGCTCAGCTGGGTCGCGGGCCAGATAACCAACTCACATGCCAGATCCCATTAATTGGCTAATTATCATGGCTGGTGGGGAGCAGCTCTGATGTAGGCATGGAAGGCAGAGACTGTGTCCCTGGCTGCAGCTTGCATCTCAAGAGTCATATCCTGTTCATCAATCAACAGTTTTAATGAAGCCTTTAACAGAGCTGCAGCAGGGTGACATCTTCAAGACATGCAATCGTGTCTGATATCCTCTGTAGTCTACGTTTGTCTGTGGTGAAGGGAACATTAAAGTGTAGCAAGCTTTTTTCCCCATCTTCACCCACATCAGTTGTTTTGGTTGAAAACTACCTGCATCATTCTGCAGCGCTCTGGTCCACTAATGAATGAACAGTTGACATTTCTGATTCATTTTTCAGTAAAATGAGAAGAACAAAACTAAATTATGTCCTGCACAAACAACTGTTACAAGGTAGAAGAAGATAAATCAATGCAATACACACAGCTTCATGAAATTTCTTTTTATATATATAATTTTATGTTCATCTTATTTGCATCACAGTTTAACAGGCAAACAGTTTTGCTTCAGAAACACAGATATATATGTAAGGACATAAAAAAAATCAGTTTTGATTATATAGCACAAAATGATAACATTATTCTTGTGGGAAGAAAATAAAAAATAGAAATAAGCAATCACACTGAAGTAAAAACAGGTTCATCACAATTCATGGACCCAACCAACATAATGCCAAGGTGAGCAGAGCAGATGCCAAATGTAAGATCAAAGGACAGGACTATTTTGCAGTATTTTGCATGTGGGATCTCCATCAAGCGTTATTATAATACTACAAATTAGTATCAAATGTATTGGTAGGACATCAGACATGAATATTAAAATCACCCAAAATCAAAAGTCTGTCATATCTTGACATGGAAACACACAGGAGCTCAGGAAATTCACTCAGACAAGCTCTGTTCTGATTTGGTGGTCTATAATCCACCAGAACAACACGTAGATATTCAAAAGTAGATAAAGTGCCAAAGCATTCCCACAGATTACAGCAGGACCTGTCCTGATCGAGATAAGCAGAATCAGGAGGTGTGGCTTTATTAATCTTAATCTTAATGTTAATCTGTATTTAGCCAAGTTCCCGTGACAGAAAACATATCCAGTTTATTGGAGGAAATAATCTCTTGGCATATAAATTATTGATCTGATAAGGCCCTCACATTCAGCCCTCACATTCAGCAGGGCAACTGCTTGGGGCTTAAAAGGTACTCAGATTATTAGTAATGACACTTCTGTCAGGTGCATCAAAAGTCCAAAATGTGTGTCCAACCATATTTTTGCATGCCACATGCAGCATTGATGTGGTTGATGTTTAATTAAAGCTTGTATGCTAAAAATGCTCTTTGGGTTGTCAGAAAAATAAGTTCAATAGTGCAATAGAGGGAGCCAGTGGCACAGACCTGAGGTTAAGAAGAGGACACTGGGGATGATGAAGAAGGAAAAACTGAGACCAGCGGGCAATCGAACGTGCACCTGTGGTGGTGCACTCTCTACTAAAAAAATTAGCCTTGTCTTCCAAAAAGATAAAACAGTTCATGATGAGCTGGTTGTAGTTGTGTTTAGAGAGAGAGCAGTCAACTAAAACATCATTCAGTACAGCTGAGTTTGGGGATTAGGTCTACAATGGACAGGATTTTTGATTTTGTTTAATGATAGTTGATATTGTGCTTAAAATCCTTGGACTGCAGCTCAATTGTGTTTGTGCCTTAGGTGAGAGCATCTTAAACAGATGGTGAATACATGACATAGCACTGAATCAACTATGATTAGGGATCGGGATCATAGGTTGGAGGAATGATGGCTTACAAGATGACATGGGAGTCACAGGGGAGCGTTATGAGCTCCTGCAGGTACAAATGACAAGCAGTTGCGATTTGCCTCGTGGCCAAACAGTGCTGAAGACCAGGTGACCAGGAGGCCAGAAGACTGGGGGCACTAGTGAGTGGCTAGGGGATGGCTGTGAACAGGAGTTTGGATGGGAATCTCCAGACCATAGGGGAAATCCTACTCATGTAGGATGTTGTACCTGTCACACAGTTTGAATCCACAGGGTGGAGCAGACTGTGGGACATCTTCTCCCCCAGTTGTTCATATTCACCATGGACCACCGCACTGGCAAAGCAGTGAAGCTGACCATTTTTTTCAGTTTGGCTCAGACAGTCAGAGGTGCTCCGCCAGGATTTGAGCCTCTGGGATAGCTCAGCAAGGGTAGGGGCAGCTGCACCAACTGTGACCAGATATTCTATAAAAAGGCAGTCATCTCAGATCTGGCGGAAAGTGGAGATCCATCCTTGCCATAAAGCTGTCAAACCTGGATGGAGAGCTGAGTAACTGCATGCTGGAGTCAGGCAATGGCTGTCAAAAACAGAAAATAGCTACAGCAGCAAAGCTGTAGTGCGTGTGTTCAATCCCGGCTACGAGTTTAACTACTCATTACACAGAAACCGAGTACAAGTGAGGACTTCACATATGTGAAACCACAGAGGTATCTTGACGTAGAGCAGGTTCAGATCGTCCAAGGAATAAAACTTGTAGTGTAGAAAGTATGTGCACAAACATTGGGTCAAACATCAGAAGACTGGGATTCTCTCGTTCCCTTGTCGCATTGTTTGCTGCCAGCTGTTAACACAGGTTAACGTGGTCTGGTCTGGTCACATTGACTAATTAGAATAATGTAGTCTGGTCTACGATGCATCGATTTTATGTAAATGTTTGCATGGTGACTCTAATACTGACACTAGTGTTTCATATTTTCTCACAATTGTGTGAAAAGCAGTATTCAAGACATTCAGTGCCTGTTACAGTCTTACTGTGCCGCAAACAAACTAGGTCGTCCAACCACGTCTAAAGTGTTTATAGCTGTTCCAAATGGCCAAAGGCAGGCCCAGGAGCCTGCCGTCCTACAAAGCTTTGAGTCGTGAGGAGTGCTACAAATGCATATGATGCCACACACTTTCCGACTGTCCCTCCTCAAAGTGTACATTGTGTTCCGTTTGGTTGTACCCACAAGCGGTGATGTGGGTAGCTGTGTGAACACTGATAAAAGAAACTCTAAAGAAAAGTTGAAACTGCTTAATCAGTCAATCACATGCCCCTGTGATGTTTTAAAGCATGGATAATCTCGGTCTGAGCACCCAGGAGGGTTGGAGTTATCATACTGATGGGTAGTACTGCTGTTTGTGGTTGGACAGATTTGGCCAGAGTCAGTCCATTTCCTTCCCCATTTAAACAGTGATTCTAGGATGTAGTGTTAATTCACAGGTAAAATTCACATGGTCATGCTTATCATGTAGCAAAAACAATGGCGGCATCTTGGACTCTGTCAGGAGGCAGAGAAGAAACGCACAGCTCAATCCTTATCAAGCTGTAAGGGGTGAAAAAGCGGGTAGGATCAGAAATGAGAAATCACACCATGCGTAATATGAAGCTGAATCAGATAACAATGCGTTTCTTCTCTGTGTAAAAGAAAGGGGTGAGGCTGTTGTGTTTCTCCGTTTGTGTGCTATTGGAGATTATTGGCCCAGTAAACAAAGGGGTGAGCAGTTCAGGCGAAAGTGGTGAAAAGGGAAAGTCACAGGTGTTTATCCGCCTCTGATCCCCACCACAGGAGATTTACAGACCTAATCCCAGATTCCACTGAGGGAGAACCACACGGACCTTACAAACCATGACCAGATTACACAGATTAAGACCCACGGAGGACTAATGGAGCGTAGAAGATTACGGTGTCTGAGATCCACCAGTGCCTGTAGAGGGACCCTTCATGGAAGTAGTGCCGTGTTGCCTTTTCTTCAGTGAAGGGTATAATTTTAAAAACGATTATTAATGATTTCCAAGAACACTTTTTTAAAAGTGACTCTGAATCATCCTGTGCACCTGAACAGCACCCACTGCTGTTCAAACAACACATGACTGCTCCACCAACTGTGGGTCCAATCACGTTATCAAGTTCATGGCTGACACACCATTGGTGGGCCTCATCAGCAACGGTGAAGAGACAGCGTACAGCATGGAGCTGGAGCTGCTGACACTCTGTTGTCAAGAAAACAACTTGCCTCTGAAGATGAGGGAGATGAGAATTGCTTCAGGAAGACCCTCACTGCCCAGAACTGTCTTCTCATCAACAGTGCCTGCATGGGGCAGGTCAGGAGATCAAGTGTCTGGGTGTGGACGTTGCTGATTCCCTTAGCTGGTCAAGCATGTGCACCTCCCTGACAGAAAAAAGTACTATGGGATCTCCACTGCCTTGCTGTCTGAAGGAGCAAGGCTACCCCATCCATCCTGTTCACGCTCTACAGAGGCACTATCAAGAGCGTCCTGACCAGTTGCATTACTGTCTCAAATGGGAACAGTTCAGACTACAAGATAGTGAAGTCAGCAGAATGCATCACTGGGGCCTCTCCCCTCCACACATGACACACAAACCAAACGCTGCAAAAAATAGGACCTTCAGAATAATAAAAGACCCCTCCCACCCCCATGTCCTCCTCAGCCTGCTGTAGTCTGGAAAAAGTTAACGTGCATCCGGGCAAAATCCTCCAGACTCAGCAACAGCTCCTTCCCCCAGGCAGGCAGACTTCCTAATCAGCATCACAAGTGAAAAGCTAATAGCCCTCCTCCCTTCCTTTCTAAAAACACAAACACACAACACTAGCTTAAGCCATGCTAAACTAATCAGACTAATTACACAAACAGCATTACTGTACTAATAATGCCATATTTTCAGCCATGCTGTAGTCGCTGTGGTCTACTCTGTAGCTATGGTTGATGCCCCTTTCTGCTCTGGTGAACCAATCACTGCTGATCGATGTAAAAGCATATCAGTGCCAGTGCTTTAATGTTACTGCATGAGTGTCAGATAAGACACCACATTCAAAAACTCTGCATACTGTGAAATACAGATACATTCATTTGGACATGACAGACTTAATTAGCATTGTGTGTGCTTAATTGGCTGGAGTGTCAGAGACAATCCTGCTTTAAACTGACGTTATGACTTACAGAGCATTTGTTCAAAGCAATTACATAGTTTGTTGCATTCTGGGTAACTATTTGCCTGTTCATCACTGTTGCTGCTGCAGAGTCTGAGGAGTGTTTGGCCAGTGTAAGACAGGCAGTGGTGGGCCACATCAGAGACATAGAGTAACAGCATAAAGAAGTGTTGCACCAATCAATAAAGAACAAGTGCAAGTGCTAAAACACCGTTTATTTACCCAAGAAACCATCCTGTTAGTATTTTCTCCTACATGTATGGAGATGTTTAACCATATTTAACTGTTGATTAGAGAGGTGGTTATTACTCACTTTAGAGCTCTAAGGGGTGATTATGTGAAGCTATCTATGGTACCACATGGGTTTTGAGTTACTGTATGGCTTTGTCTTTGTGTTTACAGTGAGTTTTGACGAGTACAGAAATCAGCTATTGTTTTTTTTTTTTATTTTTCATTGAATTTTAAACACATTATGTGGACCCCAAGGAGACTGACTAATGTTGCTAGCTAATGGGGACCTAAATAAACAGACAAACAAACCATTGTGTCTCTGCCAGGTTGGTTTCACTCCGGATGAACCTATGTTATTATATACATGGCTTATATTTCTCTGTTTGTCCTGCCAGTAAACTGCAGGAAACCACTGCATCTGTCTGTCCCACATGAACATGAGCGTCCAAGCATTGTGCCTGTCTCTCACTGTCCTCTCTGTGCATCTCTTTCAGAATCTTCTCCTTGTCCTCTCTCAGCCTGGCACCATTGGTCATTCTGGGATCGCGCTCTCTGCCTCAGCTGTCTGTGTCTCATTCCAGATGTTCCTGATATGTGTTTTCCAGGAGATTCTGCTTCTCTCTTCTCTCTCCTCTGTGTGAGTGATGTTTCTCTCTCCCTCTCTGTCTTTTTCGTGTGTGAATGTTGTCCTCTGTCTCGTAACCATGTGTAAATGCTGTCCCTCTCTTTCTTTCTCCACGGGGGTAAATGTTGTTTCCTTGGTGTACTTGAGCTTGTCCTCTTGTGTGTTTGCGGGGGCCAGGTCCTATCTTTGTGGCATCTGGAGGTCGCTCAACAGTATAGACCTATATTTATGTCATGTCAATGCTCTTCAGCCTGTCTGTAATTCTGATCATTTGTCAACAGATCATTATTCACATGGAATGCAGAATGATTAGAATTGCCGTGGAATAATTTGTTGTTTGTTGTGTTTGTTTAAAGTGTACTCGTACAACTACTCCAGGTGTAATTTCCACTGGCCCTGATTCACGTATGGCTTCACACAGCTTAGAAACAGTGTTTTGGTGAAGTGGTGCTAGTCACGGTACTGAAATGTTTATTTAAGTCTGCCGTGTTAAACTGGCATTTAACCTTGAGTTTTGTTGTGTGTGATCACATCCCTTAAGTGTCCACATGAGGAAAGAACAATGCTACTTCCATGACTTGAATTATAAAAGTGAGGTTTCGTGGTCTGTGATGGTTCACTGTGATATTTTCAGGATAAAAAATGTTTCAAAATCATCCCCCATGACTTCCCACCCTGCAGGTACTACACACACACGCCTCTAAAACATTTCTATACAGCCATATTCTCCCAGGTTTGTGTACTGTAGAGCACGCAGAGACTGATACTGTATGTTCCACTGGGTGGCAGGTCCTGTACTACAGGGACAACAAAATAGCAGCAACCTTGCATTGTTTGTTCTATTAGCCGACAGCAGAGTTACAAGCAAAGCTACTAAAAATGGGAAATCCATGTGTAAATCACTTCTTCATAATCCGTTACTGCAGCAACGAGCTCAGTCTGCTGTCGGCTGTGGGCTGAATGAAAACACGCCAAAGCCATCAAGGCGCCTCATCTGTAATCCTTCCCCAGGATACAGCTCACAAAACAACACAGCACAAAAAATAAAAACTCCGTCTTTGTTCCACTGAAATCAATAGGGCTAAGAAATAGTATGTATTACTGCGCGGCGCAGTGCTACTGTAAATATAAACTGTCTGAAAGGAGAGAAAGTTTGACTCAGGTCCCCTCTGACATCACTGTAATTAAACTCAGAGCAACAACTTTTAATAAGTACTTTGTCGAAGCATTCGGCAACTTTAACAGCAAATGTATTAGGCAATTTTCATCTGGACCTTAATCACAGGTAAAGTGTCAGACGGCTTCGGGATGGACAAATTCTTTCTCAATATAAAAAAACAACCCATCAAGTCAGAGGCTACATAAACCAGGAAGGCTCATAATCATTTCTAGAGAAACACTGAAAAGCATAAATGTGATGCACTGAGAGAGAAGAGCAGAGATTCCTCCAGGAAGGTCAGGTGTGCCGACTGCTGAACACTTCAAAAACCTCTCCTCACAAGTCAAGAACACTCAATCTTATTTCACCTTTCAAACCAAATTTCTTAAAAACAGGATTTGCCTACTGCAGTTCCCGTTTATTGACTCAATGTTCAATGACAAAAGGTCAAATGATCTTAAGAAATAATCAGAAGAAACAGATTGCCTACGATCCTATCCAATCCTAAAACTCTCATGTACGAAGTTTTGATTAAACGCACGATTTGCCTGAAGCAAGTCAACAAACATACATAAAAGGCAACACAGAGAGGTGAATATGAAAAAAATGAAACTGTCAGAGGGGATGATTATATTAATACATCTCCCACTATAACAGATACATACAAGAACCTTCTTAAGATAAGATAAGATAAGATAACACTTTATTTATCCCACAGTCGGGAAATTTACATGTTGCAGCAGCTCAAGGATAAAAGGACAAATGAAAAAGAAAAAGAAAAAATACTCAAAATACTCAAAGTTTGTAACATACAAAATACATAAATAAATAAACAAATGCACATTCCCATAAAACGGAAATAGTACTCTGCGCAGTAGAGACAAGATCCGGGTGGCAAACTGTAAATATGAACAGTATACTACACACAATACATGCATACATGGTCATATTTCTTCAGGCAATCTTGGCATTTCTTTGCATGGATAAATACCTTCCCTGGACCCTGATTCTTTTGCCCGTCTGTTACGGATCTGTTTTCCTTTTGGACTACCAGGATTTTGCCTGCCAGTGTTTTGGGATGAGTTTTCTGTTTTCACCGTTGTGTGCTTTATCACGTAGCTTCAGATGCTGCTGTATACTACTTTTGGTCCAAATGAGATGAGAAATGTCCTCTTGAGCATGAACTGTTCATTCATTAACTTCCTTCAAATAGTGACCTTGTGCAGTGATTCACCTCTTCTGTCACACTTGGATGACTCCCTGGAAGTCCTTTTATGGAACTGTTACAGCATCAGTTGTGGGGTGTGCTGGATGTTCTCTGGACCTCCTTCATTCAGCTTGAAT
Organism: Datnioides undecimradiatus; assembly: GCA_008933995.1. Lineage (NCBI taxonomy): Eukaryota > Metazoa > Chordata > Actinopteri > Lobotiformes > Datnioididae > Datnioides > Datnioides undecimradiatus. Next base: position 38,359,175 of record WARS01000046.1, read on the forward strand.
CTGTATGTTTAAATGAGATAAATATGCAGAAGAGGTTTATTTACAGCAAACAAAACATGTTGATGTGTTCAATGGACATTTGGGCAAGACACACTGTGCAAAATGTGAACCTCTACCAAGCTGCTGGGTGAACCTGCACATAACATTCGGTTACAAGTAATTAATTAAGTGTTACTGTCTATCCCCGCAGCATGATCAGTGAAAACTAGGTGGAGTCTCATACATTCTGAAAAACACCATGGAACGCCTCCAGTAACAGCATTCAGAACTTAAAGTCTTTTCTTGATCTAGGGGTCAGGTATAAAGCGTACACACTACACTAAAGCATAGGCTCAGTGCATCTCCACCCAGGCAGATGAATAAAAGTAAGGAGCAGTGACAGGCAGGATAACTCGCATAACTTTGATCATGTATTATGAATTCTGGATGTATTATTTATATGGGCGGAGAAGCACAGCTCGAGGATGTGGCCTTTTCCCCCTCTCCCTGGTGCTCACTACTGCATGAGGTAATCCAACCTTGTTTTCTCTCTACTGCCTCATCTCCACCTGCAAATCAGAAAATCTCTCCCCTCTCCCCCCCCGAGGCCTCATGCTCTCCACCTATCCTCCAACCTGGGCGCTGCAAGGGCTGAGCACAGATTCAGTGCAGAGGAGGAACTGTTGGCAGCAGAACCATTACAACATTTCATTTGTTCCACTGTGCTTTGAGTCAGCTGAGGAAATCGGCTCTGGATTTAGGTGATCAAAAAGAAGCTTGTGTGTGTGTTTTATTGCTGCCCTTTGTCTAGCGCAGAGGTTTATTGATGACAGTCGCTAAACACAGCATTTAAAGCTGCGCTTGAAATCTGCAGGTCTTCCTTTCTGCAATTTTCTGCAGTTGTGTTTTGCAGATTGGGACTGCAGGAGAACACGACAGGGTGTTAAGCAAGCTCAAGACAAATTTGAGAGGTAACCAATCTGCAAGTCAAGACCTGAGAGTGGGACTGGACACCCTGGAACAAACTGAGAGCAATCAAGGACGGAGCAGTTAGTGTCATCCATGATTTCAGCCTTGGGCATTGTTGCACCTCGAGATTTGAGTAAGCAGGCCATGGTTAGGCTTCACTTACTCGTTAAATCTTCACTGTTTGCTCTGGTAGTTTGTGTCACAAGCATAGAATTAGCAGGCAGCAGAACAAAGTCCGCTAAATTTCACCATGTTAGACCCTGATCCCTGATTATTATTGGGCTACTGTTAAAATCTTTGTCATCATCTTTCAGCACTGACTTTCTATCATATCTTAAAATTCATATTAAATTACTTCTGTCGTTAATTGAATGGTGATGCAGTTGAAGATGTTTGAAGGAAGACTCCGCCAACACTGTCTTGCTTGTATATAAAAAAGTTTATTACAAAAAGTACAGCATCAAAAAACAGGTTCCATGAAAACCTGGAGAACCTCTGGGGGCCAGATGGGAAGTCTGTCTATTTGCTCTTAGAGCTTACCTTATATGCATCTTGTCCACCAGAAAAGCTAAGGTAAAGCATCTAGTAATACTCAAACATAATACTTTGTATATAACAGGAAACCTTGGGAAAAATAAGAAAGATAAACAGTGAGGGGCCCCTCACTTTTAGACAATAACCTTTAACTCTGGGCCCCTTACTCTCACAATCTCATGGGGAGCAGACATCCTCTAAAGACACCAGAAGTGAAGAACATCTCAGAACTATGCATGAACTTACAGGACACCTCATGCTCTCTATAGTGCCCTATAAAGACATTCTTTTATATCTATATGTATTAATCAGCCCAGACACTACACTTCCTTGATGTGATGTAATTCCTGTTGGAACAGGCTGATGAGTCATAACCTTTAAATGTTCAGTAGCTGCTTGGGCCACATAATTGCACAGACAAGATGTGAACACAACTTTGTCACCTTCGTCATCACCTTTTAAGTTTATACTTTCTATTCTCCTCTGCCTCGGTCTGCTGAGGGATGAGCTGCTGTTAGAGTATTGAGATTAATCAGAAACACTAAAGTTGTCAACCAGGCACTTAAACGATGTGCTGAAAGACACTATAAAGCTCCAGAGAGATGAGGGCAGTCCACTTTTCCTGTGTGAAAAAATGAAAATGTACCCAAAGAAATGAGACTTACATGAACCGGTTCTGAAAGAGAATCCAGCGTTTGGCTGAAAGCTGTTTCATTGAACACACCTACTGTTACAATGAAACCACATCCAGGACTGAGATCTGAGAGACCATTACTTTGAAGACAGAGGCAGTTTCACATGGCTTTGATCTTTGACTTGCTTGGATGGATGTTTTTGGTTACACCCTCAACAGGTTCCACATACTCTTATGATTCTGGCCTCGTGTGCCCACATCTCTGTTTCTCGGTTACCTTGCAAGAATAGTAGAGGGTTAGTCTTGAAAGCATCCTCCTTTGATGCATTTAGTTTGATTGTGTATAATGTATCAGATAGCTCATTCGGTCTGCTCCCGCAGCTTGTCAGATATGTGATGAAGAGGCTCATCTTGGACTTAATAATAACTATAAACTTGGGCCACAGCAATCATTTGGGCCAATTTGCCATTCAGTGTAGAGGCACTTCCCTGCAATCCATCTTGAATGATAAGCCTGTCTGGGATTCAAAGAGCCGAAAATGCCATGGATTGTTTTATGTTTTAAGAATCAAATAAAGCCAAACCAATTAGACGGAGAGTTCCGGGTGTGATAAATGTCTTTGATCACAGGGAGAGTGTTCTCTATAAATTAACAGATGGAGAGCTTGTAAATATTCACAAAATCTGGACTTCAAGGAACCAAGCATGCTCAGCTTTTTATGTACAAACCAGCAGACCCAAGACCAGTCCAGTAGTGCCTCTAATGGGATTTTGTTTCAGTAATCTAATATAATAATACAGTAATTTAATGATTGATGGCTTCTGTCTGTCATGTCATCATGTCTGATCAGACAGTGGACATGGGGAACCTGGTTATTTGAATCCCTGACTGGTTCTTTTATTGCCTCTTTTGTCTGCATTTGGCTCTTCCGCCCTTTGTTGCCAAAATTCACCAGACATGTTAATCATCATGGTGTCTGATCATCTGCGCAGAGGTGTCTTTGAGTCTTCCACATCCCAGTCAACCCCTGTCATTTCTGCCCAGAGCAGCAGGGCTACAGCGGCCACAGAGATACAATGTGGACACCGTCACTGTGATTGGTCAGCTTGGACGGCTTGCCCTTACAATGTCATGATGCTGAGATTGCAGAGAACAGAGAACATTAAACAAACTGAATAAAACTCAGTTATCTTCTCCTCTTCAGCAGACATCTAACAAAACTGCCTCTACTACAACCTTCTGCTCACTGTCACCCCTGCTTTCTGTCACAGTTCTTCACTATACAACAATGTGCACAACAGTAGTCCCCAGTTTACTATGGAGACAATGTAAAGAATAACTTACCTTGATACAGCTGCTGTTTTGGAAGTATCTGCATTGCCCATAAATGCAGTTACTGTGTAGGGAATGCAATCAAAAGTCAAATGTTCTGCTATGAATCAAAACTGCTGTTAACCCTTGTGTGAAGTATAAACCCGGCTCCTCTCACTCACAATACTGTGCCTGTGTTAAAATGAAGTAGAACTGGTGGTTTGTGACAGCTGTATCAGGAAACAAACATCTGGCTCTATTTCATTATAAATCATTACATAGTTTAGTTTCACTGATGCTACATGATTTGTCCTGTGGTCATGATGAACTTGGATCACTCCCTGGAAGTCCAGTTAGGCAACCCTGTAAAGCACCCTATGGGACCTCCTCCACCATGATGTTGAAGCAGCACCCTTCAGCCTGAAGCATGTCCTCCTGATCTGACGCACTGACTTTCCTCTCTGACACTATGGGTTTTTCACACAGCTACTGCATGGTCTTCAGGTCACAGCCTGTGATGATCCTCCACATGAAGCTGCAGACTCTTGTGACTTTGTGAAGTAGCATGGGTCCATGAGAGCTGTTCTTTTCACCACCATTGCTGACACTGCAATCTGCTTCTCACAATTAAAATACCTCCAGTGTTCATTGCTCAGGATGTTTTAATTTAAGCTGAATTATCCACAGAAGTCTTCTCTTTTCAAAAACAGATGAGTCCGGTAATTAAAACAAATACAAACTCTGAATAAAGCAGGTTTGTGTTGAATCTGCTGCTGAACAGTTGCTCAGCTTGTTTCTCTGATAACTTAAGATCCAGACATCTATCGACCAAAATCCTTCATCTGCTTAAAAAAAAAAAAAATCAACAAAAAAAAGTTTATCCCCAAAATGTGTCTAAAAGCTGATGAAAATTCAGCGTATGACAGCTTCTGGCAGGCAAACACAACGGTGATGCTCGAATAAAGGGGTTATGATGATGCCATCAACAACAGGCCAAATAACAGCCCATTAATGATTCAAATTAAATTCAATTATTACATTTAATTAATTAAATGAAATGAATTATTGATTACATTAGCATATTTATTTTAGGTAAAAAAATAAATTCCTAATGGACTGAAAGACATTGAGCTTTGGCTAGCTGCTGGGTGAAACCGTAGCTCTCACTGCCATATCCCAAAGACATGAATCTTGTAGAATAATAAGGTTAAATAGTCGGCAAGAGATGAGAACACTTCCAGCGATCCCCCGCAAGTCTGTCCATTTTAAAAGCTCCTTTAAACTGTTGCCCAGTTGCAGCAGCTGTTCACATCATGTACGCTGCTGTACAAACACAACTCGAGAATCAGGTCATACAGCAGCTATTCAAAGAACTCGCTTCGTAACTCTGCCTCTGTCGATCGATACCAACATGAGGTCCACAAACACAACAGAAGAGAGATACAATAAGGGTTTGAAGTGAAAGGAAGAAAGCGAATTGAGCGAGGGAGAGAAAGAGGGACATAACAGAATGTTAAAGAAAGGGAAAATGGATAAGACAAAGCAAATAAAAGGAATTAGGATGGAGGGAAGATGGTGGGAAAATAAGAAGAAAGCGGTGGAAAGAGTAGATGGAAAGGCAGTTGATTGGGTCCTATTGAAGTTAATCCTCATCCAGAAAACAGCCGGCCTCCCAGGCCCACAGTTAGAGGCAGCTGTAGCTTCAACCATCATCTTGATATTCACTAACTGTCCTATAAACGCAGTCATTAAACTGATGGATCCACCTTTCTGCCCAGCATTTGCATCCTCCTCAAAGACGGTGTTTACTGCCATTTGACGGAACAGATCTAATCGTGGAAGTGCTGCTGCATTAGCACCCCCCCACCCCACCCCCCCACCCCTCCAGAGGTGAACACAACCTTGAAGATGGAAAACAGACTGATTTGTTTGGCTCACCCGTGAAAAATAATATTCATGCAATTATGTAGCATTTGTATTTATGGGTCACAAGTCAGGTGCCAGGCTCTAAAAGACAGCAGATTGTTTCTGGATGAACAATGACTTCCTTTTCTCTCGTGGACTGTACTGTCATTTATTTGATGTTTGGAAAAAAAGCAGGGAGATATTAAAGTGAAGCAGCTCTTAAATGGCATTTGCTAATATTCTTAATTAAATACTTTGCACATGATGTGTTCCATTTATTACTGTGGGGATACTGGTTACAGCAATAATCATCTGCATCCATTATTCATTATCTCATTATTTACTCATTGGAATAAAAACATTACAATATTATGGCCTATTCTGGCATCCATTTGCAGTAGCCAACCTCTTGAAAGTTAAAGCAGCATAAATGAAAACAAACCTTTTGGTGGAATCGCTGCTGAGGCAGAATAAATGCATGCCGCTTTTGACTAATAGCAAACCTGGCAGATGGAATTGTTTATAGAGTGCTTAGTATCAAACAACAGTCAAATAAAACCCCTGAATTATTAATTATTGGTATGGAGGTCAGAGATTCCTTAACTTGTCCATTCATTTGAAATCTCAACTCAGTTTCATTATCAAATCAGCCAAACTATAATTTCCATTGATTTTATTGATTAAAATGAAATTCATTGGATACAACATTTTTAAGAATAAAAATAACTTCCTATTTATTGCAGTTAATTAATCAATTAAGTGTAACCGCATTATAGGTGAAGAATCAGATAATTCAGTTTTCATAGTAGCTGATTAGTGCCAACATCTCATGACAACATATTTGACAAAGACGCACAGATAAATAATTTCTGTGTTTCCCTTTCTCACTAACTAGTCGGTCAGTCAGTGCTGACCTTCTGCAGGGCTCGTCTAAACACTGAATCTGGAGAAGGTTTAGGTATACATCATCATTTTTACATAGTTACATTTTTGTGATATTTGCTGACACTGTGTTGTATAAGCAGCATAGGTTTATGTGGATGGCTGTTAGTGTTCACCTTCTCTGTCTGTTTCCTACTTCTTTTTTCTTTTCTGGTTTACTTTCACTTTCATTACGTTGCCCCCACACTTGCTGTTTAAAATGAAATCTTGAATTAATGAATGCAGATGATTCCATGCAGGTCAGAGGGCTCACTAAATGGTTTGATGAGTATGAAAATGATGTGAATGCGATGCTGTGACCTTCAGTGTCACCTGACCTCAACCCTACTGAACGCCTGAGGAGGACTTTGGGGTGATGTTTTAAAGAATGTTGCTGAAGCTGTTCTCAAGGCTCGTGGCAGAACTTGGATCTCACTCAGACATTTAATCGTGGTGTTATTCCCTTTCTTTTGTTATTTGCCTGTTCTTTAATATTTAATGGCAAAAAAACGTATTGAGTCTTGGTATAAATCATATGAAATAAATATATTGTAATAACTCTATATAATTATATAGAGGTAACAAGATAAGAGGAGAAAGTGTTTGCCGTTTGAGATCAGTGTGTGATCTGGAATATTCCTTTGGCATCAACATGAGACTTTTTGATAGTGGGACAAAAAAATCTTCATCTTGGAAACAGAAAGGATTTCAAAATAAAAAAGAAATGTCCCCACAGAGGAACAGATAAACCGATGTCCAAACAGTCATCAGAAAAGAAAATCAGACAACAGAAGCCTTTCTCGAGGTTGCTGCAGTTCCAGAGGAACCCTCAGTGAGTCCCCTAGACTGTCTGTCTCCAGCAGTGAGGGGTGTAGAGGCTTCTCTGTAGTGAAGGTTACACTGTCTTGTTTTATTGAGCAATAACAAGTGATTTTAATAAAACATTTACAACTTTTTCAGTCTTTTGTTTGGATCAGATCTGTCTCACTGTGCAGCCCCAGCTTTCACAAGACTGTACGTACCTGGTGTCAAAGCCATCATCTAACCAAGCTCATTATCTCAGGCAGAAAATGGAGTCATTGCTGCAGTTGTTTCTATATTTTCTGACTGACAGCAGAACCTGTCAGTGCACCTTAAGTTTCTTATTGTTATATTTCTTCACTCCTCTGGTCAGATGACTAGATACGTACAGTATAAATCGACATCATGGAGTGAAGACAGAGAGCAGATTAAACTCATTTTACCACATTTATATGTATATGTGAAGTGCCATCATTTGGCTGCAATCCCCTTCAGTCACCTTGTGCAGCTATGCACCACTCCTAGCACTTCTGCCACATGTGGATCACCTGCTGGAAGCTCTGTAATGAAAACTTACAGACATGTGAAGAACATACACAGTCCAGTAGAACATAAAACATAGAAGAATGTAATGGGTGCATGAAGCATAACAGTTAGCAACCAGAGCAAACATTTTAATCATGTAAAACAAACAAAAAATGTTCTGTTGCAAATGTGGAAAAATGTGCATTTTACCAATGGTCTATTACATGCCAACTCTTTCTATCACCACGCACAGCAGGTGACCATGTGATCCAGCTGGGAGCCAATGATTGTCCAGTTTCAAAGGACCATGCTGAAAAAGACCAGCCAGTAGCAGATAACAACTGTTGGCTAATAAAGACATGACTGCCTAATCTTTTGATGACTGTATGTATGAGACTACAGAGACCACAGTCTCCAAAGCAGCGCTGTAAGTAGACTCTTGGATGCGGGCCTGAGAGGCTATCCGATGTCGTGTCAGGCCATCAATGCAAGGGCAGCCTGCGGGCTTACTGGGCTCTGTCAGTGCAGGAGAGACACGGATGTGTAGCCCTGTCCTCTGCCAATGTATTAACAAGCAGTGCCCATCACAGGGAGTCCTCAGCTGTCAAACTCCCTCCTTCAAAGGCAAAGCTGGACTTGCCTGTAATATATCTATATCAAAATCACAATACATGGAAATGCTGAATTTGACTTTCCATTAGACAGTGAGTATAGCATTCACATAGACCTTTCACTGTGTTTCTTTTGCTTTATCTGGTGCAAAATGACCCAAATCTCTCCTGTTGGTTTTTACTTCCTCCCTCTGCCTCATCAAGCATTATCTGTTACATACATTGTGTATATTTCAGTATTTGGTCAAATTAGACTTGCACACATATTAATTTTATCACTTTAAAATAAACAGTAACTTTAGACTGTGGCTAACATTTGGATATGACCCATGTCTCATCAATGAAGGGAAATGAACTGACACGCATAGTCTTTGTGTTATTTTTCTTTTCAGCAGTAAACCGCTGAACCTCCTGAAACGCTACCAACTGTAGGTTAAAATCTGAGCAGGGCAGAAAAAAACATTCTGTCCTGGATTTATTCATTCTTTACCTTATATCTCCTGCAGAAGAAAGGCGCTTTAAATATTCAAGCAGTCTTACTATTATCAGCGCTCTGCTCCCATGCTTTGGCAGGTATCTGCTGTTATCATTGCTGAGAAGGAAATTATAGCTCTATCATCTGGCCCAGAAGCTGTGTCAGCCCACCCCAGCCACGACCCCCACCATCCCAACCCCTGCTCCCAACCAGCCTCTTTTCATCTTTATTATACAGGTTGGGAGCTCAGTACGTCGCCAGCATATTAAAACTGGATGATCATTGTTCCCTCCTTTCTGAAAGTCAAAGCAGGTCAACACCAGCAGTTCAGACCACCTCAGCTGAATCCAAGACATTCCATGACCTGGTCCAGTCTAGCCTGGGTCAAGAGTTGGTCCAAATGGGATCAAGACTCTGTCATGACCAGACCAGAATGAATGTAGTCACATAGACGATTCACGGGGACGACCAAAATAGGCATGTTTTTATGTGTAAAATGATGCCTGTGGAGATCTGTCTGCAGGAGCCTTAACGTACTACAGAATTCAGCTCAATACAGAGACTAATGAAACAGATCACATGAGTGTAAAGGCTGAATTCCCTTCAGGTGTGTGGTGATGACTGAAAACTAAACCAATTATCAGACAAATTCCTCAGTAAATATATTTGACCTTCCGACTGTTTCCTTGATTCTTTTTATTCAGTCCCATTTGTCATGCTGACATGCTCACAATGACAACGCTTTGATGCAAATCATAACCAAGTATAATGTTAAAATCTCAGTATACAATGTTAAAGTACAGCTGAGGCAGATTGGACTGTCACCAGATGACAGTTTATGAACTGTGGACAATGAGTCACAGTTTCATTGTATTGATCAGCAGTGTTGGAGTAATCCAGCTGAGGACTTTACACAGCGGCCTGTCCTGTGTGGCTCTGAGCACGTCGAAGTGAAGACCCCCACCTTGTCTTCACTAACCGTGTACATCCCAATCGTGAAACATGTGGTGTGTCAGAGGTTTAATCTCCCAGCAGGCCACACTGGGGAAAACAAAAAAAGAAAAAAAAAAAACATGCTCAGCTTACGAATCAATCAGTAGTGCTGAGGCCCAGCTCCAGGCGAGGCCAGGTACCGGGGGGCAGTGAGGCTCAGTGACAGGGGGCTGGAAGAGCCTCTTTATGCTCCTCCATGTCATTTAGACAGGGTAAGCAAGACCTCAAGGGAGATTTCTCTGTTGCTTTCTCTCTCTTAACCATCGCCAATTAAACAGAGCAGTTTCTTCTCCACTAATAGGACTGGATGATTAACAGAGTGCTGGCAGAAGGGAGCACCGCAAGCCACAACAGACACCCACAGCAGCTCCGCCGGTCTGCAGAGGTGTTTTTTACATCCTCCTTACACAACCAACCAATGTGATACTGTACCATAAAGGTATTTTTCTAAACCCTGAGATGGGATGGAGAAGAAAAGCGTGCATTAAAAAGGTTTGTCGGCACAGGAGGTTGGCTCAGCAGGCGAATAAGGCGAAGCAAATGATATCTGAGGGCTTCTGTATGCACGAATGTAGCTGCTCTCCAATGAATGAAACTGACTTTTCATTGGTTTTTAAATCTTTTTTATAGACTTGTATCCTCCTACTGACACTTTGTCCATCTCCCACACGCAATGCAATGAACAGAGAGCGAGACATGCTGCTACCATAGTGGGCCATCCAGTCATTACTATATTAGCTCTGTTAAATTCAATTTAAGTTATGCAGTTTTCATTTTTTTCTTTCTTCGGGGTTACGGGAGGCTGGAGCCTACACTGCGGACTTGAATTCTTCCCAGCCACTTAGCTTTTTCTTTACATATGATTCAAGACAACAGGTGAAGTGAATGCTGAGGTCTGAACTTAGCCCTGTAACAGTGAGCACCCATCCTGCTGACATGCCCTTGAGCAAGACGCTGAGGCTCTTTCTGCTGCTCTGCAGATAACCCTTTGTTCTGACCTCCCTGTGGAGATGCCAACCAAGAGGAGAATGGTGTTTCTCTACCAGTGATACAACAACAACAACACAAAACTTTTTTTTTTAACTTTATAATCTTTGCATTCTCTTCCAATGTGGCCTGACCTAAGTTTCTCTCTCCAGTATACACTCAATAGAGCAAATGCTAGCATTATTCTGACTTTTGACCCAGACAAATGCTGCAGGCTACATCATTTGATGAGACCAAAAGTTACACTGTTGAAGTTTGAAGTTTTCTTATTAATCATTAATGCTTTTGGAGATGATTATTCCAACAAAGCACTGCTGTTTTGAAGTTAAGTTCAGTTCTTAAGCTGTAGTTACTGTGTGTTCAAAATAATTCCTGCGTATGCACTGATTAATATTACATTATTAATGATTTAACCTGTCATGTTAGCATGCTAACATTTGCAGTTTAGCACAAAACACATAGTAGAGCTCATTTGTTTAGCAGGTTTTTACAAAGTGTTGGACGAAGGGACAGGGATCTTTTTAAAAACATGATTAAGAGTCAGGGGATCACCAGAAAGACCACAGTGCATCCTGAATGAAAGTTGAAAATCTCCTGCATGACTGTAAAAAAAAACCCCTACCTTAAAGTCTGTGTGCTACATCATATGGCAGCACAAAATGCCAAATTCTGTGTGAATCTATTAAATTCTGGAGTTCACTGATAGATGAGCACTGGTGGCACTCGGTAAGGAAGTCAACAGGATTCATGCTGTGGGTATATTCCACATGTCCACATGTCCTGACTATCCCTATCCCCCCCAACAGTAGCTGACACATTTCAGCTAAAACAAGGTGTTGATCTCAGAGTGTGTCTAAAACAAGGTCTCAATATTGAACAGAGGATACTGACTTCTAGTACCTTGAATGGGTTAGCTGAGTGCCTGTTAGGGCTTGACAGAACCCTTTTTGAGGGTGTGCAATCATGTTTTTGTTTTATACTCAGTTTGTGACTATGGTTAGTTGGGTTTTTTTTTTGCAAATATTTATTGCAAATATTAAAAATGATATTTATGTTGTTATTTCACCATGGGCAGACAGCTGTAATTTTCTGGGTCCAGACAGAAAAAATATTTCTTCTATGTCACTCCACTATAAAACACTTTGCAGCTCTGTTTTGGAAAGTATAAACGGTTTAATAGAGAAATATATGGTTTATGTATCTTCTCGTGAGGGTTGCTGATCAAATAAAACAGATGCCATATTGCAACAACATCTCACTGTCTCTTTTCCTAAAACTGTGCTTCATGTCTGTCATGTAACCTCTTAATTAACAGGATGTTAATTATAAAGCAATTAGAATGAATGATTAAGCAATAAGCATGTACAAAGAGTGTTAAATGTATTTGCCCAGTGATTACTTCAGCTTGCTACAAAATCTGCTTGTGACAGTGAACCTGAATATGACATGGGCAACTGGTCTCCAGGCAAATCAAGGTTTTATTCTCTCAACAAAGTGCATCAGCTTCACATGATCTGGCTTGTACCTGCAGACCTTTTCAGGAGAGGAGAAAGAAGAGCAGACTGCACGAGGCACCACTTCCACACTCTGGAAACCTGGCTTAGGATCAGTGAACTAGCATGTTACAATGCAGTTCTCTACTCTAGCAGAAAATGAGCAGCACAAGACAAAGGAACAGATTGGAGAGCAAGATTTCCACCACTGTTTGGCTGTTTTTAGAGCATTTTAACATTCGGAGTGAGTCACCCCTCCTCCAGCCTTCTGAGGAGAATAGTGCAAATCACAGAGTATTGTACAGTCATTGTCAACACAGTTAAAAATCCCACAATAAAAATAACACTGGCAAAATAAAAGCTCCCTCAAATGTAAACAGACACAAACAAATGAAGGGGAAGCTATAAAACATATGTACATATGGGATGATAGTAATTATATATATTCTTTTCAAAGATCTTAGATCATGGTTGCTTCTGTAGCTAAAGGCTGACTAAGGTACAAAGGTAAGCAAGGAGCTTACTTACAGTGAATTACTGCTGAGCTGACAATGTTACATTTAGTGACCTGTAACTGCACTGCTAAAACACACTGATAGAGATTTGCTTACTGAACACCTCTAAATGGTGACTGTGGTGATGTTAGACAGCCAGAGTCTGTAAGCGACCTATGCATATGTATCCAGGTTAACCTGGCAATGTACATGAATATCACCTGCAACCTGTCAGGACTTGGCTACGAGGGGAGAGCAGGACCCAGACGCAGGCAGGGACAGGGATGCAAAAAGATCTTTTAACAGTTTATTAAAAGGCTTAGGCTTACGGGTGGTCAAGGCAGGCAGGGTCAAAATCCAAGGAAAGTCAGTCCAAACAAGGCGTGGAAAAAATCAGAAAAAAAACAAAAAATGCAATAACCAGAAATCCAAAATCTCTATGACCATGGACATGGACTCTAAACTCAACAAACAGAGCAAGAACATGGACTCAAACTTAGCAATGCCCCAACAGAGAACAAAGGCAATGGCATAACTTAAATAGACAGGGGAGGGCAGCAAAACGAGACACAGGTGAAACCAATGGACTAATCAGGGTCAGGAAACAAGTAGACAAAAACACACAAGGGAAAAACTTTTCAAAATAAAACAGGAAATAACAAAAGAAGAAGAACTCAACATCAAAACCCTAACACAACCACGGTCACTATACTAAACAATTGTTGAGACAACCGTAGCTTCAAAATGCTTACAATACACAAGTAAAATATTCAAAGTGGTCCAAACAAACATAAGTTTGCATCGCTTCTTCACTGGCTTTGATATAGAGGAATATAGTGGCTCATCTGTTTAATCTGAAAACTTTAGTTTGGGTTCAACTTGTGAGGCAATAGCAAAAGCACAAGAGATCAATGCATGCACATTTTTTTTACAGCATATAGCATTTATTAAGACCTAATCTGTCTAAATCTATACAATTAACAAATTACACCCTTTTAGCAACTTTTTAAACTTTTACCTTTTACATAGGATCTATTTTTTTCCCATGAAGATATAAAACTACATAATCTACATACACTTTTGCTTGAATTTTAGAGCAAGTGAACAGCATATCATTTAAAGAAACACAACACTGAAGCTACTAATATACAACATTAAGGAGTACCTGTGTTGTAGACATTCCAACATAGTAGCTGGTTTTATTGAGTCTGCAGTAATTCATTGATTAGTAACTCCTCAACTCCAATTTCATATTGCACTTTTTTCACAGGGTTCATGTGTTCCTACCAATTTTCATAGCTGTGATTTATATATAACCTGTCCTGTAAATCACAAACTAGCAGAATGTATCAATAATGTGTTTAGGCACTTGGTGTAAATACAGATGCATTTAACAGCTGAAGTAATGACATGTGTGAGGCTTTAAGGTGAGTTAGGACACTGAGGATTAGGATAAGGACAAGCGCAGACATTAATGATACGTTCAATGGAGCACAAAGCCTTTTATGCCAGGCCAATACCAAAAGCAGCTTGAGTCGCATGTGGACAGGAACGGCATGTTGTTTGGTCCAGGACCTTGTGTATTTGTCATCTTGGGGCCAGGCCAGTGTACAAGTGATCATAGCCCGACTGCAGGAACACTAAAGTCCTCCACATCAACAAAGACAGCCTCCACGCCTGCGCTGCCTTTTATGCCTGGGGGTTCAGTAGCCAAGTGGATGCAGTCCGCCTGATTGGTTACTGAGGCAAGATGTTTAAGGCAACCACCTGGTGTTCTGTGAGCTGGGGCCAGAGCTGACCCTTGTGCCCGGCCTGGATTTATTTTCCTGTTTAGTGATAAGCATTTGATGTTTCACAGGGGTTCGTGGCATGTAACACTGATGATAAGGTTTTACAAGGGTAGGCCTCAGATGGTCTGATGCCTGGAGAACCTGAAGTGTCTATTCATTGGACAGACAGTAAGAAGTGTGTCTGAACTCAGACGACCTGTCAGGTGAACATGCTTTTATTCAACTACCTGACATAACCTTAGGATTCCAGGTAGGACCTCTATCATGTGAACCCACCCAGTACAAATAATGAAATGCTTTTGGTTTGTGAGTCTTGAGTTCTTGAGCTTGAAAGGAGGGTCTGCTTAGGTGACCCAACCAGGGTGCAAAGAACATGAGTCTATCTTTGATTCTTCAGCCACGTGTCTCTGTAAGAAAGAAGCAAGACTACAGCAAGTGCTGATGTGGACAAGCTTGAGTCAGTGCTCTGTGTCCATTACAGATAATAATAATATAGTATTTACTGTTAAAATAAATGAAATCAGTGTATATGGAATGCTACAGTATATGTGGAGAATATTAAAATAATAATAATTGAAAATGATTTAAAATATTCACTCATTATCTATTTATTGTATATATGCAGCATATACAGGTGTTCAAAGATGTTTCTTGAATACATATATTCATCTATGAATTGTTGCTAGGCGATTATTGGAAAAGTCTTAGGAAATAATGGATAAATATTGCAAAATCACTTTAGGAAATCCTGAGATGGTAAAATAAAATTCTGCCATTGACTGTCACAATTCCAATAATTCAAAGTCTGGTCTCATAGTACATCACATTTTATTGTGTGGTCTGTCTCTGTTTAATATGCCGTCATACTCATGGATCATTTCATCGTCTCACCAGCATCAGCAGCTCCATATGTTGTTTTTTTTTTTTTTACTTTTGCCTTAGAACTACTACTCGGTACAGTGTGATTGTAAGGACACAGGACAAGACTCCACCCTCATAAAAAAAAGACCAAGTGCCATAAAAGTGCCATAGTGCAGTCTCCTTCATGATCACTACTGACTGATGCCTTATTGCTGCTGCTCACCTCTATCACACTAATGGAGCAGCTGCACCCCTAACAGCCCTTCAGCTGACGGGTGCACATTAGAACACGCAAGGTGCTCCTCTCTTTTTCATTATTTTATCATAATGCATCCAACACTGCGCACACAAACACACGCCCCCCTCATACATACATGCACACGGTTCTGTCCATAACGCACGGCACGCCACATCTCCATCATCAACATAACATTTGCCCTGTCCTTCGGGAATATGACCAGCAATGAAGCTCATCTGTGATGGAGCCAGAGCTACTTGCACCATCATGTACACCACAGCCAGGCATCTAATATGTAGATTTATCATCCCGTTCAGCAGCTTTCACATTAATCACCTGTCAGGACGCAGCCACTGAGCTTGAACTGAATGCATCTATTTGCCCTCGACAGCTGACAGGGAGCTAAACACGTCTGTGTCTAGCTGGACTGAAACTCCTCTACAGACATATCAAATATAATCCAACGTCTGCACAATATTTTTAATTTATAACCTAGTCAAACCTCAAATATGTATATTTTAAACATTAAAAATAGGATATGTTATTTAACCTTGTATGGACTCTGCAAGGTGCTTCTCCATGATGAATGTTTATATGAATATATATAGATTTGTAATAATGTTTGGCTGCTGTTGTAAAATACTGAATTTTAACAGGATCTTGACCTTATATATTTGAACACTGTAAACATGTGCTGTGGGTGTGCTGCAGGGCCAGTGAGATGCTAGCAGCTGTAAAGCAGGGAAGTCTAAAAGCTGTGTCGACAGTGAAGGAAAGAAGAACCGAGAAAAGAAACTGAGGGAACTAAAGGTGCTGGCCAAACACATCAGCACTTCAAGGAGACAGAAATGATAAGGCCTGCCATGTGCACTGCCAGACAGGTAAATATGTTTTCTGGTACTTTGCAAGCTAGCGGTGCTACAGGCTGACAGATGTCAAACTGTTCATCAAGATGACTGACATGTACTAACATATAAACTCACCCAGCTAAAGGCAAAGGTGCAGGACCTGCTTCACTTCACTTTGCTGCAAAAGTTGTTTGTCTACTGTTGTCTACATGGATGTAATGAGTAGTGCTTTCTCTTGCACATGAAATAATAATTAGCCACTAAAGGTGTTTTAGGTAATGTCTATCAGTGTGTATTACACCACAAAAGATGCATTCAGTAATACATGAATGACAGTTTACTCGCCAGCAGTGAGCTGTATTATTTATAACCCACTCTACACTGAGGGTCTAAAGAGATGTAGGTTATTTTCCTTTTCTTTTACTTTTTGGAAGCGAACAAAGAGACTACGCTTAAAATAAATAGAATGATATTTATCATGGTGGATATGTGGTGGACATTTGGTGCTACTGGTGGCACTAGACTCGGTCAGGAGGTCTCCTAAATCATTAAACATTATCGTTAACATTATTGGTATTAAGACCGCTAATTCGGTTGCAATGTATCAAGTAGTCGTCCAGATGTCTGGAACAATGTTTTGGATGAACAAAGAAGTGGATGGTGATGAAGATCAGATATGAAACAACGAGCCAGACACTTTGCTTTAAAGGCAAATACTGAAGTCTTGATTTTGAAGCTCTCAGGTAGTCGGGGCAATGATGCAAGTTTTGACACCATGTGTTCTCATTTTTTTATGCCGGTTCAAACTACAGCTGTTGCATTAGGGATAAGCTGAGGAGTGCAGAGACAGAGGTGAAAATGATTTTCACGGACCTGGATAACTGACTGTTTCCAAATATTTGGAAACAAAGTTCTTTTTATTAAATTGAAACTGTCAAAATGTCACTCTTGATTTAACATCTAATGACTCATTTTCAAAACTTTGACTCACCTGTGAGGAATGCAGGTGATGAGGGAAGTTACAGTTTCTTAGCCAGTCTTGATTCAATGACATCGATTACATCCCTGTGCAGTGCAGTCCATAGTTTTGACCATTTCCAACAGATTTGTCTGTTGGAATCAAATCCCTGTGGAATCAAAAGCCATGATAGCCTACAGCAGACACATTGCTGAATTCAACGCAGCGAGCATAACCTAAATCTCAGACAACCTTCCTTCAGTCAAGTTGCATTATGGGTAAGGATGAATATGCAGAATATAAAGGACGGTATCTCTGTTTCTGCTTTTTTACACTGTCCAACACTGATAGAGTTCATCACTAGAGTTCATGCTTCTCAACTATATAACAAATGAAAGCAGTCATTATTTTGCAGAGTAATTACAAGGAGCAGGACGATCTATAATTGGCATAATCAACATAATAATTTGTTCATTTTTGCTGTGAGATTCAACATGGACCAGAGACGACCAGTGTGTCTATCAGGCTACATGGGACGGTCCACTCTATCAAGTATGGAGCTATGATCTAAGAGGACAGCTGAGGTCAGATCTCTAGGATCAGTCACTACTTGAAGAGGTGAAGTCTCAGCACTGCGATGATTAGTTGGACCAAATCAGGCCGCGCTCATGCATCAAACAGTTCATTTGCAATGATTTGGGGAGTTAATAAAACACTGTAATCAAGTGTTAACTTCCAAAGAAGAGATTCTAAAAGACAATAGGTGGATGTAAAATGGTGGAGAACTATTTGTAAAATAAAGAACTCAGGAAGGAATTTACAGAAAACCTTTAAGAAAACAGTATGAAGAATGTCAAAAGGCCATGATTGAAATGTACATGTTTGTCTGCTTGGTCAACAGTGCATTATCTATTTTACAGCAGTCTAAAGCCACCACTGTAGTGCGTTTATGAGCTGCATTTCAGTTTTATTTATGGGGGGGGAAGGGGTAGCATAAGCTCCCTAAGATAAGGTGGTGCCTCACAATTAAGTGATTTATATGTGAAGGATTTTAAACTCTATTCTGGATTGGAAGCCAGTGTAGAGAAGCTAATACAGGTAAGATATGATCTCCTTTCCTAGTTCTTGTTAGTACACTGATGCAGCATTCTGGGTCAGCTGGGGGGGTCTGGAGACATATTGGGACAACCTAATAATAAGTAGTTGCAGTAATCTGGGCTAGAAGTAACAAAAGCATGAACTAGTTATTACACAACATTTGGAGACATGATGTTCCTGATTTTTGTGGCGTTAAAAAGCCGGCTCCAGAAGGGTGCAAGCAGAAGTTGCATGGTGGAGGTGCAGTGTCTGGTCTGGTCAATGACACTGCATCAGATGACCCCAGTGGGGGAGCATTTCCAGCCAGCTGTGACGGAGCATCTACTATGACCTCCAGAACGGGCTTGTCGCCCTTCCAAACCTCTGCTCTAGTAGACTAGTAGAAAGCTATCTGATGACATTTCACCTCTCATCCAAGAGGCTTCTTCAGTTCTCTTGAATAGTGGTGGATTCCAGGCTTATAAAAACCTCTGTGGGGTGTGGCCAGTACTCATTACTGCTATGATGACTGTATCTGGGATACTCTGGGGTGTTTCAACTGTGATCATTGACGACATTAAGGTCAATGACAGTTGGTGGAGTGCCCCCAAGTTAACCAAATCCAGAGCTGTGTAACAGTGGTCATTAGTCACCAAATTGGTCATTGGTTGGCAACCACTGTGTGACTCTGCCAACCAATGTAGATACTGCATAAAGGGTTACAACTTGTAAAGTCCATTCACAAACTCTAGGAAGTCTTTTTGCACCAATTTTAGGGTTAGCACCATTTAAAACTGATTTGGTGCTAAGTGTAACTGTTTCAGACACAAGTTAAACCCTAACCCCTCTATATAAGCTGTGCCATAGTTCGTACAAATTGGTGATCACTTCGCAGATACAGTCCTTGCCTCTGGTGCCCTTAAACCTGTAGCTGACAATAAGGTCTTGTCATGCAAATCATGCCGTGATGTCCTTATGAACAAATTTGCCAATATTACCTTGTTTGACATGGCGGTTTATCTGGGCCACTGCTCCTCGTCTCTGGCCACTGTTTCTATTCCCCTCTGGTTTCCACATAATCTGCAGGTGTTCTGACCAATCACAGGCCTAGTATGCAAATGAGAGGCAAACTTTTGACAGTCCTTTGCCAGCTTCACCCTTATCCCCATGGCGATCACATTGAATAACCTCTGAGCTAGCCCATTGTCCCAACCCATTACCTTTCTAACGCCCTCCTGTGGCCATTCCTAACATCCACATCCAGGCAGCAATTATGCTTGTTACTGCAACTTAATTATGAAAACAATTTAGTATAATACAAGTGTCATTTCTAGAAGACATGCTTGTTTACTCTGGTTGATATTCACACAGTCAGCCTTCTTTTGTACTATAATACATTGTGGCTGAGTGCGTCATTTGTCAAGTACACACTTTCAATCACAGCACTGAACTCCAGCCCTTCACAGTCTTTGATCACAGCCTGTGACCAATTCAGCTCAGTCCCCACGCATAGTGCTAATTGTCAAAAAGCACTGTGTGGTCTTTTGTTTACTTTCACAGCAAACTAAAATGCTTTTTAATGGCCACATGTTTATACATTGATTCAGCATTGTAGCTCTGCAGTGCTGTTAATAATCTGGATGACGAAGTACAGTTGCAGAATGCTGAGTAAAGCAACATTGCGAAGGATCTAAACAAAGGAGTCAGTGTTTTTGAAGACCAGAGCTGTCTTGTTAGCTGTATTTCACATTCACAAGGTAAATATTTGCTTGTTATTAGACTTTGGAGACACCTTAGACATCGTGCAGGAAGACAGATGTAATGTTTGGTGCCAGTGAGATGATGAAGCGATCCGTCTACAGTGACAGTACAACATGCAACGCTGCATACTGATGACACAGCATCAGTGAGGTGTGGAAGGAAACAGAGAGTTAAATGAATACTCACACAATGAGAAAAATGCTTTGTTTTATATAGAAGCTGTCCTCTGCAATATGCTAACTGAATTAAAGAGCAAATGGGCTGATGAATGAACAAATGAATAAAAATAATTAAGTTAAAATTAAAAATTATTGCAAGTCTATATGTATCTTATATCCCTTTAAGTACAGCTGTGTTAGCAATAATATGGTTCCAGGAGTGTTTTGCTTTTTCCACACAGCAGGTCTCAGTATAGACTTGCTGTCTTTTGCTGACAGTTTGTGCACATGCATCCAAAACACACATCAGCCCCACCCAAACTGGCATAAACTAGGCTAAAAGTAACTAAGTGTGTTTGGGGAAAGTTGCGATGTACCTGACATACAGATTTTGCTAAACAGACGACCTCAGGGAACCCCACTAAGAATCAACATAAAAGTGAAGGTAAATTCAGTAAGTGTGTATTTGTTAGCAATGGACCCTGAGATTCTGTAAAGTAATTGTCATTCTATGAAAACATTAAAGCTTTTTATCTAACCCTTGGGCCACAAACAGTTGAAAGAATGGAGTACTTTATTTGCATATATTTACCCTAATGGTTTTTCCATTAGGATGAAACACTCATCAGCATAATAAAATTGCTCTAGCGGGAAAGAGAACCAGTCACATCTGGAGACGGTCACAGAGAAGGCTGAGCCAGTAATTCAGGATTACTCAGGCCTGCCTCCAGCTTCTGCACAGTGAAGTGGGAGCTTTTGTTTAAAGGATCCGGTGAGTATGGGCAGTGTTTCACCACACAGGCACTGTTAAAGCACACACAACCTCGCAAGTGCCCAAATGCAGCATATTAAAAAGGTTGTTAAACTAGTCAAACCTTTGGAAAATATTATGCACACAAACAAGACTCCAGTATATCCCACATTTAGACAATTTAGCTACACACAGACCGTGTATGGACCGAGTACTGCCACTAACACTAGGAGATGTTCCCTGCAAATCACAGAGCTATCAACTAAGAACACTTCTTAAAAATCAGCTACTGTCAGAAACACATTTGATTTATTTTTACTATATCATAAATAGATCACTGCAGTGTAGTGATGACAATACACAAAAATGATGCACAGACAAAAGTTGACACCAGAGCAAAACGTGCTGCCAAATAAAGCATGTGTGCATCATTTTATTAAAAAATGAACATTGGCTACAGAAATCTGAGAGTTTCTTGAGCACCACACTTGTTTTGATCATCCTGTAGGCACTCCTCGAAGACACAAACAAAATGTGTCATTGAGTACTTGCTAGTCCTCAGTACTGAGAGCTGGGATTGAACATTTGGTCACATTCTTTGAAAAGACTTTTGGTTTAGATTAATCAGAGTAAGATGACATAATTCTGACTGTCAGATGCTTTTTATTAACAATTAGCTAGTGATGGTGATAGTAATTGGTAAAATTGGTACATTGGTACCAATTGGTATGCTGGAAACGGTCTTGTTGAGTTATCTGCCAGCCACCTCTTACAGTTGCATCTTATGTGAGTTGAATCCTGCCTAAAGTTCGTTTGGTTCCTCGATGCTCAGTGCCATCACGGAACACCACACACTCACAGACAGCAGGTGACAGGAGGGGGTGCATGTTGTAACTTGCTTTAAAACCATAAAATCAGACAGTATCAAACACTCGTGTGCTGTCTGTTCGAGAGGTGGATGGGAAAGTCTGCAGCCTGGTCATTCCTGGAGAGCACCACAACTCATCCTGGATACTTGGAAGCTACAGCTGAGTCTACGGACGACCCAGCTTCATGTGGCTGTTGTAGCACAACCTTTCCCTCTGCAGTCTGTCTTTATCCTTATTAAAATCCAAACACACATGTTTTCACCAGACATGCCTGAATACCTTTCTTGCTTTTTCAGTTTTATACATGGCCCCTTTGCTGCAACTAGTCAGAGATCAACTGGAATGAATGAATGTGCCTCTCTGACACATTTTAATTCCCTCTGTACCTTAATACTCCCTCTTTCATGCAATGCTCCTCACATGTGCAGTGAGTTAACGGCTTCTTGAGTGACTCTGTGATGATCATACTCATCCAGGAGACATTAGTGTGTTTACATGTCAGCTCGGTTGCTTCCTTGGTATGCAGAAACAGCGAAACATGGCGATGACTATGTTGCAGAGAATGTGCTGCACTTATATTTTTCACCAGTGCATTCTCAGTAGTGTTCCATTATCCATTACACTGAGTGAGACACAGATTTATCCATGTGCTTAGACCCACTATAAATGCTGCTCTTCTAATTGGATTATAAACCAGTGGAAAATGTAGGTTGCCGTTGAACGTGTCAGAGATGTTTCCTTTTTCCTGTGGGGCGAAATGAGTTTTCCTGACATTAATCAGCCCCACAAATTAATTGTTATTCCCTCAAAACATTAAGCCATGATTCAAAGCTGCCTCAGAAATCAATGCCAAGAATTATTAAAAGCTCTCCAACATCGGAATCATTTAAGTGTGATGGCATGTGTGAAATCCAAAATAAATCCTCTCACAGTGTGTGGTGTTGTGAAATGAACTGGGGACAATGCACTAATTTCCCTCTGCAGTTTATCTTAAAACTTAAAAGCAGTATTTATAATACTTTTCATTATGTCTTCCTGTCTTGCTGTTCCTATTGGATTTTTTTAATTTTCTTAACTAATGCCCTGACTTTCATTTAAAATTCATTTCCCCACTTTTAAATTTATTTCAGTAACACAACTGTTCACTGATCTAACTCTCGTTCCTAATTACTAATCAATCAGACTCACCAAAAACACTAAAATATCAATCTCAAACTCTGAAACTGAAATAATAATAATAGCGACAACCAAAATGATCATATCAATAGCTGGTAAAGGTTGGAGGGTTTTGGACTCCTGATAGCATTGGCAGCATTGGCAGCAATCAAACTTGTGCATCATTAAATAGACCATTGAGTATATTCAAAAGCGTACAATATGTAATCCACCTAAATATACTCTACTAAAGAACAAAAAGGAGTGTGTGTGCATTTGTGTGTGAATGTGAGAGAGAGTGTGTGCCAGAAGAAGATGTTGTGTGTTTGACTCCGCACATCCAATCTAAACACACGCCTTAGGTCTGACAGAATGGATGAGGTGAAGCTTTTGAGTTGAGCACAACTAGAAGATAAACTGTTTAAATAGAGAACATTTTATGTTTTTTGTGCTGCAAATGCAAACTTGACCAAACTGAACTCTGATGTTGATAAGAGGGTACTAAAGTTCACTGGATTGGAGTGCAGTCTGCAGGGGAGATCTACATCCCTATAGGCACTTCTATAGTGTTTAAACGCCTGCAGAGGTTCATGACATCTATAGTTGATCAAGGTCCACTTTGAAGTCACCAACTACATGTTGTTACATGTCACTGCTGGATGAAAATGTCCATGTCAGACCAATGCATGCAGAGATGATGCAGTCCTGCAACTGGAGCAACCAGGAACACAGTGAGTGAAAACATACTAGATCCTTTCAATGTGCATGATGTGGTCTTAGAAGCATCTGAGCTTTTCTGCTTTCTCCTTGCTGTCCAGACAAGTGGTCTGGACTTTTAGTGATGACACAATACGGCAGACGGTCCCTGGAGGTCCCACACCGTGTCTGTTATGCACGGCCATGGACTGAGACCAGCAGACAGAATGACGTGGACAGAGAAAGCTGACGCAGCATTCAGGCAGCTAAAACAGACTCTGACTGCTGCACCCACACAGGGTCTACCAAACCCGCATAGAGCAGTTACACAGACAAAGACACCGTCATGTTAATGTAGCAATGATGCCCATTTTGTGATGGAAACGCAGCAGAAATCATATATTTCTCCTTAAAGCTGGGCGATGCAGCATTCAGTCTGCCTGTCCGTCTGAGTGCAGCAGCTGCAGCAGACAGGAGAAAAAGTGACAAATGCCTGACATGCTATTGAGAATTATCAGACAGTTGCATTGTTTTATCCACGTTTGTAGCTTCCACTCTATTGGAGCAAAACAAGCCCATTTATCCTCAGTGTGTTGGCTAAAATACAATAACATTCTTTTATCCCGGTCTAACATCAAAATCAAACACTGTACAGCTAAAACCCTGCTTCTCTGACTCTTTAGCAGTCACATCACATGTTTGTAGCCCAGGAGTAAATTCGCAGGCTGTGTAATAATTGTTGCTTCGGCCTGGACTTGCATTTTAGCAGAATGGGAAACATTAACTGTTTTTCAAACCGTGGATATGCATTTGGAGCTGTTTCATTATTTGGCACACAATAATAGACCTTTTTAACTAACAGTCATTCTACCCCACACAGCACTATCTATGTGTAAATGTGCTACTTACACTAAAAATACAGATTCAGTTTCAACAGGCCATGGTTGGACGTAAGCAGCTGCAGTCTCTCACAGATTTGACAGAAGCAAAGGGCAGGATGTACGAGGATGGATGTCCCCGCCTGCCCAGAGGTTTGTTGCTTTTTATGCAGAATTAAGACATGAGAAGAAAGTTAAACCAAAATAAATACACTCTTAGGTTGCTGATCGACCATTTGCTCACAAGTGGTTGCAAATGGATTTTACTGAACACCGTGAGATTGTTGACATTTGACATGGTCGAGGTTTTCCACACAGATAAAGCAGACGCCTTGAGCGAGAAAGGTGCGAGTGAGGGTGGAGATGATTCCCAGACGGGGATTTCCACAAAAGATCTCCAGTGATAATGGAACTCCTTTTTGTAAATGTTGTTGGCCAGCTTTCAACATTTTTAGGCATCACTTTGAAGCAGTGTTTGGCCTGCCACCCACCAGTGGTGGAGGAATTAATCAGATCATTTACTTCAGGAAATACCTGAAGTAATATCCTGATGTAAAATACTCATTCTTGTAGTTAAAAAAGAGTAAAACCTGCATTGAAAGTGTTACTTAAGTAAATGTATAACCAAGAAAATGTCCTTTAAGTATTCAAAGATACTTAACTGAAAAAAACTTCCTCTGTGACTTTTTTACACTTCTACATTGTGTCAATAGTTGATTGGAATCCATGGATTGATTTAAAAGAAGGATTCTATAAGCTCCAGACAGCAAAAGCAGAGAGAAACAGTAAACCAGCCTGAGACAGACAAAAAATACAGCCAATCAGAGAGAGACAGCCACATCAAGCCAACCAATCAGATAAAGGCAGCCAGAAAAAGCCTTTCAGAATGAGTCAGCTGCAAAAAAAATAGCTCAGTTACAGGAAGCTGTAGAGACACAGCCAATCCAAGTGAAGCTACCAAGAACAGCCAATTGGTAACAGGAAGTTATAAAACCAGCCAAACAAAAACAGGAAGTCGTAAAGCTGCTGGCAATCAGAGAGAGGCAACCAAGGAAACTAACCAATCAGAGGGAGACACTCAAAAAACAGCCAGTCAAAGCAAAACTGCCCATTTAAACCAACCAATCAGAGAAAGAAAGCCAAAAAAAAACAGTCACTCAGACAGAGGTAGTCACCCCAAACCATCCAATTAGAGAAAGGTGGTTGAGAAAAGAGCCAGTCAGAGAGACACAGAAATCCAAAACAATCCAATCAGAGACAGCCTGGAGGTCAATCTGATCTTCAGTGAGCAGAGACTATTAAATCCAAAGCATTCTCCCTTCCTGTGACGCTGGTTATGAGTCCCTCAGTATCTGCCTGGGGAGGGAAATGTTTTATCGTTTTATATATATGTACGTATATTATATTTCTAAGTTAGTAAAAGACAGTTTTGGTGAGATTACTGATGAAATTCAGAATTCAAATCAGGGTCCAGCATCCCAGTATTTTTTGCTAAGGGCTTGGTTTTTGTGCCAGGGATTTTAGTTGCGCAGCGTCTCTCCGTGGACCTTTGCTGCGATAATTAAAACCTCAGTCTTATCTTTTGTAGCAAACTATACCTTAAAGGATCCTAAATTATTACAGCAAATAACTTCATTTTGCTAAGAGGACACCCTCACTTTCACTCACATAAACAGTCAATATTTCTATTGAATAAAAGAATCTAATTTATGCTCATTTCAGTTTAGGGCACCACCCTGAAAAAGGGAAAAATGTGGCATTGATGGCAGCTGCCATTTGATTAATTTAGCCTTAGTTTGAATGTTGCTATATAGTTAGTGACTCATGTAAAATGACTGTTATGCTGTAGACACACAAACTCTCATAGCTTGGTTACTATGATCAGTGCATTTAACCAGTTTATCAGGGCTGATGTCCTGATTGCTGATGTCCTGATTGCTGAAGAGATGTACATGTGTCTATAACCAGCAATGCTTAGGTCCTGTTCTCCATGGTGGTATCTATTTGGATGTCATTTTCGTAAGTCTGGCTAGTGCCGTAGTGTCAGTGGTAGTCTTCAGCTTAGCATCAAATTGGTTGACTGAGTCATCACAGGAGGATCTGCGGGGGTGTGCAATTAATATGATTAATGCTTCGTTGTTAGCGGCTTCAGAAGTAAGATAAACATTTCCTGACTACCCACTCAGTGACGGAGCTAGATAATGATACAACAGAGAGGACAAAAATACAGCAGTGGTCTATCATCCATCAGTCCTCAGACCATGAGTGATAATTAGACCCACCGCCCCATTAGTTGAGTTGCCCCATTAACATGTTGAAAGTAAACATCAGCCACACATAGATTAAAATCACTTATGACCATAATGTTGTCATAATTGGTTCTGACAACAGACAACATTTCAAGTCATCTAACACAATAGGATCCTGTACAGGCAGATCTATATGTTGTTATACCACAGAGAGCTTTGATATTAACAATACACTACAGTGTTCAAAGGCTCAAATTCACCAGTAGGGATAATTTAGAATGCCATTAAATACAGAGGTAGTCATTGAGCCTAATTCATCATTAGCTAAATGTTTTAGAATGCTAAACACTGTAGCACAAGGGGACGTTTCAATAAGAACAGCAGGTTCATCACTTTCTAACCAAACACTGACCACTATTTTTTCTATCCAGCCTGTCTTGAAGCAGGATGTGGTACATTGAATGCGATGAAGACCACATTACTTGCAGCGATGCCACAGGTAATACAGTTCGCCGAAGCTCGATAGATCTCACATGCTGCCTGTTGCAGATGCTAATTGGAGTAAAACCAGACTGGAAACAAGCAGCTTGACTGAGTTCAGGGGGTACTTGTTTTGTTGTCTGGGCCCCTTGTAGTGAACTATTCAAGACTGTAGAAACTACAGAGTCAGTCATGTTGTTTCCAGATGAACACAGCAGGTGTATTGCAGCAAATAGAGTATTTAGTAAGTGTGTTGATAGAGACCTGATATGTAGATTTGAACAAAAAAGAGAGTAACATACATTTAGCTGCCACTGTACGAGTTAAACAGTCAAATACAAAAGCTATTCAATAACCTCTGCTCTCAAGAAGGTTGTTATTTTTGTTTTATTTATTATTATTTTCTATCTAGAGGGGTTCATTCAACTTTATGGCCATTTTGGCGGCTATTTGTGTTGCCGTTGACTTGTATTGCATTATACTCAGGGTGCAAACTACAGGCCAGCCAGGAGGGAGCTTGGCTTCTTTTAACAAGACATGAGACATGAGAGTTCTTAAATTCTGGATATCCAACATGCTGTTTTTGCCATGCATCTCTATCTTTCTGTAACTTCACTATGGATGCTGTATGCTATGCTTGATAACCACTGAAATGCAGCTGTGCAATATCATAAACTTTACTCTCTGACTGTACTTATGGTGCTTTTCTGGTCTTCTGACCACTTAAAGTGCTTTACACTACAAGTCAGCGTTCATCCATTCACAACAAAGAAAACTGAAGAAACTCAGGAATCTAACACATTCACACACTGATGACGCAGCATCAGGAGCAGTTTGGGGTTCAGTGTCCTGCCCAAGGACACTTTAGCATGGGATCAATCTGCCAATCGTCTTTTAGGTGGTCTACCTGCTGTACCTCTGAGCCACAGCCACATTAGTGAGTAGTAAGTAGGTCTTGAGTTGCAGCCCCCCTCCAAAATTTAAATTTCTCCAAAGATGTATTAGAATTGTTCTAGATGTGTCTCTAATATCTAAGTCTACCCTTACTGATGCAAACAAGATGAAAAAGGCATCATGAACAATCATCACTGCAATAAATACAGTAAAGTTGATTTCTAGGAAATAATTCAGAGCTGTTGTTTTATAGTGAATAAGATGTAGCTCAGTATACTGGTCTCTGTGAAGTGAATGACAGCAAGAGTAAACATGGGCACTTTGTTCAGCTGAAAGAAGACATCGGCAGGCTGTTGAAACTGTCATGAGTTTACTTTAACCACTCACCCTCAGTGACACTGTTGGGTTCATGGATGAGCAGCTGCAGTTTCATGACCAGTGTGGCTGCCTGTGTATCGGCCTTACCCAGTGCACGGCTCTGCATCACCTGGAAGGTGCCTTTCACCCAGTCTTTTACATTAAAATGATTATCTAGGAATGTGAACAAATTTATCTGGCCTCTTCCCTCCTTCACAAGAACAAAGAGCTGGGTGGTGCTCAGTCATACTCTTCAGCTGCCATGCAGTCTGTTTCATTCACTTGAAGTTTAGCTAGTTTTCCTTCATCTTCACCACCTGCAATTAAGAGATGTTTGATTCTACTGTTGTTTTTGCAGTTAACAGTTGTAAATTGGGTGCACAATTGAGGTAATGTGGATCCCGGAAACCTGAAGGCACCCACAGCTGTTAATGCTGACCATGGTGATGACTGGCATTGCTGTGGGGCTCCTCCTGGCCACTGGGATGGTCTCCTGTTTGTTGTCCACAAGTGAGGGCTGTCACAGTGCGGTGTGTTAGTTTGGCAAGGAGGACCTCTGGGATAATGGTGTTGAATGCCAAGCTAATGGCCACAATAACGGTGATTGCATAAATGTGTGTCCCTGTGGAGCCAAGGTGTTGCAGGATGTCGTGCAATTGCATGTTGATTGCATCACTGGGACCTGGTCAGTGCCAATTAGGAGCAATGGCATTCATAACACTTTGGACTGGGCTGCTCTCATATGTGGAAATCTGACCAAAATCATTTGTGGAACAGGCAAGCAGAGTCGCAGTCCTACACTTAATTTAATAAAAAGTTATGAGAAGAGGATCATCAACATCACCACTGCAACAGTACAACAAGGTAGAAGAATGATATGCAGATTTGCAGACATCAGATTGTTGCCATCTGGTGCATAATATTGATTTATTTTGTCTTGAGATCATAATAGTTTTGTTATTTCATCATTATTGCATTGAACTGCCTTCTGTCAGAATGTGTATAAACCAAATGAGTGTTTCACCACACCCTCAACCTTCCTCCGCCATACAGTATTCAAACTAAACATATTCCACTGTACAATTAATACATCTCCAATAACGTTTGAATTTCTAATTGCAGCTCCACACACCAGTGGTCCTGGAAGTAATTCCATTGACATTTAAGCCAATGTCCCAATATGCCTCTTAAGACTCTTTAGCTGAACCAGAGTGCTGCACCATCTGTACTGACAAGAACTAGGAAAAGAGATCACATCTCTCCAAAAGCAAAATGAGAGACAGAGCCTTCAGCTTCCAAGCTCCTCTCTTGTGGAACCAGCTCCTAGTGTAGTCTTAAAACCTCCAAGTGTGCTACTGTATGTTCTCTTTCCACTGCCTCTCTGTCTCTCTTTCTCTCTTTCTGGTAGAGCCAAGCTTTGCTCAATGTTTCGGCCTATTAAAAGGAAGTTTTTCTTTGCCTCTGTCTCCGAGTGCTCAGGAATGTTGTGCCTCTATATATAAAATCACAAACCTGCTTTGTCAGCATGTTTCTGACCTGATTGTACAAAAGTCTGTAGACCTTCTTGTTGGCCTGAAAAAGCTGCCTGAGTTTAAATAAGACTTGTTTTTGTGCTATGTGCAGAAATCTTCACAATTGCTCATATAAGATATCACAGTATTAGAGTTCATCCAGCTCTGTAGCTGCAGCCTCAAAAACACTCAGTCAGTGCAATCAAAGCTTGTGGACTTTAGGTTCTGACTGTAAGTCAGGCAAAGATGAAACAGACAATGTCCAGAAAGTCCTAGAGCTGCACTGGGGACAGGGGGATAGGTGTCCATATGACGTAGCACTGATTCAGTGTACTTTTATCCCTGCTAGGACACATTCTATTTTGTCAGTTCAAAGCAATCAGCAGAAAGTCTGAACGTCTGTGCTCTGTTGATGTTATCTGGTCAGTTACATGTTGTAACACATCACTAACATTGGTCTGAAGAAGGACGTAATCACCAACCTCAACAGCAGACAAGAACTCCCTTAGTGAATGAAACCATTTCCAATCAATGAAAATCATATTTAAGAGAGGAAACCATGTTTTATACAACACATCAATCAAACATTTGTTCATTTAGAAGTAGATTTTTCCTTCCTTGATTTTCCTGATTGCTTCACTATGTGGTCTGTTAGGAGGAGCTGGAACACTGGCAGGATGAAGGGAACGTATTCAGGAAATGTTCATGAAGCCAGGTTGGTGAAACACAGGGCATTCACTCAGTTGAGAACCAACAGTTCACTAAGTTTAGTATATGGTGATACAAATTGCTTGGAAAAGACTCACAGTTACCACCTCATTTCACCATAGTGTGTCCTAGGACTTACTCCGCCCAAAATCTCTCAGAGTCAGTATTTTAGGTTAATTAAAAGTAGTGAAAATGTAAATATTTCCAAAGGTTTATGACATAATATTAGTTGGTGAATCAGGTGGGCAGGTCCTACGGTGCAATAACACAAGTTTTGCACTTACTGAAAAGTGTGTGTTTGAGAATGTGGACTACTCAGTTCATTTAGCTGGGAGTAGGGTGAGACCACTACAGTGACTTAATGCCCAAGTAGTTTTGCTCTAAGTGACAGCTGGAGAGCACTTTAAGGTCCCCACATGGACCCATACAATATTAATGTTGTCTTAGTAAGCAACCGAACACATGAAAAATACAGCTGTCACTGCCTCAACAGCCCTGTGGGATTTACATATAGGTCAGTGTGGAGGTGGCCACGCCTAAAACCCAAAGTACTCTCCAGCTACCTCCATACAGTGCACAATCTAGAGTGCCTTTTTGATTTGTTGTATTTAGATGAATTCAGATGCTGATTTTTTTTAGATCATTTCATACTTGTTGGTAACAAGTGTTTATATGATACAACTTGAGCAATCTTTGTATTCAATTACAAGAAACTGTTGTATATACATTAACATTCCAGCTCAACTCACCACCAGTGTTGTGCAGGTTACTGAATCTAATTGGTCACAGTTACAAGTAATTCTCTTAAAAGTAATTGAATTACTTTGCATATTAAGATGATTTGGTCCAGTGGAAACTTGCATTACTTGTTTCTGTCAGCTTTAGTTATCCTTCTAATGCACATATAGCTATGTTATTTTACTGATGCTGTAGCATAGTGTGGGACAAGACAACTGTTAGATTTTTATCAGCATGCATATTATCACTGTAGTTATTAAGGGCAGCAATATAGTATCCCTGTAAGCTCCACTTGCCATATAATGCTGGAACATTGAGCTGTGCTGATTAGAATGAGCTATTTTGTTATTTTAGAAGTCATCAGTCATCAGTTAGTCACTGCTGAATACAATTAAACAAACCATTTCTTATCAAGCTGCCACAGAACAAGACAAAGAAACAGGAAAAGCAATGATGGTACAAGCAAAGAGCATTCCCAAGACCTTTTGCCAAGACATTGCTCAGCAACACAGTGAAGACACTGGTTTTGCATTTCCATTTGCCGTTATGAAGTGGAAGAACATCACTCGATCATCAGTTGACCATGCACAGGCACACAAAAGAGGTAGTCAAAGAACTGAGGACAACCCAAGTGTGGAGTGTTTTTACACAGCTGTATTCATACTTTTACCACAACAAAGTATCTAAGTCCTTCTTCCACCACTGAAAACCCATCCTTGGTTAAAAACAAATAATGTGTTCCTTTGGTGGGAGGCAATTGAATTGATGGTAGCTGAACAGCAGTGGCAGAAAAGAAATCAAGAGACAGCATTTAGAATACTGTCATCAGTGAATACCTAATATTAATATAGCAATATGCTGAGTATGACTTGCCTGTTGCACTGATGGAATTAGTGCTGTGGACAGTACACAGCACTATATGAGGCTAACATAGACTATACTAATTAAACCTCTTTTCAATCATTTATCATCAACCATCATTTAGTAGTTCAGCTACTATTTGAGACTCACCCCCTTAATGAGTAATGACTTTATTTGTGAATGTTCTGTTATTAGAATGTGTTGCTTTGTTTGTTTCACATGAGCTTTAATCAGTCTCAATCATCTGCTGACTGTATCTGTTTGGCGAACGTTCTCTCTCTTACCACACCACAACAGCCCGATTTAGTTGTGTCGCCTGAAGCTGCTTCTTTTCACTTAACACAGTTTATGAGTCCATGGTCTTATACATTGTTTGATTAACCCAAATAAAAATGATTTCAACTAGAAAACGCTTCTTTATCCCACTTTCTTATTCACTGAGCATAAAAGAAAACACAAACCATCCACTGCAGCCTTGATGAAGAGTTTCCTCTGTCATGGTGGTTCCCCACACCTCTTCTGTCAGCAGTTTGAGATGGTAGTCCCCAGTGGACCGAGAGGTTGTCTCAACACAAATTCAAACAATAACAATATTAATGTTTGCATTGAATGGCTGGAATGATGGATGGATAAAATATGTATCTTACAAAGCGCCCTAATACAGAAACACTAACAAATATATCAATAAAATACAGATGGTGTGGAGCACTGCTCCTCCCTTGGTGACATTACAACTGTTGTTCATACCTTTGTGGTTGTTTACCTGAGTGCTGTGGCAGTTGTGTGTTTCTTTTTCAAGACGACATTTACAGATCCAGAAATCATGGCCTCATAACTAGTGATGGCTGTCAGGATTTGAGTACAATCCTTGCATTCAGCCTCATAATGTGGAGCCCTGTTCAATGAACTGCGCAACATTTTAGGTTAGCCAGAGTCATAAAAGTTAAAGTTAATATCGCTTTAATAAATCAGGGCACTGTATAACCACTGATGGGTGTAATTCCATAAATGTGTGATGACATTAGAAATATACAGTAGATCATCATATATAGTATAAAAGTGTAACACATTTTTCACATTTTCCTTATGAAACAGTGAGGAATTTGTTATATTCTAAAATGTATTCTATCTAGCTCTCTGACATAAAAATGCTCACAACTCCTAAAAATCTATAATGTTAGCAGCGACAGGCCAAATAACCACTGGTATTTACCTTGATTAGTGTTAGACTATGTTAAAACAGCAACATGAACCAGGTTGAGAGCAGCGGCGGTAACCTGCACATGAGGCATTTAGGAACATTGGTAAATTCTAGCATCTTTGGACAATCTGCATGGAAAGTATTAAGAGGACATTTGTAATTAATGTTCATTTGTACGTAATATTCACAAACCATTATTAAGGTAAAGGTTTGAAATAATCAGTATGTTGTTTTGAGCTGGTCAGACATGCACAAACACACACACACACTAAGCAGAACCTTTAACAAACCACCTTGTTGCAGGTAACACACATTATGAGTGGGACTATTGTTTGGATCAGTCAGCCGAATTCATGTTCTGCTCCTCAGCAGTTCCATGTTTGCATGCAGTAATCAAACTTACAACTCCTAAAATAGGATGCTAGTTATCTGTATAAACATGAGTACAGTTTTCCAGTGCCTGTGGGAGACTGGAGAGGAGAACTCATCCAACCAGCTCAACCATCTCAGACAAACAGCGGGGAGTCGCGGTTCTGGGAAAATGTGAGGCATCAGTAGTCACATCACATCACTGTGTTCCAACTGCAATTTTCAGCCGCTGAGTGTCGGAGAGTGCAAACACAGAGAGGTAGGGGGAAAATTACAGTAGTCACCTCTGTGATGCAGCTTGTCTAATGGCATGGTGTGGAGGCAGCAGACACACCCGCACAATAACCCAGCAGAGGGAGGAAAACTGCTACATGGGATTCATGAAACAATAAAGTCAGAATTACATTTTAACCAGCAATGAATGACAAGTAGACGAAAGGCTGAAAACAATCATTATCATCTTCATGGTTACACTGTCTAAAACAATAATGAGTCTGTGGGATAAAGCAAAACAGAGCAGATACTGTCAGAGGCATTTTAAGTGGAAGAAATGTTGGCTACTAGAAGAACT
This sequence comes from Datnioides undecimradiatus, assembly GCA_008933995.1. Taxonomy (NCBI): domain Eukaryota; kingdom Metazoa; phylum Chordata; class Actinopteri; order Lobotiformes; family Datnioididae; genus Datnioides; species Datnioides undecimradiatus. The sequence continues at coordinate 38,393,787 of WARS01000046.1, forward strand.
ATAAATAATATGTTCTTTATTAGACAGCAAATAATTGGAAACTGCATTTAATGCTGCATTAACTATAATTAGACACTATTATAATATTAGGAGATCCTAAAATTAAATACTATTTTGCAGAATCTTATTCCAGTTAGAAATAAAATACAATGCATGCATATCAGACCCAATGCAGTGAGCAGTGAGATGCTACCCTTACTTTGAAATCATGCTGTAATTAGACACTACATTTAATGCTACCAACATGGGCCTACGATAGATCAATTAGGCAACACAAGCTGTAATTAGATGAATGTAATGCCATTTCATATCGGACATTACCTTCATTATTGTAATCAGGCTAAACACAGGGAGCTCAGAGGATAATACACTTATTGGGCCTTTATTTAACATAGTTTCACCTTCTTACGGTCTGTTGCTCATTATAAGAAAACTGTAAAGTGAAGTAGAGTGGAGTCACATCAGGTCCCTGCATCATGTCTCTCACAGCCTCAGGGTTCCCAGGTCTTTGAAGGTAGTGATGCATTGCCTGTTACATGCATCCTTGTTGCAGTTAAATCAGTCACATCATCAAATGCCATTCCTCACTGTTAGACCCTTATTGGACTTTGTTGGAGGGTAACTTGCGGCACTGTACAACATTATCAGCAGGCAGCATGGGAATAAATCAACTCAGTGCGCTCAGTGTGTTTTAAAATACTGGACACTGCAAGGCACAAATTGGACATAAAGAGTGAACTGGGGAGAGAGATATCTGAGAAAAGGCTTGAGTGTGACATGAAAAATGAAACGGGAGCAGGTTTTAATAACATGGATGTTTGTTGCAGTGAGAGATGACAGATTATCCGGTTTAAAATAAAACAACTCATTCAACTAATTCACAGCTTCCATGGCTTTGAGCTTAACAGTAATATTTAATATGATAAAGTTGACTGCGAGTAAACTACTCAGTTGTTAAAAACAAATATTGGCAGCTGAGCTGAGCAGCTCTGTGTGTGAGACCCATTACATTATGTGACACACATGTTATGAGTTGTATGTGTACGGAACGAACCGTCGTACGATTCACTCTGTGGGCGTCAAAGCTGTAACCTCTGCACACAAAGCTCCAGCACTGCTAAAGATTACAGAATGACAATATTTTCTAACTCTTTCTAACTCTTTGTTCTGTTCACTTCACTTTAATTCACTTTAACTCGTGTAGTGACAAATCTGCAGTCATATGTCATTTCCTGTGGGCAGGAAATGAAACAAAGTCAGTCTCTGCATCTTTTCAACAGTGTTATACAACTGTAAACTTGTGAGTGCATCACAACACACAGCACACACACACACATACTCTGCAGTCATACTCAGTTATGATTTAAATTAGTAGAACAGAATAAAAAAACATTTTTACCTGCATCTTTATGCTGGGGTTGGGTTCAGAATATATCATAATTAAAACTGAAGCTTTTCCCTTTTTTAACTTTATTTGATGGCGTCATCTCACTGTCATTCAGCGCGTAACTTTTATATTATGACTCATTGTTTGGGTGGATCTGAGTAATGAGTGTTTAACACGTATCAGGTAATTCAGGGCAAAACCTATAAATACTACAGTTGCGCTTCTGTGTGATAGTGAAAATAGTTTCAGTACATGAGAAACGGACCTGAGAGTTAGTCACTTCAAAGTTTTCCTTCCATTCTTCATTTTCATGTGTGTGTTGGCACTGACTTCTTTCATATGACCCTCAGTTTGCTGAATTCTGGCTAAGGCTCTGAGCCTGCAGCAAAGTTTCTTCTATGGAACTATTTTCGGCACAAACATCACCAGCACACCAAACCAACCAGGCAAATGTAAAGATGTATGTTTTTGTTGTTGTTTGGCAGCTTACAAAATAAATATTAATCGTCTGCTTCAAAATAAATATGAAGCCACAGTTGTAGCTGCTGAAATCAACAGTCGCTAACTGACCCTTTTACTTCTATACAACAATATTAAATATATAAATTAGAATTTGTTGCACTCTAAAAAAAATTGTACAGCTTGAAATCTTGGTTTCATATGCAAAAAGTGTTCACTCTGTGGTAAAACACATGTAATATATTCATTCAAAGTGTCTGTGATACAAAAGAATGACATTTCTGTATGTTTAAGGAAAGGCTTTGGAAATGCTTTTATTGGACTAATCATGAATAATGTAGGTCAAAAGCAGTGTCTGGCAAAGAAATAAAAGCAGCTAATTACTGTTACATAGACAATAATGTGCTGTCACAGGTATTACAGTTTCAACCGTACAAACGTTACCTGACTGTGCTGACTGTTAAGTTTGCAGCAGAGTAGCAGAGACTTAACTTGAATAGACTGTGGACGCCATCTGCGATCTACTGCATATTGTCTCCTCTGCAGATCAATGAGGCTCATAATAGGAGTTGGTCTTCACTGCTGTGATAACTGGATGGAATAATTACACTGGAGAGAACGATCATAACAAGAAAGGAGGAATGCATTCCATTACAAGTTGTGTTTGTATTGATGTATATCGTAAAAGTCAGATCAAAGCAGCGGAGGAGATGAGTGATGGAGGTAGTAGCAATATAACAAGGCATGCAAATATATCAGGATGCCAAGCAGCCGGCGATGTTAAACTGGGTTGGAATAATGCTGCAGCCACATACAGAGGAGAAACAGTTCAGGGGTTTGTTTTTGAACTTGCATTGCCCTTTAGTTCCTGTTGGTTATTGTGGTTTGCTGCAACCATTATGATGAAGGGTTCTTATGTATGCATTTTAACTAAAACCTATAACCTTAGAGGTTTTCTTGTGCACAAAAAGCAAGATTTTTAAATGTTGCGTTATTTACATGTTTATTAGCCTGCAGGCCTCTTCATGTCTGCCTTGGTGGTGCATTGCTATGTTTATGTTAGTGCCAAAGCTTCAATCTTTGGAATGGTATGGAACCAGCAGCTGGAGTGCATATCACCTCACCCACATGCTGCCGCTCATGCATCTGCAACTTTGTGTGAGTGTGTGTGTGTCTGTGTGTGTGTGTTTGTGTGTGTGCGTGTGTGTGTGTGTGTGTGTGCATGATTCTGACTAAATGGTGACACAATTGTAAAAACGCTGCCATAGTGCTACTAGCCTTCACAATAATTCCATTATAAATCATTGAATTATAACAATCCATTTCAGACAATGGCATTATGATATATAATTATTACTGCTAACATTACTGATTCATTACTGTATCATGCACTAATTATACCTACTCCATGTAGTTTCTGAGAGTTTGATCTTGAACAATGCACTGCATTTTAGAAACAGTAATGTTCTTTTAATCATCTTGGTCTTCAATGAAACTTGTATCTACTGATGTGGGATCAGTGCAGGGTACTAAAAGCAGCAGATAGGAGCAGATAAACCTGTTTTATGGAGCATACAGCGTCTTACATAAGCACATCACTTGAGTGTGTTTTGTCACTCTTACTGAAAGTTGTACTGAAAGTGTTTGTATCTTTAAACTCTTTGGTCTTGGACTAGACTAGTTTCTGGTAGACTACTGTCTCCTGGAAATGACGTTTGTACGTGACTAAGTTGTTTTCGTACTCATCTGAAGTAACAAACATAATTGCAGCATTAATAATGTGCAGAGACATTTCTTTTAGTGGATGGACGTCTACATTCATGTGTAGTGCTGGAGTCACAGGGAGGCGGACACGGTGGATGGTCAGGGTGGATGGTCCAGGGTTCAGGTCCCAACTACTGTCTGTGGTTGGGTTTATGCAACACCAGCAACAATTGAAATTCAGTTAAGTGTTCTCAAAAAGTCAGTTGATGCTTTTGCTGCCAGTTGAATAGATTTGGGTTTGAGAACTAACTGCCTACAGTAACGTGTCTTTTTCCAATCCCAGCTGTTTCCCAGCTCTCTTTTCAATCAGAAGGTATTATGATTTCGGTTTATCTTTTTTTTGTTTGCAACTTATTTGTCTACTTTGTCATGGTTTTGATTTGAGTTCCTTGTTTTGTTGCTCATTTCCTGTTTTATTTTGAAAAGTTCTTTCCCTTGTGTGTCTCTGTGTACTTTCCTGTCTTTGATTTGATTTCCTGTTCATTGGTTTCACCTGTAAATCGTTTGCCTGCACTCCCCAGTCTGTTTAAGTTGTGTCACTTCCTTTGTTCTTCGTTGGTCCGTTGTGTGTTTGTTAGATGTTAGATTGTGTTAGATGTGCTTTGTTATTTCTTTGTGGCTCTTCCTTGTGTTTCCTCGTGATCCTTGGATTTTGTGTTTTTTTGGATTTCTCCCTTTTTGGAATTGTTCGCCTTTCCCTGGACCTGGTTTTTGACCCTTCCTGCCTTTTGACCATCCGTAAGCATAATCCCCCCAAATAAACTGTTGAACTCTGTGCTCATTGTGTGTCTGCATTTGGGTCCACCTTCTCAAGTTCCTCCATGTGGCACAATCTCCTTGACAACTTTCTGGAAAAAGAGTTCAACCATGCCTGATAATCCAACCCATGAACACTTCATTCAGTTTGTATAATCTTTTGTTTTGACACTGTTCCACGAAAGGTGAGTGTCTTCACGTCAGAGCAGCATTATGTTCCATTTACTGTCAAACACATGACAGTAAGTGGGGGGAAATGAAATAATCCACCAGGAAAAAAATCACTCAAAACTTACATTAAGGCAGTAAAATGCATATTTTAAAGCAGTAAGAGGAAAAAAAAGTTACTAATTAAATCACGCTCAGGTAGATTCCAAAATGTATGTAAATGTAAATAACGCTGACAAAGGTTCAAACTAAATTTGTAATGTAACTTGTCTTCATCTGTACCTGTGGCCTTGACTGCAGGAAGAACCAAGGTTTTAAACAGGCTTTTATTTCTTCCTCTTTGGTGTGTTTATAGATGCCCGCAAATTCTCTGATCTGTTTATGTGCAATTAATGCAAACTCAACACTCCCACCATGCTTACCTGTTGTCTAAATAAGTTCAGGATAATAGATTCAATCAAATTAGTTCAAGTTCAGTCATTACCACCACAGTCTTGTCACACACACCCCTCTGCTTTTCATTTGTTAAGTAATTACAATACCCTGTTATGACTCCTTATTGAACTTTCAGCACAAAAACTTCAGTGCCTCCATGCCTTGGTGCTCTTGAGCAATGCACAGAACCTCTAAAGTAGCACAAACAATCCCAAGAGGGATTAAAAAGGTTGTAATAAATAATAAAATAATAAATAATAAAGTAGTCTTCTGCTCCTTGTAGGCTTTTCATTTTAAATATCTGGAGGTAACACAGATTTTCTCTCCCTGTGACTTAACACTGCATAAAAAGACTCAAAACAAGTGACAGTAATTCATTTGGAGTACCTATCAAATTAACACTTTACAAAGTAGAAGAAGGAATTCCACTCATCTTCAATCTTTGTTACCCTATTATTTATTTTTTATTACTACTTAGCCATTACATAAATACTGCCAATAAAATGTAATATGTGTTTGTGTGTGTGTGTGTGTGTGTGTGTATATATATATATATATACAGTAAATAAATACATATAGTGCACTACAGAGAGAATAATGTATCCCTTTTAGTCATTCAAGCTATCAAATCCAGACAAACAACACTTCCCAGTACTTAACGGGCTAGTTTTGACACCATGACGGACTGTGATGTTCACAGTCTCTTAGATTTCCAATTTCGAATCTTGTAGCCTGAATTATTCCTGCCCTTCAAATGCCAAGCACCTTCCTGTGATGCAAGACTCCAACCAAGGCTTCATTCACACCCACTACCTCCAAATCACCATGCTGTCACACCTGAAACCATGGCAACAGGCATTACAGTCTCCCAACACACTCAAGCAGTTACATGTGTGACTCATTAAAATGCATTTGCGTGCACATTAACATTCCTGTTTTTGGGGGATTATTCAGTGCTTCCTTCATGGGTTGGCAGGTAGAAATACCTTAGCAACGTATAAATAATGTGTTTGAAATCAGCAGCATACAAAAATTCAAGAATTATTTTGAAAGTCATAATTTCATGGTTTGATGGTGGTTTTATGAGATAAAGGCGTAGTGTTACACAAAATAAGTAATATGACTTCAAAAAGATTCTAATATCATTTCATTATGGTTTCACATGTACACATAGACAAGTGGCTCATGTGACTGATTCCATACTTTCCTGTATTTGCATGTACTAACATTGCATGTACACCGAATGAATGAACCGTCCCTGGCTGGCTGTCACCAGGAAATGTTTCAGATTTTGCACAATGTCAACCACTGAAGAGCTTACACTGTTTATTGTGATGTCAAGATTAAAGCAAAGAAGCAAGAATCTGTTTCTTTACAAAGTGCATCACTGTTGTTTCTGCTTTAAAGCTGCTGATCTTACTCCACATTTAATGGGATTATGTATGCTTACATACTTCAGGTGTCCTTGATTAATCTTTCTGAAGATGTGCACTATCAGTGCTTTTAAGTACTGCCACTTATGCAACATGGCATGCATGCATCAAAGTGATGTATGCTACTATTAGGAGCAATCAAATGTAGGCATAGATTTGATTTTCACTGCTATGCCGATAACACCCAGTTCTATATTGAAGTTTATCCCTGTGACGTGAGCCCCTATTACTCCTTTACAGCAATGCACTGGTCACAGGTCTCCCTAAAAACTCTGTAAATCAGCCCCAGCTCATTCAGAAGATGGCTGATTTTTACTAGAACAAGGTGTAATGGGAGCCGTTACTGTTTTTTACAGGACCACGCTCTTCATGTTTGTCAAGTCCTGCAAAGACACCTAGAAAACAAGTCATCAGTTGTAGCTGAGAAGTATGAATTCCACACCAGTTCTGTGATCTTATTAGGATACATACTTGAAAATGAGCAAATTAAGACAGATAATGAAAAGGTGAGGGCAGTCTCTGTAAAACACTTACAGAGGTTGTATGTTTTGCTAACTTTTACTTTTGCTTCATTGGAGTCAAGTTGCACTACACCTTCACCAACTTACCTTCCCATCCATTTCTTCTTTTTGGCCCCTGAAGCTGTGGATACATTTACTGAACTCAAGAAATGCTTTATTACGGTGTCATAGTACAGCTTGTTGCTTACTGTGAGTTCATCGTGGAGGTGGATGCATCAGACACTTGAGACTGAGACTGAGACTGTGTCTCTGTGGTTTCTTTTCTTATTGTCTTTCCGCTGCTAAACACAACTAAGATGTATGTGATTGAGAGTTAGTGACAGTAAACCTGGCTCTTGAAGAATGGAGACAATGGCTGGAATAGTAAATGGTAAATGGCCTGTATTTACTGTGTATAGCGCTTTTCTACTCATCTGACCACTCAAAGTTCAGTGCCTTGCCCAAGGACACTTTGGCATGCATTCAAGAGAAGCCTGGGAACTACCGATCCTCTGATAGGTGGATGATCCGCTCTACCTCTGAGCCACAGGCTCTGGAAGGGGCAGAACATTTATCCATTGTGTGAACCTATCATAAAAACTCAAGTCCTCCAGTGGCGGCACACCATGTTACTCATCTGTCTACCAGCACAGGAAAGAGCAAATCATGGCCCAGCGTCTGAGAGGACACTTTTAGTTGTCCACTGATGCCAGAGCATGTCTGTGCGCCTGTTTTATCTGTATTAAAGTAAAGCCTCCCATCAGCCACTTGCTGGTTTTCTCCACCCCCCAAATCATCCCCATCCATGGTCCCACATCACACTGGACTTCCTCTCTAGCCTACTTCGCACACAAGGTTACGTAGTTAACCTAGTAGATCGTTCCTTCTCCTTGGTAGCTCTCTGCAAACTCAATTAAAACCTCCAGCTCTTATGGATGTGGGGCTGCATATTCATACACCTGCCATCCATCACTTCATCAAGCCAGCAGTATGCAAACCTCAGTTCTTCATCAATCTTTGCCAGGTTGTTGGTTCAGTTAGTTCGGTGATAAACGGTATCAACCACTTAGTAATACACATATATGTGTGTGTGTGTATATATATATATATATATATATATATATATGTATGTGTGTATTTAGAATATCTCTTTGTGAGTTTAATTGAACTAACCTTTGCACTCCTTTGCCTCACAGTCTCCTTGTTACCTTTGTCCTTCTTCCACTACTGTACTTCTATCATGCATGCCACAAAGCACACCATCTCAAATCCATATCTACAATGAATCCCATCCTGTCTCTGGCACTATCAGCCTCCTGACTCTGCTGCCAGCTACTCCACCCTCATTCGACATTCGTAAGTCTGTTTGCAGTTTTAAAAAAACAAAACTACATCAATATTGTTGCTTTTAATGCCTCTCTTCTCTGAAAATGCATGTTGATGCTTTAACACTGTGTTAAAGTATTACTAGATTTTACATATATAAATACATACGTTATTATAAAAAAAGGTCTCTGCTCATTTACACTTTTGTGTTTTCTTTAGCCGATAAATGCCCTTAACTCACTGACACATTGTTTTATTAAGATGCTCACTGTGCCCATGTAAACTGGTGTTATGAGTTATTAGACTGTGAAAGCTGAACAACACTGTGTAAAATTGTGTTTCAGTGTGTGATGAATCAAACATCATAGGTGTATGTAATACGTTATTAATATGCTATGGGTGTATTTGTATTCTTTCCATTCTGTCCTCTGTTTAACTCCTTTTTGTTCTTTTTGACAACACTCCCTCACAGAGGAGATGGAGACTTACATTAAACAGGATTAAATGCCTCCAGAGTACATTATACAAAGGCTGATCCATCCACTGGAGTCTCACAAGATTAATTTGGGTTCAATAATAATTCCAAACGTCACTAAATGACTCACACAATGTGAGCGCAGGACAGTATTGACAAGGGGGATGTTTAATTATGATAAGCAAGGAAAATCAAATTTATCATTTTAGAATTTTAATTGATTAATTCAAATCATCCCCTGCTTTACTGTCGAAGATAGAGAATGAGTACTGAAAGGAATATTGGGAGGGTTATGAAATGAAGCTCTTGCATTTGAAATGAATGATGTATTAGTTTAGAGGAGATTGGAAAGACTCCTTTTGTCCTCATACAGTCACAGTTACCAGCAGTGATTATACAACCGTTTCCCTGACAATCCATCCTCCTTTCTTCCAAGTGCAGTGTTTGTGATTTGTATTTACTTTGTATAGCCTGCGGTAAATATAAAACGGCCATGATTTAACTCAAAGATAACATAATTCACAGACTGCGTTGACTTCAGTCAGCAAATATCCATGAAATTTAATAAAACATCACCTATAACTGGAACAAATCCCAAACTACAGATACAGATTTATTTTAGCATACACTTAAATGTAATAGTGTCCATTTTCTGAAAGCACATAAATGATGCATCCACTGTAAACAAAGACCAACAGTGTCCTGCTGTTCCTGGAGGAGTTCCTCATTATTGTGGATTTAGATCAGGGCTCAGTTTCCCAGGAGTTTATCTTCAAGGAAAACACTGACATTGTTGGAAACTTATCTCTGTACCACAACAGCGCTTACTTTAAACACATATTGTCTTCATTTCATTCCACTCATTTGGCGATGGTAAATAAGACTTACAATTTTAAACCCTGCCAGTACTCCCAGGAGGCTGCAATGTTCACAATGCCTCGCAGTAATTAATTGTTGGTTGGAACACACATTATACTGATGATTGTCAGATTTATACTTCATACATACTTCACCAGTGTGTAATGTATTTAGCAGTGGAGTCTGTTTAAATGATTATAAAATAGTTCATTTTGAAATCTCATGATAACGGTTGTGGAAAGCTCATGGACCATCCAAGAGTCATTCGATGGAAAATATAAGTATGCTCAGCGTGCTGTCCTTAGGCTAGACATTTTAGCCTAAACACATGAGGACAAGTCATAGAGGCCTGAACGCCATTTGGATTTAATCTGTGGGGATCATAAATATCCACAGTCAACTCCATAACCATTCAGAAGTTTCCAAATGACCACCATTGTCACGAAGCCTATGACTCTGAGACAGCTGCTCGCGCTGTTGACAGTCTTCCACAGTATGGCGTTCCAGTCGGTTGGTTACATGAAGAATGACAGAAGCATTTGTTTGTAAAGTGATACAGAAGAGAGCAAAAGGCTGTAGTTCATCCTTCAACATGACCCAACCTTTACACACCTGGTCAGCTGTTTAGTATAGAGTCACAACGACTGTCCTCTCCAGCCACATCTCCACTCTCCTTCTGCATTATTCTTTAAATGTCCTCCAGATGTCTCCAGAATTTTCTACTTCAGCTCCTGATCCTACCACTCCCCCGCAATCAACTCATTCTCCTCACCTGCATTTGCCCACCGAACTCCACACCTGGATCTGACTCAGACTCGTTCTTATCCTGGCCCTGAAGAAGCTCTTGGACAACTTCCCCAACAGTTCCAGCATCAGAAAGGTGTAAAGGAGGAGGTTTTAAATGCTGTTTAGTGATCAAAGAAGCATAAATATCCAACTTATTGGCAGCTTTTGAGATCCAATTTTCCAGATTAGACTCTACATTTAGAGTCTAGGGATTTATGAGCCTTTAATATGAATGAGTTCATCAAGAACACCATTTGACCACTTCTTGTAAAGGGCTGTGGGAAGCTTGTGATGGCTTGTTACAAAGTTATTATCTATCACATTATTTTAATGTCTTTTCAACACACATCAACATTATCGACCGAAATAAAACATTATATAACCTGACATTTAAACCCTTTCTCAGGTGTAGCTTATAAAACACTGAGAAATACTAAGGGAACTTATTTTAACTGGTTTTACTGTATCTTGCCTCTTGTTTCTCTGTCTGGACATTTGCTGATAGTTTTGATACGGTGGTTTTTAGCATTGGAACCTTGAAGTGCTTCAGAGTTGAAGTGAAGCAGTGAGGCAGTAGGGCTATCTAAAGAAAAAATAGACAGAAATGGCTGAAATTCAGATTCATTGTTAAGTTAAACAGAAAATAAGTGTGTGTTGATTCAATTATTTTTCTTAGCAGTCCTCCAAATCCAGCATGTTGGCGCTGTCACAGGACACACACTGGAATTTCAAACTATGCTGGTTGGACTCTCCCTGGAGCATCACATAAGAGGGAGATGTTTGTGTTTTAAACACTCCAAACTGAAGTTCATGTGCAGTTCTCCTCTTTTTAAGACACCAGGCTGTGGGCCAGATTTCACAATGTACAATTTCAAATCCTTTCTGACTTGCTTCTGCTTCCTCCTCTAAGACTGAGGCAGCATACATGCCATCTGTCTTGCTTGGCTGTTTTTATGTCATGTTGCCATACAGACCCTAAACAGAACTGTGACTCCAATCTGCTCTCGTTCTCAGGTCACACAGTTTTGTCCAACTCACCGGCGTCTCAATAGACACCCAAAAGGCATCTGGACAGTAATTCACCAGGTTTTCAATGGACTGTAATCTCGCAGCAACCGTTCTGGCCGTCCATTGACCCTTACGTTCCCCCATCCGCGGCAATAAAGGATGCTTTCAGCTTTGTGATTCCTTTTGGAGACCTGAGGCAAGGCACATTTTCTAGCCAAGTAATGGACTCTGTGGGATTTGCTTTTTATGATATCCCCAGTGATCCTTGACATAAAAACACAAGAGTCCTTTGACAATTTAACTGTTTAACAATACTGTGGGTTCATGTTATGGCAGTAAGCTTTAATCAATTTAAGCAATTTAGAGAAACTCAGCTTCTAGGAAAGCATTATCTGTCAGATTTGTAATCAGTACACAAAGACATATATTTAACCCTCCTGTTACCTTCAAATTTACTAACATCTTTTATCTTTGAGGTCAGTTTGACCCCAGCAGTTTAAACCTCCAGAAAATGATCATAATTACAATTGTTACCCAAGTTTATGTGTCAAAGACCTAAAATTAGAAAGAGATATCTTTTTGGTGTTTTAATGGCTTTATATTATTTCTAAGTAAATATTTGGTTATCTATAACATTTGGACTGAAAAACAATTTCTGTTATCAAGAATAGTAACATGTATTATGATCAGGGTCATAATAATTTGTAATAAATTATCACATGTAATGTTACGAACATTCAGTCCTTCAGCCATGTCAAGTACCACCTTCATGCCCTGATTCTTTTCAGGTGCTTCCCTGGGGGATTTACCAGTGTACACCTGCATATTCCAGGTATAGCTGGACTGCGCAACACATGCTGCCTGTATTTGGCCAGTTTACTCGACATGTATTGTCTGAAGGGACAGTGCCCAAAAATAAATATATCAAAACAGTCTCTACAGTGGGTTTGTACATGACCTGTGGACTGTGATCCCAGACCTTTGTCATCAAATTTACGGAGCAGCTAATTTAGCCGAATGTCATGTGTACTCAAATGAAAACAGATCACATCTGCACCCACTGGAGAGATGAAAGATTTACCTCCCAGCAGCCCTCTGCTGCTAAAGACTGATGATGAAACTTATGACACTAAAATATTTCAGCAAGTTAACTTGTGATATCGTTGATCAATAGTGGCCACTCCTTCGTTTGACATTTTCAGCTTAAATCAGCTGCTGCAGTTGTCAGGACGTCATTGTGCATGCTGGCAATACGCTCCTGCTCTGATAGACATTATGAGAAACATGTATAATACTTAAAAGTAAAACTTGTGATGATGGGCCGAATATCTGGAGATAGTAAAGCTAAACCCAATGGCCCCACTGGGCTTCCATAGTTCACAGTTTTACTTGTTGTGTTGCAAGTCTGTTTCAACAAGTTACATTAAATTAATATTAGTTTAAATTAATTGCGTGTAAACTAACAATGGCCAGTGGTCCAATCTATCTATCTATGCACCTATCTATCTATCAATCATATATATATCCTCTAATTTTATTTTGATGATTTGATGATTTATCTGATTGATTGTATGGTTTGAAAATCAACTAAGTGTGTAAAATATTGTAAAATAATGTATTAATTAAAATGCTGATATTTAGATGGGTGTATATGAACTTTCACTGTGACGGCATCACCACATTGAACAAACTTAGAAACTAAGCAATGTGGCCAACTCTGAATATTTGAATGTGCACTGTTTACTTTTCACATATTGGAAATAAAACAGACTTTATTTGCCAGCAGAGAGCTGAACAACATTCAGGCAATCAGCGCCTCACAGGAAGAAGACAGACACCATAGCAACAGCAGAAAGTTTGAGAAGTTGGGAGCTGAGAGCAGCAGCGGCGGCGGCGGCAGCAGCAGTGCTTGTGTTGAGTCGTTGGACTGGAACAGATATACGTTAATTGGAAGTAAATCTGACAGCTCTGGGGGAGAAATGAGGTACGGCAAAGAGAGGGGGGAAGCAACACCATCAGCAGACACCTAGACCCAGGAATGCATTAAGCAGTAAGCTCCCAGATCTGAAGAGGGTACTTCAAACATCTTGTCCTCATTATGTATTTATTGTTTGTATTATAGCCTGTATTTCTCCCCACTTTGTACATCAAGACTGGGGAAGAAGCAGGGGTTGCAGCCAAGGTCTGCATTCACAATTATTTCCAGAGAGGTTTTGTTTCTGAAAAAATAGTTATGAAGTTATTTTGTTTGCCTTAACTTTGAACTTCACAGACAGCTGGTGATTCTAATCAGGAACAAACAGAATAGAAGTGTGATGCTTTCAGACAGGAGAGGGACAGGAGAGGGGGGCGTGGTGGTGGTGGTGGGTGGGACGTGGGGTGGAGGCTGGAGCAGGGGAGGACAGGGACGCTGCCAAATGAAAGGGATGCTTTAGAGTTTTCAGGTCAGACTGGGTGTTTTTGAAGCTGACAGCTTCCCCTGCCATCTGAAAGAGCACGGTGGGAAGTCAGGGGAAAAATATGGGCTATGAAAGAGGGAGTGGGGCCTGCATTGAAGCCTGCTGCCAGGGAAGCTGAGATAAAAGCAGCCTGAGATAATACAGAAATATTAGAGGTGTGTGCATCTTATTTAGGAGGGAGGACTATTTATCAGATTATCACTACTAAAGGTAGCAGTGATCATCTCTCAGTGATTTTACAGGAGCAGGAAACAGATAAACAGATAATTCAAGCGAGAGTCTGCTCTGTTTAAGGATTAGTTATCACGGTAGACACCTCAGTAACAAGTCTACATGTCTAATGCCGCTCCTCAAGGCTGCAATGTGTATTGCATCCCACAAATCTAATTAGGCCAAACAAATATACTCATTATTTCGCTATTCTTGAAGCCTTAGCAGAAGTGAAGCTAAAAGAGACTTTAGAAAAGCTCAAACTGAAATCAGCCTAGTAAAGCATTTTCTGGACAACGGGAGGTTTGTTAGCTATCAAAGCAGTAAAATGTGCTAAAAGTTAGGTTGAAATTGCTATTGAAGCTCGTTATTCATATTAAATCATGTTTTAACCCATCATCAGGGCATGCAGAGGGCACCAGGCTGTGCAGCCATAAATCCACTGAGCTCCCTGACAGGTGCCGCCATTCTCTCAAACCTGACCTAACATTTCTTCAAGCCGCTTATAAATTCTGCTCTCGCCCAGTGAAAAGAGCAGATATTCTGCAGTCTCATATCCTTATGTATCTGCTTAGGCTAGCTACTGCACCTGCCATCCCCAGCTTGACAGGATGTTATTGACAAGATTGGTTCATGGACCCAAATGCACAACTCAAACAAAATTCCAAAATAAAGAGTTTTATTTAATAACAAAGTATAAACAGAAAATCACTCTTGCGAGAAAAATACAAAATCACAAATCCTATCCTAAACTACAAAATCAAAATCACTCTGAAGACGAAAAATGTGACACTGAAGAAGCAAAGTAACAAACAAAGAACAAAGCAAACAAAACGATAACCTGGCTTTAACAAGGGCTTGAACATGGACGTGACGAGAGCGCTAGTTCCTTGACATAGAGTACAAGACGAACTAGCACAGGACAGGGGAAACGCAGACAATATATACACACTGGGATTAAGGAAACAGGTGGAAACAATCAGGGCGGGGAAGCCAATCACACCGGTGGGAAACACAAGAGGAAGGGCAAGCCACCTGAAACGAAAGGGAAGTTAGTATTTTCAAAATAAAACAGGAAGGCACGAGACAACACAGACATGACAAGGGACTAAACGTGGCTGACTTGACCAGACATGACAGTTATAAGATACATTTCAGAATCAGAATCAGAATCTCTTTATTGGCCAAATGTACAATGTACACAGGAATTTTACCTGGTGTAACAGCGTCCCTTAATATTAAATAAGAAAACAATATATACAATTTTGAAAAATAAAAACTGGAATATATACAGTGATGCAATGAATATGGATCTGTATAAGTGAATACTGACTAAATACAGGCAAGAGATGGCAAGAGATGGCTGTTGCCGTGGATGGTGCATGCAGAGATGGGGGGTGTGTGCTACTGTTTTAAGTGTCTTTGGAAATGGTGGGGGGTAGGGATCTGGGAGGGTTTGTTCAGGAGGGAGATGGCTTGGGGAAAAAAACTGTTCAAGCGTCTGGTGGTTTTGGTCTTGATGGACCTGAACCTGCGACCTGATGGGAGAGTTGTGAACAGGGAGTGAGCTGGGTGTGATGGGTCCCCACTATCCTTCTAGCCCTCTGCCTGGATCTGACATCATGCAGAAACAATTTACTTTCCCAGGTTCCAGCATCAGCCAGCAACAACCGGCTAACTGCAATCTAAGTTACCTAGTGTGTTGTCATCACTGGTGGCAATGTGCTTGACCCAGCAATCATCTTCTACAGCGTCTTTACCCAGTGCCTGATTGGGTAAAGACGCTGTAGAAGATGATGACAAAGCGTACCCGTCTGTATACCAACACGCTTGTGCCAGTGTTCATTTCGTTTGACAAAAATTTTTCATCATAGTTTTAGTCAACAACCTTTTTTTCTCTGACAAAAACGAGACGATAACTAAATAAAAAATATGCTCAAAGACTAAAACTATGACGAAAGTTATTGACATTTTCGTCAACGAATAAAAACGAGACTAAAATACTTGACAAGGACGAAATCCAATTAGAACGACTTTAGATAGTGAAGCTGGACGACTTGGAAAGACACCCAATCAGAACAAACTCCAGAGAGCGGTAAGACGCTCATTGATGGTCGGTAGACTGCTACAAGGGTCATCGTATGCATGCACTCGCAGGTTTTTATGAACACCGCGATATGTCACTGCCGGGGAGAAAACGGATATAGATATATGGACACATTTCCAGTTTACCATTACTGAAAACAAGACGCTTTGCAAACCGTGTGGAGCTACTATCACCGGTAAAAACACAACGAACTTGAAGCGACACTTGCAAGCGAGTCATCCTGAAATCCATGCGAAGGTAAGCTAGTTAGCTCGTTAGCTAAAATCCTATGATTTTTAGTCGACTAAAACTAGACTAAAACTAAAATGATTTAGATAACTAAATTATGACTAAAACTAAAATGGCATTTTCATCAAAAGACTATGACTAAAACGAAATCAAAATTTGCTGTCAAAATTAACACTGGCTTGTGCATACAGTACATGCTTACCAGTCACCTCTGCAGAATCCTTAGTGCTTATTCAGGTTCTTTAAGCGAGAACAGCAGAACCGTTTCCACCAAATCCAGCCGTCCTGTTTGTGAAACCTTATCACCACCAAAGTGATCCGCTACCTTTGTTTGTTGCAAGCAGGGTAAAATGAATAGGGAGATGAAATAAACAGGACTGTATTCATTTAGTCGTTTAATCAAATTCAAATGAATCACTTAATCACGTGTTAACCATGCACTAAGCTTTTAAGTGAAAGCCTTTAAAGCCAAACCAAGTCTAGACATCAACACCGGTCAAGTACGAGCCTGTGAGCACGTACTGAAGTCCAGTCTGAGAAAAGTCATGACGCCATAATGTTGCCTCAGTGTCTCTGCCTCGGGTTTTTACTTTTAGTTTTATTTAATTATTTATTTTTGCTTCTTTTTTGAATCTGTCTTATTTAAATCAGTCAAAACCATTTGAACTAGCCATGATCTATTCTGCAGTCCTTCCTCATGGCACAGTTTAATGTCACCTTTAGTTTGCACTTATTTAGATAATATGATGTTAATTTATTGATGACAATGATGATATTGTGTCTTTTTACATTTGCAACAGTGAGACATGTGAATCCACAATGAAGATGAATATTTCAATAAATGCAGAATTATTCAATCATACATAAACCTGGCAATCAGAGTGTGGCAGTCAGTATGGGCTGGGAAATATCATCATCAACACTGAGTCTCACTCCCGGCGCATCGCCCCCCCCTTTATCTCACCTCCTGGTAATCAGATGTAAACTGGTGTCACAGGAAATGTGTTCCAGCACAGGTACTTCCCTCGTTTGGTTCATGTGAATATTTGATAGGAGATACATAAGTGGCCCAGTGTGTGTATTTGTTTAGCTGCCATGTGGTTACACACAGACAAACTCTCCACACATCCAGTCGCTGTTTGGCATGATACATCTGCCAGTTTGTTCTCACAAAAGTATGATTGTTTGACCAGTTTGAAATATTAATAGCAACACTCTCAGGCCCCAATTGAATTTTTTTTTTTCAAAAATGAAAGCGACATGCTGACCTGTTGTTGTGTATTGCAGCTGAGAAATGTTTTCAACAAAGTCAGTAAGAGATGGAAATAAAAATTAAGAAAATACAAATATTACCCAATTCATTAAAGGCAACAGTGGTAAATGAAACTAATTGATGGATTTATGTATTCAAACTTAATAGTAATGAATGTCCTATATTTAGACATTTATGTTACATTAACTATTATGTGCTGTGTTGTGGTGTTACTTGTCCAGTTGGAGACTTATCTATTCACCTTCATGCTTATAAAAGTACGATGATGACAGTCCTTTCACAGAAGCAGTATTTATGCCACTGAAGGAGAACCTCTTTAGGGCTAACATCTCTTGTAGACACTGAACCTCCTGCTAAACGAAACAAGACCAAGTTCCTTTTAGTTGAAAGACTTCTGTGCCCTCTCCAGCTTGATATGCTGAGGTTTAATGTGCAGATGTTTATATATACTGTGTCTATGTGCCTGTGGTCACACTGTGTGGAAGTGGACAACCTAGCCTTATTTGGCTTTTATCTCACAATGTCCTCAGGATGCTCTTGTAGTCATGGTGAATACAAAAGCACGTTCCATAAGATCCATGTTCTTCTAAGGTGTAATTAGAT
The DNA here is from genome assembly GCA_008933995.1 of Datnioides undecimradiatus. Classification (NCBI taxonomy): domain Eukaryota; kingdom Metazoa; phylum Chordata; class Actinopteri; order Lobotiformes; family Datnioididae; genus Datnioides; species Datnioides undecimradiatus. Next base: position 38,412,022 of record WARS01000046.1, read on the forward strand.
GATCACTCAACTTCAAACCAAAGACAGTGTGCGGTCCTGGAAAACTGGAAAACACACACTCCACACCGTGTTATTAATATAATTTCTGATTATTTTGAATTTTTCATTATTCAAAATAATGATGGTTATTTGATTACAGCTGAATTAGAATATTTCTGATTAATTTGCACTGTCTGATTCATCTGCATTAGCTGAAAAATAAAAAGAATTATTGAAATAAATCATTTTTATTTGTGTTTTCTGTTGTTTGGTGGTGTTGACAGTCCTGGTTTCTGTGCAAAACATTGCATCTAAACCACCATGAATGGAAACAAAGTCTCAGCGTTGTCAACATGAACAAGAAGTCATTACAATGATTCATCTGCACTTTCAACATGACTAGCAGGTCCAAATTGTGTCTATCTCTCTGGTAAAACGTATTGTGCTTGTTGAACAGTATTAGTTCGTAAACATTAATCAGATATTAATTGAACTGATACCGATACATCTAAAACAGGCATTTTATACAGATTTTCCTTTCCTGTTCCAAAGATGAGTCTAAGGTCAAAGTGCACCTTTAAAAGGGATTTGATGTAACTGTTTTAGGGCTTATTACTGCACACGTGAAGAATGCAGCAGATCTGTGTGCATGTGCATTAGGGAGAAGCAAAGTGGGAAAGTTGGCAAAGTGTAACTGTGTGTGTTCAGGAGAGGTGTCTCCGTGTTACAGATAAAAAGAGAAAAGATGATTTGTTTGGGTTTGTGCTGGACTGAAAGGTCAATCTCTCAGCCTCCATTGGCAAGAGTGGCTCTTTAGAGGAAAAAGGCAAAGGTTGTTAATCAATAGCATTTCAGATTGGTCCCAAAAGTCAGCTGTGAGCCTGGAATATCGCTGCCATTTTGATTACCCCAATGATTAATTAAAACTTATGTATCCTGCAATCAAACTGAGCTTAATCAATACAGAGTGCACCGGCTGTGCCTCATCTTTCATGCTTTCACTAACAAATACCACATCAAAACTTTCTGCTGTGCGCTGCACTCCCACCTACACTGCTGCAGGTAAACACAGAGCTGCACGGTGTTTAGGGGTCTCCTGCTTTATACTGCACCAGCAGACAGAGCTCCAATAGAGTCTTATTTACAAATTAAAGAATAAAGTTTCTAAGAACTTAAAGTCAATGGCAATGGAATTTTAAAAACACCAGCAGAACCTGTCTCCAGCCTGTATGAAGAAGTTTGTGCTTACCATCATGATTACCTGTCATTACGTGCCACTGTGTCATTGTGATTGACAAGAGCTATGATCGTAGCCCACACAGTTTTCTGCTGGATGTTTGTCTGGTGCACATTAACACACAGCACAGTCAAACACCAGCACACAGTTTTAGGTGTTTGTAGTTTTTTAGTTTTAGGGCAGTGCGTGATGATGTCAACGTTACCCCCAGCATCCATCGAAGGCAGCGATGTTGCATTCCTGCTCCAGCTGCAGCTGCTGCCCTCTGCTTCTCAGAGGTTATGTGATGCCCTGCATGTTGGCAGCTGAGAAACCAGTCAAACTATTTTAATCCTGCATTTTGTTCATTCTTTCTTTCTTTCATTTTGCAATTTGTTGCTCCATGAAAACAGAAACCAGGCTCAGCGTAGCATCACCGACTCTCAGCTCTGGTGTCAGTGTTTCCAGTGATTCTACATCAGGTCCTTTTCTTTTCAGCATATGCGGTTTCTCAGTTCTTTGTTATTCACTGTATACATCAGTGGAGGGTTCTGTATATAAGAAGAGTATTAACCTACAGTAGAAAAGCTCATATCATCTTAATGACCATAATGGCTTAAAACATTTCAAAGGAGAATACTCTACTAATGTTGATCTTCCCAGCATACACCCTAAATAAGTAATAATGCAGCACAGTTCTCACATAAACAGATATAGCTATTAACCATAGTTATAAACCTATTACTGGCAGTTGAGAGGACTGAGAGAGGACACTGTTACAATAGTGACCCATCTGCTGCTTGTATGTGTGCCATAGTCATAGTCATAGTATATTACATTGTTGGTCAATAAGTTTAATTACTTATCATTTCTCTTATCATAAGTGATGCAATGACCACTTATACAAGTTATTAAAAAGTTAGGGTACATATAAAAGTAGTTTCAAATTAATAAAAAAAAACCAATAAAAGGCCCAATGATATGTAGGGCTTTTAAAAATCCCATGCAGAAAAAAAATATAATATTTAAACTATTATTTAAAAAAATATATACATTTAACATACTTTATATTTAGACCAATGAGCATGATTTGACTAGCTACATCTGAGTAAACATATATTTTTTAAATTATTATATTTGGTGGTTATTGGTTATTGTTTAACCAAGAATGAAACAAATGCTGTATGAGATAAATGTAAAATGGCTTCCCTGCCCTGCTCAATGGCACTGTCAGTTACTGTTGAGGGGATAGCATGTTAGATTATGCATCCTTTGTTATCCACAACCAGGTACTCAAGTTTTAACAATTACTCTCTCAATCACAGCTGTTGTATCAGTTAAAACAATATTTCTATGATGATCAAATGAATAATACAAATGTACATGCTTTGATTTCGGTTTACAGTTAATGAAAGCAATAAATAAAGATTTGAACTGACTGGCTCAGGGGATGAATAATTCAAAGATGCAGATTTTGTCAGTCTTGTGTCCTCAGGAGCAGCCTGCCTGGGGATACAAACTGTGAGATGTATGATGAGCAAGTTGCTTTTATAAATACAAACTTAAATAACGCTCCAGGCACTGTGCTGCTTACACCCTGGTCACAACAGAATACAATAAAAAACAATAATTTATATTTTAATGCATTTTGCATCCAAACCACAATCAAAACCTTTCCCCATGCAATGCCCACTTTCCCTGGTCACACATGAGGGTTTGCTGAATACCTGGAACAATCACTTCCATCTTTTAGGTTTCTCACTCAACAGAAATGTTCATTACTCCAGTAAATAGAACAGACCGACAGAATAGGACAGTCGGTAACATTTTGTACAGTTGACAAACAGTGAATGTTATTTGACAGAGTGCTGCTGATCTTTAATGGACGCTGAACAACCAGAATCACATCAGAATGAAGTCTTCAACCAGATTGTAATAACTGTTAATTATATAGTAAGTATACTGATTAGTGATATAAAGAAATTAATTGCTCAACAAAGTGCATGACTGCATTCTTGATATTTGCACATTTTCACTTTGTCCACTGTACATTCGTTTTTTTATTCACCTGCACTTTAGTAGAGGACAGACTGTTGTTCATCTTTTTGTCATTTATTCATGTCCAGTTCAATGTTCCCTGATATGCTCTAGACCAGTGGTGCCCATTACGTCGATCGCGATCTACCAGTCGATCGCAAAGATAGTGTGGGTAGATCGCACAACATTAAAGAATATAGATCATCATCATCAAAATATAGCCTATCATCTATCCTCACTACAACATTTGTCACTCGATTGACATACAGTACCAGCCAATCGCATGCGTGTTCAACGGTGTCAAGCAGCAGCTGCAAATTCAAGCAAGCTAGCAAGTTAGCCTGTAATTTATTTCTACTAAACTAAAGAAAGGGTATAAAATGAGTGGGGGAGCTGGACCAAGTAAGAAGCCAAAAACCTACCACTTCCATACGGAATGGGAATTGCTATTCCGAAGAAGGGAAATGTGGAGCGCCATTTTCAGACTGTTCACAAAAGCTACGACACTGATTATCATTTCGAAGTGTGCTTGAGGCTGGCTATCAGCAGCTACTGTCCGGACTATGCATCCCTGGCTGATTCCATTCAGTGCAAGACATCAGAGTAAGCTAATGACAAAAAATGTACAGAGTTGTATTGTGCAGTAAGGGTTCATGCAGTTATGCAAGGTACACCAACTTATATTATACATATAAAGAATACTCAATATATTCATAAATAAATATAAGTTTTGCATTTTTATAGTAGGTAGATCATTTTGACTTGGTCATTTTATAAGTAGCTCGCAAGCTGAAAAAATATGGTAACCCCTGCTCTAGACATATTAAAATTGCTAATTGTCTTTTCATAAAACTTACATTTATGGACACAGTACTGTCTGACGTGTCAAAACACCGTCAGCCATTGTTTCCACTGTAAGCCCATACACAGGTGGGTGTTGGTGAATATATAAACCACAGTCTATTTCCTGGAGCTACTGTGCTTTTATTGAAAGGTACCACTTTAATCGACTCCATTTACATTTTGTTTTTATTTAGCTTTTTCCTGTCCAGCTTTACTCTTCATATTGCTTTGCTCTTGTTAAGTCTTTTGTTCTAATCTTTGGTGCCTTGATCATGATCTTTCCTTAATCTTCACCATACCATAGCTTCCATTTGCAAATATTGCAGAAAGAAGGCACACCAGTTTGAAAATGTTAATTAACTGCCACTTACCCAGGTCCAGGTCATGTTGGCAGCGTGCTACATAAGGTAGCCAGGATGACCTTCTTGGCAGACATGTTCTCCAGGTCTTCTGGGGGATTCCCAGACATTCACAGACGAAATGGGATGTTTGTTCTTTTCACTGTGTTCTGGCGCAGACAGAAACACAGATGAAGAAACAATAAAAGATCCAATCCTGAGGATACATTACTCACTACATTGATCACATATTGTTCTTTGGCAACAATAGGTTCTGTACCTCAGAAATCCCAGAAACTGAGAAAAGGCAAAACACTATATTGACTACAGAGCTATAACATCCCCTTTTTACCAGTACATTGAAATATGAATGAGTTTGTAAATAAGCAGTATGTGCATTCAGTGTGCACTTGCAAGTTGAAGGAGACCGTGAAGTAATGTGTAGACATCTGACACAGCATACGCCAATAAAGGATTTTTAATAAGTAGCATTTAAGAATCACTATCTTGAAGTCACAGCTTCTGAGAGACGATGTATGATTATTCTATGCAGCTCTATATTAGTGGCTTAAGAGGGAGGAAATCTGAGGTTTTGAGGACAATTCAATGTGGAGGAAGTTTATATGACCAAAAATTATATAGAAAATACAGTTTTGTTTATACAAAAGCAGAACTTGATCAGAGAACATGGTACCACCATTTGGTTAAACAATGTAACAGAAGAGAAGAGGTATGAAGTATTTTAAGGGGTAACCCTTGGCGTCAACGGCAGTGTGAGGTATAAAACATAATGTGAATGGTCCTTGAGCTCTGTGTGCATATTGGCATGCATGTGTGCATTCATATGAGTGTGAGGTCAGTCCTGGCTCTCCTCTCAGGCTCCATCTTTACCCTATTGATGGTATTCAAGAAGTGGCTGGCCTGTCAGACTGGCCATGGTTGGATGACTGCTGCTTAGCAACGGCAGAAAAGGATGAAATCTTATCCAATCTTTTCTCTTTTCTCTGTCTCCCCTTTTGTCTCTGGATAATTATTATCAGGTGGTTTGGAGTCAGGTTGAAACTCTGCATGTGGACCAGCTTGGAAAGGTGCCTCAGGTTTGCAGTCAATGAATTTAAGTATAAACAACAGAAATCAGATAAGATTAAACTTTAACGTGGCAAATCATCAAATGTTGGGTGGTGTCTGGGGCTGTGTTTGTTTCCTTATATACAGTATATTGATCCATTATTTGACCAATAAATTAACATAGAAGACACACAGTGGGATCCAGAGGTCTGAGGCCACTAGTTTGCATTTGTTCTGATGTAGTAGTATCTTCGTCAGTAAAATCAGTTTAACAGTTTGGGTTAATGGTTGAATCTCTGAAAAGTGTCCATGGATTTCATAATATGTTCTCAAGTTTGGACAAAAACTGATGTGACCCATGTTTTTCCAGTATCATCTGACAATCTCCCAAAGAAGCTTTGCAGAGACTGCTTGGCTTTCTCCCCACAAAAAGTGTTGCTGACATCAGATGACTGCTTGATCTTCTTTGGTTCTCTAGTAGTTCTTGTAGTAGATTTGAAGTGTATTTGGGGTCATTATCCTGATGCAGTATGAAACCTTCTCCACAAAGAGCTAAGCCAGACGGTGGAGCACGCCTCTTAAGAATTAATAGCTCCTGCTCCTTGATCAGGCTGGAGTCAGTATTGCACAGGTTCCTAACTCCAGAGCTGGCAAAATATGAAGACTTAAATATTCCCACCGCCAAGTTCACTGTTGTTTTGACACTGTATTATATCCCTCTGTCCTCTTCATCTACATAATAATAAACATCTGTCTGTTACATGCATCTCAAACTTCATTCATCAGTAAATAACATTTTCCAGTCACCCACTGTGAAATGCTGGTATCTCTTAGCCCAGCTCAAGTGCTTGGCCTTGTGTTCTCCCCTGAATGTGGACTCCTGAGACCACTACAAGACAGCTCATACTTTTGTTTAGCTAATTCTGTATCAGTGACAATGTTGCTTCTCTATCTCTCAGGAAACTAAGTTTGATGTATTGATCTTTTGATGGAGTGGTCACTGTCGGTCAGCCCGATCGTGCGGTGGATGCAACCAATCCAGTTTCTGCAGAGCTTTCCATTCATGCCCCCTCAGAAACCTTATGGCTACACATAATTTAAACTGAGAGACCTTCTTTAGCAATAAAGCTGAGGCACAGCCATATTTATGGCTCTGATGAGTAGATAAAATTCATCTGACATGACATGTTTTGAATGACAAAGGTGAAGCATAAGGATATCTGGCCTTTAAGGTGTTAAGGTGATCAATTCCATAAATCTGTTTAAAATTAATTGCTGACCTAAAATTCTTGCATGTACTATAACACTTTAATTCAATTTACATGTTATGAGTTCTTGTGATTGTAAAAGCTTCTGAATCCTCAGTACTCACACCCAGTGGTCACTGTATTAGCAACACCTGCACAAGCTGATGTGATCCAATAAACATACTAAGAGTTATACAAACTTCAGTCAATGTCTAAACAACTGAATATTGTTCATCACCATAAAGACTGGAGAGGAGCTGTGCAGTGTGCTTTAATTTTGATGGACTCCCTTTGAGGGAAAGGTTGGTGTCTTCCTGTGTGCAGATTATTTGAATGAGAAATAAATTTATTATATTTTTCTAATTTCTTAATTCATCATATTTCATCTTATTTTATATTGCTCCTTTTGCAGGTGGCCTGACACAATGTTTTGTTTTGTTTTTGTTTTTCCTTGGATTTTAAAGAAATTCCAAATGTTGCATTAGCTGCAGTTTTGGCCATAAAAACCCTGGAAGGTGTCGTATTTTGATGTGATTTAACTGTATTGCTCGGTAAACTGTGCGAAGATGATTCAAAACAAGTGGGTTTTTGTGTTGCGATGGCTGCAGGGCTGGTTTTGTTGACATGTAGGAGTGTTTCACAAAATATCCTCTTCTGAAGAACTTCTCCAGTTATATTATGTTTTCCACTCCCATTCAAGTTCTTATGGATGACCTGCTCGCAGACAGACGCGGACTTGCCCACACACTCAGTTGGAGCATTATAAATAAAGCCTAATGACAGTAAGCACGGAAGCAGGAGCCTTCACTTTTCTCCCAGAAATAACACCGCCCTGTTTGTGTTGAGGTATCAGACGCTATCCATCAAAGGGCGATCTGTGTTTCTATCAATAAAAACGCTCATGCATTTTTCAACATTCAAATACCTTGCAGCTCCAGGGACGGATGTTGCATTCCTGTCTGTCTACCAGCTCTGCCACAACAAAAGAACAATTCATAAATATTAGAGCGCAGATTTCCACCCTCCTTTTTCTCCCATTGCTCTCTCATGATTTACTGTAGAAATAAAGAGTCAGACCATTTCTCTCGCTGGGGCTATGTTGGCTTTTATAAACTCCCTGCCTCCTGCTGTCTATGACACTTCCCCTGAGGTTCAGCCTGCACATAAAGCAACGCTACATATTTGTATATATATATGTATATATATGTATTTGTATATATGTAGCTAATAAAGCTAATGTCATAAATGTCTATTTCATGTGCACTTGTGGTATTAAAAAAGTATATCCACTAAGGGGCAGATCCTGTTTAACAGGAACACAAACATTTTCACTGCAAACTTCCACTTTAAATGAAATGAAACACTTGTGAAAGACTCACGTCACAGGTATGATGCAGTTTGGGTTGAGTGGCCACATTCAGTATTATTTAGCCAGTGTGTGTGTGTTATCTGAATGTCAGTTCTTTTTTCCCCATGCACAGGTTTCTCAGAATGAGCAGCTCAACAATGATTATTGCTTTTTCCTGAACTTTACAAACTCTTTGTTTTATCAAAATATCAAGGTATTAGTAAATGGACTCTTCATGTAAAGCTTCAAGACGCCTAAATGTTTTTTTTGGAATTTGTGTCCAGTTAGCAATTTTTATTGGAATGAATGGAAACATACTTATATGACGTATCTTGTTTAGTATATATGATGTCAAAATTCTGAAAAAAAGACAAAAAAGAAATTTTCCTCCATAATCTGCCAGAACAGATGCAAAACTATAGTAACATACAGAGTGTGGGTAGATTGATATTCACTGTGTCAAGTGTACTCCCCACCAAAAAGGAAAATATAAGCATTTTCTGTTCAGGGTAATGGCAACGATTCTGATAATACCAATAATTCTGTGAGACTATAATGATCACTGCATAAAACTGAAACTTTTAGCTTATTACATTTTAGTTTGGATTATTTGGATTAACCAGAGCATTGAACACTCACTTTTAATTGATCTAGGATCCATTCTTCACGGACCATGAATGTCTGTATCAATCATAATCCATCTCGATGTTCAGATATTACGCTCAAAGAAAAACTTTAGCTGCTGATGACACCGTACAAAATGTCAGGAGATCACCAAGACAAGACATTATTCGTCCTTTCAGCAACTTTGAAATCCAAATCATTTAGTTTCATGCACCAAACAGTTATTGAGATGTCTCACTAAAAATCAAAAATATCATTCTCATGGTGATGACAGAGGAAAGGTCAGAGGATCTGCTAAGTAGGAGCTCAATAGGATTCATTGGCAAGGGAGAAACCAGAGAGAGACAGAGAGAGAGAGCACACAGAGAGCATACAGCAGCACAGTACAAGCTCTACAAGGATAAACACAGCAAGTTACAGGATTCATTTTTTTTTATACAACTTTGGTTTCAACAACTTCAATTGTAGGAAAATACATGTGCTGGTTCATAACCTGTGCGGTTTTTATCCAGCTCATCCTGTGAAAACATTTTACAAACCAATTTATGTAAAAATGACATGCTGACACATTATTAGACCCCTCAGAGAGCTGCTCCTGGCAGCCATTGCTTTCTCCATTGAGTCTAGCTTTGCTAATGATCCTCCTTCAAAAAGTAGTTTTGTCTTCTGAAGCATCTTGAGGATCCAGCTCTACCAGATTGAAGTGCCCATGCTCTTTTTCTTACTGGCTGACTATGTTCTCCATCATTTTGTAACTGTTCAGTTGTCCCAAAAAGATGCAGTTGGTCTTGGATGAAATCCATCAAGCTTGACTTTGTTTTCTGAAGACTCCCCAACACCACCGTGTGTCTTTCAATTATTTGAAAACCATGACCACAGTAAAGCATTGTCTTATTTCTTTACATATTTGAGCTCGGGGTGAAAATGAAACTCTGTGTTGCTTTGGCTTGCTGCTTCCCTCAAAACATGTGTGAAGCAATGACCCAGAACGGCTTCGACCTAAAGTGCCTTTTCCACACAAAATACTTCTCAGGAGAATGCAAAAGTGTTTCCTTTCCACTAATCTTTTCTTTTTCTTCATTTAGAGGCTCAGTATGCTCTTACCAGGCAGTTGAACAATAACTATGAGAGACCGTTTCTGTTTGTTCATCCCACATTTTAGTACTGTGAAGGTTCTGGAGGTTTCGGGCCGCTATCAGCTGCTCTCAGGTCATACACTTTTTAGATTGGAACAATGTTTTACACCTTCACATGCACTGTGGCAGCAGGTCAACATACTTTGCAGAGTTTAAGAAAGAAGAAGAAAATTCAGCATTGGCCTCAGATTTCAGAGAACAAAACCATCGACTTGCAGACAGAAAGCACTTGAGAAAAAAACTGAATTGGGTGAGACTCTGAAGCACGCCGATGATAGATCACACAGGATTTGCTCTTTGGCTGTTTAGCTACTGTGTTTTAAAATGATTCATCTCTGCATCTCTGAAAGCTGAGTCGATTTTTTTCTTTGTTTGTGTGAATTTAATCACTTCACAGATACAATACTTGTCTCAGTATGACACCTCACTTCAGTTCTTTGGTCTAAATTTGCAGATGTGGCCAACATTGTTATGGATCTCCTGTATTTTTTTCAGAGTGATTATGATAAACGGATGTTTCTCTCGCCCACCCATTTCCAACCTATTCATCACAGGACCAATAGAACACAAAAGATCACAACAGAGGCTTTTAAAGCGCCTCACAATGGAGGCAGCGGCACAGAACTCGTATATTTAGCCTCAAGGGGACGGTGACAAGGATAACACAAGGGCCAGATATTTCTATTTCAGCACACACACACACATATACCTTCTCTAATAACATATCACACAATGTCATTGTATACATCTTCTACCATATAGCCCTGTCCTTTTCTGTTTTGCTGATGATGACTTCTGGCAAACTGAGTAAATTCCTGTCACATATAGTGAGGACGGTAGAGACAGACATATTGTTCTGCCGCTTGAGATGGTGACGGATGTGCTGGCAAAATGCTGACTGGCCACAGACGCACACACAAGTCACCCTGTCAGGTGGCGAACAGTCTCTCTTGCTGGCGTTTACTGTCCCACGGCACTGCACTTTGTCTTTTTTGCTCTTTTCATTTATAAGTTCTGGTCTGGCCTCAAAAAACCTACAATTATAAGTCTTTGAAAGCAATCAGCTGAATGTGATTTATAAAGTGAAACTTGTATTGGTATTTACAAGAACCTACCTTCAGTTCCACAAAAGAAATGTTGTCCCATTCCATCTCCTTGGAGTCTTTATGATTAAAAAAAACAAAAAAAAACAAGAAATATCACGACTGGTTGAAAATGAACACTACAAGACCTCCACTCTGGTGCTCACAACAGAAAGAAACAAAGGACACAATAAAGCTGAAAGTTGACCTTAGAATTATTGGACTGTTGAAAGAGGAGTATTAGGGACATATATAATCTACATGAAGCAAATTAATGAAATAACCCCAAATAATGGAGGAAGATATTCAATTAACACCAAAATACATTGCCTAAATGTAGGATGTTGGTGAAATCAGATTATGAAGCTAAGGTGATGAGCTAAGGTGAGTAAACCAGCAGCTAACCTGTCCTTCTATATAAAGAGACAAATACCATTCCAGCATGGAATCCTCAGCTTTAGCATGAAAAATGGCTCATGGCCGAGTGTCAAGGTTTTAATAAATCGATTAGATAGCGCGTGAATAGCCTTTCTAAAAAGTAGTACCATCTATTTATTGCCTTGCTTTCATATGCCTGGTAGCATAGGTATTTCAGACTTCTATTAATGAAACCCTCCCATGGACTCTAATGGACTCTGTTCATGTTATGGAGCATAATCTGTGTGCCGCTGAGCAGCGTTTAGTGTTGTCCAAAGCTACAGTGTGACCTTTCCAGTCTAAACGAAGTCAGAGATGATAAATCATAGCAGGCTTCAATTGTTGTGTGTCCAGCACTGAATTATAGTATGGGCATTCAGAGCAGTTGTGATTATTTTTATGCAAATGTCTGCCATGATGATATTATTGTCCCACAGCGTTGCACTCCTGCATTATTTCAATGAATGATTGTAAGATGAAATGGACACATGGGCTGCATGGACACAATATCATGAACACCAGTAACACAGGACAACAAACAGAACTATTTTGAAGCTCGAAGTGCTGCCTGAGACACTATCAGGTTTCAGCCAGTCTACAAATGGATGGTGAACTTATTCTATGAAACGTCTGGGGAGGGAAGCTGTTGAATAAGGTGGAAACTCCAGAGATTAGTCACTCACAGTAGTAACAGTAATCCATCACTGTAGTAAACAGGTCCTGACAGTTTCCTTTGTAATGTTGCGTCACAGTTGTGAGGGTAAGTCTAACTTTCACTTTCTGGTGTTTTGATTTCTGTCTTCTCCCAAACAAACAGTGGAGCTGCGACTAACTAATGATCAAATTTCACAATCTGCAACCAGACACAGCAGCTCTGTGCAACATACAAGTTATTATTTATTACAACAGGGTTGTAAAACAGAATAAAATGCTACTCACAAACAAAATATATTGAAATTGATGAATAAATAAGAAGCCATAACAGGCTATTAGGGTGAGGTGTGGATAATGAGTGTTCTGGTGTAGTCTGGTTCAGCAGCTGAGGATACCGCTGTATCGCTTTCCAGATGGATGTGGGGTCAACAGGCTGCTGCTGTGGTGGGTTTTGTCTTTCTGAATCCTCTGGGCTGTGTGCAGGCACCTCAACGCTATCACTGAAGCTTTGTAGATGGGTGCCAGTGATGTTCTGGGCAGTTCTGTGACTCACTGCAGAGCGCTCCTGTCTTTGGCCTCGCGCACCGGTTTATGATGTTTCCAGTCAGGATGCTGGTTTCTGCATCTCTGGAAAAGTTAATGAGAACTTGGAACATTAATTTTGCCACTTGATTTCTGGAACATGGCCAAGCCAGAAGAACTTTATGGGCAACAGTGTAAATGCATTATTAGGACCTATATAGTATACCTATATAGTAGGTCCTACTGCTACCTATATAGTAGCAGCAGGTAAAGTTGTTTTATATATATATATATATATATATATATTTCTTAAAAAGGTATTTGCTATATTTCTTGTATGGAAATGTATTTGTTACATTTTGGTGCCACATAAGAGGAATAGGGAATGGGGAACTCCCAGCCTGGTTGAACAGAAAGTCCAAATTACAAAAAAGAAATTAAATTAAAATAATTAAATCCAAAATCAAGACTAGAAATATGTTACTTGATGGAAAAGGCACACACACGTTAACACTCCGACACAGACAAAGGCAGTGACAAACATATATAGACCAGGAGAGGGGAGAATGAGACACAGGTGACACCAATCAACCAACGAGACAGAGGTGAAAAGGATGCAGGAGGAAACAGGAAAACTATCACAGAGACGCGGCATTAAAAAAACTTCAAAATAAAACAGGAAATGCTCCCAAAACTAAAAACAGTCATATTTTAGAAGACGTGACTGATTATGTTCTCATATACTATATGTGTAAAACTTGAATGGTGGTGTTGCTCTTTGTTTGCAGTTCATCTTTGGCTTTATACATTTTAGATGAAGATATTTTCTAAATATACACTGATTGCCGGAATATGTACGCTAGGTACAATGTGAATCTGCATGAATGACATGTAAAGTAAGTTTCCAGTGTAGCAATGCTCAATCCTTTTATTTCAAGAAACGACATTCATGTCACTTTCTTTCACTTTCAGATGAGAAATACTGAGACAAGGCTGTTTTATTCTTGAATAAAAACACAGAGCTGCTCGAAACACGGGCCCATAAAGGAGAGGCATCCATTTGGTGTGTGTTCATAATCACTGTCAGACGGTTACAGACCAGATGCAGGAGCTACTTTTGGACAAACTCCAGAGCCACTTCAGGTGCCCCTTCTGAGGAGATTTCTCTGTGAATCTAACCTTGAATCTGCTAAAGAATTTTCCCTAATATCCGCATATGCCCACAAAAAGTTGCTGCTGGCTTTGTTGTTGTGCTTTCAGGATTGGAATCTTTCAAGTGAAAGTCATTCACCTCCAGTGATCAGCTTGAATGCCTGCCATCAACTCACCACAGGGCTTCTGAGGACCTGGAGAGGAGTCCAGAGAGCATGCGCTTCATACTACACGCGAAGCAGAAAATGCACTTCAGAAAAGAAATAAGGAGGAATACATTCTACAGAGATTGCTGACTTTCATAGAGCATGCTTTGAACAGCCTCCCAAACTTTGTCCATTTGTCATATCATATGATATATCCTCAAAATTGCACCACCTTCCGGCCAGTTTTATACTCCAGCAGAATTTCAATGACTCTGATTGAGCTAAAAAAACCAAAAATCAAAAAAGGCTTTTTCTAAAGGCAAGGGGCAAAGCCAAGGTTGTTTGGGATGACTTATTATTTTTGTTGATGGCAGAGCACTCTAAGTGATGCCGTGATGGCGTTTCATGCCTGTCCTACAGAGTCCTTGATTAAAGGTGCCGGGAGAAAGCAATAACAGCAAAGCTGTGCTCCAGCATTAACCCCTCTGAATTAGAGAGGAGCAGACAGAGACAGAGGAGACAGAAGGCTTATTGTCACATGCAGCCATGTTTAGCATTCAAACGGCCTTCGTGTGACAACTGTTCAACCCTCAGCCTGCCCAAATGTTTTATTCTTGTTAAACATACATTTGGTTTGCAAAATATTGAAATGCAAGAATGTATTGATATTTTATATCACATATTTGTGGGAGGTACGCTTCATTTTCTTTCCATCACAAAAGCATCTCCAAGGCATACACATTCAGGTCGGCCTCTTAAAAATGACATACATATGCATACTGTTAAATGGGTTTGGCACATATGTTTTTGCAGGAAACATAACTGCTGCCTGAATTATCTTAACCTAAAACTCTATATAAATTGACAAGAGTGTCAAATATTACAAAACCATAAAGATGTGTCATCTTCGACTCTTAGTATTTGAAAAGGGCTTACATCTGTCTCCAACTTCATTCAAGTGCTGTGAGTTGCCTGAACAGAACCATAGAATACTGTAATATTTAACATAAAATCAATCAACACACAATCACTGAATGTAGACATGTGCATAAAAACATTTATTTCTAACCACTCTGACATTCTCTGCTGCAGTGTGCCACTCAAGATTCAGGGACATGGTTGCATCTTCGTGTTAAATAAAAGTTGACACTTTATTGTGAAAGATGTCGCAGCCATCGAGAGAATGATTTGTGGTCTCGCATTCAGTATAAATAAAACTATTTATTATTTTTTATTTATTTATTATTTTTTATTACTTTTTATTCTTTTTATTTTTTATTTCTAATATGTTGCTTATTGCTTTACTTACTGCTCTTACCTTGCTGTACTGCTCTTACCTGCTTACTGTTCTTACTTGCTGCTGCAACAATGCAATTTCCCCATTGTGGGACAAATAAAGGTTTTCTTATTCTTATTCTTAACATGACTGTGGAGGCAACCTTCAAAGCATGTGTGTGTATCCTTCATCGAAGCTAAAGACATATGAAGGCTATGGCAGCTACAGAGATGCAACTTGTGCTTGGTCAGCTTTTAGCTTTTGCCTGGGCTTTAACCCACAAGTTTCTGAAACGTGTTTAGGTTATGGTGTGTTAAAACAATGTGAAGGAATGAATTAAAGAATCTCATCTTCTGCCCTACATCCAACATAAAGCCAACGATTTGGTCTTTTTAGTTTATACTGTAAGCTGTGAAACGGGCACAACATGTTCACACCTGAGAGAAAAATAACAGGATAGATCTGAGATTGATCTGATTTTAGACCAGGAAGAAGTTGAGACAAGTGTCCCGCACAGTGATGGTGGTCATTAATTAATCCACATAGATAAGCAGACAGGGGCGGCTGTGGCTCAGGAGAAAGAGCGGGGCATCCACTAATCACAGTTCGATCCACTCTTCCTGCCCGCATTTCAAAGTCTCCTTGGGCGAGACGCTAATCCCAAAAATTGCTATCGATGGTTAAAACCAGCTCTTCATGGGAGCTGCCACTGTGTGAGTGTGTCTGTGTGAATGAATGAGAGGCAAATTGTTGAAGTGCTTTGGATAAATGCTGGTTCTAGTGCATCCATTTACCAGACACAACTCTAAAAATATGTTTGAAACCCCCTCCGTGATGCAACCTTTGACACACTTATTCCTTTAGATTGTTGCTGTCCAACTCGCCACTTCAGGTGCCAACTATCAGCTGCATCCTAAACTGTGCTCTAATGTCTGAATGGGGCTGTTACAGAACATTTATGTAACAGAGCGCCATACTCTGAAGCCCAAAAGCCATTACTTGCATAAACAAAGCTATCAGTACAGCAGCTTCCGTGTCTAGAACATGGCTATAAAGACGGAGCTCACATTCATATGCGAGCATTTCTTCCAAAGTGATGGTGACCATTTGGCCCATCAAACAGCTGGATGTCTTGTTTCTGCGGGTGCTGCGATGTGGAGGGTAAAATGGAGGCTGAAACAGCTCTTTTCCTTTGTCTTTGCCATGATCAAATACCCATCCAAGCAAGAAGCAGCTAATGATTAGCATAATCACTCAGTCCCCAGAGCACTCAATCACCTCCAGTGGCAGTTTATGATGCAGAAGGGCAGACATGATGGAGGGGAGCTTTTCTAGCACGTAATTGGCTGTAAATATTATATGCAGTGTATATATATTTTTATATATTTTTTGCAGTGCAGATACAGCTGCATGTAAACAGCCTGTGAAATGTAAATATGTGGGAGCAGAAGGAATGGAGGATTCACTGTCCTGTTATTTTTGGGACAGCTGAGTCTTCACTGTGCAGGTGTTCATGCAGATAGCTCATCCCAGAGGTAACCGGCCACACATTTGGATTTAATAGCAATCAGGTACTAACCAAGAACCAGGAAATGTTCAAAGAGCTCTGAGGTCTGCATGTATTTGGGGAGATGGTGTGTGTAGTAGATGCTATCTTGCATGCAGGCCTGAGCATTCACTGAGAGACTGCATAAAAAGGAAAATATAATAAATGCAAATATGAAATGCTTGGGCCTTTTCTGCTCTTGGAAACAACAGCAGAACGATGAGGCATTTGGGAAGAGTGCTAGATGTCAGCTTGTATCCACATTCCAACATCATTAGTGTTAATGTCAAGCTAATGTTCCCGAAATATCCTGTGTTGCCTTATTTGACATTTTCGGAGCCACATTTGATGTCAGAGACTACACGCCTGAGGACGCATCAGAGAACAATTCCTCACAGAAATGAGCAAAGTGAGTTTTTTTCAAGTCCCCGTGGAGAGATTTATTTATACAGCTGTCATCTAACTCTGCCGTAAACACACACACACACACGCATGCACACAAGCCGGTGTGTGTCTGCGATGGCCCTCCAGGAGAGCTGCCCTCTACTCTGCCTATCCCCTGAGAAAGAGGTCATGATCCGCCCCAATCCTCCAGGGAATTGCTGCGTAAGATGGCGCCGTCGCTTCCCGTCTTACCGCTCCCGGTTCTACACACTCTCGAGCTGCAAATTAAATATAGCTGAACAAACAAACAAACCTCAAAGAGCATCTGTAAGGGCCCTCAGTCCTCCTGGGAGGAGGAATAGCTCGTCTCTCGCGTTACCAGCACCTCAGACATGACAGAACACCAGGCCATTGGTCACCTGCCACTCGCTTGTCAACACCGACTCAAAGACAGTCTCACACCTCCTGCGAGCTGCTCAGACCCGCTGATAAGAACTCATCTTCACTTCAGACATAAAAGCTTGTGGCTGCTGCATTGTGTGAAACAGCCATCCAGCGCATAAATCAATCATACTTCCAGCTTAAGACCATATCCCAAATAAGTGGTGACTTGTCAAATCTGCAGTCTGGGAGATGAAGGGGAGGATTTGTCAAGTGCAGCTTTCTCATCACTTTGCCACCCACTGAAGAGAAGACGGGCGTGGACTTCATCTTATTTGTTAGGAATATGCTGCTGCAAGTTAGAATGTTGTTTTGCATTCATTTATAAAGAACAGAACCTGTGGCAGTATCAGGACATCAAGTGACAGTGAGGTAAAAACACCTCTTAATCATATAAGTCTGTCTTAAAAACATAGATCCTGACACAAGCATATGGTGTAGACATTAAAGTTGCAGGGCTAGTAATTTACTTTACTCCAACTGTCAGTGTGATTTGTGACAATGTTATCCTTGTGGTCCAGAACTCAGAAGTTCTGGTTTCACAAAGAGGGTCTAGGATCAGAGCTAGGATTGCAGTTCTCCTCCATAGCGATGAAGGAACATGTCGACCAGTGTAGCAAATGGATCTCTATGCCACGAAGGAATACAACTCATTGTTAGTACATTAAATATCATCATGTCAGCCTAGTCTCATATATTTACATTGGAACTGTTTATTCTGTTTATAGTGCAGCACTCTGGACACATGCATAGAAGGAGAAAGCTTGAAGTATTTATACACCTTGCTGTGATCTGTCAGGCCAGCTCTTGTCCAAGTCAGTCTCAATAGGTCCAGTGTGTCTTTTGGGATCCGGTTTCCTTTTTGCTCAGTTTGTCCAGTTTCATTTAGTTTCCAGCTGCATTTGGTGGCGTGTGAGCCCACTTGTTTCTTACTTTCCTAGAACATTTTCCCAGCAAACTCTTTGCCTTTCTCTCAGTCAATTAAAAACATTGTCACCACACACGTACTGATCAATGCTATCTGCTGGCTGATGAAACAGGGGTGTGATTGCCCATGGAAACACTGTGTTTAGTTCCTTATTAGCATGTGAGCTAGCGCTCCCAGTGGGGGGGGGTCGGCATCATCAGCCCTGACTCAAACTCTCAGCGGTAACCATGGGGTGGTAGAGACTGTCAATAGGTTCTTTTGACCTAACTGCACAGCATTAGAAGCTCCCTTTGAAGAACGCCCTGATGCCTGTGATCATAACACCTTACATACACAAAGCTATGTGTCATTATTAATGTGTGAGCTCAGTAAATGTGCTTCCTTATATATTTCACTGCTTGTTGTCTTTTCTCTTTATCGTTAAACAGTGACCCACAGCCCAGTGTGACCAGGGTGAATGTACTATTTATTCCATACTTAGCTGTATGGAATTAATAATTCAGAGCTGATGATTTCTTATCACTTGATACTCTCGCTCACTTCAGTCACTCCAGTCGCTCCTGCTGCACTGCACACTCCTGCCGTTCTGCCAGCTCTTGGCACTGGTCTTCCTCAAACAAGCTTCCCCACCCACTTCACCCACTCTTACCTTCCCTTTCTTTCCTGCTGCTGTTACGGGGAGGACTCCAGGGCTCATTATCCTCTTCCCGCAGCATATTCTCATGTCAATTTAAGTGCTCCCAAGGATCTTAAGATACAGAGAGGAGGTGGCAACAACATGTGTCTACATTCAATCCTCTTTCAGCTTTTACTAGTACTAACTAATGTAAAGTACAAAAAGTGGTGAAGCATTTATGGGGAACTGAAAGGTAACATAACAATGCACATCCTAGGTTAGAAGTAAATGCAAAGAAACATGGAACTAGACCCTGTTGCAGGGACCTGTTCCAGATTTCTAACTTACTGGAGTTTAAAGGTAGATGGGATCAAAATCTATTCAACAGACACCTACACGAGCAGGCAGAAAATCCAAAATTTGATGAAGTCCACAAATAACTGGGAAAACACAAGGTAAAGCTCGAACAGGGACACAATGAGTACAAAGCCCAATAATAAGACATGTGAAATAGAGGAAGTGAGCTGGTATAAATAAGGTGTTACGACAGGTTGGTTATGAAAAGGAGGCGTGGGTTTAGATTTGGAAACTCGTAAGGTCACAAATCAACACCAGGTGAGAAAGAAAGGCAGGGAAAACACAAAACAGGAAGTAGAGCAGAAATAAATCTTAAAATAAGACTCTTTCAACATAAAACAGGAAATGATATTAATAAAGCTCAAACCAAAAACAGTAATACAGTGTTTTTCCTGCCATGCACCATACTTTTCTTATTAACTGCATGCCATTTTGCAACACAGCAATCCAACAGTGACTAGATCTAGAGTCAGTCTGAAGCACTACAAAGTGCCACAATGACAAGTGTCTCATCTCTTAAAGCACCAATCAGCAGTTGCTAGAGTACCTTTAGCTGTATAGGGTATTGGCTCATGTCACAGTTAGTTAGCTGATATCTCTACATTAGCAAATGATTCTTGTGGGCATTTTATTATTATTACTATGAAATAATAAATAGATAAAATATAATTAAATAACAAACCTTGAAATAAATGTAATAATAATAATAACATGAATAACATGGCAGATATGACATACTGTTTTTAATGTTTAAAGTTTTTTTGTTTGTTTAGTTTGAGTACCACAGTCATTCCCAAATTGAACGTCACTGTATCACAGTAAAAATCTAAAAACCTTCATTTCTGAAAAGTGTGCCCAGATAGCTGAGCGCTTTAGCTGAGTGTCCTGAAATCTATTCATTTACAAACAGTAACAACTATTATTAATGCAAAAATGCAGTAATGCAGTTTTGAAGCACATACTCCACATTATTTATCATTGGAGGTTTCATAACCAGAGATATCAGCTTAATAAATACCATTACAAACTATTTCCCTGCTGCCAAGTCCCCATCATTTTAGATTAACTCCTACTGTACTCACTCCCGACTTCCATTAAAAGAACTGTTTATTATGTAGGGGTAAATGACACATCCTATTGATGGAGCGAATGCACCAAAATGATTTTTAACCTCCTTTTTATGTGAAGAACTGTGGAGGGCCCGTTTTTGACTCTAGTCCTATTTTTACATTTGGTCTGAACTGAACATTTTAACAGCATCATCAGACCCCATGCAGAATGGATTAAATGACTCCCTTTGAATCTAGACAAACCTTCACACTTTGGATTAATGAGTCCTTCCACAGTTTAAGGTAAAAATGTAGAAAGACAGAGCACGTATAGAAACCCACCAAACTAAGCATCCTCCAGAGCTTTTAATCACTTTGAATAAAATGATGAGGGAGGCTGGGACTGTTTATTTTGCTGAGATCCTCAAGAAAAGAAATTGAAAATTTCTCAGTTAGACTATAAACATTATTGTCTCTGCCTGTCTTCTCTAACACTGATTACAATTGTTGTCTGGAATGGTTTTTGGACAAAGTCAGTATCAGAGCAAATTATCACCCATCATCAAACCATCATACACTTGGTGTTTCCTGTTCCACTATCGAAACCTTGTTTCTGCTGTTTATTAGGAGGAAATATAATTATTGCACAGATTGCACATTAAGCCTTCTTCTAACCCCTCTGACATTTTTTCCTAACCCTTATTTTTATGTGCTTATTCAGTTGGATCAATAAATGAAGCCATGACCAATCTCTGTATAATACTGCCCTCTCAGAATGGAGAGTTACTTGTGGTTTGTAAAGTCTCCAAAAGACTTTAAGTCATCATCTATCCCAATGATCCAACTCAAGTCCCACACAATTTATTAGCATTGTTGCTAGTATTGTTATCATTGCTGCTATAATGATTACTATTAATTGATCTGTTACTCTAACTGTATGCAGAACATATGGCACTGTGCTGCGGTGTTCTCTCTCTCTCTCTCTCGCTCTTCCTCTCTCTCTTTCTCCTTCCCTCTTTCTCTCTCTCCCCTCAGCCAGTCAAGGCTAATGGCCGCCCACCTACAGCCAGGATCTGCCCAAAGTTTCTGCTTGTTTCCTTGCTGATGTTGCCAAGTTCTTCCTCCAGCTAGGAGTTGCTGGGTGTAAATATGCAATCAAATATATGTCAAGGGCTGAGCTATGAGATGGTTTGGTCCTATACAAATAAAACAGAATTCAATTAAAAATTCATACGACCTCACTTAATGCCCCGAAGCATCCCTTCAAGCAATTTGCTTAAAGAGGTAGATCAAGTCATCGAGCAATTAGAAGATTGACGGTTTGATCCCCAGTTAGTCAATTCCCCCAATCTGCATGTCGAAGTGTCTTTGGGCAAGATACTGAAACCCAAATTGCTTGTTCAGGCTGTGCAATGGGTGTGTGATTGACTAGTTACTGCAGATGGTAGTCCATTTACCATTCTGTTGTTCTGATGGCAGTTCCCCTACCATTCTCTTGGACCAACTTCAATTACTACTGGAATTTTACTAGTGTAAAACTTTACTCATGTCATTTCACACTATACTATAAAATGAGTTGGACCAAGCCTATTAAATTAAATCAGGTTAGTAAATTTAGTTTGTAAATAAGTTGAAATAGCCCTGATAAATGCCCCAATCCTGGTACATCAAGTTGGACCATCAAAATTGCTTAATGCTGAAAGAAAGCCATTTAATTGTGTGGAAATACTTTCCGTGATTTAATTAAGTTCATTCAAAGAGTTATTTTTTTCAGTGTGACCTTTTCAAAATAACATCCCTGCTTGCTCCCTCTCTCTGTCTCTGCATGATAGAATCAGATTGTCTTTTCTGAGGGTTTAATGAGGGTTTAGGGTGAGCAGAGGAGCATCTTCTTTCTACAGCAGGCAGCTCAGAAGATACGGAAGCCTATAATTAGAAGTTTAAACATGGCCATCATTTACTCTGCCTCTGATGTCTTTGTCTTCCTCCACCTTTAAAATGCTCCTTCACTGACTGGGGAGAAGCTGAGGCAGAGAGTCATTTTAAGTCTCAAAACTCTTTATTAGTTTCAAAACTCTTTATCAGACCTAGAAGTTAAATTTGAAGTGTGTATGTAGCCGGACAGATCATTTCCAGCATATGACCTCCTCTACTGTGACACTGTGTGAAATGTACTGGATTATTTTACAGCACAAAAAGCAGCTGTTTTTAGGAACCAACCAAAGCTTCCTGTAGCATCTTGCAGTGGTAAATGGAGAAGGCTAATAATTGCACTGCGAATATAATTAATATAAAAGAATCAGATGGAATAAAGCAGCCACTATCCTTTAAAGTGCTCTTTAAATCATTCCACTTACCCTCAAAACCTTGCCCAAGTTGTAAATTAAACACTTTGGCATCTTTGAAAAGACAACTGTCAGCGTACCCTCCCCAGGTGTGTAAAGATTTGATCTTTTTTACTGCCAGCAAACCTTCTAAAGTTTTTTTTCTCTCTCTCTCTTTTTTCATATTTCATATAACTTCTCTTCATGTGTCCAAAGGAGTGCAACACCTGGAGGAAGTCACCTAGAGGTGTGGACGATCACCTGTGGCAGGCTTTTCACCACATCGTTCTTGTTTAAAGACCAAACTGTTTGAACATGTGGTCTCTAAGTAAATAAGTGTGTACAGAGCATCAGCAGCACAGACTGTGAAGCTCTGTGAGGGGTTACCAAATACGAGGAGATGTTTGATACCTAACTGTGGAGAAAGCCTTCCTTTGTTTCACAGTTCTACCCAACAGGACCAACAACCGTCATACTAGGTGAGAGAAGGCACATAACTCTTAAATCAGACTCAATCTGGGTTATGCCAGTGACTACTTAGGAATGACATGCCTCCTGATCTCATCTTGAAGTCACCAATCCACCTCTACATACTCCTTTTTATTTTTTTTTTTCCCCACAGTGTGATAGTATGTCTCTATTTTCAGAAAAAAATATACTCTCAGCCTTCAGCCTTAATAAGATCTCCACTTCCTTAAAGTACAGGACAACCTTCCAGTATTTCCCAGATAAGGGAGGGTGTGGATGCATTTTGCTCATTACCACAACCCCCTAGATGCTGTCCCACCGCAGACGCTGTGCTGCAGGTACTTCCTCATGCACCATTTGATTAATTGATTAATTCCAAAGCAACATGCTCTTATTCATTGTTTTCTCTGGTGGACTCGATGGCGGAAGTGTTGATTAATGGGATTGAGTGTGGAAATGGTAATCTGCACTTTTGAAATTCATGACCTACTTTATGCACTACTTAGAAAAAAACCAGCCTGCTCTCTTTGGCTGAGTTTTTCTTATATCATATCTGTGGTAACAGACTTCTATGCATAGAAGCTGCAGCATAATTCCCCTGGGCCATTTTGTTTATATCTGCAATAAAGTGCTTGTGTCACATTAAGTATGGTAGACTGGAGACAGGGGAGATTATATTTAGTGTGGAGCCTTCAGTGAGTGAGTGTTCCCAGGCCCGGCTGCGGTTTCTCTCAGCGCATTCTACACTAATGAATTGGTCCAATTAGTGGTCCAATTAACAACACCAAGAGCTGTGCTATCAATTCGCTCTGTGAGTATAACCTAGACACATACTGTACTCTACGTGCTGATAGATAGTTGTTTCTTGGGTGTTGACTTTTGGTTTAGTGAGAGAATTCGGCTCTCAGCAACTCTGCATGTCACTGGTTTAAAAAGTCAAACAAATGTTTAAGTTTGGAGAACTCCAATGCCCAGAAATCCAGCCTGATGACATCGGTAAACTGAACACAGCATGCTTGTGTTTGCCAACCTTGCTTGTCCACAAAAGTAGATCAACTAAAGTGTAAAGAGGAGACAGCTGAACAGTTTTCACTCAGTGCTGCTAAGGAAATATTTCACTCTTAAAGCCTTGATGTGTAAAAACTGTAGAGAATTTCAGTGTATTCCAAAGTTTTCTGAAGGTAAATGTATTTGTGTGTAGACAAACGAGTTAAACTTGTTGACACTTGTGGGGTTTTCAGACTGATTAATTCTTTATGCATAGGCTCATAGAAATAAACCACAGACAATTAAACCTTTGCAGCTCCCTTAAGCTTACAGAGCTTTTGCACAACTTTAAGCTTGTTGCTTTGGATTTGCCAGAACTTTACTTTACTCTCATCACTCTAATCAACCTTGTCTCCAGCAGCATTGAGCTTATGTTCACTAAAATGCTCCGATTAACCCACTGTACGTGACTTGCTGAGGAGCAAGAAGCAGGAGTTGGTGGAGAACAAACCAGATCAAAAAGAGACTGTTATGCTGAATATTAAATTCCACTGCTCTTAATGAACACTAATGTTTCTCTGTGTCTGCTGGAAATGTATATAGGCAGGTATGGTTCCTGAAAGACACATGTTGCCATGGGTCTCTGAACCCGATACAGTTTGTACTGCATAAGTTGCATAAGTGACAGCAGTGACAAAGGCAGACGTTTAGTAAAATGAAAGATGAATCTTTCCTTATACATTAGTGCTGTTTGTCAGTCCTGATAAAGGGCCATGTAACACTACAACCTCTGAATTCACACACTTCACTGTGAGCAATGCTGGTTCATCTACAGTGTGTCTATATCAGACACCTATCACTACTTGGTCCTGGGGAAAGAGAAGGGAATCTTCAAACAAGAAATTCTCGTGGAGAAAAGCAAGGACGTCGAGAAAGTAAATCCCATCTCATTACCATATCAATTAAATCTGCAGCTTGAGATGGCACAGGTTTTAAAGAATCTATGTGTTTGCTGCAGCTGATGAATATTCCTAAAGCCTGATCAGCTCCATGAAGAAAAAAAAAAAAAAATAAAGACTTGGAGTGGCAAGCTGAGGCTGACCTTGGATATCGCAACTGCTGACCCTTGGCTGTACTGGCCAATCAGAGGGTGTTACTCCCTCCGGGTAGATGAGCCAATCGCAGTGTCCAGTGCTGAAAGCCATGTGTCCTCCACCGAGATGTGTGGCTGATCTGGAGGTGATCACACACACACGCAGGCAAAGAAGAGACACAATTACATGTTAATCATCATTAGCCGCAAACTTATTTTCTTATTTTTATATAATAAATATAACAAATTAAGCAATAATAAAACAAAATGTTCTCACAAAAATCTTGATTTACAGAGCCCCCTGTATGCCTTTGATATTTTAAATCTCTGTGTCAGTTTTATGACGAGAGCTATTTGTCGCATAGTTTTATGTTCATTTTTTTTATAATCCTTACGTGATCACATTTCACAGTTTTAAATTTAGCCAGCATGTGTGATGTAAAGCCTTTCGTCCTTCTTCTTCTTCTTCTTTTCCACTCAGCCTTGTCCTTTCAGTGATGAAACCTTCCCCTCAGCAGACACCCCCTTCTAGTTGCTGGGAAGAGAACAAAAGCTGTCATTCACTGATCTTCCCATTACACACAGCGAGCGCATCCCCACCATCGTCACCTTTAAATCCAGCTTCTGCCTTTAACTGGGCTTTTCACTGCCATGGAGAGAGGAGGACAGAAATAGAGAGGAGGAAAAACAACACCAGAGTTTTAACTCTTTTTGTTTTTTTGATTGCTGTGAAACAAATCGATATTTCCTCTCCTCTATGGCCTGCATGTTTTGGAGGACGATGAGCTAATTATGATTCCCTTAACTCCCTGTTATTATTGCTGTATTATTTTAAAGCAGGCCAACCTGAATCCTGTAACCTTTTTGCATTGAGAATAGTTGTCAGAAATGCTGCTCTTGTGTATTTGTGTTGGGGTCAAAGTGCTGCATCCTGAAGGCGGGACAAGTTTATATAGAGCACCCGATCAACACAGAGGCAACAGAAACATTCTTTTTCTTTTATAAAACTATAAAAAGTAACATAAAACTGATCAGTTAAATGCAGCGCAGAAGAGAACACTTTCTGTTCAGCATTTAAAAGTGGACGCTCTCAGGGCAGACGTTTGAGATCTGATTCCAGCAGTGGGCAGGAAAAGTGCTGTAAGCCGTTACTGTGCTTGGACAAAGTTTCTCATTTTGGCTATCCTTTGAAGATGCCAAGTTTAATGACAGCTGAAGCGCCACTGAGAAGACTCCTGACGTGGGTGTTTGTAGTTTTAATTGCTGTGGAGGTAGGCAATAAAAGCAAGCCTTCGTATTTAGTGCCGAAAAAAGACTTATTTCAATCTTATCTTTGTTTAACTTCATAAAACTATTTACCTTTTTAAGCACATATATAGCACATCTGTAGTGCCATTTGGTGCACCAGACAGAGAGAGTCATCTGTATAGTGATGATGGGCAAAGATATAATCTGAGAGAATTTGGCTAAGCAGAAGGAGGCAAAGAGTCAATCCTTGTGGCACTCCGTCTGTCACAATGCCTTTCGGATTCATTCAGAGTCCTCTGCCTTCCAAAGATGAGCTAAGCCACCTGAGGATCATTCCTGAAAGACTGGGTCAGGAACCGGTCGATCCAAAAGTTTTTACATGATCTGCACTAAGATCCAACAACCAAGGACTTTAAGACTGCCTGATTCATTATTAAGACAAATGTTATTTAATAAAATCTAAGATTGCTTTGATTGGGAACAACTTTGTAAATGTTCCTGCCTCTGAAGAATCTTGCTCCTGAAGAAGATTTGAGAAGGGCCTGTGGTCACTGAGTTCACATATTACAAGTGGCGAATACATCACAAGTATTAACCATAATTCTATCAATTGTAGAGATACAGAGATGTTTCCGTGTAGATGTGGTAGTTAATATGAAGTTTTGTTTTTCTCCGCCTTTGCTCTGCCTTCCAACATTCTTTCTATTTTGGCAAGTCTCTGCTTTGTTGACCTGAAATGTTTTTAGTATTAACAGGTGCTATTGCATCTGAAACCCTCAGTACTTTAGAATTGAAACGATCAAGAAAATCATCCACAGAGGCTGTTTTTGTGATTGATGATTAGAATTAGATAGGGCTTCTATAAATAGAGCGCCGCTGCTCTCATTAATTAAGTACTTTCAGTTTTAGATGTAGTCTGAATAACTGGAGGGACTAATGTATCAAAGAAAATGCGGAGGTGATCAAACAGAGCTCATTTATATCAGGAATACTAAGGCAGTTACTAACGACCATATCTAATGTATGACCTCTAATGTATCAAATAAGGCACACAGTTCTTTGGCTTGTCATTTGTATTGTGTGAATATTGAAGTAACTTGTTGGATGAGGTGGTGGGTGAAGCCATGGATTACAGTTGGGGTGCAGGGGGGGGGAACTATAACATACAGGGTTGGTACAAAGGCATTAAATGCTCGGAAACACGACTGTTTAATTTATTTCCAACTGTAATGAGAACAGCTTTGGCTTATCATCTACGCGGGTGGCTAGCAGGGATCAGGCACCAAAGGGAGGACATCAAGTGATTTTATCGACACCGACCACCATGGGCCCAACAAGTGGGCTTGCTGTGGAAACCAGGCTTTGGCCGGCAGTTCATTGTGTCTTGACACCTGGTATCTGTCCACATTGGCCGGTTAGCTTGGACGCTAAGACTCGGTTGATTAGCCGGTGGCTATAATAATTTGCTTTGTTAAAATGTATGAATAATATATTTTTTTAATAAAGGATCTAGCAATGAACTGTAAAACGTTGCACTTCTGACATGAACACACAATGCCAACGCATGTCCAAGGCAATATTTAGCAAAAGGGCAAAAGAACATTCAGCTCATGCAGAAGCTCTCTGTCTCTGTGTGGAGAAAGATCAGAGTTCGGCTTGAACTTTGTACAGTTCCTTCACTTTAACTGTCAGAATAATATAAAACCTCTTTGCAAGAATGATGTTCTGCCATGTTGACGTCCAACAGTTTGTTAATTTGTGTAGTTTATGGACCTGATATGGATAACGTCATTAACATTTGCTAATACTGACACATTATACATCTAAATGTACTGCAATACAGTATTTGATGATAATGGTAAGATTCTGTATTTTTTTCATTAAAACCCAATCTTATCATAGCTCTTCAAAATCTTGTGTTTTTGATCCAGCTAATGATGAACTACATTGTGTAGCAGCTCAGTGTGTGCGTGTTTGAATCCCGTGTTCCTTGACTGCACATTTGGGATGTGAGTGTGAAATAATTTTGTATCAATTACTTATTATTTTTCTTGTCATGTAACCATAAAGTTGTTTTTAATGGAATGACAAAGCAGTGATATGCTACATTTACATTTTCCCCAGATGGATGCTCACATGCTTTTAAAGTTTTATTTGAATTCATAACTTAGACAAGCTGTCAGTGCATGTCACCAATGCAAGCCGTGTGAAACATGTTTAACGAGAGAAACTCATTTAAAAAGAGTGGCTGAATGTGCTGATGAAAGCAGGTAGTGCTTACACAACCATTAAGCAGAACAGACGCATAAAGCCTTAGTGTACTGTACTGAGCCTAAGGCGAAGAATTAAAACAAATGCATTAAAGGTGCACTCACACAGCCTGGGCAACATTAAAACAGAGTATCCAACTACTGCAGAAGAAAGGGAGGTGCAACTGTGTGAAAGTGAAGGAATTTAACTTAACTGCACCATATTAACCATCCACTTGGACAATATCCAGAAGTTCCCCACTAAGTATGCTAGGTACACTTTGTAATCTACAAGACCAACAACTATCAACGGTGTTCAACTAAAGGAAAAAATATATAACACTGATAGTAAGTGTACTAAAATGGTGAAGCAGTCTGTATCCCCCTGACCCCTCAGACTGTTGGCACCCGTCTAGAAATCCTTCTGATCTCAAATCTTTCTCTAACGCATCTTTTGAAGCTTTTTCAAATAGATGATGGCACTTTTTTAAAATTCAGGTAGAACCTCATCAATCCGGTTCATTTGCTTGTCCCATGGCTTCAGCATAAAGCTGGCAGTAGACAGAAAACGCACAGGTCCAAACAAAAACAGATGTTTGTTCAAGGAGAGCGTACTAAATGGCGCATCATTGTTGTCAGAGAAGCCTTTATTTAGCCTGCTTGCATATTCTCTGATGATAGACAATAGTATTTTTAATATTTAGTAAACTTATTACATTACATGTCATGTTATTTTGAGTTTCTGTTTTGGTTGCTTCCTGTGTTATTTTGTTGGTGTCTTCTTCTTGTGTCTTGCTTGCTCCATGTTCCTGTCTGTTTCACTGTCTTAATGGATTCATTGGTTTCACCTGTGTCATGTTTGCCTTCCCTAGTGTGTCTATACTGTCTGTCACTCCCATTGTTCCCTGCTGAAACATCATTGCACCATGTGCTTTAGGTTCCGTCCGTCATTCCAAGTGTTTCCCCAAAGCACTGTCTGATTTCTGAGTTTGCTTAGACTTATGGACTTTGTGTTTTGTGTTGCCCTTACTCTTGGATTTGTTTGCTTCCGTCAGACTAACTCCTGGTTTTGACCCAGCCTGCATTGAAGCACTGTAAAACTTTTCCTTTGCATGCTGTTAATGAAACTTTAAACAGGCACTGCTCTGTGTCTACTGTCTATATTTGTGATTGTGTGACACATTGAACAAACTGGTCAAACTGGCATATCACTAAGAAAGCATTTCAAAGTAAAACAAAACACATTACCAGTGCTTTGGTGCTTCTGGTTCCAACCTAGCCTTGCTGGTAGGATTGGTGCAAGTGGTATAAAAAGTGGTATGTGAAGAGCTGTAAGCCAGTGGACTGGAAACAGGACACCAGAAACCAACAGTGGCATACCACTGAGCATCCACACATGCCGCGGTTAGAAGAGTAGCATACCACTGTAGGACTTTCCCCTCTAATGTGGTGAACGAGACGGGTTGTGTTTTGATCTGGGAAGCAGGAGAACTTGGTCTCCCTTATTCTTTTGCATCTTCCACAGTACTACAGCGTGATGGAGGGTACAGTTGGAAATTATCCACAATCAGCTTATATTCTGCAGAATTTGGCAAAACAAGAAATTATAATCTTAGTTGCTACAGCTACATGTTCTAGCCCTAATCAACTCTGAGAGACAGTTGTCTGAATTTTACTCCCCAGTATCTGACTTAGTGCACACTGACATTTTGGAAACAGAGTTGCTATTCTAAACCTGACTTTGTCTTTACTTGCCCACAAGAGCCAGACATTTTGGCTGTAGATATCTCTCCAGCACAGGAAGCTATTACCTGTGGGCAAGTGTAATACAAGGACACTAAAACATGCTTGCCAACATAGCACCACAGTCAATCACGTTGCGTCACTGAGTGAAAGAAACAGTAGATGATAAGTGTGATGCACAGACAGAATCCAAAGGCATATTGTTTAAATTCCTGATTCGAAATGTCCATGGGTACACCAACCTTGCCTCTGAAAGCAAAGCAGCCCTGGAGAAGGACAAGTGCAAAATAAATGTCTACAGAACAATGATCAGACAAGAAAGCTGTGTCTGCATAGACAAACTACAATCAGTAGAACTGGATACACAAGGAGGAAGTGTTAATAGATCACAACATGTTGCTTCACCACAGTCATTCTGCCAATATGGTTACGGTCACTCATAACTCCCCCTCCACTGAGAAGATCAAAACAATTCCCATCCAACCCTAAAGTCTCAGGAGTTAAGTCTTGAATATCTTCTCAACCTCCACTGAGAGACAGAGGTAACAGCTACCTGACTTCCCACCTCACCAAGGGCTGATTGTTCTACCCCTGCCTCTCAATGAGAGAGAATGTATGTAAACCATGGAGTTATACACAAAGCAAGACAATCTTCATCGCCCACTCCTCCAGCTTTTTAAGGCAACATTTAAGGCAACATTTAACAACACATCTGTTAATTAAACATTCTCAATGTCCATACACATTCTCGTCAGGTGGTCGACTTTCCTGCCTTCCTCACAGGTTCCGCCCTCTGAATGTGATAACCCTTCAGGTAGCAGAACTACAGCACACCTCGCTCTTTCAGAAGTACAGAAGCTGTACTACTTTTTAACACAAATTGATTCCAACAAAAAATGATAAAAGGGAAACTACATAGAAATAAAATGCATCCAATATAAATAGAAGAACTGACATATCAAAACAACTATTTTGCAAAATTAAGTTTATAAATGCACCTTACAAATTTGGCATGGTCTGAAGTCTGAAGTCACTGTACAGTCTGTCTTTATAAATACTTATTTATAATACAATAATCTAATCTGTTAGGAATGACCGGTGTTTGGGAAGAATATTATCTCCAGTAAAATTTGAAAAGAAGGAAGTGTTGGGTGTAATTACTGTGTAGAGCTTGGCCTAGACTTACTCTCTATGTTAACTGCCCTGGGATAGATTAAGATTAAGATTAAGAAACCTTTATTGTCCCACAGTGGGGAAATTGCACTGTTGCAACAGCAAAGTAAGAGCAGTAGGTAAGAGCAGCAATAGTACAATAAGCAGTAGGTAAGAGCAGCAATAGTACAATAACAATAGTTCAATTATTGTGTAGAGGGTGAAGAGGAAAGGGGCCAAGACCCATGCTACAGGTGAGCAGGTCGGACACACAATTCCGGGCTCTCACAAACTGTGGTCGGTTTGTGAGGTAGTCCAGGATCCATTCTGACAGCTGGTTGTCCACACCCATTCTCTCCAATTTGTCCTGGAGAGGACAAACAGGAAACCAACAAAGATTTAGGGCTTTACTCACAAAATGAAACAGAAAAAATAAACAGGTCAAATATTTTAGAACTGCCTTTTGTGCAGTATGTAAAGGCTTGACCTTGATGTAAGACTTTCTTGCTAAACCCATACGCTAGTCCCAACAAGCAGTTGTAGAACGAAGGATGCAGAAATGTAGGAATAAGGAACAAGAGAGATGACTGAACTTGAAAACAGTTGTCACAGACAAGAAGACTATCACACACAAGGACCTGAACTTGTGTGATGGAACCAAAGTATATTGGGTGGTTGGATGTTCCTCCATTATTGGTGAGCGCTTCCTTATGGACATTTTCCAGTCGTGCAGAGTGGCTCCTCTGCCATCAAGTGGGGAGTCCTTCCTCTTCTGCTTGCCAGTCAGACCAGGATGCCAGCCAGTTCTCCAGGGGAAAGCTGGAGTGTGACTCGCCACAGTCTGTTTGTCGTCAGGCTCCTTCTCCCATCTCAGTCCACAAAACAAACTCATCCACAGCCAAATCAACATGACAGGCTGTCAACTCATCAACAAGACAAACTCCACAGCTTAGTGCAGTCACTCAACTTTCCATCAAACCCTGTGACATCCACCTAGCCCGCAAAATAAGCAAAAAGATAAGGAAGACACTAAATCCTGATGTTTAGTTTTCTTTGCTTTTAAAAAGCAAACACCAAGCAGAGCTGGTTAATGGGGAGATAAGGTCTTTGGGGTAGAAAGCACTGGTGCTGGGCAGAGCTGATGCACTTGCTCTAACCACCCTGTCCAACTGTTGGAGGCTACAAGTTACTTATTTACATAAGCTAACAAGTAAGCTAACAGACAGCATACCCCCTCAGCTGCTGTGAAGCAGGGGGGTCCTGCAGTCCTCTAGGCTTGAATAAACCCCATGCTGTGTTTGAAGGGTAGCTGTGTTTATGTGAAATTACACTCGACTTCATTGCAACTAATAAAATTAAAGGAGATAACGAAAAATGTTAATAGCCACATTACAGTTTAAAGAGCAGGCTCCTCATCTCGCCTCTTTTTGCAAACATCCACTCTCCACAGCTGAATCCAGTCCTGTCAGCAAGCTAACATTAGGTGGGCAGGATGGCAAAGTTGGTTAAGCTTTACCTCAAAATGGTTCAGCACTTTAGCGACAGTACAATCCTACTTTTAGGTAAAGTACAGTTTGTCTGGAGTCAGTGTTCAAGTAGGTTTGTTTCATATACATTGCCTTGTCATGGTTTGTAGTTGAGTTCCTTGTTTTGTTGGTTTCTTGTTTTATTTTGAAAAGTTTGTCCCTCTTGTGAATTTGTGTACTTGTTTCCTGTCTCTGATTTGTTTATTGATTTTTCTTGTTTGCCTGCACTCCACAGTTGCGTCACTTCCTTTGATTACATTGGTTCGTTGTTTGTGTGCGAGTAGATGTCCCTTCCTAGTTTCCTTGTGTTCCCTTGTCTTCCTCGTGTCTTTGGATTTCTGGTTTTGGATTTTGCCAGTTCATGCTTTGGACTTTTGGACTTATCACCTGGTTTTGATCCAATCGTAAGCCTAAGCCCAACAGTAAACTGTTCACTATCTCTACTTTTTGTGTCCGTCTGCATTTGGGTCCCTCTCCTTTAGTCCCCTGTTCCTCCGTGTGGCACAAATTCTGACAAGCCTGTATTTTCTTATGTTCTGTTTTCAGTCTGCGACCACTTTTGAGCTAAATAGCAAATTTCTTTTGTAAACAGCCAGATTCTGCTGTGGATTGACAGTCAAAGCATACTGCAGCAAGCTATCAGCGATGGGTTCGACAAAAATGTTTCTGTCAGTTGCTAAAATTAGTAAAATGATCACTGCCAAACTGCCTAAATACTCAGCTGAATGTGGGGTAGCAAATTAAGTTAATGAGCAGCTCTTCCCAAAAAGTATAGTCCTACCTTGACTTGTGTGCATAGTCTAGCTGAATATGATTTTTTCTTACAATTACATGTACAAAGATATTTCAGCTGTGCTTGCGGCAGGATGAGTTGAAAGAGCTATGACGATCTCGAAGCATTTAAATACACTAAACTGTCATCATAACTTTGCAATAGGTATCAGTAGACTATGTTTAACATGGCCAGTGTAAGCATGTTGGCATGGTGACATCTACACAGACATGCTGTAATTAAATTTAACTAGACTTGAGCATCCAAACCTGTTTTTTTGCTTTTTGTATGAGAACTCTGCCACTTTTAGTTTCATGTTGCTTCTGGCTTCTGTTACCAGTTCATCACAGTAACGTGATCTAAATAGGTTTGTGTATGATTTGAAATAGTTTTTAATTCACAGAGACCAATTATGTCTCTATCCATCCATAATACATCCATCATTGCCCGTGTGGTTTGTGGTTTTCAGTGGCAGCATAAACATGAACCACATAACCACACCATAGTTCCCTCCCAACCCCCCGTGAGCAAAGTATCAGTGAAATAGTGAAAGATCATAAATTTACAGCAGACTGGTAAACAATGCCAGAGAAAAGGAGAGACATGAGATGGCTCAATCAGTCTGACAGCGGCTTTAAACCAACAGTTCCTAAAAATTCTATTAAATTTGCAAAATTAAAGTAAAATTTTCCCCTTCAAGAAAGAAGATCATCAGACTAAAGCTAACATTCAGTACATACTGTCAGCAGAGTGTTTTACAAACACATGTCCACTTGATTGAAGCTGAGTACGGCACAATAGAGGGAAATAAGTGATCCACACTATTTTTAGGATAACAGTCACTTTGTATTTTAGAGCCCTTTGCACTCAGAGAGGCAACTGGCTCTATTGTTCAACGCACTCCGCACCGTGCACGATAAAAAAAAAAGATAAAAAAGATATAAACTTTTAAAAAGAGTGTGGTTATAACCTAAAATGCAAGAATCAAAGCAGTGGCTGTGCAAACCTTTTAAATAAGCAAGCATCTTTTCTTGTGGGAGAAAAAAAAGGAGAGGAGCAGAACAAAAACAAATCCAGCACAATCTTACTCATCAAACTGCTAAAAAGCGTCAAAAAGAACATCTTGGATTATTACCGCCTTAGAGAACAGAGATGCATTTTGAAAATGATCCCCCCCCCCCTAATCTGTAAACATGCTGGAATCCTTGTTGTCAAAGGAGAAATCCTCAAATCATCTTAGTGCATAACGGCCTTTTTAGCAAAACTGGGTCGTTTTAGTTAATTTACCTATTGCACTAGACTTTTCATTTCTTTCCAGAGGCAGATGCTCAAACAGCATTTCTAAAATAGGAAATGAAATCTGGACTAGCAGCTTAGCAGGAATGCAAAAGGCACATAAACCAAGCCAATAAAGCAAAAGGGATACAGGGTGTTCAAACATACAACATACTTTTGTATAGGTGACAGCCAGGACTGACACCAAAGAAATGAAACATGATATCAAATCATGCAGAATCTAATGTAAATAAAACATATTTAATGTGGAGTTTAAGAGGTTTCATCTGATAACAGCAGCTACAGTAATTATCTGAGATCATTCAGCACAGAGAGGACTCTACTCTCGAACACTTATGTTCAGGGTGATTTGCATCTGCAAATCTGCCATTCAGGAGCTGCACAGTGAGGAGAGAGAGCTGCAGAGTGTTGTGTAGGCCACAGCTCAGCAAAGTACCACCCTCAGCATGCTGTCACTGGGAGAGAAGAGGGACAACATAATGCCCATAAGCATATAACACAGTTGCAAAAAAGCTTATATTAAATGTTTAATTGAGCCACAATCACGTTTTCAATAATGCAAGACCAAATCTCTGAAATATTTCCTTGTTTTTACATGCACCTCCATCTGCCACAGTGAAAGGCATTTCAGATAACCTTTGTCAAGAGCGAAGCCGTGACCCTCCTTCAGTTTGCTGACAAACTCTCTTGTATATTTGCTTTAAACTTTAATTGCACGGTAAATTATTAAGAGTCTTAGAGCTTGGCTCAGACTCCCCAGGCTGCAAGCTAGCCATGCAATAGCACAGCAACAGTCCATTCATATGCGCAGGACCCCTCCCTGTCACCAAGTCTGCTGCTCCAGAGCCACGTTTGGTTAAAACATGATAAAATACTTTGAAGATTAATCTGATAAGGCCCGGTGCTGCAGTGAATACACAAGAAGATGTCAAATGTTTTGTGGGAGAAACGTGTACATGTTAATGGAACCCTCTTCAGCGACAGTGCAGCCTTCTTCAGAGGAGCTGCCTGTTGACTAGCAGAGACACATGGGGGGGTGGGGGGCTCCAGTGCCTCTAATCTTTTTTGGGGGAATGCAATTTGCATGGTGCACTTCACTTCACTTTTTCTTATTTTTCAGGCTTTCATGGTGAGCAATGTATTCAAGGAACAGTCTGAAATTTTGCAGTGATATACAATGTTTGCTGTCTTATAAGCCTCTCATTTCAAAAACATATATTAATTTTAGTACATATGTAAATATATAAAGGGATTTCACAACACTCTCAAGATTTGGGATATATGTTCATGTTAATATGATTCTTTTTTTAGAGTTAGATGAGA
This sequence comes from Datnioides undecimradiatus, assembly GCA_008933995.1. Taxonomy (NCBI): domain Eukaryota; kingdom Metazoa; phylum Chordata; class Actinopteri; order Lobotiformes; family Datnioididae; genus Datnioides; species Datnioides undecimradiatus. The sequence goes on from WARS01000046.1 coordinate 38,448,609, forward strand.
AGATTGCAACGCTTGGGGAAACACGAAGCCTGACTGTCTAAAGTGAGAAGCTACATCTGCGGCACCTCTAAAGTTCACTGATTGACATGTTGCATCTTACTCGATACAAACAGAAATGTGAAAATGGATGCATGGTGCGCGATCACGTGTGAACAGGCTTTACTTTCAGTCTGCTTTTTCCTGATTCTCTCTGTTTGTGAATTACATCATATATTCTCTGCTTTCCAGGTTTATTTTGTGCTGTTTTTCCAGGAATAGGAGTGATCCACCCAGTCACATAAAGCAATCACACAGCCATGTTTTCATCTACTGTCATTAGCAATGTTTTGTCAGTAAATTCTTGTTATATTGTTGGTGGGTGGATCGATCACCTTATTGTTATTGTCTGGCAGCAGCCCATAAGAACCACACACACACACATTGTCACTTCAGACCCAGTTAGCAGTAAAAGAGAACATATGTTCTGTTATGTAGATACCTAAGGTCCATGGAGGTGCAGAGCAAACAGCTGTTGGTTTGTCTCTGTGGGCTTTAAGGCTTTACACCAAAGTTATCCTGTCAGCCAAAAGGCTACAGTGCTTTCTGACGGTGGGTTGGGCTGGTCTCTTGCCTGTCCACTGATACATAATTTATCTACTTTCCATAAGAGCACACAGCTGATATCAGAAGTGGTTCTTATTGCATGCGTGCCTTGCATCTTTAAGATCTAATTCACTGCATTCTAGCTATTTATGAAATATTTTTTGGAAAATTACTTGAAGTTGCGTTGCAGTTCAAATTCATTTTCAGTTTATTTCCTGTGACATCCTCTATGGTTAAAGTCCTTGGAAAAAGTGAAGACGAAAGAAATTATTTCACTGATGAAGACTTTTAACAGCAGGGAATTATGGGAATCATGACTTCTGTCTGTCTAACTTTTTCTTTTTTTTAAATAAACTGCATTCTCATACGAGTGATAAGATGTTCAGCTCAACCCATGGCTGTTGCGGTGCTTTCCAGCAAATGAAGTTGGTTTCACTGACAATTGGTGGATAAACTGGTCTGATTAGGAGCAACAGCATTCATCCCACCTTGGATGGGTCTGTTCTCATACCATGAAATTGCGCCATGGTTAATTATGAAAAAAAAAAAACCATGACACCTCAAAGTTGAGACTAGAGGGTGGAGTAACATTACAAAACACTGACCCAACTGAACCCGCCAGTGTCTGCCCCCTGCCCACTTAAATGAGTAAAACCAAAGGCAAAAACAATTAAATGTAAGATTAGATACTGATATTTTTTTGTCTTATATAAACATGGCTATATCATGGAAACCACTCACTCATTCACACAAAACACCAGCAGAGGAGGTGAAGTTGTAGCCATCTTTAACTTAAGTCTGTCAATCAAGCCTTGACTTAAACCAAGTTATAACTAATTCATAGTATTGCTCTTAGTCTTTAACTTCCAGCATGGAAAACATCACAGCCATTTCTATTTGTTATAGCGTACCACACACTTGTTCCATACTGAGAAATGTTATTGAACTCTCATTTGCTAACATGTAGTATTGAAACTCACCATTTAATAATCTATCCACAAATCTATTTTGGCTGACCATTATTTAATGATGTTTGAATTCCTATTACTTGATTGCACACTATTAAGAAAAAACATCTATGTCTATCTGACAGTGCTGGATCAAGTGATTCTATTTAAGTCAGTGCTATGTCTCAATATAACAGACGGCTCCTATGCTAACTTTAGTATCTCCCAAACTGATCATTTTGTTTATAATGCTGCAGGATCACTGTGAATGAAAGTCACTTCTACTGCCCCTCTAAAAAAGATGCTAAAAAAGCAAAGGAGATTAGCTTCATAGTATAGCCCCCAACCCTTGAATTCAAGCAAACAGAGAGGAAATGACATTCTAATCTTGAAGAATATTGTTTGGCCTGCCAATATAGGAAGGCCCCCTGTAATGCCAAAACAGCCTATTACTTATCATTAATTGAGGAAAACAAGAGCAACCACAGGTTTCTTTACAGCTCTGTAACCACAATGACAGACAGACAAAAGCTTTAGCCTTGTGTGTCAGTAGCCTTCTGTGGGAACAATTTCATTAACATCTTTAATGGCAGAATTCTAAATACAAATTTAGAAGAGGTACAAATTTATCTCCAAAGACAGAAACTGGAAGAAATGACCTTCATGAATTACCTTCACTTCTTCTAAATGTTCAACTCGTCTCTTAGATGTCATCCCAACTAGGCAGCTTATAGAGGTTCACCCCTAGTAAGCACTTACTTACTATGTTAGTCATGGAGTATGCTATTTAACCAAAATCAATTTAGTTTAACCTAAATCAGGACATTAAAAAGCGGATATTCCATATTCATCCAAAATTTGGAATTTCGCTGTTTTATGCCTGCTTGCATGAGAAATTTAAGCTTATCTGGAAGACCACAGGTAAAAGCATTCATGTCTTCATGGAAACCGTTCAAGTTGAGATCCAGGACTGCTACTGGGCACTTGTACAAGCCCTGTGTTGGGGGGAAGTTTTCCAGCTGCCTTCAGCAGCTGTTAACTATAACTGTGAGTTAGTATGTCCAATTCAGTTCAAGTTTTATTGGTATAGCACCAGATCATAACAGAGGCTAGCTTAGGGCACTTTACATATAGAGCAGAACTCTTTATATTATTTGCACCCAACAGTTCCCACTTAAGCAAACACTTGATGACAGCAGCAAGGAAAAGCATCATGGCTGATTCTGAATGGGCAGCCATTTGACTGATCAGTTAAGGGGAGGACAAATCAGCAAAAGATCAACAAGATATCCAGTTATGTGTCCTGATCTCCAGTGAAACCATAGTCATCGTGGACTTAACTTCAGCAGAGAGCAAACGTCAACATTTGTGCCAAACCCAAGGTTCATGTAGACGATCATCACCGGTTACGACCCAGAGACCGAACAGCAGTCTGATCAGCTGAAAAGGCCATAGTGCAACACACCAGGAAGGCATGCTTGTTGTTTCTCTGGCATTTGCAGGATTGTGCACCTTAAAGTTATCCCCCAGGGTCAGACTGTCAGTGGAGAGCTCTGCTGCACTGTTCCTAGGCATCTGTGGGAGGAAATCCAGAACAGATGCTATGTGTGAAGCTGCTTTGGTTCTCCATTGTAGCACAGTCCTTATTTATGCTTATTGTTTCAGCTATGCCAACACAGACATTGCTCTCCCTCTCTGAAGAAACTGTCAACCAATGATCCTCTTCCATCCTTTAAGTGCACCGTCCAAGATCCATATTCATAAAAAACCCAATCAAACTTTTAAAATGCCAGTCAAACTGGATAACAGACTTAGTATTAATACTTTGTGTATTAAAGTATATGTAAAGTATTTCAACTTTACCTGCTGCTACTATATTGGTCCTAATGATGCATTTACACTGTTGCCCATAGCGTTGGAATAATTTTGTTTTCAGACACATTCCCCTTTTTATTCCTATGTATACTCATCAGTAATCACTTTTGACCAGGTGCAATGATGAGTTTTGAGAAGATATACACTTTATCTATCAAGAATAAATCACATTGTCACAATCATTTCATGAGAAGAGTAAAAAAAATATTTTATTCCAACTTTATGGGCAACAGTGTATTAGCCACATGTCTTTTTGAGTTTATGATTAGTTGCAAGAGGCCTCAAGCCTACTTGACTTTCAGTGCAACTGTTTGTTCAACTTAGATAGAAAAATGTATTGCACTGAGATGTCTTCTACAGAGTATATCACTCAGTGACCCTTCACACCATTTCAAAAACAGTAAAATTTGTGTTTACGTAGACCCATCCTAGATTGTTTTGAAGACTCTCGATTGACTTGTTTTACTCGTAAATGCCACGCTTTACTCTTTGGTTTTTGTTTTTTTCCCCCCTTTTTTTCCAGTTTTATTACTGTTTTTATATGTGCCCTTCTTCAATTCAATCTGTTCGGCTCATTCCCTCCACATTGGCCACATAGTTTCTCTACCTTAGATTCACTCAGCTCAATCACTTCAACACTGATGGCAATCATCAGGGTGCTCATTTTAACAAGCGAGGACACACTAGCTGCAAAATGGCTTTGGATAAGAAGCAGCTTTTAAAGGTACAGGCTTTCACTTAGTCACAGTCAGTGAGGGGAACTCAGCGCTCATGTTTGCTGTGTGAGGTAAAAAGCCTGATACCCTCATTAATATGGAAATTTAAGCCCGTAAGTGCATCTTCACACCATTACAGAGTCATCAAGATCCCTTTTACACATTTTGTTAATGGAGCGTGAAAATGACAAAAGAAATGGAAACACATTTAATGCTGTAAAAAAAAGATTCTGTGTATCTTTACTGTTTACACAGACAGAGTAGACTGGAATACACTATCCTAAAATGAACTGGACCTGAAATTCAGTTTCTGAAAGTCATGGAATGTCTTTGAGATTAAAATATGTTGCTCTCAGACTGACTTGTTGGAGAAAGTGAGAAGAAAGATGCTGATGAGATTTCAAACTGTTTACTTGCAATTATGTCTAATCAGGGATGTGACTAAATTAATTTCAGTGTCAAAACAAGTTCAGCTTTGAGTCAAACGTACTTGTATTCTTCTAAAGTCATCTGTGTGAACTCATGAGTATGAGTATGTATTTCATATTTCATAGGTAGTGCAGTGAGGAAGGGCTGGAGCTTAGCCAGTCTCTAAAATATGATTTCAGATGGGTTATTACTTTAGTTTATTACAACCTGGATATTATTTTTGAAGTTTAATTGAATCATCCATCAAATTATTATTGATCTCTGGGAAAGCAGCAAGATAGTCAACCAGATTATTGTAACTAGGTTAGACTGAACATGAGTGCAACGGATCTCTCTCTGTCATTTCTTATTTCTGTATGTTCACAACTACATTGACCACAAAAGGGTCAGAGTTGAAACAGGAAATGAAAATGGGTGTCCAATTAATTAGAGTTTATACTTCCTTTTAGTGCTTTTACTTACTCTCAGATCTCAGAACTTTATGAATCCAAGGTTATTATTATACTTTCAGTTAAATGGTATTTGTATAGCCCTGTTAAGGATGGCCATGTAGTGGTTGGACTTGAAGCTTGAGGCAGAGATGAGGTGCAGACTGACTAGGTGTTTATTTCACCCGCAGGCAAATATAGTACAAATACAGACATAAATAATCTCATAATACTGTGGCCGCAGGGGTATGCCAATTAACCTGCATTATGCATTACAATTACATTTACACTTATACAAGGATGGTAGACTGAAGTAGACTACACCCCTACACCATTTACTACATGGCATCACCAAAATCCTCTTTCAGTCCCAACCGTCAACATGAAACATCATATCATTCCAATCAACAGCTGACCACACACATTTCACATGCCAGCACATTTTAACTCGAATGAGCACATTATGTTGGAGGAACCCTTACTAGCAAAGCTGAACATTTGCTTGTTTTACATCAGTGGCCTTCAGTGCACCACAGCTGAGAGGCAGCTGCAACATTCATGGAAATGCACAACAATAATACAAAAGCCAGTTTCAATAAATATACTCAACCTACAAGTCTATGCCTTACTTGTTTTACCAGTACTTCATACATATGGAGCTACAAAACACTAGTAATGAGGAGGACCTTCATTACACACCCCAAAACAAAGTTTATCTCAAGCCACTTTACATATGGAGCAGGTCTAATCCAAGCTCCATTATATTAATTACAGTTCCACCATGAGCTAGCACTTGGCAACAGCAGCAAGGAAAAACCTTCAGTAACAGGGAGCAGAGCCTGGATCTAGGTGCACCGCCTCGACTTGCTGGGTGAAAAGAGAGAGAGAGACAGAGAGATAAATAGAGCGACAGTAAGAGAGGGAGAGCTAGCACAGAGAGCACACAGCAGCACAAGCTCTACAGAAAGATGAAATGAAGGATGAACTTTCATTAATTGTATATCTATGTTGTAATGGAGTCATATGTATATGTATGGTGTTGTCTTAAGGGGGTAGTTTGTGGACTGTGACCACCAATTTAGACCCTTCAGCTCAGTAACATACATACATTAATGGTATAAAGATAAGTACAGATGGATATGGAGAAGGAGGGGAGGGGCGAGAGGCTCAGTACATCATGAGAAGTCTTGTGGCAATCAAGGCCTATAGTAGCATAACTAAGGTATATTTCAGGACTCACCTGAGCTTTAAGCCCTCTCTATCTATAAGCTTTATCAAAGAGGAAGGTTTTAAGACTACTCTTAACCATGGACTACTCTTAACCATGGAGGTTAAGAGTAGTCTTAGAGGTTGGCAGCTGAAGGCTCTGCTTCCCATTCTACTTTTGGGGACTCTAGTCTAACAAGTAACATGGCATTCTGGGAGCGTAGTGATCTAAAGGGCTAATAAGACACTATAAGCTCTTTAAGAGAAAAGAAGAAGATGGCTTTCTACGTAAGCAGAAGGATTTCACATTATATTCTGGATTTTACAGGAAGCAAGTGTAAAGAAGCTAATATAGCAGAGATCTGATGTCTTTTCCTAGTTCTTGTCAGTACATGTGCTGCAGCATTCTGGATCAGATGGAGGGTCTTCAGACACTTACTGGAACAGCCTGATAGTAAGTTGCAGAGTTGCAGTAATCCAGCCTAGAAATAACAAAAGCATGAACAAGTTTTCCTGCATCTTTTGTGACAAGATGTTCCTGATTTTTATGTTATGTTGGTGGAAAAAGACATTTTCAAAGGTTTGTTTAATGTGGCATTTAAGGACATTACAGAAATGTTGCAGTTGGAATAAGGAAAACATTCAAAAGTCTAGATGTGCCACTATATAGCAAAAAATAAATTCCTTCTTTCTAAACATAAATGCTCATACAAACATTATTTCAGTATAGTTTAAAGAAGCTGTATCAGAAATAGCCCTCGTGAAATTTTCTGCTGTAAGGGAATTAAAAAGCTGGGATATCTGTTTATTTTTATTTTTCAAGCTTGCTAACTTTTACAGAGAATCTGAAGATATAAATATTTAAGCTACACATTTCTTAACCTTATTTTAAAAGGTACATGCTGCTTGGATTTGCTGTATGTTATTTTGAGGTGTTTAAACAGCAGGCTGAGAAAAAGAAATAAAAACTTCATCGTCATCATGTCAAATAGTGGATGTATAGGCATAATATACCAAACCAAGGCAATTTCAAACCGTGACTGATGAAGTTTTATGCAAACTCACTCACTCCTTCACACCATCCCATTCCTCAGTGCAGCCCCAGTGGGGAAGATAAGAGATTAGATTATCGTTAGATTGCACTATAATTACCTGTTGATTTGGAGATTACAAAGTGGACATCTCTTGATCAGCAGACACTTTATCAGAGGATTATCAAGAGGCAATCAAACAAAGGCCCGTCTCTCAGTGGAGAGATCACCCCAAAGTGAAAAATCCAAACGGGAAAAAGAGACAATTTATCCGGGCTTCTGTCTGTCAGGACACGGGGTGAGTTTGCGCCACGGATCAAACCTTGAACATGTGTTAGACGCTGTTGTCGTTAAAATATCTAAACTCTTATTTCCAGAATGAGAACAAAACGATCAAACGTTATCTATTTCAAGTAGTTAATTGCAAATTTAACAGGTAGCCAATTAATACAGCTGCAGTACCATACTCCCTACAGAACTGTGCATCATTGTTCTCTGTATGACTATAGAAGACACCACCTTTCCTAAAACATATCAAGCTTTATTTAAAGATGTCATTCCTCTCCACAGCCTCCTTCTTTGTCAGTGACACATGGTTTGAGAGGTAAAGATGAGAGCATCTATCTAAAGACCTTCCCTTTTTGAGATCACACTCTTGGTCTGTACTTTATGCAGCCTGGTGATACATTTGATTCTTCAGTCCTTACCCATCACTACCATACATTTCCATTTTTAATTTTAATAGCTGCTAATGTAATGTCGCTGCCAAGTATATGAGGATAGGAGGGGAATAAACTGGAGGGAATAAAATAACCTTGACAGAACAGATAATTTCACAATACCTATTTGTTAATGATATAGGCAATTTACCTTCAAGCACAGTTGTTATAAGCACCATTATTTATTATTTCCACTTTTCTGTAGATACTATGCAGTGCCATTTATACACACACACACACACATATATGCACACAGAGACAGAGAGAGAGAGTAGTCGTGGAGTAAAATATTAACAGTGTGATATTTGTTTAATTCAACTTAAATTAGCATGTGAAGGGTGGAGGGAGAGCAGGGCTGTTGTCAGTGTGATTGTACTTTAATAACAGTCTCCACATTAGAAAGGTGTGATGATGGGATCTTCCCATTATAAGCCATAAAACCACGGCCCCTTTAGGTTCTTCCATCCATTTATATGCAGATGATGTCAACCCTGTATCTCCGTCTGTCATAATTGGGCCTACAATCTGTAAAGGAGTGCAGTACACACCCCTGCTCTTATCACTCAGTGAGGAGGTGTGTTGGGAAGTGTGTGCACTGATGTGTAGCTACAGTATATATCTATCCATGTGTGTGTCTGAATTTGAATACATTTGTGTGCGACTGTACCTCAACGGGCTCCATGGAGAGATAGACACTGGCAGCAGAGCGCCTTCATCTCATAGGCCGGATTCACAAAGCAGGCACATCTCAGATGTTAATTTGAAAATGAAGGATATCTCTCACACTTTTTCTTCCCCACACTTAGCCCACTCGTCAGATACTGAGAGGGTTCTCCGTATATCTGAGGAACGAGGCTGGGTTTATCTGTTAGTCCCCTGGAGGTGTTTTACTTCTGTCCCTATTCTGGCACTATTGATCCATTATCACAAGAATCCATTTCATTTCCAGGATAGACACTTTCTTAATATGTGACCTTGTTTGCATCAAGGATGTTGTGTTTTATCACACGCGAAGACAGAGATGGAGAATTCCAGAGCAGGATGCACACAATGTAGATTTTAATTTGCCTGAAATTGTTATCAAATTTACTCTTTCCAGATTCAATATCACTTAAGCGAATGCTTTCTCAGGCTGCTGTTGAAAATCAATAGGAGTTAGTCATCCCTACCAAAGGACATGCACAACAGCTCGATACAGTTACAATGCTGGCACAGTTCGAAAAGACACCTTCATATCCCAGACTGAGGCCTCAAACACATTTCCATGTTAGGTCCAGTAAACCCCAGAGGTTGTTGCTCTGAAATTAAAAAAAAAAAAAAAAGATGACCTAATGTAAAGACCACTGTTCAGGCTCACCCTGAATATAATAAGTTACTCTGTGATTTAAAGAAGGTAATCAGCGCCACAGGGTTAAAATCCAAGGACTTTAAAGGTTCTTTTCGTATTGCCTGAGTTAATTTAACAGCTATTGTTCATAATTTTCATGCTATTAACAGATAACCACTAATCATATCCAGTGGTCATAGGTGCTGATCTTGACAGGGTTGGCAAGACAGTTATCAAACCCCCTAGTAGTAGGAAGGTGCTGCTGAATTGTTCCTGCCCATACGTTACCTATCTATTAAATGATGATTACTGTTAATAGCTATGTAACTATGTATAACTGGCAATAGGTCTCTCTCTTTCGCTGGCAACCTTGTGCTCTAGCTGCAACACAGCCACTTACTCTATGAAGTGAGGAAGCTATTATATAACATTTCATGTAATAATGCATCAGTGCACAGTATTGTGTGTAGGTTACCCACATTTTTGCAGCTAAAATGCAAAATGTTTCTTTCTGCATGCATTATGCAAATATTAGAAGTTCAGCGCATGGAGATAAAAAGCTGCTGGTTCAGAGCTCAAACAGTGGGAAACAATGCGGAAACATGTCATTTCTGTTTGTTTCATGTATTAATTTGAGCAAGGTTAAATCCTCTCTTTGCTCACACAGATCCACGGTTTTCATCTGCTGCTTTTAGACTCTTCATTGAAGCAGAAGCTCAACTGGTTGTTTGTCTCACATGCTTCATGTACCTCCTGATTGATTTAATAAGCATGTTTCCATTGCGCGTCGTATTGCATTTTGCAAGACACTGACTTTTCTACCTCAGCCAAGTGTAAAAGCTTCTCTGCAAATGTTTTTTCTTCTTCTTTTTTTTTTGCATTTTGATCACTATGTTTTTTTAATGCACATAGAAAATGCACATAATAACAAGTAGATGTATCGAGAGAGACACACAAACAGGTGAGCTGCAGGCACTTTGATGAGTTCTGATGTCATCGTGAAATGGCTGTCTATAATTCACGAGTCGATTTAAATATAAATACATATGGAAGTTTGTAAGATGGTTTAATATTTGATATAAATATTAATGTTTGGGCTGCATGAAGCAAAAGTTTATTAGTTATGTTGTTCTGCCCAAATCAACAGACTGAAAGAAGCAGAAGAGTCCCAAATAAGGTTCTCCTGCTGCACCAGCTGCAACATTCCCATGTTTTAGTTTGGCTGATAGTTGGTTGCAGTCACTTGGCAACTGGATGTCCGTTGAATACTTGACTAATGCCAACAAATAAACCTTTAACTAGTGTTTAAATGAGTGAAAAACTGGATCAGCTACAGAATTTCTAACCGGTTCACATTCACAGTCTACACAGGCTACACAATCTAACTGCACACTCCTGGTTACTTTAAACACAGGACTTTAAATTTTATGACATCATTACATCATAGTTTTCTGTATGTGCAACACTTGTCTGATAAAGGCAAAGGAAGGGAAAATACAATATTTGTCTATGAAATATATTGAAATACAGTCACAACATGTAAGTACTAACATAAGGAACTTTTACTTAAGTATATAAAACACTGGGTTCATGTTAATGTATATATCTGGAATAATGCGCCTTTAATGGGCAGCTTGAGTGTCAATGCGAGTAAATATGTTTGGTGTCAGTGGGGAAGAGCAAGCATACTTATGTGACTTTTATCTGTGCAAATGTCAAAAATAATACTAATAATTTAACCCCTGTCCCCTTTTATACTAGTTAGATCGTCAGTGGACAACCCTGAGATAATCAAGTTGGATGGCTGGACTTGTTACCCCTGGGCTAAAATCAAGCTTATTTCACCAGAATGTGGCAGAGTGAAACATGAGTTAGCCTGGAGCCAAGAGCCGGTTCCTAAGGGTGAGTGTCTATCCTTCTGTCTGTTGCAAACGACAGTAATTAATTGAGACAAGCACAAAGACAAAAGCACTGACTTGTTCAAGATGCCACCCACACAAACAGGCTAATTACTATTACAGAGCACTGCTGTTGCCCCTAGCAATGTTTGGAGAGAGAAATGAGGGCAAATGATGTTGCAGCGCGAGGGAGAAAATAACTCTGAGGTCTGACCAGGAAGCTGGGTGCTAAACCAGTCATGTGATGTTATGACAACTTCCTTCATTCTGCAAGAACAATGCAAAAAGCTTCATAATGATACACTGGAACTGATAATGTTGAAAACATCTGGAATAAAATAAGAAGATATCTAGTGCTGCTCAGTCTTCGTTGGAACAGATATCTTCATGGGTCCAAAATGTTGGATGTGATCCACAAAGCACCAAAAGCAGCAACGTTAATATTTGTTTTCAAGAGAAAGAGACTCGATCTGAAAGGGATCCAATGGCAGTAAGGCCTGATCCAAACTGACACCAACATGATCACTTACTCAAAGTTTAGGGACCTGCACTATGAAGAAGAGTTTATGGTGCGTAGGGAAATGTAAGATTTGTAGATTCGCATTTGTATTAAAGCACCTACTACTGAATATTTAATTCTGTGGAAAACAGCAGCACACTAAAGGGGCAGCTGTGGTTCAAAGGTAAAGCAGATCGTCCACCTATCAGAGGATTCGGATGCTGAAGTGCCCTTGAGCAAGACACTGAACCATCAGTGTGGGCATGAGTGTATGAGTGTGTTAGTTTCTGTTCTGATGTGTTACTGCCATCAGTGTGGGAACGTGGGGTAAAAGCGCTTTGAGTGGTCAGATGACTGGAAAAGCATGGTAGGGTCTCTTCAGAGAGTGAGAGGAACTAAGAACCCTTATATATGTGCGTGTGTGTGTGTGTGTGTGTGTGTGTGTGTGTATGAGATGCTGGTGATGCAAGCAATGTCTAATTATTTGCTCCCATGTCTGGGTGATGCCGTGGGTTGCAGCTAAAGAATATGCATAAAATCGTCTTACACACATTACAACTTCATCTAAATAACATATTTATTTAATGAAAAACAAAGATGTAACATAATCTCATCACCTATTAACTAATATATTCACCCAGTATTCCTTTTTTCCGTTCAGTTTTTCCAGCTTTACTTCCTAACTCTGGTGGCAGCGGCTGTGTTGCTTTTAGCTTAACTACATGGAATCATTGAGATTGTAACGAGTGCTTTGTTTACGGTCATGGGTGTTCTTGGGACAGTTATGAATTTTCAATAACGTAACCAGCCTCACAGATTCCGATACAGTCCTAACTTTATTATCTGTTGCGGCAGTTCAGCTGCTGGGACTTTACCCAACAGCATTCAGCCAGAGCTCTGTAAATACAGAGTTGTCCATTAGAGAGAGCAGTAAGATCGAAGAAGTATGGCTGGAAGGAGGAGCGTTATGCAGACTTAGGCATGCCACACTTGCCACATCCCTGTGTTTTCCTTGGAAACAATGGGTTGCAAGCCACAGCAAGATGGATACTAGAGTACAATGATGCCTGTTGGATTAAATTTTGGATTTTAGATGATAAGGACTTCAAGTGGTCTAAGGCATGTCTAATGCAATGACTTGTTGAACTATGGTGACTGTTGTGCTGAAGTTCAGAAATAGACTCTTTTTTGACTCAGACTCCTGTTGACTGTATGATCCTACGACCTTTGCCCAGTTGGCGAACCGCTCTTTGATATCTTTCAGGAGGGCCAACAGCAGTTTCTCAAAGGATTTTATGCCTCCTGCCTTACCAATCTCCTGTCTATGGAAGATCCTGAAGAGCATCTTGGTGCAATTGTTGCAATTGTGGTCATGTTATGGTTAATGAGCATGTTGGCAGTCTGGAAATTGAACTGCTTGCTATGAGGCTATGTCTATGTTATTTTAATCAGTGGGGACAAGTGAATGAAGGAAAGATGATTGTTTATTATAGCAGATAGACTAGGCAGAAAGATTTTTTCTTTTGTAAACGAGGAGTATCTACTCCAGACAGCAACACATGAATCAACCCCCAACCACTGTGATGACTAATTAGGCCCTTGACATAATGACTAGATGGATCTGACTGGACCATGATGGGGGGGTGGAGGGATGAATAACAGACACATAAGTGCAGCACATAGGAGAAAGAGAGGGGCATGTTTAAAAAAGATTGCTGTAAAGTAATAGGCCAACACTGAAGGTGTGACTTCATGTCATTGGTTAGATGAGACCAGTTGACATGAAGTCCTGCCACCTGCAAAAGTTCACAGATGATTCTGCAGCATCACTCTGGAAAAGGAGACAGAGTGTAGGGGTGTTGTGGAGTCCATCCAGTGCCACTGGCTGAACCATCTGCAGTGTAACACAGGTAACGCAGGATTAGGCTAGGTATATCAAAGCTGAGTGCAAGAGGATCCAGAGCTGAATCTTTGCCAAGTTGAAGGGTCTTTATAGTGCTATTGACTGGTTTCTTGTAGCTGGTGAAGTCCTGCAGTTTTCACCACACTGACAAAGGGTGGTCGGCTTAAAATCTGTAAACCCATCATCTGCACCTTCTTTCTTCCCTCTTATTGTTGAGATGTAGTGGTTATCTTAGTGCAGAAGACTGGTTACGGGTGAAACAAAGAATGATTTATTCAAGTAGATAGTCAGGAAGGGAGCAAACCAGAGACGGGGTGTAGAGGATTCCCAGTCAGGTTTCTTCAGGGGACTAGGGAGCAGGTCAGCAAGTGAGGCTAGGGGGAAGCCGCCAGACGACCTCTCAAACCAGAAGACGTCTAGAACTCGGGGATGAAGGAAGGGCAGTCAGAGGAGGATGAGTCCACAGTGCATGGACCAGAGTAGAGCAGGTGAGACTGCAGGCAGAGGGAAAACACAGGTTAATGAGATTTCAGCTCACAAACAAAAGATATTTCACAAAGACCTGGAAATGCAGACTGACTAGATGTGCGAGTACGACTAAGAGGTAGTGAAGACTGGACAGGTTGCAGCATGTAAAGCCCTGCTATGACCCCATCACACCTATAACAACAATGAGAACACACACAAATACAGCTTAAAAGTGGGGATCTGGAGGTAGAGGGGCAGCCAGATGGAGCAGATGTATGATTCTTTTGTCAGTTCAGATTCTCTCTTCTACTCTGATCCTATCAGTCAGTGTGGCTCTGACTGAAGTTGATGCTGTTGTTATTTTTGGTGTCGTACACGAGGAAAGTTTTAGTCGGCGGACACATTTTCACAAAAGCAGGTACAAGGTGTAACGGTGTCAATGTAACATCTTATGTCAGCTTCACGTGACCCACCAGAGTCTCCTGTGATGATTTAATTTCTTTGAATTTAAATTTGCTTTTCATGTGGGGGTTCTTTTCCTGTGTCCACCCCTTTAATACTCACAGAGCCATCTTGCACACAGTCTGAAATGCACCCTGCTGCAAATGTGTCACCATGTTGCCTCAGATTCTATTTTCCACCTCATCTGTCCCAGAAACTCAGATGGTGTCCTCCCCCACCACCTCCCTTTCCCAATTTCATAAATGGATGTTGTTGTGAGCCATGTCGGCGGGATACTGGACCGAGATTATGGCCCCTTCTTACCTCCTGCCTTCATTGTGACTGAGACCTGCTGCCACCACACAGAGCCACTCAACTGAATAGCTGCTAGAGCACCCTCAGTGCAACAACAGGAACAGTACAGGTTGTAGTGATTGTGTGTGTGTGTGTGTGTGTGTGTGCATGTATATGTGTGTGTAAATGTGTCTATGTATCATTGCATCTTACCCAGTCTGAGATTGTTCATAAGTAATACAAGGAGAACAAATGTGTGCCATGAATGCGTTTCATCAGACACGCCGGGCTTGGTATTATAGAATTTGTATTTCTTTGATACTGACTTCAGACCGGGGTTTGATGGTTACTCCATTCATTAGCAAGTACCATACAGTTATTAAATTTCATTATCCAACAGGGGAAGAATCCTTAAGCTGCAGTTAAGGAGCAGCTGTGATATGTTACAACTTCACTTCTATCAGCAGTGATACAGTTATGAATGCTTACATACAGTACATTAAGTTCCAACGACTTCTCTTGTGTATTTCCGTGCTATGAGTGCCTATCGTCTACTTCTTTCTACAAGTACTGCACACTGGATAACGAGATGCTTTATTAAAAGTTGTTTGCACCATGTTTTTTATCATGTATTTTGCTGTACTGTGCAACTGTTGGTCTGCAGAGGAAAGATTGTAAAGTGAATGCATTGCTGTGTAGAACTGAATTCAGAGCTTACAGGATTTGACTGGGTTTTACATTAGAATTCTGATTTGTAATGAAGCTTTGATTTATAGTGTCACCATGTCTGTGACACTTTGTTTCGACAAATGGGATGAATTTGTTTGCTCAACAAATGTTCCTCTGACCTTGCTCTCATATTTATACTTTAACCTTTCTGTCTAAAAGCCCGAGCTGAAAGGCTCTCAAGTGGGATGTTCCTTTTTACTGAGATCCTTTTAGCCGGGTCCTGAGCCGATGTTCAGCCATAGTGAGCCACGCGGGAGTTGCTGTAATGTGTCATTCCATTAGCATGTTCTCACAATAACTTTACTCTGCCAGTTGCCACCCTTTTGTGCTCGCTGACTGCATTTTACACAGAGTATATTGACACCCAGAGAGAGGAACCAAGAGAAACACTTAGTCCATCAAAGTCTTTGTCAATTTTGTTGTTATTTACTTTGTTGATGACAGTAGAGCTCAGCAGGAATTATAAAGCATCAATTGCAAAGAGTGCATCAGGTTGCATGCGTATAACAAAGTCCATGTCTTTTATTGTACAGTGGCAGTAATTAATCTCAGTGACTAGTCTGGTTTCAAAATCAAACTCAATCATGGGAGTATATAATGAAAATATGATCTGCTATGACAAGCCTGTTGCAGACAAATAAAAGTAAAATTCAACATGTCACAGAAATGACATCAGTCCTCTTTGGCGCAGTAATTAGAAGTCTCTAATCTCAGTATGTTGCCAGGTGTTTAGCTGGATTGAGATCTGGGGTCTGTGAAGGCCAGGTAGGGAGTAGGATTACTTGTTAGCACCAGGACGGACAACCAGAACATTAGGTTTCTCTGTCCATTGGTGGATATAGATGAACTCCAGTGGATGAACACTTTCCCTTCAGGACCCTCAGTGAATTTTCTTTTTTCACCCCGTCACATGATTCCACCTGTTTTTAATGGCTCTTTACTTTAGTGTTAGTATTCTGAATGCTCTAAACACCAAGGTGTGCCTCTGCGATATGTACTTTCTTCAGACTTCCAGAGAGTCTCTTGTGGAAACAGACTTTACCTGCACATGCCTTTATTTAAATACATCCTTGTTTTTCTCATGTGTCATCATTAGCAGTCTTCCCATTTTATAACACTGCTGGAAAAATGCTGTTGGACAGACTGAACATTTGCTCTGCCCCTCCCAACATGAACGGAAAATCAGGCTGAATCAATGACGCGTTTCAACTTGAGACTTTCTTTTTGCTCGTCACAGATATGTACACCTTGTAGAAGTCTTATACAATTAAAGAATCTTCCCCCGCCTTTTATTATAACTTGATCCATGATCATCGTTGCTTATTTTTCTACCCCAGCCTTCATTAGCTACCTGTCAACTCCTGAAAATAACCTCAAAAACAGCCAATTCAGCATTTGCAGTCTTCTGATATGCAGAGTGGCAAGAAAAACCATGTAGTTACACGGCTCCTAAACAGCTCCCTGTAGAAAAAGAGATGAGTGGAGCTTATTACAGTTATTTTCTATTTCTCCTTGTTGCTGTTCAGCACAATTGTTTCAGCTAAACAATCTAAAAAACTATTTTGACCCATTAATGAGATGATATTTAAGCTGAGAAACTGATAAATGGAGGTAAATGTGAAGGAAGTGAATATGGAAGGGACAATTAAACTCCGATCTGTGCTTCCCCCAATATGGTTGCAATCTGCTGTGAATTAACAGTTAGCCCTGGGTGATCATTACCCAAGCACCCCCTCTGCGGGAGGCTGGCACTGACTAACTGACACATCCTTGGTAAGAGAGTGCTGAAATGAAAGTTGGACTCTCCCCCTCAGTCTTCTGCACCCTAGTCAAACCATGAAATAGTAATTATTTTTCACATTTTATTGCCCTCATTCAGACACAAAAACACATACAGTATTTTAGTCAGTTCATTTTTAAAGACGACTCTGAATTTAACTGCTTATTTTAAAGTGTAGCTCAGTCAGAGTTGAAAGTAAAAGACAAAGCAGCACAGAACGCTTTAGCGTGTCTTTATTGTGGAGGAGATTGGCTGACACTGCCGGGAAGTAATGGTCCTTCAGAACACAACGAACTGTGCGTGTTTGTGTGTATGCGTGAGACAGAGAGCTCTTTTTGGCGTCATACAGGCTGTGGCATGCAGCTGTGGTGCAGCAAACTGCCATTTTCCTATAGGTGCACTGACTCAGCGCATCAGTTTCCATCTTGGAGACTTGCTGTGTGCCCAAGTGGAAAAAGAAGCGCAGCGGGGGGTGTAGCAATTCCAATGTACCGCAATGTACTGCAGTCTTGGTGCCAAGTATCAGCGTGTGTCGTGCACTTGCTCCTTGCATACTCACAGCAGGTCAAAAACTCACATAAACCTCTCTTAAACCACAAAATTCCCTTTAGTCAGTTGGTTTTTTTATTACAAGATTAAGCTTCTCAGTGGGGGAAAAATCATGAAACATAGAATAAAAGTATGTTCAGATCTGTAAAAATTGTGAGGACATCACTTAGTGAATGATACATCAGCTGGCACTGATATTGCGATGTGTAGGGCTAAAGGCTGTAGAGAACATAACAAACCTGAAGAATGTCGGTCAATGAGGCAGGTCAGTGTTGTTCATGGCTTGCCTCCAAGCAGCAGTGAAGCTGGATGAAGCTCAATGAAACTACAATATTGGCAGGACAGTTGATTCCAGAACAGACATGGGTGGGACCAGAGCCCCATCTCCAGATAACGATCTTCAGTGTCTCAAAGCAGAGTGATTTCAGCCCTGACTGTCTGTTAATCTGAATATTTGGCCAGATGAGCCAGCAAACACAGCACTGTTGTTCACTTTGCAGTTTGAAGGCAAACTGATGCTTTTCCACATACCATGTCAAAGAGGCACAGTGTCATGTGTAACATCAGTATTACTGTGTTACCAGTGTTCACTCTCTGTGTGGTCTGTTTCTGAAGCTTACTGTAAAGCAGCAGAAAGGTGCAGGTTCATCATTATGAGACACCTTGATTCATGCTGTCAGTGAATACATGTTTTAAACATTTCCATGATAACTGCTTTAAGAAGGTAAACAGTGATTGGTGCAGATGATGCCCGTGGTAGACGACACTCTGAATAAATATTAAAGCTAAAACCGAGAAAGAATGGCTCCTCTAAGTTTCACTAATACGATATGCAAGCGTTCTTTTGTGAATATGATTATTATCATTATTATTGTGTGGCATTACTTACCACTTTTACATGAGGATCAAATGATCAAAACAATAACAATCTAAATAAAACCTACCGTTTAATGTTTTTACACTTTCTTACACTTTCACCTCAGCTTCAAGATGCTAATGGAAAAGTCTTTATGAGCTAATAATGTGATTTTCTTTAATTCAGCAGTATTTTTAGGTATTAATTCAAGCATTTGTTATTTACGTTATTCAAATATGACCAGATCAAATATATGTTTTCACCATGAGAAAATGTATGTGTGCAAACATGACAAGTTGTGACAAGAGTAATACTGTTAACATTTATTGTGCAAGTGAGAATTACACAACAAAAACACTGAACCTGGGTCACCTGAGGGTGCTTGCCACATGTCCTTTTGTGGTATGGCCCTATTTGTACCCTCTGCAGCCTTCCTACAAAAAAAAACTGCAGTGCGTCGTAAAAACACCCATCAACATCACTGCGTCTGCAGGAATTCACAGATGGCCAGCATGAGTCATTCTTACAGGGTTTTCTCATGTGTCCTTTAGACACTGGCCGCTTTAAATTAAACTGATACTGAAAGTGCAAAAGTACAATATGAGGCTCTGGCAATTTGTATTCAAACTACCCCATGCAACCAGCTCCTGCCTCATCTGGTGAAAAATACCCCAGGAAGAAGCACTGATCAATCATCATGCCACAAAGAGACTGCAGGTGACATGCTTGCCAGGTGAACCTTAAAATATACATGCAGCCATATATCACAAGCATGACAGGTACATTAGAGAGAGGCACAGGAGTACGAGAAAGTCAGTGTTGAGTCAGTTCACAGTCACACACACTGTCAAAAACACACACTTTATTTCCTGCCGGCCATGAGTGCTCGACTGACTGGGAAAATATGATAAATATGAGGTGAATTCACACACACACACACACACACACACACACACGCACGTAGGCTAAAGCTACATATTCAGTCGTGCTCCGCTAGCAAAGCTCTCACAAGTTTACAGCAAATTCAGATGAAACTCATTGCATATCTTCTCTGCATCAACACAACACTGCAAAAAGTGCCCTGCCAAGCCAAGCTGGTTGCCACTGAACACCATGTGTGACTTTGAGTTCATCTGTAGTTAATCCAGTTACTGCACAGTGAGATGGTAAGAAGTCATGTAACTGTCATATGCAATATATACAACAATATATTTAAACAGTGCATAAAATAAATGCATCCATGCATGAAACCAATGCCAATACTATGTTTGTTATAAGGAGAAACAAATACATGGTCCATACACGTATCACATCACAGCCACAAGTATGGCTGTGATGTGATATAGAGTATGACTATTAAGCAGTATATATATATATATATATATATATATATATGATGTAAAATATTTAAATGAGTAAAAGAAGATGTGATGTAAGGGTAGGATTTAGTTATAAAACAGATTAATGTCCTACAGATGTACCATTCACCTACATTAGATTAGTATTTTAAAGTATAATCTAATCTAATCTAATGTAGGTGAGTGGCTCTGAAATGGGGGTGTGGCTTGGTAAATACAGTACAGGAGGCAAATAGAACTGAATACATAAGTTAGACCTCAGCCAGGGTGTGTGGCAAGTCACTGAGCCTGAAGACCTGCTTGATCCAAAAGCCCATTTGATTGGATGTGTTGATGGAACGTCCGCCATGTGTAAATATGGTTTACAGGAAGAGCAAACAGAGGGATTTTAAAGCACTATGCAAGAACTGACTGTTGACAATAAGCATGCAACATAAGGCACATGAATGATCAGCATTAGAATATATTACTTTTAAATGTATTTGTTTTCCATTTTTAAATAGATTTCCTAATTTCAATCTGGTGTCAATTCTCTAAAAAATAATATTTGTTTCACTTTCAAGCTTTGGTTTAAAACCATCATCAAGAGCAGCAGATGCATTAAAAACACACTGGAACCACATGTGATATTGAGACACACCGTGAAGCCACCTACAAGCTGTTAACAGGCAACAGGCGTCCTTCACTGGACTGTAAGGGTCTGTTGTAACTGAGGAGACCTGACAGGAGTCACTCTGCCACAGTCAGGCTCGAAGCACAAGCACAGGTAATGCCAGTGTGAAACGAGTGGGCCTTCCTGCTTCTACTTCTGGTTTTCCCTCTCCCATGACCTCTGACACCTGACACCTGAGCCCTGTTACAATTTCTTTACTCCCCCTCCATTTTCTTGATGCACCTTACCTATCTTTAATACCTAAACTCCTTGTCTCATCTTCGGTCGTCTCTTTTCTCCTCGTCTCCATTCTGTTCTCTCCTTGTGTCTCCTTTTGCCTTTCCTTTCCTTCCCCCTTTGATTCCTTTCCCTTTCCCTTTGCTCTCTCTTCCCTCTGGATCCCTTTTTGTCTCTGCACTCTGTATTTTCATCCAGGAACATAAGCCGCACAAGCCGAGTGTCAGAAAACATTGCTGCTTTATGCTGCAGGTTAATCTATACAATCAGTATTAGCAATTATTTCGTCTGCTGTCCTTCATCCACATGCTCTTTCTCATTCTCTCTCTCCCACAGACACACTTACACACTCCAGAATTACTTTTATTATTTATCAGATCAGGGTGCATGAATACTTGATGTGGCCTAGCTTATAAACAACCAGGAAAAAACCCATTTGAATCACTGCAGAACAGATTTTAGCGTAGCATTTTAGCTGCGGACTGTCCTGTGAATGTTTCACAGATCAGGATCAACAGCTGCATTCTGCACCTACTAACTCTTTGTTAGCCTTTCTTAGTCTTTCTCTGCACTACAGCAGTTTTTTTTTATGAGCCAGCCAACATTTCTGCTGCCGCTCAGACTTGACTGCAAGATCCTGGAGATATTCTATATTTTTATTGGCCTGACAAAGTGTAAAGCTGCTGTGAAAAGCACTCACAGGAAGGGTTTGAGCAGTTCAGTGAAAATACAGACACACTTTTACGGGGAAAGCGCTCAAGTGGGACTCAAGTGTTCTCAT
The DNA here is from genome assembly GCA_008933995.1 of Datnioides undecimradiatus. Taxonomy (NCBI): domain Eukaryota; kingdom Metazoa; phylum Chordata; class Actinopteri; order Lobotiformes; family Datnioididae; genus Datnioides; species Datnioides undecimradiatus. Next base: position 38,470,314 of record WARS01000046.1, read on the forward strand.
GGCCTTCTTGCATCAAAGTCAATTTTGTGTGGTCATTAGAAACAAAAACAGTCACGTATACAAACAGAATTCAACATTCAGTAATCTTAAACATGTACATAATCCCTTCATCATTAAGTTTGAGCCCTAGAAAGTGTGTCTACATGGATTTTTCCAGCTCAGGAAACAGTTCTTCTATGTTCTGAGCTTAATAAACACTATATATGAACTTGAGGTGTTATTTAATGCATTAAAAACTGCGAGTAGCCATGTAGCACACATGTTTTTGTGCACCGAGGGATACGCACAACAAAGCAGTGAAAATCCTGCTTCTAAAGATAAAGGTTTGGAGAGTTTTGAAGGCTTGCAGTGGAGGCAGTCAGAAGCAGCAACTTCAGTCATAACTTTCTCAATACTGCACCTTCTGTCAATTTTGCCTCGGGCAGTTACATTTGATTGGAGACAAGCTTCATCTGTCTCGGACTTTATTGTGTTGGAATCCAGAGAAAGAAGAGCGCCAACGCTTTGTGTGAGGGGAAAGCATGAAAATCTCATTTGGTGCGAAACCGATATCCATCTTGTTAATTTTACTGCAGCCAACACTGATGAGGGCGTTTTGAGAGCCCTCATCTAGAATGACTTGAAGGATTCTTTCGTGGCCCTGAGAACTTGTTAAGAAGAAGGAGGCTTTGGGATGTCATCCGTCCAAAAGCGATTGTGCTACACATTCAAACATCTAAAATGTCATCAGATGTCCCACAACTGTAACAGTGTGGGTTTCTGATTGACCAATATCATCAGTGAGTGCTGTGCCACCAGCACAGTCTGCCAGCCACAGACCTCCACCCTCCCTCGCTGTTCCATGTTAATATTGTACTACTACACTTTGCAGCTGACATATCCAACCTTTACTACAACTGTCTTCTCAGTCATTCTAACAGAGGTACTTGGTGATGTCATCTACCAGCAAAGCACATACCAATGGTAAGTGGCCATATGTAGCCATCTGACCTCTCAAAGCGCTTTACGCTACAAGTCAGCATTCACCCATTCACACAAAACGAAGGAATTCTTTTCAGTTTAGGGTTCGGTGTGCAGCCCACACTTCGGCACTGGGTATCAAACCACTCTCTACCACAGCAGGCCCTTACTCCCCTGTCGGGGAATCAAACCCCAGTCAGACAGTGTCCACTATACAAATGAGGAGATACAAGAATCCTTTCAACACTGATTAATAGTGTGATTATCTTCTTGTTTCTGTCTTCTGTTCCTTTGTTGTCATGAGCCTGGACAGGACTAGCTAGGACATAAATGTATATGTATAGATAGTTTACAGACTGAACAGCAGACTGAATTCACTAGTTGACAAGTTATATAAAGGTCTGTGTCCACTCAGCACTCGCAGCCAGTGTGCATCACACTCTATGTAGTCAGTGCCATGTCAGTCCGAAGACAGCCAGAGACAATTACGCCATAAAAGAATTAGCTTTTCCAATCTACTGCATTAGCATAAGAGTGAATTATTGAATGTGATTTAGTTAAATGGTTTTATAGGAAGGGGGAATGATTGGAGACATCAAGGGAAGAGGAGGAGGCCTCTGTCAACATAGAGCGCAGGGGACAGCCTCCACTGCTCACACTGAATGATCCTTGACCAGTGTGCTTTGTGTAAACACACAGAGACCAAAGGACTTGTTCTGCTTAACAGCTACTGCCACTGCAGCTACTATTAAAACTGAACATAAAAATATATTCACAAAAAAATGTCTTAATGAAATCAAACACAAAAGCCCTCAATGTGCCACTTCCAATGCCTGAATTAGTACTACATACTACAGCTCATACTCATACATACTTCAGCCCAGGTGTATACATTGTTTTTTGAGTTGCTAGTTGAGAACCATAAAAAACAGATACAAAATAACTTGAGAGAATGAACTCAACGTCTTTATTATGGTAAACATACAGAACTTTAGGAACTTGTATTAATTTCTGTCGTGTGCACACTTTCATTGGTTTATGGCCTGTTAGACTTTAATCCTAATGGTGAATCATGATGATGATTGAGATTTCACTACATTCAGTGAATTAATAACACTAAGCAGCCACACCTGTGTGTAATGGTCGTGAATAATTTACGGTGTTCTGTGCAGGTGGAAAACAGGCTCATGCATGCACACCACCTTCTCCAAATTGTTGAGCTCTATAAAACAGACCAATAGAGCAATATCAGGCTGTAAATCTATTGAGGTAATTCTCTATCCTAAGCTTAGCATTAGCTTAGCATTAGATAACAACACCTCTTACATTAGAACAGAGCCAAATGCCTTTAATCCAAGAATACCACAAGACTCTTCAGGACAGATCATGGTTTTGTGATTCAAACATCTGAACAAACCTGGTATTCTGGCTTTCTCCACTCACGTGTTGATTATCTTATTTCTAACTAGGTAACTTGACTGCATCTGTGCTGATACACTGAGGGAAATCTTACCTACGCTGTCCTACATCAACAGAATCTTTCTCCTTAAGAATAAAGTGTCAAGGCTTGGGTTACAAGGGGAGAGCAGGACCCACATGCAGGCAGGGACAAGGACGCAAACGATGTTTTAACAGTTTATTTTATGGGATTAGGCTTACGGATGGTCAAGGCAGGCAGGGTCAAAAATCCAGGAAGTCAGTCCGAACATAACAAGGTAATCAATAATTCCAAAATAATCAAAGATCCAGAAAGAAACAAAAATCCAAAAACTCTATGAACATGGACGTTAACCGAGCAAGAACATGGAGTCTACTCTAACAGTGCAGCGACAGAGAACAAAGGCAATGGCATAACTTAAATAGACAGGGGAGGGCAGCAAAACGAGACACAGGTGAAATCAATGGACTAATCAGGGTCAGGAAACAAGTAGACAAAAACACACAAGGGAAAAAAACTTTTCAAAATAAAACAGGAAATAAAAGAAATTCCACTCAAAACCCTGACATAAAGATCTCTGCCAAGATCTTGGAATAAGCTGCTTCCTCCGCACTGCCCTAATAAGCTTTTAAATAAACCATAACAGAACATTTTACACAGGCTGTAGGGAACACCATTAAGCGCAGGGACTGGTGCTGACCTTGCTTAACTAACTACCATTTCCGTCTCTTTGAGTGAGGACTTTAATGAAAGCTTTAACATCCATTGGATGGTCTGCTTCCCCCTGAGTCTGTTACTTTGTTTCCTTACAAAATAATGATTCAGATCTTCAGACACTGCAGCTGTCCTGTCTATTGTTAATTCTATGATTTCTTTAAATTACTATCTCTGATTTCATGTCATTCTGCAGCACACCAAGACTCAGTCCAAATGGTAGTAGTAGCGGAAACGTGTGTTGATGTTTTCTGCTCTTCCCTGCAACCACTCTGCTGGTCTTCTATCCTTACCTGATAATCACAGCGACCAGTACCCATTTTATTGTACATAGAGTCATGTTACTATTATTATATTATATAAAGACAAAAGGGGGAATCTGTTCTTTAAGCTGCTTTCAGGAAATGTTGCGTATTCAAACTCATGATGTTCTACCTGGGGTGCATGAGTGTATCCACTGTATGGCTATAGCAATGGCTTACATGAAAAGCACTGAATATGTTCTGTAAAATACAGTACAGTTGTCAGTTTCTTGCACCTTATCCTAAGCAGTGTGTTTTCCTTCCAGATAAGTTTTTGTGACCTTTCGGCTTCTCAGTCAAATCCCTGTATGATCAGGACCTGTGGGGTTACTATAATAAGAAGAGTATGTTTATATAGACCTTATCCTTAGTGATTAAATATTGTATTTTACAGAGTTCTTTAAATCTACCATAGGTTCTGTGTGAGCCTAAAAAAGACGCCCATGGCATCTATAAGAAGAATCTCTGCTTGTCCTACTTTCTGATTAAACTGGAACTTTTGAAATGCTTTGAGTGGTCATATTTCACAGGAACCGATACTCATCTGCTGCTGTTGGAGGTTCTGTGTTGGAGTCACTTTCATTAAACACAGAGATCACACGAATCATGAGATCATTTCATCTTTTCTTACCCTGTGTTATCTCTTTTGTTTGGTCCTCGTGTTTAACATTCAGCCAAGCTTTAGCCAACAGTAGTGGATGAAACTCTTTGGCCTCGGTTTCAGTGAGCCTCCTTTATCGAAGCTCATGCCTTATCATGAGGAACAGAGGAGGCTGAAAAACAACTGCCTGCTCAGTGTCATAGGGCTTTCTTAGACTGTTGAGATTAGAGTGTAAAACTAATGTGATGGGTTATTTTTCCTGCCTGATATGAAGTCTGCCTCTCTCTCAGGGAGCCTCTCACCAGACAAATGGTTCCTTTGCATAAAGCGTAGCCTTCTGCGACTTTGTGTTATATTAGAAAGCAAGTATGCATGGCCAAATGCCAAGCACTGCATATATTAGCATTCAGTAAAATCTGCCCCTGCTGCCGCATACATGGAACATTAGTCTGTTCTTTATCCAACATAATCTTAAACACCATTTATCACAGTGCAGGAATAATTGACTTCTGTGGGTTTCTCCAGTGCCCTTCTGGGTCCAGACCTGTGTGCCGATTCCCCGGAGAGAAGATGGAGGAAGTCTATTTGGTCTAATTAAACTGATTACAATGTGCTCACTCTATGAGGGCTGAAAGAAATAAAAAATTGCAGCCTAGTAGGCACAGGTCAGTAGATAATGGAGAGGTTTTTATGATAATTAGCTCTAAATGGTTTAAGTACAGTACCCCTCTCTGGAAGTCATGCCAGGCATGATGCCTTGTTTTCAGCAGGATTCTTCTCCTGGGCTGTTCTAACTGTGTGACGCTCAAACACAAGGAGGTATTATTACAAGAAGGATTTTAAAGACAAAAACAAAAACAGCTGAAATACAGATACAGCAGCAAGCAGACACATTATTACTATAAGTTGAAGCAAATACAATCCACTGCACTGCTCTCCGGCTCCTTCCCTGGAAGCAGTCTGCTGCCTGTTGCTGTCTGCTACTCATATTTTTGGTATGTTGGTTCATGGTTTGGGCTGGCACTTCAGCTCCAGCGGAGGGAAGTGTCAAACAAGAACATGTTGCATAAATCTGCAAAAATCAATGTATTTAGTAACATCTTTAGGACTCTTTCCTCATTAAAAATCAGCATAAAGTCGTTGTTTTTACTGAGACTGTGTCATGTGGTGTTGGTTGACAGGAGACAGGAGGTTGTAAGGATCTTGCATTAGACTGCTGCATTATATTGTAAGTTGTGGTTTATAAAATGAATTATATAAACTTTACTGTATTATATATACTTGAACTAAAAGCTCTGATTTAAAAACATTTTAATCTACCAAAATCTCAGTGATAAACATTTTACATCATTTTGATTTACAGCAGCTGACAAGCACTGAAAAGAGACTGCACATTACTCCCATGTTGGCCTCTCTTTATTGATTACTAATAAAATCTGGCTGTTGACAGTAAAATGTTATTGATCTCTTTAACTCTTTAAAATCTCAGCTGGGGAGGGATCTTTCACATACAGTGTCTCTGAGCTTTTAATCCTCTGAGTGGCAAATAGAGCTTCAAACGGTCTGAAGGGAGCACTCAGGTGTTATAGACTGCATCCCACCTTAAACTCTCCATGACTGTGTCATTGGTCTATTAATTAGAGAGCCAGTCCACAATATAGTCACTGGGTGACTCCAGACTTTGGTAATTAGGAATAGATAACATGCTGGTGATGGCAAGCAGTGACACAATCATAAACATTATCTGTGATGCACCTGCACATTTTCATGTCTGCACATAAACAGAACACACAAGTATTTAAGTTGATTACATTTTGAGAATTAGCTGGGTCTTCTGTGGAGAATTTGCTATGCAAGAGAACAACTGCAACTCTTTGCCTCGTTGTCTCTCAGTGTCAACATTTAAAAGCAGTAAATAATTATGACTAAGACATATAGTCAAACCTAACATGAAACTAAACAAAATATTAAATAATTAAAAAATAAAGTAATAATACACACCTATTGCTGTGGGTGCAAAGGAATTGTATCAACTCTATTTGTTGCAACTGCCTTTATAGAAGCAATTTACTTGTGATGATAGTTGCTCTGGACTTTTTCTTGGTTTTTGATGACTTTGAAACTGTTTGAAATGTTTTCTTAAAAAGCTTCATATCCACTGACATTATGTTGTGCGTTTAAAGCAACCTTGTATTTGCTAACAATGTGCACTTTAATAAAAACACTGTGTGGAGACAAAATCAAATACCTCATTTATTAACGTGCTAACAAATCTGTGGGAGAAAACTCTTGAAATATTCTCTTGAATTGTTGAATCACACCAAATGTAACATTTTCTTCACAAAGTATGTAATCATGTTCTCGCAGAGCTGCTGGACACTGGTATGGGGAGGACACTTGGGCTTGCCAGTCAGTCCTTGTCCTTGTACGCTTGGCCTACTTGTTCATCATCATTCATGGTGGTGGTACTGGATCATTCTTTAGCTGACTCCAGGAGGTCCCCAGCAGTTATGCTAATGTTGCGGAGCCATGCACACACTGCTACCGTCATAATGTGCCACACGGGAAACCCAAGGACCCAGGACCCAAATGCAGACACTGACCGGCTGTCAGGCAAAGGCTCACAGATGGTCGAGGCAGTGACGGTTCAAGAATCAGTCCGGCAGCAAGACCTCCACAGTGCTAGGCACCTGAGAAGACGAGGAGCTGGGCAGCTGGAGGCATGATGTAGGTGGGATCCACCCACCATCATGTTAGTGGTCCTCTCTATGATGGATCAGGCTCTGGTGAGTGTTGAAGTGAGCCTCCACTCTTCCCTCCACTGGTTCCTGTTATAACATAATAAGCTGGTACCCAGCACTCCGGGACAAACACTGATCCATGTCTCAGCACCCTGGTGTCATCACCAGGGGACCCAAAAGATATGTTTAGAAAAGTGTCAGTAATGTCCTTAAACTGGAAGAATTCCCAGTTCAGGTAAGTTAGGTGGTTGTGTATGTGGACTACAGGCAGCCTTAAGCCAGAGATGTACTTGCTGCTTAGTCACTTAGAACCGATTGTTCTAACTGAACCGATTGTTGCTGCAGTACACGTCACTGTAGCATACCACTAGAGGGCACATATGAGAAATCCCACAATGGCAGGTATGTTTTTCTCATTCTTCTGCTGTGAGAAACTGATGATCAAGACACCGCCAGTATGTCACATACATGTACCCGTCCACCACACAACACACACAGTGAACCAGTCACTTCAGCAGAGTGCCTCGGGAACCATAGCTTTGTTCTAACAGGCATCTGCCATGGTCCCCACACTGCCCTTAGACTGCTCCCACTGTTCATGTGCACATTGCATCTTGCATAAGTCTAGCATTTATTCTGAGGACATGCACAGACACAGGATACATCAGGCAGCAACCGTGCGCATGCAAGCGCATAGTTACTGCAAGTATATTGGCCTTTAATTGCCTTAAAAACAGCCTCAGCGTCGTGTGTCTCTATTGTCCTAAATCATATTACGGATGACTGTGGTCAGCAATGAGGACTATTTTCCAAAACAGGAAGAGTCTGGTCCAGAGGGGCCACTGAACATCTGCACGTCAGAGCAAAGCATGGTAATATTTCTCCCTCTCATTCTTTTTGTTTGAAGAATTACAGAGCTGCTGTGCTGGTGAACGTGACAGTGCTGTGTTTGGTTCACCGACGTGACTTAAAAGGACTTTTTGGTTTTTTTAGGTGTTGAAAGTTTTTCTCTGTTTCTTTTTTTTATATATATACTTTTCCACTAACCTGTAGGTCCATAAATTCAAGCTCACACTGTGCAGCCAAACAGTGTTCAAACTGAAACAAGCTTCACCTAAAATTCTTGTGCGAGTGTTTTTCAAAAGTGCCAAACGTGGCAGTCTGAGATTTGAACACAGGTTCTTACATGATGAACATGACTGTGCACTTCAGGACTTAAGCCTTTTACAATAACCTGATTAAAGTACAAATCACAGCTGTAACACTGCAGATCAGGGTTTACCTTCTTGTCAGACCATAAACTGATGCTGTTTAAGTACATATTATACATTCTGGGTCACATATGAATTACTATGATGAAATCATGTTATTTGTGATTTACTAGGGCTTATTTTGCACTTGAAGTCCACTTAGTTAACAGGTAAATAACATGATTACAAAAAAGCACGTCAGATGATGTTCAGTACATCTGCAGATGATCATGTATGTGCTGGTGTGTGTATGCAGCCTGCCCCTCAGCAGATGAGCTAAAGAGAAGTGGCTTCCCTTGGGAGGTGTTCTCCCTCATTTAAAAGCTAGCATGGTGAAACAAATGACAAATCAATAATGTTGCTCACATCTCTACAGACAGAGGCATGACCTCAGTGGATCTGTTTTGGCTTTAGTGGATCCTCCATTGATACCGATGACTCAGCAGTGATTACTGAGGTGGCACCAGGCGTACAGCTGAATGCTTCATGGCCTAAAAGTCATACAAAGCCAAAACTCACCACCTCTGTCTCCTGTGGTTTGGGGGAATGAATGAGCCCGTGGAGGACTGTCTTCATTTCCCACACAATGTTGCGGATGGTTTGCAAACTGTGGCTAGTGGCATGGCAAAGATGCCTGCAGTCACTCTGCAGGAGGCACCACAGGCAGGCCAGCAGAGCGAGACTAGCACCTCAGATTCATGGCTCATCCACGAGCTTTCTGCTGGGGCAGCATCTGGACCAGCATGTTGATGTTGCTCCTGGATAGTCTTTGACAATGTTCATTAGTTGCTGTTACATTTATTGTATATTATATTATTTAATGTTTATTGAACTGTATTGTAAATATGAATTGTCTAGAAATTCTTTCCATCTCAGCTTTTTGGTGAGTTGCTTGCTTGTGCCTGGGAAGATATATGTGCGTGCCTATATATGTCTTTTTGATTTAGAACTAAACTACATTTTATGAAGTGTCCCTGGACAACCCTGGACTGAATAATCTGTCAATAATCTGATTTAAAAGGAATCATTTCTCATTTTTGATGTTCCAACATTACTGTAGTTTGCAGTGACAGTCACACACGGACTACTCTTTAGCCTGTTTGATTTCTTCCCCTACCAAAATACGTTTGAACTGACAGCAACCATCTGATTTCAACCACCACCAACCCTGAACTAGCCAGAAAACAGAACAAAACAAGACAATAAAACAGCAATGACTGACAAAAGAACAACTAAAGACATTTTTATATTTAAAATGTTCCTAATGATTAACTATTTCTGTTCTTTCCTCTGCATTTTGTTATTATTGGATCACATTACAGCTGGAATGAGCTGTTATTGATATATTGTTGATATTTCTGTCTTTACAATTTAAGAAACTGGAATTGTATTAGGTTGAGTACACTTTTGTACCGTGGCTCCACAGACTGTACACTGTAGGGTAGATTCATGGCCAATGCAGGGTAACCACTCATTAAAAGATAAAGCAGCACCAGCTCTGCATGTATCTGTTAAGCATGATAATACATTTATAGGCCACTACATTCACTTACATGCCACAGTCAGTTAACTAGTTATACAAATTGCTAACCATCATGTGACACCAGCTGTATAACATCTTTACAGCATTGCCAAGCTTGAGGAAACACTGATGATGCTACAGTGATGTCATCAGGGGGGTATCTCAGCCTTGTACAGGAGCTTCTCTGTTTCTGTTATTGATTGCTTCCTGATAGAACAGCGTCCATCCACACCACCCATCAAAACTGAGTGACAGTCATATGCGTGCATACTCGCAGGTACACTGTTTTTCGAACAATAATGGTAGTACACAGTGCAGCAGATATTCTGTCAGCGCAACACAGATTGCACGCATTAACTACATTAGCATTAGTTACTTTCCCCAGCATCCTCCTTCAGTGAGCTTCCTGCTGATGAAACAAATGAGCAGTCGTGGTCCTCAGCAATGAAACAAGGGCAAGGATCAAATGAAGCTGGTATCAGACGGGACTCGCTAGCAGAGAATGTAACCGTGTGATCAAAACAAACATTCCTCAGTCAGGTCAGATGAAAGCCTGGACTCCTGACAACACAAATGAAGCAGTTTAAAAGTGTAGTTGAAAAGGTTGAAGTCACCAGTGTCACATTAGATCTAAACTCATGTTCAACCATTCAGATGTTGTTTTGTTTTGAAGTGCATCTCATTTTCTGTATGAGAATTAATTACCTGATGCTTCTCTGCGTGCCTCTGATTAAAATAATGAAAATGCTTTAGGCCTTTCTGCCCACAGTGCAGCTTTGTCACTAAACACAAGCAGAAGAATTTCATGTTGTACATCTCTTGGTATGTTCTGATGTTTAACCTCACATAAATTTCCATGGAGGAAGCAGACATTGCATGGAAACAGGGAAAACGAGGGGATCAAGCAGGATATTGCTGCCCAGGCTTCATATAAATTGGGACCGAGTTAGATTTGCTTGTGATTTAAGGACAGACAACATCCAGGGGCAAACACTTTACACAGAAACAAATGGTCCCCGCAGCAACTCAGGTGTGAAGAGCAGTCCGTGGGTCGGATATTCAGCCTAAAAGTCACTAAAGCATGGCAACTATGACAATACCATGTGCACCAAATCAGAATGATTTTGAGAAAGAGGTAGAAAAGGATGGAGGGAAGAGAAGAGAAGAGGAGAGAAGAGGAGAGAAGAGGAGAGAAGAGGAGAGGAGAGAAGATGAGAGAACATATCAGAAGAATCTGTATTATGTTGAGAGAGAGACAGAAGAGCTTGTGCTCAATCCCAGCTTGTGATAATTCTGATGACTCTCTCAGAAACGGTATGTGTATCTGAAATGAAACGCCTTTTTCACCCTTTTAGATCACATAAACCATATGTGATATACATAAGCCATATTGCGCCTCTATTTAACAACGAATATACACCCCAAAATCATTTTTATTCTCATATCAAAATCCATTTTCATCCTGTAAAACAAAATATGACTAGTTTGCATAAGCTTGAACCAACCACTATCATATATCAGTTTCATCTGGACTTCAGTGATGTAGTTGTCAAACTATCTCCGAGTCAAACTATGGAGCCATTGAGAATAAGTGTAACTACCCAATAAGATTTAAATAACTCATTATTAACTGATGGTTCAAACTCAACTCTTTCAAAAAAAAGGTCACAACTAACACTGATCTACACTGAAACTACGTATGAGCTGTGACATCCCAGCTACCCACGCATCTCCATCTCCATCAGCCAACAGGAAGAGCGTCATTCCCAACGTGAATCCTCTGCTCGCTGTCATCAGCAGGCCTCAGGAGAGGTGACAGGCTCAGACTGGGCATCCAGAAAACTCCTGCATGATGTCCTGAGGGCACATTACTTGTGAGGACCACAAAAGAATAATTAATTACCAGAAGATTGAATTAGTGATGTAAGGAGCGCTCTTGTCAGGTTTCCTGGTAGGTTTCTCACTATAGATCTGTAATCAGCGCACGGCATGCAGATTGTAATTACTGGGATCAGGGTGGTACGCTCGTCAAAGTCTGTCTCCAAGACTCCATCCCATCCCTGCACTAATACACAGCTGCCATAATATCCCATTAAGACATCAGAATCACTAAGCAGGAAGCAGACTGCTAGCTTTCAGCATGTGGCCCCCTAAAATAACCCAGTTTCAAACAGCAGGATTATGAATTCTCAGCAAACTAATCAAAGTCAAAGTTGAGTTTGTGCATTGAGGCTGTACTTTATAGTAGGGGAGTGTTGTCTCCTGTGTCATGGGGATATGGATTATGTGCCTTGCCTATGGATATGAGTGCTGGCATGACAGGACAGTGTGTGTGTAAATGTGTGTGTGTTCTTGTGTTTTTATCCTCATGAAGAGCATATGTCCTTAACAGGGCTTCCAAAGGAAATTCAGTGAAATCAGGATGTTTTTGAGGATATGAGTGTTTTTTACAGTGTTACTTTAACATCACCACTTCTATGACCCTGCCTATCCATGTTTGCATTTGTGAGATGTTTTAAATAGTAATAAACACTAAAAAAATGATGGTATGAGTGTTCCTTTTGTAATGATTGTGTGTGGGGAATAAGCAATAATTGCCATGATAATGCCAGTCCTGTCATGAAATAAACAATAGTTGGACTTTTTCTGTGGAACATGAATTGAAACCACTCCATAATCCTGTTCGCCCAAGTTTGGAAACTTGATCTCTGACTTTCTTACGTCCAGTGGTATAAAGCTTCAGGCACAGACCACGATTCTTTGATTGCACCAGAAGTCTGTGCTCAAGATACTGGTAGGTGAACATGTGACTCAGCTTATCCACTGCTCTGCATATCCTGTGACTTTAGAGCTAGGAAATCAGCTAATTACAGCAGGATTACTGTTGTCGTTTAACTGTCGATCCCCTTACTTGGTCAGTGAAGGCATTCTAATTTCCCTCTGACTTCATGATTATGTTGGAAATCATCAGCTATAATTATGTTGTCTATTGTCCCATTTGATATCAGACAATTCTTTGTTGAATGGGACACACAGCAGTCTGTGCTGATCCCAGATGAGGGTGTTTCTCTAAATAAATAGTATTTTGTGTTGGGTTTAGGATTTGGGTGCAGGATTAATACCACAGGTCCTTACCAGTAGCATCATTTTAAAGATGGATGAAGCTTCCGTGCTGCTATGTGTCCTGTCTGGCTTTAAACACACCATCACAGAGACACACACAGTGCAGGATGAGCTCCTCACTGCTCCACTGGTGCTGATCTTCTGTTTTATTGTGTTTACAGTGCAGATATAATGAGAGGAGACAGGAGCGTTTATTCAAGCGAGGATCTGCCCACTCCCTCCTGAGAGTGCACTTCCACACACACACACACACACACACAGAGCAGTGTGTGAAATGCGACACAGGCTCCACGGGCAAAATTCACCTGTAAAGATTTAGCCAAATGTTAGCCGATGGTAACACGGTAACAAGCAAAAGGATCTGCTGCTGGGGGTAAATAGTGACACATCCACCTCCACAGTGCACGTCTAATGCATGGCAGATTAAATGCTTTAATATATTTCCCCAGAAGCCTTTCAACCACTCAGGAAATCTCCTTAGCTTGTAGTTTGTGAACGCTGAAGGAGAAACTGGTCTTGCTTCAGTGACAGTGCTCTCTCTGCGTAACTGTACCGCAGCCTGAAAGTGAGACTGTGTAACTTTTGATTGATGGTTGAATTCTTAAATAACATTTGAAGAAGCAACAAAACACAAACTTCCACAACACTGCAGCCTTACTTACTGTGGTACGTCTGATAGTATTTGGTGTCTCGTGTTATGTAAGAATAGCAAACTTTAGGCAGATAACTGGTCATCTGCAGATATCAAAAACGCCTTCAGCCACGTTCGTACGATGATTGAGGTCTTTAGGATCAGTGGAGTCCTACTAAGGGAAGACTACTTGATCACCATTCTCTAGGATAGCTACAAACAATAAATGCCAAAATGGCCGCCAAAGCACATTTTTCAGTCATAGTTAAAAAGTCAAAAACTAGGAGGGTAAAACCTGAAATTAATCCAGAGAGAAATCACTGAGGACACAAAAGCCAGACAAACAAACTAACAAACTAAAATTGCATCAAATACTGAAAATGTCAATGTCAATGTTTACTGTAGGCTATGATTCCATCCACCTGTTTGTGACTTACTCTGTTTACCACCTTCAGTCTTACTTTTACCAGCTCATATCCTGCGCCTCAGGATGCAGGTTTGGACTGTAACTATGAAGCGTTACTAAGGGAGACTATTCTAAAGATACCACCACCACCATACAAGGCCGTGATGTGGTCTGATCAAGCCTTTACTGAGCAAAGCCTATGAAGATAATATTTCATTTACAACTTTTATCTCTCTCACAATTAATAAGCTCTATCTTTTTCTGAAGGAAAACTGTAACTAAATAGTTGTAGGATACCGTCATGCAGGTTAATGCACCAATAAGTGCTTTTTAATGGTGAATTAAGGGCCAACATGCTACTAATGCATGTGTTAATAGGCAAATAGTCATTGGTGAAGCGAAAAACCCACCAGCCTCATTATTTCTGAGTTGTCCTCGTCAGTTTTGCCCACACTGTTGCCTCAGTTTCCATCACTCCATCACATCTGTAAGAAGCAAGAGGCCTAAGGATGTTACAGTGAAGACTAATGGTCAACCAGGGTCCAATCACACACTATTAGTGTGAAATCATTTACAAATTAATATGAAAATAATTAACCCGCATGTGTGTTCTTGGCCAGGGCCAGAACTCCACAGGAAACTGTGTTATTTCAAAATAAAGGTTTGTGTAAAAGAAAATACCCTCATAATGCAGTAACTGAATGCAATCATCACACACACACTCTTTAGCTTGTCCTTCACAGTCAGATTTAGATATTTTCAGTTTTTTTTATTTTTCATAATTTCTTATAATTAGCAGTTTGTTTTAACTAAGTCAAATCAAATTCCTTCTAAGATCTGGGTCTGCCTGTGAGGTCCATCTGTGTCCAGTGTTAGATCTCAATATGTCTTGTCGTGTCAGCTTATGGAAACCCTTCCAGTGGACGAGCCTGAAGAAGAGAATGATGTTTTGTTTTCAATCAAACAATTATTTGATTATGTAAATAATTACCTATTCATATTTTCTGACCCTCACCTCTCTGGTTTGTTTATTTAGCGCAACTGGCCGATGTTTCGTCACTCCACTAAAGTGCGGAGGGTTTGTTCACGTGTTATGTCACATCAGAAGTTGATGACAGCTTAGATTAGTTGACATTCTTTAGTTACTTGATGTAAATTGCTCCTGTGTAACATTAATTAATACCTGCACATATGGTTCACAGTCAGTCTATGGCTTTTACTGTATGTTGTACATCACTGCTAAATGAAGCTAAATTGAAATCAACAGCCCTTGTTGACCTGCCAGGTGGGCCACATTACAGTACAACGCTTGCGCCTTCAATCAGGAGAATTAATGTGGTCAGTCCTAATCCCATTCTAATAAGTCTTTTCAGAAGCAGTGTTTTAGAGGGTCCTCGGAGCCCATTTCTCTATTGTTCCCCAGCTCATTGTTAACAGCCTCTTTTGTTGTGCCAAGCAATCAGCCACAGTCTGCATTCTCCCGGTGCATCCCTCATCATTAGGCCCAAACAGGCTGTATAACCCATCCCTTCTTTATGACTGTCTCTCGCCTACACCTCCATTTGTCTTTACTGTTCCAGGCTCCATTTCCTTGTTATTCCCTGAGCTGGTGGGGTCACTGGGTCAGCCGCTTGATCCCAGAAGTTAGTATGAATTGCTGTGCACTGGCTGACCATCTCCATATAGCTACAAGATTCTGGTTTCTTTCTATTTATACATGATATGGTTCCAAAAGTGCAGTGTGGTGGTGTAGTAGTAGAATTATGAACAGATACATTTTATGCCACCCATAATGATGCTGCCTTGGTTAGGTATTTTTGGGCCCAAGCAAAATAGTGAATCTCAAACACATCTGTGTAGAACACATTTTCAACACTGAATTTAATTCTCCATTATCACCGGTGTTCCAGAAAATGTGTCATGCAATATCATGTTGTGTTTGCCTTTAATGACCCTTTTTCAGATTTACAGTGCAGAGCCCACCAAGTACTAATAAGGAGGTGGATAAATGAAAACAAGTGGTGACAGAACACTCCCCTCTGCAGGAATGATGAGCGGATTCAGAAGCTAGGTACAAACCATGTTACAAACCATGGTTCTAATTGTAGGATATATTCACTCCAGGTCAGTAGGTCAGTGCACTCAACAAACTGTTTTAATGCAGCTTCCTTGCAATGCCCATCATTACGCACTGAATATACTCTGGCTGCCAGGTCTTGGACATATCCAGAGAAGACAATAATAACAGCTTTCTGCAGAACACCTCAGGATTCCCAAAATAAATGAAGTTACAAAGGTTTTAACCAGCAGCAATGCTTTGGACAGGTGTTTAAACATTAACCGATATGGTATTTTAGAAGCCCACAACACCATGAGGAAGAAACCGAGCTTAATCAAAACTGCACACAAAACAAGAAAATTGAGACCAGTTGTTAAAAGATTACTACTTTCTTCATAGCCCAGACAAGTAGTAGTACATGAGTAGCAGCCTTAGTTGTCTTGGTATTTTATGGCCTCTGCACACCGTGGTGTGTTAAACGCAGCACATGTCTGTATGGAAATCTGGGTATTAATTCTGGGCTCTGATGGGTTTGATGTCATCACGGTATTGACTGAGTGCTCCTCAAAGCCAAGCAAAAGACTCACTATTGGCATGCCATAAAGTGCCTCTGTCTTTTTCTGCCTCCTCTCATCCACACCAATACATCTTCCCATTTCATTTGTGGATCTGGCATCACTCTGCAGTGGATCCCGCAATTAAAATGTACCGAGCCTGTGTCGCTGTCAGCACAACTTGTCATTTCTACTCGAGTGTTGTTTAAATTAAAGGAGTGAAGGAGGATTAATCTTGGATATGGCATATTGCAGCTCTGCTTTGTGCATGCATATGATTCTTCGAGACAGCATCAGAACACAAGTGAGCAGTGAATGATGTGCAGGTTGGGACTGTGAACACTGAACTGAATGTCAGTTTGTAAAATGGAAAGAAGAGGTGCCTTCTACAGGACTAGTCTGGTGTTAGTCTCATTTTTTTCCTATTGTCAGTAAATTTCATGAGAAAAGAAAACCCTGATATATCATACGACCATGTGGTCTGTGGCAAATATTTTAAAATACAGTCTAGCTACTTTAAGACAGTACGGAGACTTTTCTCAAATAATCTTAAATATTAGTATATACCTATGATGCTCTATTTATTAACTACTTATTCATTTTGACCAGGTTGGAGTACAACCCTTTACTGGTCTGTCTGTTTGGTTTGCATCAGCGTGCTAATGTTGCAGCTGTGTTTTTTTGTTAGAAAAGCCCACAGTGTGAGCACTTAATTACACATGGGACACCAAGGTTAGGGAAATACATGGATTATTATTCACTAGTAAAAAATATATAATTTCTCACCATTTAAGTTCTTTTGTCAGGAGTTTAAGTATTGGATCAGACTTGGTATCAGCAAGTAGAGGATTAAGAGCTGGGCCATAAACTTATGGAAATCCCTATCATATTATCTGCATTACATGCCTGACTTTACAATATTTCTGCTCTGTTGCGATATAGGTTTCTGTATGACAAGAGACAGAGACATGAGACAGGAGTCCGTGACACGAATACACTTCTTCTCAGTGAACTGTTTAGTAATTGCCCAGGTGGCGTTTGCATTCCTGACAGAGCGCTGTCAAATAACTAGCAGGCTGACAGCACCTTTATGGCAGCATGTTTGTAGCTAGTAGTTAGCTCATCAACCTGACTTGAACACAGTCAATCCTCAGTGGTGTTTGGACTTAACAGGATCTGTAGACTTGAAGACAGGTTTATTTAAGCCTTGTGTCCACTAATGAGATTGACAACCCTTTTAAAATGTCAGCAATACAGTAACTATTCACATGACTTGCTAAACATGTCTGGTCATTTAACACGTATGTTGCAGCTTGTTCCATTGAGCCATAAACATAAACAGTATCCATCCCGGCTGTGGGACGTGCCATTACATTGTAATTACTTTGGTATTACTGTGCCGGTGTTTTTTTTTACTACCTGCCTTTGACATGGATATAACCTTGTGAATGTCCCTTTAAAAACCTAATCATCATCGAGGGCCGAGCACTGTCGGCATCCCATAATTCAATTGTATCTCCGCACAATAATTCACCAGTTTCCATGCCGCTGTAGCCTTGAAGGGAGACGACCCACATCATAAGGGTCCTAGACAGCACATGGCACACATAACTCTTCATATATGTAATATCGCATATTACAACCAGTGATGGCTGCCCATGAATAATCCTGTGACGCTGACTGATGAAAGCACATTTACAGCTATAGTTTAAGCCTTAAATATGACCAAAGCAATATATTTGTAGTCTTTATGGACACACAAACCAGATGATTTTAACAAAAGCACATTATCCAGAAAGACTGATCGATTCAATCTAAAGGATTACGAATTTCAGCTTCACAGAACATTTCCATGTACAACTTTGTTGAAGGAGTTAGCATGTACTATAGCTCTACTGTCTATAGCACACTAATAGTTCTAACAATATCAATATTATGTAATGGATCATCTGTGAATGAAGGACCAAATGTGTTTTTAAACTAGTACAAACCCAGCATCTCTGCAGGTGTCCCATCCCACCATGCTGAAGTAATCAGAAGAGGCTGCAACACTGATATGACTCCATCAGGGCCTGTACCCAGCCAGCAATCATGGATCATAATGTAAACCTAGGCAGACCACAGACAACAGCAATGGAAGACAAGCATGTTATTAATTTGCTGTTTTCTCGCCACTTAAGAGATGCTTAGGACCACTACTCTTGTTCCAAACAACTGTTGTAAAGCCCACCTATGAACAGACCAAACAGACAATCATAACCTCCTGAAGCGTGTCGTGAAGAGGAGACATGAACAGAATGTTGTTTGCTCAGACACTTTGGCCAAGATGGCCACTCTGCAACATTGCTCCTGTTCCAAGGCCTAAACAAGCAGAATTAAAAGCTGAATATATATTAAGATTCAAAAACAGTGAAGGTGAACTGACTTGAAGAGACCTTGATTTTTGTATTAGTTTTTTTTTGTAACAGATTTCACTCAGCCTCAATACCAAAAATAAAAATACAATAGGAATTTTAAAAATCGTGACATGGCATAGGTAGGTTTCCAGATTTTTAAATAACAGTGCTGAAGATATGGTGGTGTTTGTATTGACTTCTGACAGGAAAGACAAACAGCGGCTGCTACTCTTATAAAGGATTTACAGATATTCCACCTGTGGGATAGGTGTGTATACAGAATTGTCAAGATAGTTCTAAATGTGTCCACCACCTCTCTGAGTCCAGTGTAAGTGCCGGTAGGGGAGAGGTAATTGCTTCTAATGGCAGCAACAATGCAGCCAGGCAGCACTCCAAGGCAGACTCCTTTGAGCGCTCTCTCCAGCACCACAGTGGGCCATAAGTCTGCACTGGCCAGAGGAGAAGAGAAACTCAAGTTGATTTGAGGCCAGACTAAATTATGCAACAGCAATGACTCAAGACTCAGGCATTTCTAAGAAAAGATATTATATGCACGTAAACACATCGTGTATAATGACTGGTTAAACAGCTCCCCTGTAGGTCCTTGTGTTATTAGCAGCCTGTTTCAGTCGGTTCTGGGCACGTGACAGGATGTCTGCAGTCCAATTATCCTCTGACAACAAGATGACCTCCTCAAGATCACCAATATTTTATTGCAGCTGGTCCCAGCCATTACAACAAGCATCCTGTCATAGTCTAGTCAAGTCATTTATGTTTTGTGCTGCCTAGTGTTTGTCTGGTCTCATGCTTCCTGTTTTTTGATAAGTATTAACTCCCCTCTCGTTGTGTGTCTTGCCCTTCCTCGTGTGCTTCCCGCCAGTGTGATTGTCTTCCCCGCCCCGATTGTTTCCACCTGTTCCCCTGATCCCAATGTGGATATATTGTCTGCGTTTCCCTTGTTTTGTGCCAGTTCGTCTCGTCCTCAATGGTGACAGCTAGCGCCTAGTTCATGTCCATGCCTTGTCAAGAATCCTGACTATGTTTGTGTATACTCTTTCTGTTGCTACTTTGGAAATTTTGAACTTAGGTTTTCTCCTCGCAAGAGCGATTTTTCGTTTCCTCGAAAGAACGATTATATGTTACTTCCTTTTGCCTAGAATCTTTGCTAGTTTCAGTTCGTACTTTGGTTTCCTCTGAAGAGCGATTTTTTGTTATTTCCTAGATTCAATAAATGATTGTGATAATTTGAAACTTTGAATACAGAGTCTTGCTTTTGGGTTCAACGACCCATCCTGTCACATCCTTCTTCTGCGAGACTGAAAACAGGGTCCTGGTTGAAAAATACCACTCTGCCATACCGTTGCATCAAAATTTCCATATTAGACATGTTAAACCATGTGGCATCAACATATGAACCCTAAATAATAAGAAAAGAGATGATATGATAACTGAACAGGAAGGAAAGTGAAATTTCAGATAGAAGACGTGAGTATGTAGACGTAAAGAGAGAGAAGACGATGAAGATGAAATACATATTGGAAGTTCAATTGTTGAAGAATGTATGTGTGCATATGTATATATGCTAATTTAAATATATGTTCTGCATTTCTAATGGATTTCTGACATTATTACCCATTTTACATAAATTGTCAAACAACACATTGTTCACAATGGAAGTATGGACTTGAATATGAACCAAACAACTTTCTCCAGTTGTTTGCAGAACTTCAATACTCTCAGCTTCTCACAAGTGATTATCCGATATTAATCTATCATTAACAAGATTGTCTTCAGCTAAGATGCTTTTGGAAAACACCTCTTAGAAGTATAAGAAGGTTCATTTGATGGATTTCACAGACATGTTAGCCTCAAAGTGTGAGGATTAAAGTGTATAGGTATCTAATTATCAGTGCAATTAACCAAATTACCATCAAATAAATGATGGGGCAAGGTAGTACTTGTAGGTCTTTATGGGTCTGGGCAAAATATAATAAAGATGCTTATGGGTATTCAACACCAGGCTTAATGGATATTTATGGATATAACATATACTAATCCATAGAATGACAAATCACATCCCTACGCCCCATATCGACTTATCCTACCATGCAAACTTTGTGCAGCTTTTAAATCTTCCATCCTGATTTGTCAGTTTTTGTCAAAATTCAACCCGATCTATCTGACTTACTTCACTAACCTTTACAAAGCGTTTTTATGAGTTATGAGCACTGTGGATGTGAGCCACCTGCCATATAATGTAGTTGCTATATGAACGTATGACTTCACAGTCCGTAAGGGTGTTTTATTTAGGCAGAACAGAAAAAATATAGCACTCTGCTTTGGTGTAAAGGTAAATATTAAATTTGCAAATTACCAACTGATTCTGTTAATCTCAGCTAATAAATATATGCCCTTTTGATTTAGGTAGCTTTGTTTGTTGAGATGACACATGCCACCCAGTGATTGATTACTGATGGCTTTTTCAATTTGTGGCTAAAATCCTCAATGCCCTGAAGCCTGCACAGAGACTATTCCCAAACATTTGGTCCTCTCCCTCAAATATATTTATCCCACATTGAAACACAAACCACTAACTTCTGATTTCACTGATCCATGTTATTAGTTTCCACTTGTGCTGACAGGCTATTAATCTCAAATGTTTCTTTCCTTTTTCATTGTGTTTTTCTCCTTTGTCCGACTTGCAGTGCTCTATCAGCACCTAAATTAGCAGTGCTGGTATCTTTGTGTCTGCACTTTAGTATGAAATTGAGCGTCACTGCTGGATTTGTCATCTTTAAACTTCTTATCTTTGACTCAGGACATGTCTTTCAGGAACAAATTCTGTCTGTTACAAAGCTGATAAAATTTCCCTGACACACAAAACAAAAATCAAAGGCCTGCAGGTTATTTTTTTCTCTGCTCTCTGATTTACATGCTGTATCTTCAGTTCTGTCACACGGCGTTCTCACCTGCTCCTGAGGACTTCTGTTTAATTTCTTCTGACTTCAAATCTTTAACTGAAAATGCTTATTTATATCTCCTCCCCCTCCTTTTTATCACTTTCTCCCATGAATATTGACTTTGCATGCAGTTCCCAATCACAGAATGAATATAGTCTTTTGGCCAAATGGAACATTTTCAGTGTTGAGCATAGTGAAAAGTAATTTCTACTGAGACATTAAGAGAGAGAAAGCTCGCATTTAGTGCACATTTCTCTATATAACTGGTCACTTTAATGCAACTGTAGAGTGGTTGAAACTTATCTGACCAAATAAATGTGTCTAACTCATCAACTTTATTATTGCACTAATTATTATAGTGTAACTACTACCACTAGTGTAGACTAGTGTGTGCAGCAGTAACTTGAAGCCAGTTTCAATACATTCAGTATGCTTTTTTTTAAAATGCTGACAATGTGTCCAAATGTGATGGACCAACCCCAACCCAATCGTGTTGACTTGCAAATGTAAACTTTTCAAAATGGCTTGATTAAAACAACAACGTAACTGAAAAAAAACAAACAAACAATCAGAGAGAGAGAGAGAGAGAGAGAGCACAGAAAGCACACAGCAGCACAGTACAAGTTCTACCTAAGGATATTATGACAGATTACCTGAAGGTAATAGCAGGCTTGATAATATAACAATAGAATTACTATTACTTATCAGGATACAGAGGTACCAATCACACAAGCGGGAAACTTGACAGGAAGACAGAAGTAAGACACGGACTTCAAAATAAAACAGGAAGTGACAAGACAAAGACAGAGCTGAACTAAAAACCCTAACAACAGACAATTAACTACTAACTGATCCTGACGTTACTATTATAACTATTACTACAAATAATAATAATAATAATAATAATAATATGTAATAATAATAATAACACTGCTGTTTTTAGCAAAAGGAATTTCAACAACAAAACAAACAAACAAACAACAAAAACTATTGTCTGGTCTTGCCAAAAACCTTCATTTTCACGACTAAGATTAGACTTGATATGATGACACCACATCACTATGGAGCTATATCAACATATTGTTGTAACTATGTCAACAACTGTGTAATTAGCCGGGTTGGTCAGTTAGTGACCACTGTGTAGAAAAACATTCATCTAACATGAAAGAAATAAAATAAATAATGGTTTCTCGCCAGGCTGAGTGTTCATTATAATCCAGGGAATCTGTGGAAGAATAAGTATGAAGGCTGAGGTCAGAACAAGGACAAAGGACTGGGATGAAATAAAACTAAAAATACAAATTCATCACGACACAATAAATTAAAGACTCACACCAAGACGTGTAAAATCCTGACTCTTAGTATCAAAAACCTCATTGCAGTGTTAAGTTGCTACACCAACAAAGCCTGTAACCCCGGTGCCTGCAAGCCCATGGTCCTTTAACATAAATGTGAAATATATTTTGATATAAAAGCTTTGTACTTGAACAAACCGTGTACAGAGCTTCCTTTCACTTCATTACCGAGGGAGACGTTTAGTATACTTCTAGTATCAACAACACAAATCACGGCTGCACATGCAGGTGGGGGTTATGCTGCAGGATTTGTGCATGAGCAAAATGGCCATAAATCTAAGCATGGGTGAAAGCAGTTAAACATGAATAAAGTCCCAGCTGATGACAGATAAGGCGTCTCCAGACTATGACAGATTGGCTCCTGGAGAGTCACCTATATATCCAGCACTGAAATTCCCATTTCATCACACTGATAAAGAGACAAGTGATAGCAGATGTGATCTGTGTCAGCACAAACTAAATTAAAAATGTAGAGACTTAAGAGTTGATAGTATCCTCCAAAAACATAATGCAATTTATTCTGCCAACATTACATGTTTAACTTTAGAGGCAATGGACAGGAGGGAAAAAAAATAATCGCTGTTGATTGATGGCTGTTGGTGGAAAAAACCATTTATACAACAATGACCTCTGTTAGCTGATGTAATAGAAATTAACTTTAGGAGGTTTACTGGTTATCTTAGAGCTACATTTGCTCTTAAATGCATTCTAGCTGAATAGATACCAGAGAGAAATATACTGTACATAATTGACAATCATTTACTAATAAAGACCATCTTGTTATGTTCTAAATAAGTCCAGAGGAGAAAAAAAAAGTTTGTATTAATTTATTAATTATTATTGTTAATTATTAGGAACACATTAAATCAACAGATAAATCTAAACACCTAAACTAAACAAGCTGAATGCATGAGCATGTACACTTTTTCAATATGGGGCTGTGTTGAAGGTAATGATACATTTAAAAATCCAGGCCTGTAGGTAAACAGCACACCCCTGCCACCAATGAGGGTGATTCTGGTTCAGCCAGATTAAAGTCAGATGTTGCTGTGGGAATTGCTTGAATCCTTGGGGTTCAAAGGAACTGAGACATCTAATTGTTGAGCAGTAGCACTCAGCAGAGGATGGAAAAGAAAATAGAAGGCTTTAAATGAATCATCATCAATGAGTGGAGAAAATGTCTAACAACAGATACATTGCAAAGATCAGGATGAGTCTCCATAGTTGGAGACATAGGCGAACAGCAACACTAAAAGAACCACAAGACTTTCTGGCAGGTGCTGGTCAGTCCTTAATGGCACAACCATCTCCTGCACGCTGCACCTGTCTGGGCTGTGCAGCAGGGTGGCTAAAAGAACATGCCGACAACTCTAAATCATGCAAAAAGATGCATTTAGTTACCCTAAAGCATGTGGAATCATAAACACCACACAGACTGAGAGTCTTGCTGTTGGTAGCATCGGAGCTTTGGGGCTGCTTCTCTGCAACTGAGTCAGATTATTCTTGCCAGGATAGAAGGAGATAATAAAGATAGCCCCATTTTTAAGATATTTTGGCACAAACCTGCTGCTTCCATCAGAAGGCTGAAGATAAAGAGGAATTTCCCATTCCAACAATGAATGAATGACCTAGTCAAAGACCGGACAACATTTCCATTAAAACATGTGGGATGACCTGAAGAGAGCTGCGTGCATAAAGTCAAAGCATGCTTCTACAAAGTATTAAGTGTACACAGACTTATGCAATCGCAGTATTGGAGTTTTATGATTATTAATTATTTCTCTGGTTTCTCTGGATTTTTGTGATGGGTTAAGTTATTACCTGTGATGGGGAATTGAAGAATTAGTAGTAAACATTAGTATTCATTGAGTGTATCCATTTATTCAGTCTATATGGAGCACATTAAACTGCAGTGAAATAGATTTGCTGTCGAGGAACAAATCTATATCATAGTCCTTAATGGTGCAACCAGTATTTTTATAATGATAAGTTAAAGTGAAAAAACTCGCCTATTTCCAATTTAACTTTAAATATGTGATCATCTACATAAATGCAGACAACAACAGGAACATTTTGTAAATACAACCATGGTTTTGTTTGAAAAGGTCTGGTTTGGTACTTAAGGTTTGTCATTTTCATTGTTCCACATAAGTGCAAATGGTTCCCCTGCCTATTCAGCTGCAAGCAGATGTAATAAAACCTGCTGGAGGCTGTGAAACGCTTCAGAGCCATTTTGATTATGTTTTTTGTACTGGCAGAACTATAATTGGGTTGACCTTCACCTCATGCTGCAACACCAATTCTCAGCTTGTCCTTTCTTGCTCCTGAAAACACCATCTTGAGCTTTCAGACCATCTTTCAACAGTGTAATCTTAAGGCTCGTCTCCAGTCCGGCAGCTCCCAACTCTCAGGGTACGTTTGCCTGGTAGTTTTAATGAGCCTGATGTTGTGGGCTGTTGGATTAGTGTATGCTGAGATGAGGTCCTTTGAGGCATGGAAGCCCGGCATTGCTGAGCAGATGCTGTGCCGCTGTGCGGATCGATCTCCAGTGTGATCCTGCACTCTGCTTCAGCGTCGCTCTACAGAAACCACAGCCCCCCCAACCCCTCTACCCCTCCTCTGCAGCCACTGACCATTCTGAGCAATCAATACCTGTTAGAGCTGGTGTTTTAGGCCTGCTCTCCACTGGCCTCTTTACTTTTATGAAAGGCTCTGGACTCTGATTTCTATCAGTAGACTTTCACATGAAGTTATTGATTACTGTCACGTTCTCTCGCCAGACCTCGAGATTGCTTCTGTCTGTTCAACACCCTTGGAGTTGTGTGGAGATGCTGACGTGTGTCCCTAAAGCCTCTCTAGCTCTCCAGCAATTTGATTTGCTGTGGGCATGCCGGAGGATGAATAGATAATGGAATGCTTCTGATTGACTTGCCTGCGCTGGCGCTGAGTAGTCTAACGTAACAACAAGCTCAAATGCAAGCTAATAAGTAGGAGAAGTGGGAAGAGTGTGTACGGGCTCGCAGTGCTGCGCCTAAGTGTATGAATGTGTGTGTATGTGAGTGTGTGTGGTAAATCCTCCAATTTGGATGACAGAGATGCAGGGCTGCTTTGCTCTAAATGAGCTCCCAAGAGTGAAGAGTCCTCCAGTTTTTATCCCTCCCTGTAGGTATGCAACGCTGAGGAGCTGCCAGACACACATGCACTCATGTTCACTTACACACACACACACCTTAAGCATACCTACACCATGTTCTAGCAAACAAACAGGATACGCTACACAGCAAGAAGGGATTTCTTGCCATTCTTACCCTGCTGCAAGACAGTGACATTGATATTTGAAGATTCTGCAAAAACCCAGATTTTGATCGATCTTAACTTTATATCCGATCACAACATTTCAAAATTAGTACCAGCTAAGGAATATGTTATGGCATCAGGCCACTGAAATACTTGGGAAAGGTTAGCAAAAGATTGTGGATGAAGCCAATTAATAAGTCATCATAAACTGCATCTATTACAGACATGAAATGTGCAGTGGGACCATTTAAACTGAATAAATGCAAGCACACAGTTCTGGTGATGATTACTGTGCAACATAAATGCCACGATTAATGTTCCTATTCACCCTGACCAATGGAAACCAATACCATACATCTAACTGACAAGTGAGTGACTGTCATTTGTAAATCCATTCTTTCGTTTTGCCCAAAAGTCCCAGAAACTAAATTCAGAAAAAATTCAGGGAAGATTGATGATGGATTTGTTTGTTTTATGGGCTGATGATGGATTATTAAAAAAACAGCATTTGCTATAGCAATGTCATTTTTACAGGAGGAAGCAACGCTGAATGATTCTGCTGGTCTGTTTGCTGTGGCATGACTCTGATGTTTGAGTTGTGTTTAATGAATAGAACCTCCAGAGCTCCACAGCGATCTGCTAAGTGGTGTCGGTTATAGTATCTGTTTTAGAACACGACTGCTCTGAAATGAAAACAAATACAGCTTCGTTTATCTCCCCTTCACTTACTTTGTTCTGTCATCATCAGGGAACTGGAACTGGGTCAAGAGGTTCTTCATGGAGCTGCAAAAGGATACTGTGTTATTGAAAAAGGAAAGGGACAAACAAAAACTATGTTTCCCAGTCCGGGCTTCAGCTCCCAGCTCCATGATGGGCTGCAAGATAACTCTGTGGCATGATTCATTTGATTGACTCATTAATATTATTTGCCAAGTAGTATGCTTATTTCATCAAATATTATCTTTTTGAAGATGCTCCACTACTGCATAATTTTGCCTCCTCGAGTCTCAACAGATTCTTAAAATAAGAGGAAACCTATCACATTTCAATTGAGCCCTGAGAGAGGGCTTTGTCATAGCAATATATTAATATTGCACACCACTGGTCCAGAATATCAGTTAATGCTTGTGGCGTTAGGATTCCCCTTACCGGGAACTAAGAAGCCTTGCCCAAACCAAAAACATCCCCCGAGTGAAAGTTTGTGTTGTCCTCATACTTTTGCTCAGGAAGATAATGTTGTGACTGCAGTGATGGATGACATTTTCTTTGAATAGCTGTCTCTGCTGCGTGCGTGATAGCAGAAAGGTTGGGAGCCAACAGGAGGAGTCTCAGCGGGATCATTAACATTCCAGGTCCAGACCAGACCAGACAGTATTTCTTAAATGAGGTTGACAGAAGGTCTTTAAATTCTGTACAACCTTTGCTCAAACAAACCAATTGTTTACAACAGTGGCAATTAATTCATCAGTCTTAATTAGCCGCTATTTACAGCGGCAGGAAAATAATCAGCGGACCTGCTGTACGTATACCTGGACGTGATGTGTTTAGATCAGCATTCACCGCACGCACT
This sequence comes from Datnioides undecimradiatus, assembly GCA_008933995.1. Taxonomy (NCBI): domain Eukaryota; kingdom Metazoa; phylum Chordata; class Actinopteri; order Lobotiformes; family Datnioididae; genus Datnioides; species Datnioides undecimradiatus. The sequence goes on from WARS01000046.1 coordinate 38,498,193, forward strand.
CACACACATGAACCTGTAGTCAGAATAGACTGGCAGAAAGGCACTCATGGGTTAATTATGTTAAAGTTAATCCATGAAAACACCCACTGCTGAGGTCAGAGGGGACACCGTGATGGAAATACATGCAAGAACAAACACAGCGGCAGGATAATGGCTCCAACAGAACGTACTGTTGTGAACAGCCATCACTTATCGTACCTGTCTCTGACTCTACCTGCATCCCTCCTCTTCAATACAGACACACACTCGCACAGAGACACACTAACAAGCTAGCATGGTTGTTTGCCAATTGTTATTCAACCGATAGCCGTGTTGTGCGAATTTATTCACTCAAATCAGAGCCGGAGAAGAGTGCTAGAGGTACTCGTTTCCACAAATGGACTGCCTCATAAGTAGCTGGGCAGAGCGATGAAAGCAGTGATTTAGAGCTGGAAGAATAAAGCCACACACACACACACACACACACACACACACACCAATAACAAAGTCAATTGTACACCTGCCCTTGACAATGATGGCCGACAGGCGAAAGGAGACACAAGATTGAAGCCAGACTAATTTCACTCACCACAGCCCCGTCTCAATTTAACAAATGTGAATTCTGAATTCTTTCAGCTGCATCAAGTGTGTCTTTCATCTGAATTTTCTGTCTCCTTCCCGTCACTTCCCCCCACCGCGGTTTTTTTCTTCACCCAGAGATATGTGACGCAAACTGTGCTGAGCTTAAGCAAGCCATCAAAACCACCCCAAAAGTCCACAGTACGTGTTTGCTTTGTGTTTAATTCATCGGTGTGCTTTAGTTTAAGGTAACAACAGGAGGATTTATTGCAATATTCCAGAGTCATTGCCAATGATCAGAGACTCTTTCCTGGTGGATGTTTCCACTGGGACACATCTTTAAAGACAGTTGGAAAATAGCAACACAAAGGCTGTATTTTAATCAGATCAGCACAACATAAATGTGTTTGTATGGCATACAACATATGTGACGCAGTGCAGAGAAGACTGGCATGACGATAATAAAGTGTGGTTTGTGTAATTGTGTAAGGGTTTAACTTTATTGTATTTTACAACTCATATGTTAAATTCTATTTTAATTTATGTAACGCAGTAAGAATTGCACCGTAATGCATTTGAGGAATGCAAAAAATAAAGTTGGAAACATTGATGGACAGGATTAGCACCTTTGGTAATTATATAACAGGAAGGAAGAATACTGAGTAATACCTGAGTAGTCTGATGCATTTAGATGTGTGTAATATTACTCTGGAGCAGCTTGGAGTCATTTGTATGTGTTTTCTAAGGTAAACACAGTGGGCGACCGTTTGTAGTGATGCTGCACTCTGGAGCAGCACTTCCCACATTGGATGGTGCATATATTAATACAACATAAAGCAGCTGTGGACCACAGATACTGTTAGAATCACTTATTCTAATTTATGGATGAATGACTAATTGAGTTACCAGTGATCCTCCCTTAGCCAGCTCTACCTGCACTAGAATAAGACGTGACCCACAAAAACACGGAGAACCTTTTCTCCGACCCTGCAGCACCGGTCACAAGAATACTGGAAGAGAACCTCCTGTTGATTTAAATGGTCCACAGTGACATGTATAGAGGTATCAGAGTTCAGCAGCTGTGTCATGTTACAGCTGCCTTCCCTTTTCCTCTGTTTCCTGGGCTCCGTAGTATGTCTCGTTTGTGTGTGTGTGTGTGTGTGTGTGTGTGTGTGTGTGTGTGTGTGTCTTGGCATGGTCTCCCCAACGTTCTCCTAGCTCTCCTCACACCTGTGTGCAATAAGCTCATCATCCAGTGTGTACCAGTCTGTACACCTGCATCCCATCACCGGGCAGCTCAAGACCCTCAGCCTCCCATTCATTCAGTGGCAGCTATACCTAAGGCCACTCTGTTTTAGAGACTGGAGCCTGGTCTTGTGCTCTTTATTCTTCCATATCGTCACCTTCTTAAAATAAAAAAAAAATTGACAAAAATGGTTCTTGATTAATAAATATCATGTCCTCTATGTTTGGCTCAGTTTTTTCTGTTTTTTGAACAGGAACAGGAAAATAATAGATAGAACCCAAGTTCAGACTTAAGCAACTGTACTAGTCCAGTTTAATATTTTAATAAGCCAAAAATCAAAAGGCTAAAGGCGCTTTATTGTATGTTTATTATATGTAGAATAATATATATTGTTATTCTATGTAAATTAAATTATGGATTGAGCATGAGATTACTTATTTGGTTAAGATTACCATGTGGATTAAATACATTCCTAAGCTTTTACACTTATGCTTAAATCACCCACAGCATATTTAACCTTGGCGTGGTTTGTCTTTGCTTTACAAACTAAAAGCAATCACTTGCTGAGATCCTTCTTTTCAATCTGTTTCGGCCCGGTTCAGTTCACACCAGAGTTCATTTGGTTTAGCTTTAACACCAGCTCAAATAGGCTGAATCAAACAGTCAATGCAAAGGAGCTTGTTTGAACAAGTTAGCAAACAAAGAGTCTGATCTCAGTATCATCCTGTTAAACTGCCAATGCTGTTCAGGGTTGAATGGGACGTTAGCATGCGTTGGATAAGAGGCAGGATAATCCATGGACAGTACACATGTCTATCACAGAGCTGACGCACAGAGAGACAAACTTGACACGAACACTCGCAGACCACTTCCAGTTCACTTACTCTGCACTATTTTGGACCAGTGTTACCATTATTTTTATGTAGTACAGTTTGAGACTAAAAGTGTACTAGTATCCAAGTGGATGTACAGTTCTGTCTAATGATAATTTAATGATCATGAAATGATGTGTAGTGAAGTGTAGTGGCTCATGAAATGACTCAGCAGCATGTCAACATGATTCTCACAACATTTCAACAAAAATCATTTACAGTAAATTTGGATCACAGTCCTTTATTAAATAGTCACTGTCATGCATTGCTTCATTTCATTTCATATTTGATGAGTCTGGCTAACGACCACTAGGAAACGTGTTGGGCCTCATACAGACAGCAGGCCCCCAACAAGGCTTATGACCTGAAGTCTGACGCAGATCAAAGACCGCAGACCAACCAAATGGCTGCTCTCTTTGTCTAAGACCTAAGGTCCAGAGCACACAGGAATGTGGGACACCTCGGTTCCTACCCACCCTCACGGTCACCTCCCCTGACCGAAACCCCCGCGTGATGTACTCTCTCTCCATAGAGCTACGTCTGCCATCTCGCCCCTCCTCTTTTAAGTCCACATAGCCACACACACACACACACACACACATACACACACACACACACACACACACCTTGCATATAGTTTATAGTAGTTAGGTAATAGATGTTTGTTAATTGAAGTGTTATTGATTATTAATTGATGTCATTGATTTTAATAAATTCTGTTATGTTTTAAAGAGAAGTTGTCTGCATTGTTTGTACAGGTGTTGTTATAAAGGCTGGTTAAAAGAGTCAGTGCTCGGATTCACACCTTCATTGTTCGTCTTATGCATCACTTCACCTTTTGATTTTTCGCATTTCTTCATTGTCCATCTCCTTCCCCTTTTGAACATAAGCTGTTGCTCATGGTGTTGACTTATTGTCTTGGTTGTGTTTGTGTGGCTATTTGTGTGTGAGCGGGAAAAAGATCACGGCCATTCGAGGCAGAAATTTCCACCCAGCATGAGATGATTCCTGCGCTCTCTAGCAGACTCCATTCCACTGCAAAGTTAGATGAGGCACAATAAAAAACTCTGCTGTGGCTCATCAGGTGCAGCCGTGCAGGCAGGAAGCAGCACTGAGAGCAGTCTATTGTATGAACAAAAACACTATTTTGAAACATTAATGATTTCTGCACCAATAGGAATCCTTTTGTCTTTGTTGGCCAAAGAGCTTGCAGGGAGCTGCCCTATTTTGACATCAGCTTCACAGTCGGACGCAGTCAAGAGTTCAGAGGTCACAATACCAGCTGCAGTAAAGCACAAAGCATCCAGCAGAGGAAAGAAAACACCAAAGAAAAATGAGAAATGATGAAGAAAAGGGTATAAATCCCACGGTCATGTTACTTAAAGGTCCGAGGTCATGGTTTCAAGAGGCTGTTTTACGGTCCACCCACTGAACCTCTTTGTGGAATGTCAAAAAGTTTCTCTTTTCCTCTCCTTTCAGTGGGTTTCATCAATACACCTCAGCATTCTTTTAGCTTTTGTTAGTGCGCCTTGTGGGAGTCAGAGGAAAACTGTAATAGTTCTTCCTAATCACAAAAAGGTGTTCTGTTCAAAACAATAAGACAACCTATAAATACATCATCAGGCTAGAGTGAAAGGTTTATGCTGGGGTTTGTGGGACATAATTTGGATGTTCTGTGAAAAAGACAAATAAATGAAATGAAAGTTTGTTTCATTTGTGCAAAATCCTAAATATTCCTGGTTGCAATTAAAATCTAGATTTCTGATTTTGTAAATATATAAATAAATGAAATGGGTTTATCGAAAAGAGGAAATTCTGCTCCTGGTACACTTTTACATCAGAAATCGTACAATACAGAAAAAAGTGCAGAGAATGAAGATGCATGAAAAATATTGCAAAGAAAATCAATATGAAGTTTATTGTTGCTGACAAATGCAAAAAACAGACAACAAATGACATTAAAGAATATACTGCTCTGAGTTGTACACATTGCTTTAGTGAACATTTTGGTCATGATTTTAATCTGTAAGCACTCCAAAACTTGTCTCAGGCGATTTCTATGTTTTGTGTATAACTTTCAGAAAACCCTTGCTTATTATGACACACTTGCGTGACACATAAATCACTGGGAAATACATATCTGTGATGCAGTTTAAACCAGTGCCTCCATGATACCTTTCACCTTACAAATCACTCCACCAGCTAACACCAATAAGAAACCAACACCGGAACAATAAAGCAGCCAAGCCATACCCAGCCATCAAACCCCAGTATAGCTTAGGATACAGTTAGCTAGTTAGTTAGAGTTAGTTAGTGTTGCATCACTCTTGACTATCTTTGGTGAAAGCTGCTCATACACTTTTGCTTTGGACTGTTACAGCACTGTTGCTGTTGGACTGTTAAATCATCAAATTTAATCTTAATACCATGTTAGCATTATTGATCACATTCAGCTGGTTAAGTTATTTGACAAGCTAGCCAACTTCTAATCATTTAGTGTTTTGCCACCAATAATGTTAGAGAGCAAGCAAAGGCTACCTCAGCTAGGAATGAAGCTGAACGCTGACATCAATGGGATCTTGCACTGGGTGCTTTGCAACAAAAAACTGAAAAGGGCAAGCACTTTATCCACAAAGCTAACATTAGCAATCATAATCAATCATATCATTTGACCATCTTAGAGAAATGTAATCCTGTCAGTTTGTTTCAATCGTGCATTAAAGATCAGAAAATGAATCAGTTGTTTGAATGGCTGTCTAGCACTCTAGGATTTAGCCACATCCATGTGAAACTACAGTTCATAGTATACCATTGAAGAGTTTTGAAGAACAAGTGCAGCAGGATGCAAAGCAGAGAAGATGTGGCTTAAAATCACAACAGGTGTAATTCCTCCAAGTCTGGCTGCTGTATGTCTGATTTATCTCTGATAAATTATGAACAGTCATCTCCAGCCCGTTTCTTAACTACAAACAATATTCATATTGAACATCTACCTTGATCACATGTTTCTGTGTTTTGGACAGGAGTGTTTCAGAGGGTTAGAAAGTCAACTGATGAACACGGCACGACTCGTGGACATCAGAGCAGTTGTTGCGCTCTTGCCAGCGGGACTTAAATTTCCTGTGTCATGGTGATGGAGTCTAGGAGTCACAGCTGTCATCCCAGAACAACCTTCAACTGCCAGCCCTGCGTCCCATCAAGCAGTCCTGCTAGCCCATGGTCGTGTCAAGTCAAACAGCCAAATGAGGTGAGTATGGAAAATATGACATACTTGGAAACATTTATCACTGTTTGGTATTCTACTGCCAACGTCACTTCTGAAACCTTACACAGTTATACCTGTGGAGACATTCTGTGTATGCCTCGTCATTTCCTGTTATGGCAAAATGGTAAAGTATGGTTATTGTATATTAACTGCCAAAGCATTGTACTGTCAGCATTAGTAAATAGTGAACACTTGGAAGTATTATTACAGTTTATCATATGGAATTTGAACAGACTTACTTTATCACACTCAACAATTACTGAGGCTACGTTTGACATCATGCCAAAGTTTTAAGGAGAAAGATATATAAATGAATCATTTGACAAAGTACAAAGTAAATATAGCACACAATGTACATATAGCTTATTCTGCCAATGTAAGCTGTTGTACGGCATTGGTATTGAGCAGCAGGTCATCCTGGATTCACTGACCATTAAGAGTTTGATTCTCATGTTGTTCTCAGGACAAGAATGGTTTCAAATGTTCAAGAGGGGCAGTTACAATTGATCAAAATTCAATCAATAAATATGAAATATATAATAGTAAAGTGATTTTGTGATATTTTCGTTCAGGCCACTGCAGTCTGTTGCAAGCCTGTCCTTTAAATGTGCGTGAAAGGTGTCTGGTGTTTTATGGGTATATTGACACTCTGTGTGTCTGCTGTACTCCACATTCCAAATATGATGCACCAAAATACTCAGATGTAAATTAGTCATGAATGAATGAATCTTTAGGCCTAAAACTGTTGACTTTCCAGTTTTTTTCCCACGTCAGTGGCTGGATACATTAATTAAGCCAATCACAGACCTGATATGAATCGCCCTGCCCCACCTTTCTCACTATCCTTGACATGAAGTAGGCATACGTGATGGCATATAAGTGGAGGCAGACATAGCTGTGTGTTTGATGTTTGTGAGGGAGCCTCTGTGGGTAGCGGAGGGGAGATGTGAGACGATGTGTCGGTGCTGTGCTTCTCCTACAGAGCCTATGAGAGAACTGAAGCTGTCACAGTGTGTGATGGGGCCAACACATTCATATGTAATCTTTACTGGGATCTGTTTCATCGTGCTGCAGTGCCAACACAGCTGCAGTCAGTTTAATAATCCTAAAGCATAGAAATGTTTTCACGGCACATAGCTCAGCAGATTTTATAGCATTAGAGTCTTCAGCATGGGCTGGGTAGACAGTGACCCCTTTAAAGCAGCGTAAACAGAGTCGGTATAATTAAGCAGAATGTTCCTTGTTGTGACACATGTAAGTATCATCTGTATGCAAATGGAAACAAAATGGGAGCATAATGTGGATGTCCTATTTTTGCTCTGTCTGCTGAGAGTCTTACAGTGCTGCCACGACCTTGTTCCGCAACTTGTTCATCTGCTCCTGAGATTATTTTTAAGCAGGCTCAATTTTATTTAGCTTTGAGCCGCAGAGTGACACTGATGAAGGAGCATCCAGAGTCAGGAATCACAGCTCACACATCACAGGTACGTGGTGCAGCAAAGGTTCCTTACTGAAGGTTCTACTTAACTGAAGTTCTCTAGTTAGAACTATAAAACTACTTGAAGAGTAGAAGGGCTCAAGCTCTGGCACTGCTGGTGCTTCCAGCTTGTCCAGGTCCAGCATCAAAAACAAGCTGTCAATTACATTCCAGCCAAGTTCACACAATGCTGCTAAGGTCTCCACCAGATGAAGCTCTCTATATTTCACAGTACACAGAGTTTTTAAATCGGCTGTCTGCTGTGACATGCATGCGATGGAGCACTGGTACTGATGGGTTTTACATCAACCAACAATGATTAGCTCACCAGGGCTGAAAGGGAGAGCAACAATAGAGTGTCGCAGGCTAGAGACACTCAGAGCACGATGGAGTCTTTGTCATCATAAGTTCTCTTTCGGTATACGGAGAGATGCTGTCCATGTGGAATAAACAAACAAAGCTTGGTTTTCCAGCCCGGTGCAGCCTTTACACAGACCTGTGGTGCTGGTAGAACTCCTTAATATCATGTTTTGTAGGTTTTTTCCAGTTGTTTGTTTGAAATGTGCGCTTTTGATTTTGTTCATTTTTGTCATTTGTCATTTGTATTTGCGCGTGCACTTCAAGGCTTATAATTATGTTTGCATTTGAAACCCTGGATGTCACAAAGAAAACACAAAACTTCCCCTCTTTGTGTGACTAATGGGGATAATGATTTCTGAAATATAGACCAGTACAGAGCATCCACCAGTGCTTGTTTCTGCCACTGAGGCTTGGATTGTTATTCTCAGTGTCAACATTATGGCAAGGATCCTTTCAGCGACAGACCTCTTTGTCGAAGAGTGAAATCCTTCTTTTAAACAGAGGCAGCTGTTCTATTGCTCTGCTCAAACTCACCAGACTCATTTAAATTTGACAGCAACGGAATAAAACTCACCAAAAGCCCTCTTAGTATCTCTCCTCTGGTCCAACAAACACAAGCTCTGGAAGTGGAGAGATGTACCAAGAAGGTTTTGGCGAGGTTGGTTTTGAACAGACTTGTGTTTCTGGTTAATAAAAGTGCTCTTACACTTTAACAAAAATGTATATTTCTATAGGAATCTGTTCTGTAATCTTTATGCATAACAATTTGAGGCTGTCAATAGCGAAAACATTCTCTTTGCAGCTGCCAGCTGCAGTGCTCTCCCTCTACATTGGACCCATTTCAGATATTGTTGTCCTCCATTAGTCACTTACACACGAAAACATGGAAAATCCAAGTCCAAGTTTAAAAATGCTCAAGTTCCCATTTAAATACCAGGCTGTTGATAATTACAGCACAGAGAGCAGAAAGTTGGTGTGTTGATATTTTGTAGCATCCACACATTCATTTGAACTGAGTTGACTTTTTGGCTGTTCTGAAATGTTGAAACACAGCTCATGCTTCGAGTCAGAGGACGGCCGCATGAAGGCCACGCTGAATGTTTCATCCACATTAATATCCATTAACATCCATGATACAAAAGCCATTTACTCACCACCCAGTCATGTTTCCACCGCGATGTGTGTGTGTGTGTGTGTGTGTGTGTGTGTGTGTGTGTGTGTGTGTCCGCGTGTGTGTCGTGGAGATCTGCCAGTGCGGTTTCATTTTTCAACAAGGTAAAGTGTATTTATTATTTCACTTGTTATCTCCTTTGGGGCTACATTAAGGCATGATTGAAAAAAGAAGAATTAGAGTGATTTTCACTCCCACTGAATCAAACACTAACAACACATGTAGCCTGCTGATTGAACAGAATGAACTGCATATTCAGGAATCTGTTTCTGTCAGTTTATCTGCAGGCTAGAAACTAATAATGAGCTTATCTTACCCCAGGCAACCAAATGTGACACCTCATTCCACGGCCAAAGAGCTGGGCAGGCGTGACAGGGAGTGTGAGTGTGTGTGTGTGTGTGTGTGAGGGAGAGAGAGAGAGAGAAAGAGGGGGATTGGTTGGAGAGTTACGGGGAGGCTGTTCTCTATCTAAAGCTGACCTTGACTTTGTCCTCTACTCTCCACCACTCTGCCTGCTTTCAAAAGAACAACCCTCTCTCTCTCTCTCCCTCTCTCCTTTGCAGTATGCTAATATTCATGCATCCACTTTGGTAAAAAAAAAAAAAAAATTGCAATCTTTTTTCTCCCCCTGCCTCTCCTCTTGATCATTCTAGGATGGCTGTGAAGCATCGAGAGGCATATATTCATTATCTGTCATCATATTCATTTCTATGCTAATGAGAAACCCGTTCCCGATGAAAATCTGTTTTCAGTCCCTCAAATAGAAGTAAGTGGCAATCACGTATTGTTTGTTTTCGAGGTTTGCCTTTAAATGAGAGAAGACATTTCCAACACTGTGCCATGCGCAGGCTATATTCCATAAATCATATTGTACCCCAAGCAGTACAATGCAAATACTAACCTGTTTCATCTGTAGCTCCCAGTGCAGCCCGAGCCTCTCAGCCCTGTGACGTTACATTGATTAAACAATATTTGAGCCGAGAGGGGGAGAAAATGCTGGTTTGATAACCATTGATTGATGGGGACAGCAAAAGCAATATCATTCTAAAAATGTTGTTTCTTTTTTGAAAGTTTCTGAAAATGAATAATGAGCCTGCTGGGGAGAGAGGCTCAGCCACCGCCGACACCCCCTCCACCCCCTCCACCCCCCGGTCCATTAGATGTGTTGTCTGCTGAAAGGAATCACTCGAAGCTCAGAGCAACATGTTTTGTTCATGGTGGACTGATTTGAATTTTGACAGCACTAACATAAGCAGAAATTAACATATTGGGAAAACAAGTTTGTTGGGATCTCGCTAATCCAGGAGCCGGAGAGCCGAGGTCGATCAACCAAGGAAATGATCCAGAGAGTAAAAAAAATAAATAAATAACCAGATACACAAAATTATTAAAACAAAATAATTATAAACTAAAAACACACAAATAAAACACTTTTTCACATTGTTTTAACTGACATTGATTAAAAAGAACACTCACTGTAAATTTAGAGAGCAGACTGTGTGCTTTAAAAGTCAACTTAGTCTTTGTTTGGCCGTATGTGGTCTGGTGTGTGGTGTGTAGAATGTGACTATAGATGCTATTGATGGAATTTTGAAAAAACCTGTGAATTATTATTTCACAATGAAAGCTCATTTAGAATCTGGAGTTTGAAGGGACACTCCAACAGTTTTAGATATGATGACCACAGACGGCTGTGTCTTTTGTGGTTCTGGAGAAGGTCTGAGGGGAAGGAGAAAAGTGATGTCATCATTTACCAGGCACTTGAAAATGAAAAGTGCTGGTCATAGCTGCTTTATGGGAAATGTAGGATCCAGTGTATTAGTTGACCCCTGCCAGGAACTAAAAGTCAGAATACATCAACATTTCTGCTTCTTCTTTTGAACTTTTGCTATTTTTATATGTCTTTTGCCAAGACCTCCAACATGTCCTTTTAATACCTATGGTTCAGTTTAAGAGATGTCTATCCAGCAACAGCAGAGTAACAGCATCACACCAACAGGTCCTGCATGCACCAGCAATGAGTCAGGGCCGAGCTCTTTGAGGATGAGGAAGAAGACAAATATCCAAGCGGATCATTAAACCTTAAAGTCTTGTGTCTGCAGCGCACACAGCACAGTGAGTATGAGATGCTGCTGTAAGTGTGATATATTATAAGTCTGGTTACTGTTATGAAGAATGTAACAAAATAAACTGGGTTGCAGCAAAAATACACAACCAACAGCACAGAGATGCCAGCAACGGGAAATGATGCAACACGCTTACTGCAGCATGTCAGCAAGCAGCATAGCAGATACTCAAGGAGACTGGAATATAACCATAATCCACCTCTGTCCCTCTGCGCTCCTTAAAGTTTTCATAGATTCTGAGCTGAAAGAGGCTGTGCAGGCACAGCTCTGACAGAAATAGAGAGACCTCACAGAGCTCACTGAAGGAGCAAGCTCCTCTGCAAATGTCGTAACTCGCTGCTGGAGGTTTGCTGCGTTTAGCATTCAGCATTCAGCCAGAGCCGGCATGCACCTGTTGGTCATACAAGATCACGGGTGTGTTTGATAATGCTAAACAATAATGCTACAATAATGTACAGTAATACTAAAAATATCCACAACACATTCTAAAAGGAGCCCCCACTGGTAGAGCACAACATGTCAGGTTGGACTGCAGCGAGGGAGGGGTTACAGAAGTTAGATTTAGCTCAACCAGCTACAATGCTGCTTACAAATGAATGCATCAGTAACAATAGCCCGAAAATATATAATATTCAATACTATTATTATTTTTCTAAATCATGAGTATTTTTTCTTTTCTTTCAGTGCACACTTTAAGTTAGGTTTGCTAACAATACTGACTTAAAGCAGCATTTTCAATGTAACTTATATTGGAACATAGCAATAATATAGACTCTGCATTTCTGTATTTTAAAAACAAATTGTAACTATAACAATATAACATGTTGTCGAACAGCGTGTGTTGCAGTGTCTGTAATGTGCATCATTTGCACCAGTTCCACTTATGAACAGCATCTCCAGTCTCACTGTGGCTCTGTATTACAGGAGTCCATTTGTGAGTGACAGCAGAGGTGTGGAGAGAGCCACACAGTCCTGTGAACAGGTATAATCTGTCTGAAGTCCCGCTTATAAGCGGAGGCGGTTTGAAGTTCTGAGCTATTCATAGGACTGAATTCCTCTTCCAGATAAGCGCGTCATTAAACCTGGGGCCATGTGGCTTTAACATTGTTCCTTGAACAGATATTCAGCTCTGCTGGCGATTGGCGAAAGACAGTTTTACAGTGCCGCCAGAGACTCACTCACTCTGTGTAATTATTTCTATACCACTTGGCCCCAAATTTAAAGAATGAATATAGGCCTATATTTCCTCTGAATGCTGTCGTTTAAGAGGCTTTTTATGTGAGTAATAAAGCAGGGGCCGCCACCCTCTGCCACTAAGGAGCGAATCATTTCCCAGGGAGGGGAAAACATCTGTTCCCAATTGAAGAGCCTGCCTGATGAGAAATAGCAGCTTTTCACATGATAATCCAGGATAGAAAAGGTTGAAATCGGGTCCGCAGTGTAGAGGAACTGGATAAGGATGCTTCAGACATGTAAAGAGAAGGGGAAGTAAGGGCTCTGCACACGCTCAGTAGAGCACTCCTTCCCTCCACTGTGCTATTCAGCCTCATCTGAGTCATCAGTCTGGACCGAATGTGTGGAACCGTTTTACATAAATTGCTTCAATTACCTGTGTAGCAATAACAATCATGTTAACAGATGATTATGTGCATATAGAGACTAACATAGTGACACAGTTTCTCAGCAGACGTATGACACAAACTCTCCATCTCATCCAATGATTATATTGTGTATATATATATATATATATCTCATATGCCATAGAATAGGTATTTAATGGAGGTAAGAAGTGATGCAGCTCGTTTGGTTGGTGATATATTTCTAGGTTTTGGGCCAGAGACATACGACAGACCCATGTCACTGCTGTTCTTTAATGTCTTTTATGTCTTCACAGAGTCAACAGTTTTCAACAGACACTAGACGTTAGCAGATTGTTTCATAAAGTTTTGCATTGAATGGATTTTTACATAAACATCAGCAAAGTCCTTCTTTTGGTTTAAATCTGAGAGTTTTTAAAGTTGCTATTTTTTTTGATCTTGCAGTTTTTATTTTAAAATATCTTTTTTCTTTTTTTTTTTTCACAAATCTGTTCCCAACAGACCGTCATCTGCCTCCATGGCTGCTAATGTTAATCAACACAAACAGCACAGAGCCTGTATTTAGCTCCTGCAGGCTAAATACTTCACTTGTGCACCGCTGCGTAAAATTGTACATGAATATGATTGCACATTGCATAAAATTATATATATATATATATATATATATAATGTATATATAACTAATGAATATAATGCTGAAATAAGAGATTTGTGTTACCTATGTTTCACAAATGATAAGATGTTCATTAATCGATTAGCTGATCAATGAAAATGACAATAACAGCAACATATTTGGTGATAATCATCAATAATTTATGTCATGTTTTATGCAAACGTGCCATGCTGTGAGAATCTGATGCACATCTCAGTTTTGTACACTGAGTCCATTGTTTTATACTGTTAATGAAGCACAACAGTTTCCTGCACATTTTGATGGTGATATAACTTTTTTCGTACCGTGTGTCTGATGTTTTGTAAATAGATGAACCCTCAGGTGATTGCTTCAGTTCACTAATTCACTCACTTGATGTGTTTAAAGTTAACGAGACGTTTGTGGTCAAAAACCACAGGAAATGAGTGAACATCAGCCCGCAGCGTGGAAATGCCCGCTGTACATTCAGCTACAGATTTATTGATAGAGAAACTAACCGTCAGTCGATCGGGGTCGGAGTGTGTGAACCTCTGTGTGCTCTTGCTGAATATATACAAAGATGAATCGCATCTTTTCATTGCCGTCCTGCAACACTTGAATCTACATCATTTTGGTTGAATCCTCATCTCCCATCACTGTCATGCAGTTTCTTTCACACACCTGGCTCAAACAACGTTCTCCTAATTTAAACCAAACCTGCCATCTGCGCAGATTAAAGAGAGTAAGGATTTTAATAATACTGGAATTGAAAAATTAATTCTCATTAATCTGTGTTTTGTAGAATTGTCTGATGATATGAGAACTTACTTATTGTTATTATGGACTTTGTGTTCAAACAGTTCAGCTTTGTATAGTTAGGCAAAGCCAAACTATATTTGTGCTTGAAGCTGTTTCAATGGATTCTGTATAAACTGCAGCTACTGAATATGAGAATACTCACGCATACAAACACACACTCTCTTTACAAGTCCCTCGTTTTGTTGCCTTCCACTTTTCCTTAACGCACCACACACAGGTCCGAGAAACGTTCAGAGGAGCACAGCCCACTTCTCTGTATATATGCAGCACGCAGTATCACAAACACGCACGCACAAAGTGTTGATGGTGCACAACCCCAGGTGTGTGATCACCTCGGGCCCTGTGGCAGTCAAAGCTTTTAGAGGATTGCCTGACAGCTAGTTTTACCGTTTGATGAAGCGTTTCTCGACCATTTTGTGATTGCCCAGTGTGTGATTGCCTGCCTCTGTCTTTCCAGGGTGGTACTAGAGTGTGAATTATGTAGCTCCACTCTTCCATTCCTGGTTCAACTCGCCGCTTTAAACTGAGGTATCACCCCAAAGCCCCAGCGCTCCGAGCTGGGACACTCTAATAACCGCTCCCATAAATGGACAGTAAATCTGAGGCAGTATAAAACACAACCTTATGAGAGGCAGTCATTTGGAAGCGCTCAGCACCTCGTAGCCTCAGCATCCCCCTTTTTTCCCCTCTCGTTCCTGTCTGTCTCCCTCTTTATCCCTTCTTCTTTGTTTTCTCTCCTCCTTCCACTCTGTCTCACTTCCCCACTGCATGAGTTCTCACCTAAATTACTGCAGGCACTGCTGCAGAATCTGAACTACACCTACAGGCTTGACTGGAAAGGTCAACAAGCTGCTTAAAATGAAGAATAGTGCAGGAGAGAGCGGAGTAATCTACTCTCTCCATCTCCTCTTTCTTCTCTCCTTCCTCTCTCCTCCCTGGCTGCTGGTGTTTTTATCCTCCTTCCGTTTTTATGGTCTGCCCAGGTGCCATGTTTTTTCTGCAGCACGCGTACTGCTGTGTGTTGATTTCTCCGTTGCTTTATCACTCTATTTGTCTTTTATGTCCGTTTTTCTATCTATATCTCTTTCCACCCCCCCTCCCCTTTTCTCTTGGCTCTTCTTTGCTTCTTTGTCTTTTACCTCCTTCTCCTTCTCTTCTCTCCCTCTAGATATATAGGTGTTCTTACTACCTGAGACAAACTGAGTGTATTGACTCCATGAATCCACCTCACAGTGGCCATTCTTCTTCTCGCCTCCTTTGTTCTCTTATTCCCCCCTTTGCTTTGTTTTTTTTCTGTCTCACTCTTATGTATTTTTCCTCTGTCCCCCCTCCGCTTCGGCTTCCCCCTCCTGTGCTTCCACTCATGCTCTGGCTCAGACTGGATGTGGTGTCGAATATCAAACAGGTTATCTGCCTCTGTCTTCAGCCTCTCTGAGAAAATAATGGAAGCAAAAGTTACAAATGACACTGATTTGCTATTCGCTTTCACACGTGGTATTCCATCTCGCTTGTCTCCAGGATTCGTGCATACGCTTCAAGGCAGGGATAGAATACATGGCCAAAAGTATGTGGACATTACACCTATTTGTGTTTGTTAAACATGTGATTTCAACGCTCCCCAGCACTACAGCCACTTCCACTCCTCTGAGAATACTTTCCTCAGGGTTTCTGAATCTGGCTGCAGGAACCTGTTTGACACTCCATATTGGAGTGCACTGGAACATTAACTCACAACCCTAACCCATACACTGTCTGCCCCAGATTGGTCAGGGAGGAAAGCCAAACTCACACAGGAAGGCACAGGAACTGTTTTAATTTGATTTTGGCTTCAAATACAGTTAAAGTGATAAAAAGTCACCTGGCAGCCAATGTCTGTTTAAGGCCTGAAAGAATTAAAATACATAGAAATACACTGGATAGATAAAAATACCTTGTGTCCTGAGTCTTAGCTGGGATTGCTACATAGTGAAGTGCCAAAATGAAGAAGAGTTTTTGTGTGCGTATCCAAACTGTCCAATCCGACTTCATGTCCCCACATACATTCTCCAGCCTAAAAGATTAAAGTAAAATACAATTTTACAGGGTGTTTTTCTCCAAAGCCATCCAGCGATGTCTGTGAATTGTCTCACAATGTTCTTGTGGGTTCTGAACCCCAGGAACCGACGCAGCATATAGCAGCGTCATTACATTCAGAGACTAACCAGGTACTTTGATCAATTATGCAAGCCTGCGCAAAGGCGTTCCCCTTTCACTGCAGGATGCATCTAAAGCATTCGTGGCTGTGCACTTGGTCAATCTGTTGCTGCTATAAGCATCCGCCCCCCCCCACCTCAGCATCCATTCCATTCCCAAGGGACAATGAACTTCAGGTACATTTAGGAATATCATTCATGTATATATAAAGATTTTCTCTATAGCACAGCCCCACAGCAAATACATCAGGGTATGTGTCCATACACTATTGGCTGTATTGTAAATTTGCAGCTCACAGCAATGTGCCAAAATGATATCGACAGAGATGTGACATTATAACAACTGTAAATATCTACGAATTAGTCAAAAAAGTCTCCAAACTCCTTTAATTAGTTCTCAAGGCCCTGGCACTCACTTTCTGGTGCCTTACAGGGGATTTGAACAGAATTGCGCTGCCCCCTAGTGTTTAGAATGTGCACCGGAGCACCTCTCTGTCTGCATGGACACACGGCAAGGACTGTGTGTGGGGATTATGTGTGCGTGAATGTGAGAGGAAAGAACAAGGGAAGGAGCTGAGGAGTGAATCCAGTGCAGTCCAGCAGCATTCAGCAGTCTGTCACTTTGCATAGATGAAACAGAGCTGAATAAGAAACACACACACATTTGTCAGAATACACAGAGAATTCGTAAAATCACATTTCTGAATGTGTTAGGACTGTAGTGTGTGCAGCGGAGCCAGGTGTGACACTTTTGTTCCTAAACTGTGTGAATGTGGATGTATCAAATCGCTGACACAGCTGGTGTACAGTAATGCTTCTTCTGCCATGTTCCCCAGCAGTCGAGATGTATTTAGTTGGTATAGGAGCATATGGCTGAGTCATTCAGCCATACACGCTCACTTCCAGCTACGAGTGCACTCCTCTTACACATCCTCACATGTTGCCACACAGACATAATTTCTCAATTTCTAAGAACAGACTGTTGTTGTGCAAAGTTTTGTCATTAGATTTGGCTGGGAACTTATCTGAGACAGGTGATCCATCACACCGAGAAGCTCACAGCTTTTATTTTGCACTGGATCTTACATTATCATAGCTGGTGGTGCAAAAGCAATCAGGGCTCTGCCTGTCTGTTCATAAAGACTGGGGAGTCAGCTGCATTTTATTCATTAGCTTTGAGACAAGAAATGAGAAAATCAAAAGAACCAGAAGCAAACAATAAACAAGCACGAATATTATGCAAAGGGAGATTTTAATCATGTCTTGCATTAAATGTTTTTCTTACAGAGCTTCATGCTAAATCTTTAATTTTAGACTGTCATTGAACATGCCACAAGAAGAATATTCCCTGAAACTTCCCCATGATGTAACAGTAACCAGTGGTGGGACAAGTCGACTGAATAGAATTCTTTATTAACTTCTGTGGTGTAGCAAAGTCAGTTAACATGTCCCTCCAGTGTAATTTGCTTCTGCTTCTACCAAATCCTTCTGTCTAACCAAGACCATGCAAGTGTAGAAACAATAATCATTGCTGCCCTTTGATGGTTGGGAGTATGAAGTGAAAATGGGTACACTGATTTATAAAAATTGGTAGTTGTCTGGCACAGAAACACTAAAATTATATATTTATAGGTGCATGAATTATTAAAAAGATTGAAGCAGACATAAAAGTAATACAAAAATGACTTTTACTAGTAACTAATCTTTTTCTTATAGAGTAATTTGAGAGAAGCAACTGAGGGGAAGATGTTCTTTAAAACAGCCAGGAGCAATATTTCTATAATAATGTATCAAATGACAACGTGAAAACAACGTGACAGTGTGAAAGAGCCCCTGGTAGAGATGAACCTACAGCGAATCGTTCGAAATATCCGCAGCTTTATAATGGTTTTCAGTTCTTTGTTTGGCTGTCCAGTAACACACACACACACACACACACACACACACACACACTTTACTGTTTTAAATTAGTCTCACTGCTTTCCAAGTGTCATTTAGCAGGCAGCTGTTTTAAACAGAAAAGGATCTGAAAAGCTACTGTACACTACCTGCTGAGCAGCAAACAGCAGACAGACACAGCTAGGGACCAGCTGGTGAACAAAGTGGAGCATTTAGCAGCTACAGAGTCAGAGGAGCTGGTGGAGACCAAAGCAGAGCTACAGGAGAGCGAATATTGGACCTGACGCAACCAAGACTAAACCTCTGCCATTAGAATCATTTGAAAGACGCTTTAACTAATATACAGACAGTGATTCTATTTCTATGTTTCTCTTTTTTAGAAAGAAAAAGATCTAATTACTTGGTCTGAGCAGGAGGAGCCCTCGAGATTGAATGTCCAACAAAGCTGCAGCCATGTCACAGTCATTACTGCCCACAATGTTTGAAAGACAAGTGATTTCCATGAAGAGCAGCACTACAGAGCCCAACACGAACACAGAGATGAAACATTAAATAATTGAAAGAAACGTTCTGAGGCATCCTTGTGGCGATATGCCTCGTCGGTGTTGTCAGATGCAACACTTGGATACGAAGACTGATTAACTCTCAATATGAGATCTTCTCTCCAGTCTAGCTGACAGACAAGCTGTCACAGTACTCATAGCTGGAGCTCCAAACTTAGGATATCCTGTTTCCTGTTAAGACACCCCACCGTAGATATTTCACAACACGCTCCCTCCGTTCTTCTCTCTTCCTCTCTGGGTAGAGCAGAGGGATGGCGGAGGAGGATGGGGTTGGGGGATGCCATCTTCTCCAATCAGCTGTGCAATCAGACGCCTGCTCAGATCCTGACAGTGACAAATATGGCTTTTAATGTCCCGCTGCTCCATGTTAATTGCATTTCTCTGCAATTTAGACGAGCGTCACGCCGAGCGACCGTTGGCATAACAATTAACACCAAACGGCACTTATGGTGTGCAGCTTATGCAGCTCAGTTCACTGTACTGGAAGTCTGTGGAGGCACACTGAGGAAGAGGGTGAAAATTAACTGCTCACTCACCCAGACAGAGAGGTAAGTCACCCAGCGACACAGCTCTGAGTTCAGGGGAAGCTCTGGCAGCCGTTTGGCAGTCAGCACCTTGACAGATTTAAGGAGGATTTTTCGGGTTTTGGTGAGTATGAGTCTCTTTTACAGACAGACTACTCTCCATGAAAGTGAAATCATATTTTTTTGTATACAGTCTATTTATTAGATTTTTTTTGCACACTGCAAAATAACATAACAGAGGACAGTGAAATATGGTGAAGCTTAAAGGCACAGCAGGTTTGTATTCTAACAAAACTGCAGAGTTTCAGCCTGTCAAAGCAGAGTAAGGGCTCCCTTAATAAGAAAAAAACACATTTAAGATGTATTTGACATTAATATCAAGGTTTTAATAGCAGCATCAAAGCTGTGAGCAGACCAGCCTGTTACAAGCCGTCCTCAGTAAATCTGTGGTTTAAGAAAATGACCCTCCTCACAGCTGTCCCCTGTTTAGCCCCATCAAATTTAGATTGTTCAGGACAGAAATAAAGATTTCAATATGTTTCAGGAAAGTAATATTCTTCAAGCACTCTTGAGCAAAGCAAAATATTTATTTTTTAATCCTGCATTGGTGTAGTGGATATAATGGGGTTTAATTGCATGTGCGATGTAATGAACAGCAGTTTGGTTTCAGTGAGCTGTGATGAGGGCTTTTAACATCAACAGCTGAGCTTGATGGTTCATTCTTGACTTTAAAATCAGCGGTTTGGAAGCAGACTCTCAAAAATGGCCCAGTTATTAGATGTTTCCAAAGCTTTCAGCTACACCCAGGGGCTTTCGTCAGCCCATGCAATTGCTATGTTGCGTTTATCAATGACAGCTGAGGCTTCACATTGTACGAAGACCATGGAATAAGACTGAAAGCATTGGAAACATCAGCACCAAGGAATTTGCTGCCATTCACAGCAGTAACTTGAACATGTTAGTTGGTAAGATGTGGCCCTTAGTTTAATTTATATGTGGACAACAGAGAAACTTGCCTTGTTATCTGTAGTTGCAGTTCTGTGGGTTTGTTTAACCCACAGCTGTATAGATGCTCCACCCATACAGTCGCCCAGCTCAGCAGACATTATGCCACGCCCCCTTTCTCCTGACGCGAAAGGGGTGGGGTTAAGCGTTGCAAAGCTGTCATGCTGAAAACTGGGCAAATCTTGTCCGCATATCTTGAAACAACACAAGTTAGACTGTTTGTGTTCATTTGACTGTAGATATGTGGATTGATTAAAGCAAAAATCAGCAGAACAGCACTGTCAGAGTTCTGAAAACAAATGCAAAACAGCATTGTTTCAAATTCTGGCTTTCAAGCACAAGTCACTAAATTCCATTTGAATCTCAGACCTCTGGAGTCTGTGCTTTGTCTACAAACTGTAATACATATTTGTGAGTCACAGTCTGTGCATTACACTGATTCTGATGTCAATTTAGCCCCCTCATCAGGAAGGAGGAGGATCAGTGGCTCTTCCAGCAGTGTGCTGCTGAATCATGTGCTTTAGAGATCCAGAAAATGTAATAGGAAAAAAAAGGCCACAATGATTAATGTGCAGCTTTTACTGTAATACTGCAAATGTGTCAATGTCACCGCGTCTTCATCGGTCACAATGGTGCAGTAAAAATCATTTCAATAAAGTCTTTTGTGAATTGCATGTTCTGCATGTTACATTCATGCTAAAAGGCCCTGTGGTTTGTTGCCTGTTGTCTTCTAAGACGTGGATATCTGAAAACCACAGTCCACACATGGATTAGACTGCACAAGCTGACCGTGGCTCTGCAGCATCATTAAGGTTTATTAGGTTAGTTACATTACATCGGGTTAGTGCACTTAATACAGCTGAACCTTTTGACCTTAATCAAGGACTGAATTTGTCATGGTTTCTCTGGTTCATGACATCTGGTAGCTACGTTGTGCATAGTGCATGATTTTATGATGTTATGTACGTGATAGATTTGAAATATGACTCTGTTCTTCGCTGACTATACACTTTTTTGACTTTGTCCATGTGGAAAAGATGGAACAATGTGTTTAAGGAGGAAAGCTGAGAGAGAAATGCCATCCAAACAGTCTCATGTTATAAATTCTATACGCCGGGAGAAAGTTGAGGAGTTTTAAGTCATAAGCTGTCTTCATGGTGCAGGTAATGTTACGAAAACTGCTCTCTTTCTATTTGTCAAGTATTTACCATGTCACTCATCCAGGCCTGGCCCTGAATCAGGCAGGCAGGTGGCCTTGCCCCCCTCTCCCTCAGCCTGAGGCTAGCTCCCAGGCATTCACGCTGCCTTAACCCTGCTGTTTGCCACTGGGATAGAGGATTCTCAAACTGGGTCAGCGGTCCATCAATATTACACGACGTGGTGCCTATTAGAAAATGAATTCTTCATACTAACAAAAAAGGGAGTTTTACCTTTTTGGACTGCCGTGGGGGGTTGGGCCTTTCACACACAGACTGTTCACATTCTGACAGCAAAACCAGCGTGGAGGACAGTCTTGTCCATCCAATGCCAAATACACAGAGGCTAGCACAGCCTGCAGTGAGAAGTGCAGTGATTTCTACGCTCGGGTATGACTGGTTTGACTGGACTAATATGATAGTGTTGACTTTCTTTAACATGAACTTCCTGCTCCAAAGCAAAACTCCCCCAACGTGCCATCTGACCTTTAAGGACAAGACAGACAATACAGTCCAAATTATTCATGTAAGCCCACAGATTCAGCAACACAGCACCATGTTCTCAATACTCTGACATCTTCACCTATCACTGGCTGCTGTTTCAAACTGAAGACATGTTTAAATCACTAGTTTCTTTCCAAGAACGTTTTCCCTAAAGCAGCTGGTCACTGTGTTTTTCACAAACAGAGGAAATGGTGCATTTGCTTACTGTTTTTGTGCTTTAGTCAGCAGTTAATTCACATTTGGTCACTGGACACTGTTTCTGGCAGCAGGGCTGTGTCTGTTGGTCAAAATTAATTACAGTGATTGGAGCTCTGTGGCACAGAGGAACTAAATATATCAGGTTCTGGATACACACCCAGTGCTTCTTAGCAAGATCAATTTATTCTTGGTTATGTTTACTTTTTCATGGGATTGGGGTTGAGAATAAGAAACATATAGAATCATATAAAAACATGTATAGATCACCAGTTCTATATTTAAACCTGGCTATTAAAAGCAGGTGGGGGATACTCTGTGATAAGCTGTCCAGTATAAAGTAATCCACATGCTATTCCACTGGGTTGTTCACAAGTTTTTAACAAGACTAAGAGTCCACAGCCACGTTGCTATGTTATCAGGGGAGTTATTGTCTTTACTTGAAAACTGCTATTGCCAATTAAATGCATTTAACGTGCAGGTTTTATCCAGGTTACATTTAATCTCATTGACCAACTTCCTTCCTTAATCCTTCCTTAATCTGGTGTTTCTTTGGACAACTGGAGGAGGTAAAGGGGACATGATGCCACTGGCTGGTGACCAAACGGAAATACATAACATACTGCATACTGTGTTTACAATTACACCTAATAGTTCGGTGTCTTCCTGCCCAGTAAGTGGATTCACAGCTGTTGTTCTCCTGTGCCTTTGACTGATGTATTTCTCTACTGTAAATTCATGGAGGAACTTAAAATCCACTGTAACTGAACAGAAACTGTATTTGGGGTCTTTGAATATTAGTCCAATGTTGAACTTATTGTCTTTTGAAATGGTGCGCCACCTTATGCAAAACATTTCTGAACATTTGAGATGTGCAATTTAACCAAATCTGCCACAACTGCGGGGCGGTCAGTGGTAGAGCGGGTCGTCCACCTATCAGAGGATCGGTGGTTCGATCCCTGGCTCCTCTGGGCAGCAAGTGTCCTCGGGCAAGACACTCAACCCCTAATTGCCCCTGATGCTGCGCCATTGGTGTGTGAATGGGTTAGACTCCTTTGTTTCGTTTGGTGTGAATGCTAACTTGTAGTGTAAAGCACTCTGAGTGGTCAGAAGACAACGGTCAGAAAAGCGCTATATGAGTACAGGCCATTTACCATGACTAGCCAGACCTATGGAAATAATAAATAGATGCTTCTGAAATATTTCATTCATTCATTCATTCATTCATTTCATTCATTAGAAGTATAGTATGAAAGCAATCAGACTGCTCCACATCATATCATGACGGCAATGCATCTCTCTTTAGAGGCTGCATCACTGTGTATCACTATGTATCATTGATACGCACTGGTCAGCAGCGGTGACAGATGGGTCAAATGTACCTGTTTATTGACTGCAGGCTCCCTTTTTCATTAGCTGCTGCAGATGATGGCCTTGCCTATTTTATAGACAGATTTCAGTTCAGTTATTAAGTAACAGTGACATGCTATCAGTGAGGTGAACATGTTACTGTCTCTGATACCAGTCATTGCTTGTTCCACTGATCCACAACCTAATTTAACACTCCAGAGACTTGGTGCCTTCACAGCTGAGCCTTGACATGAGCCATGGTGCTGACCTAAGACCAGCTCTCCGCACCACTGACAGTGGATGGAATGGAACGAAACCATTCAGCATATACAACAAACACATGGAGGGGAGCTAATTACAGCGGGCAATAGATAACTCTAGTTGGACAGTAAAACATAATCATGTACTGCTGTGATCACACATCGCTGTCATTTGCTTTTTTTTTTTTGGCTTTGGCTCAAGATTTTTATCCTACAGAGCTGAAATGACAGATGGGCTCATCCTAAAACTTCAGTGGGTTGGGACATTTGGTTCCGACACAGTATGGGTTACGGCGCGATATTGGAGGGACGGAAATCTCAGCACAGCCAAGTATTGATCAGCAAGCCTGTATAGCCCCTGCAGACACTCTGCTCATTTTACACTATGGCAACCTGAGGTGTTGCACCAAAACATCAAATAGAAAACTTCCTACATGAGAAAACAGTAAATAAAATAACATGACTCTAATAACTGAATTTACTGAGATATCACTTATGACCACTGGCTGTAAATAATGACACTTCCTGGACCCCTAAATGGCCAAAAAGTTTAGGGAGTGACTTTTTCCACTTTTTGGATTCCATCTTGGTCTGGGACGATCTCCATTCATTTATTTCAGACAATGTAACTGTATGCAGCTCCAGCCTGATGCTCCCTGCTCCATGGATGATGAGCAAAGTCGGCAAAACCAGTTTCAAACCAGACAGTGGTACAGCCTGCCCGACTGCTGTCCACTGTGAATGAGTCAGCAGCCTGGCAGGGGCGGGCAGTGTGCTGGGATCTAATAAGTCAACTCTGAACAGGACACACACTTGTATTTTCTCTGACTGTGTGCAAATCTGATGTTTTCACGTCTCAGAGGACGGATGGAAGGCATTAGACATGAGTCTCGCGGGCAAAGCATGAGGCTCGCGTGGGCTGATATATTGGTTTAGTGTGGAGCTGAATCGAAAAATGGAATGAATAATCGAACTTTGTGTTGAACAGCAGGATTCTGAGTCCTTTAAACCCTGGAGGAAACACAGTTAAAATGTCCAAGCGTTAGGGGAGTGAGTGAAGTTTTCATTTGGGTTAGATCAGCAATGTAGACCCCTCAGGTGGAATTTTATTCTACTGAACTTTATTTTATTATCCTGAAGTATTTCTGTTGCGAACTGAAATCCACTGAGTCAACAGTGTCTCTGCTGCACTCAAACAATCACGGAAACAACAGCGTGGTTTGTTGGCTGTACTGCTGGTGACAGAGCTGCTGAATGTGTACAGTTATTACCAGCTGGACTGAATGAGCTGTGATGCTGCTCGTTTTGATTTGGGAAAGAAAGGGTTAATTGAGATACCCTGCGTATATTCAACTCTTCTGACAATAAGACGTTATGAATATAGAGTGAGATATTATGAATATATGAGCTCCTGCTCTGCCAAAAAAATGAGGTTTCATTTAAAACAGTGCTTTACAAATACTGATGAAATCACACAATTTATAGCAAACACTGTGATAAGCTATTTAATCTGACAGCCCTATGTATTATTATATATATTATTGTTTGAGTTAAGTTGACAAGTAAATTCTACATCATGCAATTCATCTTCAATCAGTCTGGAATTGAACTATTCACTGGGTTTTCCCTAAAAATATAAAATGTATTTGAATGCACTTAGAGACTTTCAGAAGAATGGAAGAAACATAAAATTGCAACTATGCAACTTCTGGGATGTCTTTAAAATGTTGACCCTCATTTTCTGGGGTGTGTCTACATTCCAGCATACGAGCTTCTTGGATTTTTTTGTCTTAGGATGCAGCGATGAGCTAAGAAGCTGACAGACTCGTGCGCATCCTTGCCCAGCAGCAGATACGTGCTTCAAACGTGCTCTGGCCTTTTTAGTGTTAAAAAACACAAAATGACTGTGCTGTTGCTTTTTTTGAGCAAGCTCCTGTGAGCTGATCTAAACTGAGCAGAGTGGACTGCTAGAGACAACCCTCAGCACACACACACACACACACTCACAAACGTTACTCGGTCGGTCCATCAGCCTAATCCACTGTGACATCACATTACCGCCTGCACTCAGCACCAGCCCTCTCCCTCCGCAGACACTGTTAATTAGGTTTGGACCAGCTAACGCTACAACCATAGAGATGGAATGCAAACAGCTGTCGGGGACGAATGCTTTCTCACAAACACACATCGGAGCACCTGTGCACTCAGAGATTCACACACTGTGCCATGCATACATGCTCCAAACGAGAGTCCATGTAGAAATAAACAAATGCTGGTGTAGAGCAACATTCAGTTAAGGTTTTATCTGTGTTTCTGTCATTGTCTCATGCAGGCATGCATGTTCATACACACACACACACCCATTCACCCTGCGTGGGATGCAAAATGCCACAGAAACTAAAATGACACACCTTTCATAATGACTCATATGCACAAATGTGTGCATTTCCATGCAGTGTTCACACACATGCTCATGCACACACACAGCCTTGTGATTCATGGTGGCAGATTGAACGGTCTGTCACGCTTCAGGTGTGCTTCAGGTGCTTCTGAGGAAAATCAATACTCTTCTCCATCAGCAAATGGCCATCTGATCGATGCATTAAAGGCCACCAGGGTGTAGCCAGGCCCCTAGCAGCTGTTGATATGATGGAGGTCACGTTGAGTGGCCATGTATTGTTTCTATATATGTAAGTACTGTTTCAGAACCAGGTTAGTGATATTTTTCCTACCCTGCACTGGGCCATGGGCACACTGTTACATATGGTTGAACACAGCAGTGTAGTGTGAGCTTACTGTGGTTTACTGTCAGCTATGGTAGCAAAACAACACAGAAAAATGCATTTTTCTCTAAAAAAAATCAAATCAAATCAAGCAAGAGAACGTGTGAGAGGCCGTGTCGTTCAAAGAAAAGCTTTCCAGGCCGTGGACCAGATAACAAGAGATGGATTTGATCAGCCGGGAGCGAAAGTTTATGCCAGCAGAGAGAGAGAAGTATAGAAGATGCTGTAAATTGTCTCTCTGAAGGCTTGGATGACAATGCTGTCCATCACCCTGGTCGAGTTGATAAGACTCATCTGCACATGCCCTTAACACCTCTGGCTGACCAAAGACAAATGATTTTTACCAAAGCTGAGGTTTTTATTGAGGTCTAAGGAAACTTCTCAAAGAGGTTTCTCTCAAAGAGGTTTCTCTCTCATTCTTCACACCACAGATGTGGTTAGGGAGCTCCATGATGCAAAAACACTGACACATATGGCATCAATGCATGGTCTTCATCACATTTGCAACCTAAGAGCACCTTGTTTGATTCTGCAAACACTGGAAGGAAGCACAATGCAGTCATGTACATGTATGTGCACCTGTACTGTGCAGCAGCCATCTATAAAACATATTTGCACATGCTTGTCCTGGACAGTCTTAACCACACCTTATTAATTACTGCACACAGTAAGGAAGCAGACTGCAGCCATGGATTCATTAGCTCAGTTAATTATGGAGTAACAGAGCTGCTGGAGGTTCAACTAATACGACAACCCTGGGATCCAGCAGCATCCGTTGCCCACATGTATGCGGACACACAAACATTACACCCGTATGTGTTTGTTGAATATATGATTCCAAACCATGGACGTTAATCTGCTTCCTCCACTCCTCTGAGGAGGCTTTCCACCTGCACGGCAGGGATGCAGCTACTAATGAGGTCACTGAGATCACGTCCTGTCCAAGTATTTTCTCTGGAAATTTGGCTTCCTCGCGTTCTACCGTTAAAAATTTACAAACCACTGGACTGACTCCAGTACTTTCAGGGAACTGTTGCAGCCAGAGACTCAGGCGGTTTATTTTTACACTTTACAACAAAAACAGAGGAGCATATGTTCAGTCCTTACTCCACCAGCATGTTTTCTCCACTGCTGAAAATCTGCTCAATTTTAAATATGGTAAATGGACTGTACCTCTGGCCTATACCTCTGAGCCACAGCCACCCCTTTATTACCAACTGCAATGAACAAAAACTCAATTGTTCTTCAGATACTTCTTCAAGCTTCAACACGTGTTCAACTTGCCTTACTTCTTTTGACTAGGGACCAAAGTTTGGCTCTGTAGATGCTATGATCAAGATCAGTAATATCTGAGTTCTGGATCCTGACCTACACACGCCACAAACAGTCTGCAAACTAGACCTAGCACAGTAGCAAGTGACATACTGTATTATGATTATGATTATGATGACATTAGTTTGCTGGTGTTTGGACAAAGTTGAAATTGCATTAGAGGAATAGTCCCAGGATCACCGCAGTGTCTTTCCTCTGGAGACCATGAATGTCTGTGCTAAATTCAATAGCAAACATCTTTAAGTCGTACTGACCGTCAGAGTAACTTGCTCCCTGCCTTCATAGGGAGGAATCTACGCCCCCACCTGCCTCCCTGACCCCTCCCTCCATGTTAACTACAATCATTGGTTCTTTGGTTCTCCCCGGCTGTACCACCATTAAGACTGATTCGCTATAACTCTATATTTGTATTCATCAGCAGAGAGCAATGTTGAAGGTGTTACTGTCCCCGCTGATCCACTCTGATGATTAATCATCTGCCCAGCTGCCATTACCACACCCTCCACCTCCACCTCCACTCCTCCGTCCTCACTGCTGCCAATGAAGCCTTCCAGGGCATGTTTCACAATGCCAAAGATCAGTGAATGCAACATTTATTTCATTAGCAAGACGTCATTGAGTTTGGTCTCTTTTTTACGGAGGACAAGATATACCTTCAAAGCACGGAGTTCACACTGAATGAAACCCGAGACAATCGCATTTACTTACTCTCCCCGCTCCTCACTCCCATCCTTTATCTCTCTCTCTCCATCTCTGAGGATAAGCGAGAGAGAAGTCTCATATGTTTATGTGAGGGAACTCATCATTTGCTCTAATGTTTATTTGCTGAGGTGAAAGGAAGGCAAGGTGACAAATGTGCTGACTGGAGTAAGGAGCATTAGCAGGTGAAGCAATGCATTAAATCCCTCAGACTCAATCATTTAGGTAATGTCCCGTTTGTTTTGGATTCACGGCTCGTACTGCCTTTTTACAGATTGAACGTGGCCAACCGTGAATCTCAGGCCACCATTCTCCTGCAGTGTTTCACGCTGTTTATGCACCACTCTACATCATCTGTTGCAAAGCAGACAGGAGGCAGTGGGAGTTTAAGAATGGACAAACAGGTTTGTGATACAAGGGCTGATGCGTGGAGTGGCACAACTTCACTGAAAAACAAGGTGGCACTGACTGAGTGATTCAGCCTCAACATAAACTAAACTCTCCATTTAGAACCCTGATGAATAATTAATTTCACAAGCATATGCAAAAATGACTATATGGACAGCTAGTCAAGGCTAAATGAGTTGCATGTAAGGCCACCGCTCTCTGAGGCAGTGACATTGTGAAACATACTCACTGTACCTTGCACACTGGATGGCTATTGAGTAATCTGTATAAGTATAAAGAGACATTCACAGAAATATAGCTGGTAGGGAAACAGGTGGCTCCTTTGTTGTCCTCTCAGTAAACAGTCTGGCTCTGACTTGCTCTGATGCTCCTGTTGCTTGTAGAGCTAGCTGGCAGACTCTGTGTCTGCTTTAGGCAGCTACTCTGAGGTCAGAGAGCAGGAGCAGGGAGGGTTGCAGCCCTTCTGCTACAACAACCCAGCTCCAGGTTAGAAGTCCAGAGAAGGAGAGGGAAACAAAGGGAGAAGTGTTTTTATTTACCTGGTGTTAAGCTGTGCAAAGCTAACGGGGACAGAGATCAACTGCTTCCTTTAGTCTCCCAGGAAAAAGAACCACACTCTCACTATCTTAGGCGGGACGAAGGCCAATGACTCGTACTTGCGATATTAAATGATGCAATAAAGACAAATTAAATTCATGAACTTCAGTTTAATGTACTGTAGTTGTAACTGTATAAGCTGTGTATCTGCTAATTAATACATTTGAATGTGAAGTACTGACGAGAAAGAGAAGATATTAAAATATCAAATGTCCCGCTCATTCCACAGCTCCTGTTTTTACTTTTCAGCAGACACCTGAGCTCAGCACACTCAGGCTCTTTAGTTTGGATTTCACTAATATTAAAATGTCTAAATAATAAAAACATATCTTTGTATACATGAACTATACATACAGCTTAAAAGAACAAGCTTTTTATTCATCTCATCATGTTTTGCCATAAATAATGGGTTTTTCCTTGAAAAAGCAGGAACTGTGTTAAACACGATTGCTGCACACACACACACACACAGTAACACATCATCACAATTGCACAGCAACTATCAGCATCACCAAGTGAAGCCTTCCTCTTACAGCAGTGCCTTTATTAAGTTTTCAGGAATAATTGTTAAGTGGAGAAAGAGCTCCCATTCCATTACTGCCTATGTTGTTTTTGCTTTTCTAATATACATATGTTTCTGACCCTTCCCCATCCGCCCACGCACCCACCCACACTCACGCAAACACACAGTGTCACGCGGCCTGTGGCAAAACTCTCATTTCCCACAACTTGATCTCAGAAGCACCTCCGGAATAATAATAAAAAAAAAGCAATGTGATAAGAGTGTGAGCGTGCACAGTGCTGACAGCAGCATTCACTGAGACCCTGCAGCCCTGCCTACATTATAGGATAACAAGCTCTGATCAGGTTCAAATAGTGAAGAAGTTGTTTCTGTGACTGAGTTAAAACCTTTCATGGCATCAATACAACAGTTTAGTCTGCTTCTGTGAAAGAGGAACAGGGAGGAGTTCACACAGCTGGAATTAATGACATAAACTGTATCTTTTGTGGAGTACTTTCCTGTTCTGTGGAAGAGCACTGTGGGTAAATGTGTTGATGTTTGCAATATCCACCGTGTCAAAGCGGCGATCCTTCAGTTTCAGTTACATTTTGGAGAAGAGGAAGAAGTCGTCATCAGCCAAAACAGCCTGAGCATTCTCAGTGTGCTGTGCCACGATGGGGAACCAAAACGCCGCCAGGCAGAGCTCCAGCTGTTGTACCGTGCTGAATTTCCTCCCCCATGTCGCCTCAGAACAGCGCAGTATCGCTCTCAGTTGACGGTCTGACCCTGGGGGATGACTTCATGGTATACAGCCTGGCGAATGTCAGAGGAAACAACCAGCATGTCCCCCTGATCTGATGCACTGACTTCTCTCCCTGATGCTGCAGCTGTTCCACTGCTCAGGCTGCTGTTTTGGCTGCTGGTTGTATTTGGTGATGATTCTCCACACGAAGGTCTGACTTTTGCCTTGCGCTGAAGATTGAGGTCCATGGTGACGATGCACAAATGCACAAATGCAGGAGCACATATACAGAGCCATACAAAATCCCTTTTCTGCACATACCCTTAAATCACATTAGAGATACTCCATTCTTTCCATGATTTAATTATTCATACAAATATTTGTGTGTCTGAATTTAATTTGCAGCTGCTAAGAAAATGTTTTAATAACCACTCTCAATTTCTGTGACCCGTCTCTGTATAAATCTTCTTTTCTGCCAAAGCTTTACCCTTTCACTTTAACCCTCCTTTTAACTTTGGGGTCAATTTGACCCCATTCGATGTTTAACGTCTCTCAAAAAATGACTGACATCGTTTTTTTGGCTTCATTTTTGATGACTTTGATGACTTGGGTGAACATAAAATTAATGTGATCATATGTTTTCAGTGTCCTGTACACATGTTGTACGCATCGGTGTTGTTTGGGGTCAGTTTGACCCCAGGCTGGTTCAGCTGTATTTAAACATATTAGACATGTCAACATTTTACACACATTTGTTGTGGTTGTTTTGGATGATATTGAGCTCATTATAACATGCAATTTCATAATCCCTTTAGGGCCCTAACCTGACATAACTATAACTGTAGCAGTGCGAGAACCACCGATAGTTCACACCACATGGGGAGGAGAAAACATCTTTCTAGTGAGAACTTTGATATGCTGTGGGGACACTAAGACCCTCAGTGTTGACCCTCCTGTTGTCTCTCAACCACCAGCAAACACACTACCTTCCAAAAATGCAAAGTTATTATGGTCCGTCTCCCCGCTTGAACAACAGGGTCATCAAAATGGTTCCAGGTCCTAGATACACTGTCAGCCATGTCCAAGACATACAATCAGCATTTGAGCTCTTCATAACACCGTTGATAGAAAAGGATGTACTTAAGATAACAAATTTAGAGGGAGGTGTATGTATGGGGACAGTTGGAAAGACTTGATTGTGACCCACTCACCAGCCTACATTGGGTTGCTCACTTTGACAGGGGTGTACAAGTCAAAAGGTGAAGCAACAGCAAACCTCTGACACTGGAAGGGCAATATTTCCAGCCACCATGTCTCTAAACACATTCCATGTTTTCTACTGTGTCACACGCTTTGTTGACAGAGAAACATGGCAGCGCCGATGAGAGCGTGACAAACTCGCAGCAAAATGGGATGTATGGGACAATTGGGTTCAGCGATGACCCTTCCTTTACAGTCCAGGCCCCCACGTGGCTGTGGATGAATGTCTGGCTGCATTTTGTGGGCACTGTCCCTTCAGACAATACATGTCGAGTAAACTGGCCAAATACGGGCAGCGTTGTTTTATTTGAAGGGCTATTTAGGTAGTCAACAAACAGACATAAAGTACTTAAACAACACATAAACTTGGGTAACAATTGTAATTATGATCATTTTCTGGAGGTTTAAACTGCTGGGGTCAAATTGACCTCAAAGATAAAAGATGTTAGTAAATTTGAAGGTAACAGGAGGGTTAAAAAATAGGTTTGTATTTTGTCTAACATCAATTGTTTCTCTGTTTTCTCTTTTTTTTTTTTACCCTTATTCTTCCCTGTATGGGACAGTAGGACCTGCTGAAAACAGTTTAAAATGAGTCAGGCCCACACCTGGTAATGTGTGTTATTGCTCCGCAGTTTTTCCTGCTAAAAATAAAAATACAATGAAATGAAAATTAGAATCCAGGCCACATTATAGTTTTCTCACAATGTACTTTCTGAAAAAAAAAAACAGTAAAAGATAAAAGCCAGTGTTGAGGAGACAGGGTCGGCACTGGAAGGTTTGGGGGGTTTTTTCCAGCTAAGTGTACGGTCAGAGTTCTGCATGCAGAACAAGCCTGAAACAAATCCAGTCTACGGGGTCTATGAGGTTTTATATGTTGAACTGTTTTTATTGGAAGTGGGAAAAAATGTGCAGAATAAAAAATGTCTCCTCTATTCAAAAGAAATATGCTTTCAAACTTGCATGCACAGAATTTGTTGCAGTGCACTGTGGTCAGAAGCTATTTATACCTGCTTCACTGGCAGTGATAGGTCCAAGGTTTCTTTTTGCTGTGCTGTCAGTTCCTTGTCTAAACAAACAGGTTTAACGGTCACATCCTGTAGACTCTGCACTGCAGTGAAGCTTTCACAGAGTTCTTCATCTCTAGTTACTTCATTTAACACGTGTGTCACACAAATTAGGCTCATTTCATCACATTCAACCAAGCTTTGTTGCTCTGACATTGCCATGTGTCACATTAAAGGCCAGGACATGTCTACTGCATATTTCTGTTTGGACTACAGATACAGTTTAGCTTTGTGTTACTATACGTGTGCAGAACTTAGAGCGAGGCTGCAAGAGGAAACTAAGTTTATAGATTTACTGCCCTCACATCGAGTATTGACCAATATGCAGCCACTATGTTGTTGTGTTTTCAATTTAATGTGCTCAAGGAGAGAAACTTAGTGACCCAGATGTTCCACTGTCCCTGATTCAATGGAAGAAAGAAAGTTAGTGGGCCTAAGAAAAGATAATTCAGCATTACAATTCGAGAAGATGGATAGGATCATTATTATTTACTTGCAAGTCTGCTGCCCTTGTGGCTGAGCTTTGGAAAAGCCTTGGAAAAGGAGCAGCTTCAGACCTTGCCCATACAAATGTAATACGCGAGTCTCTGAGGGATCTGAGAAAATCTGCTCTC
Source organism: Datnioides undecimradiatus (assembly GCA_008933995.1). Taxonomy (NCBI): domain Eukaryota; kingdom Metazoa; phylum Chordata; class Actinopteri; order Lobotiformes; family Datnioididae; genus Datnioides; species Datnioides undecimradiatus. The sequence continues at coordinate 38,532,005 of WARS01000046.1, forward strand.
CCAATTGGATGGCCATGTTTGACCTCTAGTCGTCCCGCAGGGTCCCCGCAGAAAGTGCAATTTATCAAGCCTGTTTTCTGCAGCGCCTCAACGCTCCATACCTGGATGATGACCAGTTTATCTGCTGCTCACACAAGGAAAACCCTCACACACAATGAGGGAACAACAATAAAGTTAATTTCACATCTGTGCACACTAATTGTTGGGTGCAATTCATATAAAGAGTTCAGTCTAGACCAGCTCTATATGGAAAGTGCCCTGAGGTAACCTCTGTTAGAATTTGGCACTATTCAAATAAAACTAAACTGAATTAAATTCGTTATAATAACTTTACTTATAAATAATCTTTCAAAACTACCAGATATCTTTATTCATCTCAGAGTTTAACTAAGAAAGACCTGCTTTGGGTATCGTTTAAGCAGTAGGTGTGGCCAGGTGTCAGTGGTTAATCTGATTAAGATTAAACCAGGAGAGAGATTAGTTCAGGTTAGCCTACATATAACATATAGTTTTTTTGTATCCATTCATAGTTTATGAAAGACATTTGTTAACCTGCATTTCGCTGCTTGTGCATCCAAACATGTAGATGACAGGGGCCGATGCGCTGTGTGTGGATAAACGCAGCACCACTGTAACCCCTCCTGCACACCTCAGCCATGATGAACACCAGCAAAGAGCAGTGATAAGCGATGATCCCCCTCCCACACATTTTCTTGAGACCAGTGGAACATTGACCTGGAATAATTGCTTTTGTTGAGCAGCGAGCTCATACCTTGACCTGAGAGTAAAACAGAGGATATGGCCGCTGGGTTCTGTATCTTCAGTTATGCTACAAAGAGCCTTATTAATTCTTCGACATCAGTTCTTTGTTACTTGTATCAGCGAGGTGGTGACATCCTTACAAACAAAATGTGGCTGGGTCTCAAATGCCTGTTTCATGTATCAGGAAATGTAAAAGTATGCAGTGTGTGTAAGAACTGAAAGCCACTTGTCCCTTACGTCACAAACTGATCATTACGTCGGCAACATTGTGATTTATGTTACTGATGCATCATTTGTACTTCCTTATTATGTCATTTACTTTTCCACAGCATTGCTAATTGGCCACTCACTCGTTAGACCCTGATAATAAATCACAATGTGTAATTCTTGATCTTTTATTCTATTCTTACAATCAAATGCCACTGCTTCTCTCATCCATGACTTAAAAATTCAGTATTTGTTCTTAGTAAGTGCTTAGGACTGTCAGTGCAGCATTAAACGGACGCCATTCAGATCAGCTTTAAGTAGGCAATAGGTGCTGCAGCAAGGGGATCGGACATAAAACTGGATACAGAAACAAGGTTGAGTGCAATGTCCAAGGCAGGTCCATCAAAAGATACAGTACCATCTCATTATCATTGGCATCACCTCCACCACCATCACAGGCACCACCTGCAGCAGACAGACAGAATATAATGACTTCTTATGTTGTTGTAATGACATTTTTCTTTATTAGGATAAAATGATGGCATCCTGATCATTAAAAGTTCCTGGTAGCATGTCAACAAATTAGCATGCACAAGAGCTAAATTACAAAAACATCCCAAACTGGTTTGATTTGGGAGGCCATTGTCATTTCATCTGATTTATCTGATTTATTCTATGTAATTGTGTCAGAACAAGTGAGCACTCATCTTGTTCAGGGAAAACAGCACCGAGCGTATGAATACTGGTGCAATGAACAATGGAAAGTATTTTATTATTCTATTTTAAAAGGAAACCACGTGCAAGAACATTTTGTGACATCACACCATTCAAACACATTTCCAGGCTGAAGTTGGAGTGAGGTGTACGCAAACCTGTGCAAATATATGATTCATTCCAATCAAAAGGAAGAAAGAGAGAGAGAGAGAGAGCATACAGCAGCACAGCACAAGCTCTTCTAAAGGATTAAATGGCAGTTCAACTGACAGTATAACAGCAGGCTTGATAATAATAATATTAGGTTTAGAATTATTACTAAAAGTACTGCTAATAATAACACTACTTATGATAATAATAATAATAAGTACAAACTCCAAGAGAGAGGAGTCGTCGAGTTACATCGGGTCCCAGTGCTGTATATCTTGTTTTCAAAGAATGACTATGGGTTACACAGCCATTTCTGATATGAGTTTAATCACAATAGAAATATTCAATTATAACATTAAGAAGGCAAATTCACAAATTAAGTCTTTTTGTTATTTTGCGTTTTTCTGCATAATTCAGTTGAATTCTGCCTAAAACACTCGATGGTTTCCTACATACGCTTCTGACTAGCTGCTTTTGACATCCTTGCTTTCATGCATCAAACTTTAACATTAGCGGCTCTGCTCTTTTTAGAGAATCTTTCAAAAAGACAAGGTTTTACTGAAGATGGCGTTTGTCTCCTCTTCTTAATTTGCCATTATGGGAATCAGTTCTTGCCATGGAAACCTTCAGCTTTTGACCAGTAGGTGTTTTTCTGGACAATTTTGAACCTAACGTATTTGTATTTGTATGTATATACGCATATTTATAAGTATGTGTATGTGTATGTATGTTTATATACTCCCACTCCCTACTCCATCGTATTTTATTTTATTTTATTTAATTTTATGTCTATTTTTACTTTATTTCATTTCTCCATTTTCTGATGTTTGATACATGCAAGTGTTTGCACAATCTTACAATTTTACACTGCTGCTGGATACCTGAATTTCCCTCGGGATTAATAAAGTATCTATCTATCTATCTATCTATCTATACTTAAAGAAGTCTTTAAATGAATGTTGTACAGTGTGTGCACAGTAACCACAGGGTCATCCTGGTTTGTTGGTGAAGCTATATTTATTGCTCACTTCTTCAGTGGCATCTAACCAAGGAGTTAGTTTTGGTTTTATCTGTACAAATTTTCAGAAATGGTTCTCTGAGTTTCTGTCTTCAGTCCAATACAATGGGAAGTTGCATTCGTCATGAAACTTAAGAGCACTAAAAGCAGTAGAGAGCACTAGTACTTTGAATCAAATAAGGCTTTTTATTTTGTGTCTGAGCCATTTAAATTTAACAATAAAATCACTTCTAAGTGTCTATTCTGGTCATGCCTTAGAGCAGCCACTTGTGGTTTTCTTTGCATCCAGTAGAACATTGTGATTTTGAGCTCTCTCTCATGTCAAAGGTTTGATCATGGTGCTGTATATTTGGATTCATATTTCTATCTTTTTCAGTCTGGTTTCATGTTCTCTTCATTGTGCGCCGGCTGAATAGGGCACATTCACTACCACACATTTTCTGAGTCACAATAGCAAGTGAGCATTCCAATTTTCCTTGTGGCAGGGCCTCAGAAGATGGAAATTCTAATGAATAAAAGATAATCACTTCAGCAGAGCTTTTGTCAGCCAGTTCCAGCTCATTTTCAATTATAACCGTAGCCTCCTCGCCACCTCTGTGAATGCATTATGCTCAATAATATTTAAGCTTTCTTTTTTTTTGATTTTAACCAAGTCCTCAGCCAGCCACTGGAAATGTATTGGCAGCTCACGAATTCCACAGCTCTATAGGTACATATTGGTCCCACACTGGGGATTGCAAACAGTTTATACTAATGTCTAAATATCTTGAGTGCTGTGCAGAAACATCTAAATGTGTAAGCTGAGGATGGGGTTACAGAGAGTCCAAATAATTTGTTGCAATCATTTTTGTCCTTTGTCTCGATACAGAAAAGCATAATTTTCTGCAGATGAGCAGCACAAAACAATACAATACTGCTCCAGCATTTTATCTTGATTCTATTCCATGCAGGCACCAGAAGGGGTCATGCCAAGGCCATGATCCCTCACTGGCTACTCACCCATGGGGTGGTTTTATCAATGAAGTTGTGGTTCTTCAGGCATGGTGACAAAAGATTTGAATGCTAATACAGGCCCTGTGGGAGGAGCAACAACAGAAACAGGAGCTCCTGTGGATGGAACACAAGGTTTGCTAGTTTTGTTTTGTACAGCGATTTGTTGAGTTCACAAAGAAACAGGAAAGCAGCAAAGGTGCTGCTCTGCAGAATGACAGCAATGTCCAGGCACCCAGCAGAGCCACAAACAGACAACAACATCAAATACATAACCTATTACACCGTCTAACTTTATAACTGTAACTGCAAACAATTTGCATCATAAATAATGGATTTGTTTTGTTGCTGCAATGTTTTAAAGGATACATGTATAGTATGAGCTTTGGTTAGCCTGCTGAGCTACTGTGTTGACTTTAAGTTGGTATTGATATGATACAATAAAGAGGTTTCAAATTAGGTCCAACAATTGCAATTAAAAGAATATACATATGTAGGATATAATCATCATTGTCAAATCAGGACTTGCAGCATCTGCCATAAGTGCAGTACATGATTTTATATTGTCTATAATACCAGAAAGACACAGGAAAAAGCATCACCTCATCTGGACAGGTATGGTTCACCTGTTTAAAAGCTGTTTTAAAATGATAATGTATCAGTGTGGTTATAGTCAAAGTGCAGATGTTGAATGAATTAAACCCTGGCTCGTTGTTGGGAGAATTTTGAACATAAGACAATAAAAACACTCAAGGGCTGACCCAACTCCTGAAAACAGCACAGCAACATAAGCTTTTCCAGTTCACTGCCCACTGTTAAGAGCCTGAATATCTCAATCTGCCAAACAGAGTCTGTGTGACAATCTGAAGGCATTGTTGAATAAAATGCCAATCAGGCCAAACTCAAACTCCATAAATACCTCTGAGAAACAACTGAAAAACATTTGTATCCTGAATTTTGTCTTTAACATGAAATTAAACTCAAAAATCTGGTTCTACTAAGACATTATCCAAGTCTTTGATTGGTGCATGATGTATACTAAAAACAATAAAATAAAAACAATGCAATACAAACAATTTTTATATATTTTGTTTTAATGCATATAAAATAAATATATATTGTTTACATGTATGGTGGCAACCTATACCAACATCTAAAAAATAATCCTACACATATATTTACTAATTGCATATGTGCACATTTTACAAGGGGTATTATCTTTATGTATTTCACATATGTAAACACATATCTTTATATATTAAGTGGGTGAATGCATGTGATAACAACATATATCAGTTTATAGATAACATATGGAAACATGAATCTTGTTATAGGGGCTTATAATACATTTTTGGATAGGATCGTGCTTCAGCAGACCTACATATCCCTGCTGTGTGACACTGTCAAGCCAAAGGTCAATTTAACATCTCTGGAATGAGCAAAGCAAACATGAGGTCTGAAAGCAGAAGAACTGATGATGTTTCTTAAGAACAGACAAAATGCTTGTAACAATTCAGTTTTCTTTTGACTGGAAAGACATTGAACTATCTGTCAGCTGAAACCACTGTCGACCATTGACTGATATTCAGCAGCGTTTAAACACAATCTAGATAACTTTGGCTGCAAAGGTAAACGGCTGCTTTACCAATTTGGACCAAACTAACCACATCAGATGCTGATGTGGTTAGTTTGGTCCAAATTGGTATTACCACAGGGACAAAGACCCATCATGTTTTTCTTGAGTCAGATGGTTTGTTCCTCTGTAAACACACACTGTCTGCCTCCTCCACTCCCACCTCAACAAAAGAAAGTCATTTGACAAAGCAGCCTCTGACATTACAGCTTAATTCCTCCGTAAATACACTGCAGAGCAGCAACACCTGCTGTCAGATAATTTTAGAAAAGGGCCCGTATGCAGCCAGGGCTCATTCACACGTCTGTGTTTATGATTCCAACTCATTATTTGTAAGAAGAGCCTGTCAAACATCACCTTGCAAAACAGGACTGGGTGCTGAAACAGAGAGGGAAAGAGAGCGGCGCTGCGGGCGACGGCGGTATTTTTGGAGGTGTTGCTGAATGTGTCAAGGTCAAGTTAGAGTCCTTGGTTTGTTTTTGCTTTCTGTAGCTCTGATTTGATTCACAGAGAAGAGTTTGACCTCTCAGGAAATTGTACTGCTGGAGCTTTTAAGAGCCCAAGGTCATCAGAATTTATTGCACTTCCTAATTGGAGTCTTCTTTGGCTCAGTAAACCTCCACAGCCTTAGCAAGTCTTTTCAGGATTTGTTGTGTTTTTTCTTCATTTCCCTGTGTTTTCTGATGATTTGTGCAGGGCATTGGGGACTTGTTCCTCTGCTGTGAAGTTGGGGGACCAGAGGAAAGCCTCAAGCTCTTGATTAACAAACAAAATATTGAACTTTCTCTTGTGTCTGTTGAGATATATTCAAACTCTCAGCCTCTTGTTTGCCTTGTTATCACACTCGCAGTTTTATTGTCTGCTTTGCCCTGATAATTAGATTTTGCGTTTGTGTATATATGTAGGTGTTAGAGGGAGAATAAATTCAGCTAAAACACAGAGAACATGCAGTTTTATCTCATGTTATAACCACTCAGTGAGGGCTTTGCACACAGCAGCTACAGTGTGTTGCCAGATCACACGTGTGTCAGAAATCTGCAAAAAATGGCACATTTTCACAGTGAAGCACTACATGCGAGCAAACCCATAGATTGTGCTATTTTTCATCTCATTCTACAACAGAGAATGGACGTATAGCAGAGAAAAACAGAGGGTAATATCCCCCATCCTTTACTGATTAGATTAAGTTTCTCAGCGGCCTGCTCCCACTGTGGCTTAGGAGGCGAAAGCTCCTAAAATGAGGTGTCATTGCAAATTACAGAAGCAGCTGAGGCCCAGCGCCGCCCCAATGGCCAGGCTCACCCATCCAGGTGCCACCCACAATAATCACTCCTGATCTGGCCCACAGTGAAGTAACAGAAATTGGTGCTGATGTGGTGTTTGTGTCAGGGGCTGGGGCGGGGTTGGGGGTGGATGTGGATGTGGGGTTCGAAGGCATTCTGAGGGGGACGCATCCCTCCCCCATCACCAGCAGATTCCTAACGCAATCTTGCCGCTCTGGACAGAAGAGGTTAGAAAAGCAGACCTGTGCTTGTGATGAGAAGGAGAACAGCACCCTCCATCAACAGCAACACTGATGAATCCCTGAGCAGGGAGCCGGATCTCTAATGCCACTGCTTCCAGTTCTAAGGCTGCAATCACCAAGTGTTACATCTTATCCTTATAAAGACTAAATAAAATAAAAATAAATAAATAAATAAAGGCATAAAAATAATGACTTATGAAAGTAAAAAAACACGCTGCATGTTGCACACGGAGCTAATGGGTGTCGCATTAATTGCTATCAAATAGCCAAAGTAAAGAGGAGTTGTTAGGATGCTTTAAAGATATTAGTGGATGGGTGAAGCACGCTAGCCAACTTAACTCAAGTAAGATCTTGATGCCAAAGTCTTTATCCCGCGTACACACTCACACACTTCACAAGCACGTTGAGGGCTGTGTGGCAGGAGCAGCAGCTGGATCCCAGTTGCATGAACACACCTGGTCAGACTGCATCACATTCACTCTGCACTCCGTTCGCATGTAGCAGATGAGCTGGACAGGGAGTCAGACACAGAGCAAAATGGAGTGTCCTCTCAATCGCCCAATTAAAACAGCACAACTTCAGATTGTAGAACCAGACAAAAAAGAACCAGTTTACCTACATACCATCTATAGCAATGGTAAAAGCACAAGCATTAGAGGAGAATGAGCAGGTCAACATCTAGTAGGTGTCAGGAATGAATGCTTTAGTTTAAGTTTTCAATAACCCATATGATACTCAAACATATTAAAACACGAGAGCTGTAGTGCTCCTTAGTAGAAGGTCTCAAGCATTAGTTCCATGCCATGATGAGCTAATAACATGTATGATAAAGTTGAGCACTCTGAAGGCTAAGCAGCACGCTTACACACACGCTTACACACACACACACAAAAAGAACTGAACAACACATAAGGTACAGTTCCTGTTTTGCAAGATAGTAGCGGCAAAACAGAACTCAAGGTCAGGGTGAGGCAGATGTCTCAGAGACACAGATAGCTCAGAAACAGGGAGTCAGAGAGGAGTTTTCACATGAAGATGGAGAAGCCTGATTGAAGGAGATCATGTGCCAAGAGGCTGGGACCAGCCTGTGCACCAACGAAGGGAGAGCTAAGTCTAAACCATGGCTACTCCCCACCTGTTTAGCCAATCACAATTATACACACGTACACACACACACATAATAAAGATTGTTGTTAGCTTGGAATAATGTCCTCTTTCTGGGTGGAGCACCCGGCAGATGGAGGTCCACAGCTGTGTGTAACCCGAACCTCCGGTTCTTTTATTTTTTAATAAATTTTGTAAACTGTTGCTGTGAGTCTGTCTTCCATTCTCAGATCAGCGAACACAACATAGGCCTAACACTGCGCCTCTCAAACGCTCCTGTTAGGGTGTGAATCTGTGTGGAGCTGGAACATTATGCAGGAAAATACTCACAATACACAATATTAGAAGTGCGCTGAACTAAAAGGGCACATATTCATGAAGGAATCAAATATGTTTCCATTTTCAAAACTGCATTGTTTTATTGATGTCATGGTTCTGAGTTGAGTTTGTTGTTTCCTGTTTTATTTTGAAAAGTTGTTTCCCTTGTGTGTTTTTGTCTACTTGTTTCCTGACCCTGATTAGTCCATTGATTTCACCTGTGTCTCGTTTTGCTGCCCTCCCCTGTCTATTTAAGTTATGCCATTGCCTTTGTTCTCTGTTGGTGCATTGAGTTTAGAGTTCATGTCCCTGCCTAGATTCCATGTCCATAGTCATAGAGATTCTGGATTTCTGGTTTTGCATTTTTGGTTTTTTGATTTTGTTACCACGCCTTGTTCAGACTGACTTCCTGGATTTTGACCCTGCCTGCCTTGACCATCCGTAAGCCTAATCCCCTTAAAAATAAACTGTTTGAAAGATCTTCTGCATCCTTGTCCCTGCCTGCGTCTGGGTCCTGCTCATCTCACCCTGTAGCCAAGTCCTGACAATTGACTAGCAAGAACCTGAAATGTAAAAAGAAACACAAGAAAACAAAAACACGCACATTTACAGATCTATACATGACTACACACGTTGCTCACTAGGCCAAATATATACGAACACTTCCTCAATCCTTCACTTACACACAAACGCACCCAACACACACACACCCAAATTAGCTTAAGTTAGCTTAAAACCTACTCCGTTCCTTATCGAGCATTCATTGAAAACAACTCTATGGTTTGCTGCACTCCGGTTCATCAGTTAATGAAACCACTATTGACAGCTGTCCAACACACTTTGCTTGATACTACATACCAGGTTAGCTGGAGTTCTGTTTACAGCTGACAAGCCTAAAGATGTGAGGAGCAAACAAATCAAGTGTTTAGGGGCAATAACGGTAAATGCACAACTACCCTTAGGTTAAACTGGGAGCATGGCATGAACAGCAATGACAGGTCAGCAGACCTTAGTTGTCTAGAGGTGGAATAGAGTCAGAGGAGACTGAGGTGTAGGCCTGAGGGACGCCAGCAGACTTGAGGTAACTGGAAGGTAGGCTGCTAAACCAGCGGTGGTCCTTTGGCCTGGTTGTTGGAGACATTTGCATGAGATGGAGCACATCTTGTTCACAAGACATAGCAGCTAGGTTTTCAGTGTGTTCAGACAGCCCTTAAGAGTCAGCAGCAGCTCTGTGAAGCTGTCATGCATATGCTAATGTTGGCATGCTAACCCACTCACACTGACAATGCTAACATGCTTATCTGGAGTAGGTTTAACTTTAACCATGCATCTGATTTATGTACATTAGCACATAATGGCTGATGGGATCATCAGTTTGTGTGTTCATTTGATTAGATTTTTTTTAATTCAATTAAATTCAATTTTATTTATATAGCGCCAATTCACAACAAAAGTCATCTCAGGGCACTTTACAAACAGAGTGGGTTTGGACCACACTCATTACTATTAATTACACCCAACAGTTCCACCATGAGCAAGCACTTGGCAACAGTGGCAAGGAAAAACTTCCTTTTAACAGGCAGAAACCTTGGGCAGATCCTGGATCAGAGTGGACGGCCATCTGCCTTGACTGGTTGGGGGGAAAGAGAGAGAGAGAGAGACAAGAGGGGGAGAGAGAGAGAAAATACATCTTGTCGAAGACAGACAGAGATACGGGAGTACATAACTGTAGACGACAACTGGCAGAATGGTAGGACAACAGAGTCCTAACTATGGGAACTATTTGCAGTACAATATAGAATAATGACAGCAAATGGCAGCAGAGGACACGGGGCAGGTCGGTGGAGCCACAGATCAGATGTTCAGCTCTGGAGCCACAGGTATCTGTAGAGAGGTACAGAGAGAGAGACCAGAGAGAAACAAGCACAGCACTAGGGGAGAGAGGACACAGAGTTAATGGTTAATCTGTGATGGTTTAAATGAGTTTGAGGAGAGAGAGGGAAGAGGACGAGTGTGGAGACGATCATGGGATGTCCCGCAGCAGCCTCGGCCTATAGCAGCATAACTAAGGGATGGCATGGAGGGGTAGTTTAGACTATGGGTGTAGTTTACATGGTAACTAGAGCTAGCTGTAAGCTTTGTCGAACAAGAAGGTTTTAAGCTTTACTTTAAAAGTAGAGAGGGTGTCTGCCTCTCGGACCCAGACTGGCAGCTGGTTCCACAGGAGAGGAGTCTGATAGCTAAAGGTTCGGCCTCCCATTCTACTTTTGGAGATTCTGGGAACCACAAGCAAACCTGCACTCTGGGAGCGAAGTGATCTGTTGGGGTGACAGCACCAATTTCTTAGTATCTCATTGAAGTACAATGGAGCTTGGCCATTAAGGGCCTTGTAGGTAAGAAGAAGGACTTTAAAATCTATTCTGGACTTTACAGGGAGCCAATGAAGAGAAGCTAAAACTGGAGAAATATGATCTCTCTTGCTAATTCCCATCAGAACCCTTGCAGCAGCATTTTGGATGAGCTGGAGGCCTCGCAGTGAGCTAGTCGGACAACCCGACAACAAGGAATTACAATAGTCCAGCCTTGAGGCAACAAGTGCATGGACTACCTTTTCGGCGTCACTTTTGGACAGGATACTCCTAATCTTAGCTATGTTTTATTTACCATAAATAAAAACATTTGACAAAATCAAACTTTGATCTGATGACATTCCAAGAATGTCTGTTCTCTGGAGAACATTAAAGTGTGAACCAAATTTAGTGCCAATCCATCCAAAGTTGTTGACATTTTTATTCAAAACCACAAATTTCACAAAAATCTGTAGGATGAATCAGCAGAATCAATTGAATGGCTATAAAATTTTATTTTTATTCATTGTATAGATGTTGAAATATTTTATAAGATAAATTAGAGAAAGATTTGTTGGTGCGAGAACTACAGGAGTCAAGATCAGAGAGGATAGAAATCCTTTAACAGCAGGATTGTTTTTAATTTTGCAGTGTATTTAAGATGCAGGCTGTTAGTCCTGGAGTCCTGCAGCTCAGTGGAACCACATCGAAGCAGAACAAGTCAACCAAAAAGTCAACCAGGAGATTAGTGCATAACACGGTGGAAACCAAACCAAACAACAGTGATCAATCACCATTCACAATGAATATGAAAATTTAGGATTATCTCACATGAACCAGACAATACACGAGGCGCAAATAGCTATTTCACGCGGTTCAATTACCCTTCACTTAATAACATGTTGTTTCCCCCTTTTATCTCTCTCTATATAGCAAGGGTTATTGAATCATCTTATTCCACCTTGGCTGGCAGCATTCTGTGTCAGTTTTTTCTAGGTTCCAGCAAAATATTAAGATTTAATCTCTGCACTCGTTCATCAAATGGAAATATCCCATATGTCCCGTGCAGCCTTTCAGACAGGGTTCCGGGAGATGCAGCTTGTATATTAGGTGTTTCTGGAAACATTGGAAACTCCACAAGAATTTAAAGCTCTGTGAGTTTGAAGAATGCTTGGCTGAATACGATGAGTCTACACTGACTAACCGAAGGAGTGGAAGGGTACATTTGCGCAGAACAAGGAGCTGTTTTTAGCCATGCTAAAAATACTTTTTCAGGTAGTCTTACAGTCCAAATTGAGGTAAAAATATGAATATTTATGAGTCTGTCTATCAAGCAGTTAGAAGCAACTCTTAACCTAATGTGATGTCTGGGCAGTAATGCATCTTTATGAAAAAAGAAACCTGCAGACAGCTTGGAGATCAGACTGAGGTAAAGACCAGAGTTGAGAAAAACAAGGCAGAAGGAAGGACGTTATGGTGCGAGACAGCGACAGCAAGCTGCTTGTGTCACTGACATGTGCACATTTGTTTGGTCCCTGCTGCACAGCGGGATCATCTTTCCTCGCTGTGATGTTCCTCCAAATGGAAGAAATCAGAAGAATGACTGACCCCTGGGTGCTCGCCCCCCCGGCTAAGGTCAAGCATCGCCTCCTTCCACCTCCTCCTGCACACTTTCCTCCACTCCGAAGAGGCCCTTGAGTCATACACACTTCTCCTCCACTGCACAATAAGCCTTCAAGTTCTGGATATAAATTATCTCTGCTCACGCTCCCTTGCTCTACTGACACAGCCTGGATGGGGATAAAAATCCATTCACAGCCATATCTCTCCTCTCTCTATATCCAAAACATGTGCTCGGGTTCCTTCCCACTTCACAGGCATTTATTCAATTCTGAGAGCACTCCATCTACTCGCAGAGAAAGTGGGAAAAACAGGTCTGATCATTCTCTGATGTTTTTTTTTTCAGCAGATTAATCAAACGCCTCTTATTACACAGATGATTGAGATCCAGTTATTTGCTGAATGATATACATTTTTAATTAATTTGAATTTACATTGCATGAGCCTGGAATTAATGTTGCTATTTTTAATCCAAGGAAATCTGGCGGGGGGCTCTGATTGAATTAATCGTTCACGCTTCCCGTGCTCTGGCTGTGTAAACCTCGGCAGTGTGACAGTGGCCCTGGGTCCTCCACGCCCAGTGGGGGCGATGTCTTCAGCCAGCTGCCAAGGTCAAGCTACTGGCAGGGCTGTGATCTCCAGCCACCGGAGACACAATTAGAGTGGACAGAGGAGACAGATTACACAGCAGGGTGATATATTACAGCTCTGTCAAAATGAGACACACAAAATGGCCTCAGTGACACCCAAAATGGCCTCTGGCGTATTGCCATGGTAGACGCTGGCTGTCTGCTGAACTGGTCTGACAGCCAGGCTGGCCAAGATGGTTTTAGGCCATTATCCTCACAGGAAAATTCCAAGGAAACTGATTGGGAAAGTGCAGCTTTAATGTAATGTACATTGCTTAATCTTGAGGAAACCTTCTTTTACTCTTTCTTAAAGTTCAACTGAAACTGAGTTACCATGTTTGAGTGACTATAGATCACTCAAACATGGTGTGTGTTTTTGTGTGTCTTTTTCTAATTTGGTATGGTCAGGTCTTCCCTCAAGCCTCCAATTCAGGGTTGCTGTGATTAAGCGAGGTGTAACTGACCCGAGGACAAGTCAGCCCATAGATAGCAGATACAAATGTCACTGCAACTCGTTCTCAGATTTCAAAGGCAAGGTGAGGTAGCAGGCTGTGTGAACCGTCGAATATAAATGTGCAATGATGTGAGTTGTTATCCTGTTGTTTTGTGTTGAGACAGTTCTTCGTCTCTTACCTGATTACTTGCTATTAGTTGAGTTTCCCCACTCATCTCGAAAACTGTTCCATTATCAGCCTCTCTCTCTCTCACCCTATGAAGACCTGCTCACTGTCCTTTGCATTGTGTTTCCATTGCCTTGTGTAATCCATGTTTATGGATTTGCAATTCACGCCCACAGACAGTGTTGCCCAGATTGATTTGATGTTTTACAGCACAGTAATTGCTTAAAATTGGCCTAAATTGAATACATGTACATGTAATTTATAACATTAAAAACAAACAACAATTATAGTGTACCACAATTTTTCATGTGACAGAGTAAAAATCAATTCTTGGGTTCTCAAGTGCACTAGAATGCATACAGGTGGCTACACAGCACAGTGCAGCTATAAAACCTCCTCTACATGCCAACTTAACTGCCCCTACCCCTAAGACACACGGACATGCATGGAGAGGAAAGAGAGAGAGAGAAGAAAGAGAAAAGTACATGCAACCCCATACTATCAATAAACAAAACAACAATGATGTTGTAAGGCCGTAAGCATGGACGTTTCTCTTACAATACAGATTTGGGAAAGCATCACAGCCCTTCTCTGTTTATATGGTAAGCCGTGGGTGGGTGGTAATGAGGGTAACTCATATCTCCTCTCAGCAGAATGAATAAATAATGTGCTGAGTGACTGGACGTGATCACATAACTAAGGAATACAAATTCTCTACATATTGTGATTACAGACGTACTGTATTTTTAATGTATTAGATGAACTCATTGTAAACTAGCCATAATCTGCTGGCCTGCTCAAATCTATTGTATGTTATTGTATGCAAGACCATCCAGTCTGGCAACACTGCCATCTTATTGCAAAATTATGCATACAGTTTACAAATCCATGGACCAGTGACCACCATGGAGATAAGCTGGACCAACACAGAACCGACCAGTGATCTGCAACCCAAAGCAAAGATGACCTCAAGTAACAAATTCCAACACTCTACTGGGAAAAAAACAACCAGCAGCAGTGCTGCAGGCTGTCTGGGCAGCAGTGCTGTCTCTTCACTCTGCTGCTCAGGTCCCCTGTTCTGCTCTCTGAAGCTTAATTAACTTCAGGTGATTCACACATGCAAAAAAAGCAGGTAAAGAGAGAGAAACAAACAAAAATACTCGCACAATTAGCGAGCAATAATACTCAGCGAGGGATACGTGTTACAGGAGATACATGAATATGACTGACTTTAATTGCTTTAAAATGAAAATAATAAAGTAAAATCTTAATCAGTTGCATTTCATATTGACAAGGGGTTTCAGTGTCCGGTCATGGAGGTTTGCTAAATCCATGTGTGCAGTCTTGCATATTTGAAATCTTGAAATGGAACGTTTCCTCTGTATGGCTAAGTGCATAACAAATTTCTGATAAGAAAGCATTTCTTAACTGTACTGACTGCATAAGCACAGACTCTATCTTCCTCACAGTGCTCGCTGCAGAGAGAAGTGAGAGGAGGAAATGCTGGAGTGAGTCCACCTCTCTCCCTGTGATTATCGCCTGCTGCTTCAGCCTGGTTTCCTCGCTCAAACATTTATTTGCACACAAAAATATTGTTTTGTGGGAGACTACAGTGCACTGAGCTCCTCTCTCCTCCTCTCCCTCTCCATCCGTACCTCTCCATATCCTAGTATGAAGGATATGGTACGTTACAGACCTGACATCTCTCTTCCAAAGCTTCATGCTTTCTCATTTCTCTCCTCTCTCTTCTTGTCACTTTCTGTAGGTATTCTGGAGCTGTAGAGTCTGGAGCTGTGATCACAGACCACAAATTGCCTCCTCAATCCTACTGAACAACCACTGCTACCATTTATTGTCATTATTATTATTATTAGTAGTGGTGGTGGTAGTACTAGTAGCATAGTAGGAGTATTACTATTGCTAATACTTTGTAGAAGTTGTACTGTGCTGCAGTATGTTCTCTCTATCTCTGTCCCTCTCCATGCATACACAGTGATCCTCAGAACATCCACAGTGCTTTATGAGTGATCCAAGCACAACCAGAGAGCTGGGAGTGGTGCGTTGCTGCACGAAGAGACAAAGTTGAAGAACATGGTGTCCAAATTTATATAGGTGCAGTCAGAGAGCATTTTAATGGAGCCTTATATATTGTTACATGCTTTTGTAAAGACTATCCCGAGCCTCATCTCACTTTTACCTTCCAATGCACAATGAATGATACTGAACTGACTAGATTAAACACCGTAATAGGAAGCAGTGCAAAACACATTAATCTGTGAGCTCCCTTTGTCGCACCATTTTGGATCTTTTATTCAAATTTTAAATCAGTGAGTAAAGAACAGTAAAAGCTGGTCTGAATGGTCCTTTGTGAAAAATACTAACAGTGCACGAGGGTGGACAAATATCAGTAATATACCTGTGTTTGGGTAGAACCCTAACAGAGACCCCGCTGCCTTTATAACTGGCCAATCATCATTCTTTACACCTCTTCTTACTTCAGAAGCCAAGCTATTTTTTTATTTAAGATGAACAGACACCTCTTTACTAGTTACTCTGTCACTGGTTTGAAGAAAACACAATCAGTCATCCTCTGGAAATGATGAGGAAACCACAGCAAATATCATGCAAATTAAAATATTATCCAAAGCCGTCAAGATAATCTTGTTGCTGACCTAAGACTTCAGTCTTGGGCCCTGCATCTTGTAAGGTAATAATTTAGACATGAGTGTGTTGATGAGCAGACTTTATTGGTGGAAACTGACGGCTGTCTTCTTTTTCTGCACGACGAAGAGTATTGGCTTGATGAGGCAGAAAACAAAATCAACGTAAATCATAACTTTAACACTGAAACAACACAATGTTAAAGTAATTAATGATGACGGTGGAAGTTTGCAAACAAGAATTGATAAGAGGCTGTCCTCATCGACTGACAAGTTCTTCTGGTTTTCTAGAAGCAGAATACAAGTGACAGAAATGAATGTTTTGCTTCCATGGATGGTGAATTCTGACCAAATCCAGTAACAACACAGTGAATTGAAAATGAGCCACATTTACCTACAGTTCGGTTGTGTGAAAAGAAGAGTTGTGTATCCCCAAGAAAGGATGACATAGAGCAATCATCCAATTTAAATTCAATGTGTCACAGCACTCACATAACCACTTCTTAAGTCTATATTGTAAATGATGTCCATCCTCTGTCTTTGTATCTTTTTAAAAAGGGATGATATTCAGCCATGGGTAAATAACTACTCCCTTTTCATGAAAAGAATGAAGATATTACTAAAATATTCATCTTTTTGCTTCCAATCAATTTCTCGCTAAGCTTGAGATAGTAACAAAAATCCCTGAAAGATTGCTCTGACTGGCAAAATTACATTCATTTGCTCTCATATGAATAAACCTGTCATAGTTGAATGTAAGTCAAAATGATGTGAACTTGAATTGCATTGATCACTCAACCACTCAATGAGATCAAACACACTTACTGATCGGATTCGTTTTGGTTTTGATTTATTACTGATTTGACTGATTTACTTACCATGTGTTGGGTTCTTCATTTCAAGCACATGTTGTGCAGACAAGATGGGGATAGCTTGATTTACATTTTGCTAACTTCAGACTGCTGTAACACTGCTGGGCATCTTCTCATCAGCACCTCCCCACGCACCAAACAAGACCTTCCTCAGACACAGGATGGATTTTAGATCCTTGTCTTCATTGATTCATTGATTATGTGTTTGCACCTTCAGCTTGTTCAGGTTAAAAGACTGCTATTTACTAGACAAAAATTTTATAGACAGGTATTTTGAAGGTCAAATGAGCTCTCAGAGGTGAAGGTTGGACACAAATCCAGAATGGTTAACTATAACCATAATACTTAATACTCCTCACTTCACTACATAAATGACACGTTTTGGAACTGAACATTGGCACTGGATGTAAATTATGCATTGTGCAATATTTAAGTAATGGAATGGAGTTAGACTTTCCTCTGCAGTCCAGACACTTATTCACATTTATTTACATTTCATTTGAAATAACTGAACATAGCTGCACCTCTCAGCACAGATCTGAACTGAAAATGAAAGAATACAGTATCGTGGTCACTGAACTCAGTCACTTCTATGTGCCGTGGGCTTTATTCATCTTCTCAATGAATATCACATAACCCTATAATTAATATGCAAGCAAATTAGGTACCCTGATTAGGTACCCTGTGAGGGAAAAACACAAAAAGCTAATCTGTCAAGAAAGTAAAGTGATAGGATATAGTTTAATAAAACAAAGGGTTTTTTTATCATTTGTTGACATTTACAGTTAACTAGATAAATGTTGTGCCATGAAGAATCATCTAACAAGGTGAAAAAGTTGGGGTTTTTTGTTTTAAGCTCATCACCTTCAAACTCCACTGCCATTCATTACCCTACAATTCCTGGCAATGTAATGAGGATGTCTCTATCAGCAACCCTGTGCTTTCTGTGTTTGATTGTGTTTAATTTCTGGGTGGTAGCTTTGTGTCCCCTGCATTAAATCACCCCCTGTCAAAAGGCCTTCCAGGGGAGATAAGGTTGTAATGTAATATAGTATTCAGCAGAGCTCCAGGAGAAAAATCCATTTATTCCAAAGTGAGCTGCAGCTTCTGTTGTGGCTGATGTGTATGTACATCATAATAAGCCCACGGCACCTTTTGAGTACTTTTATATTCACTAAAATTACATAACAATGCTACCTCTGTAATCTTCCTTGATTGACTGGAAAGTTCAATTAGGACTTTTTATTATTCCTTTCAGTGTTTTCAATTTACCTGTTAATAAATGAGAGCAAGTGCCATAACTCACTCTGTTTAAGCAGGATCAAACAAGAATGTCGCGGGGGTTTATTGTGGCCCTGAGGTGCAAATCACATCGCTTGACAAATCCCAATAACAAAATGAAAGGCATAACAGCATTTCAGAGGGAAAAAAAAGATATTTTGGAGAAATATACATTTTTGAAATCATATCAACAAGACAGAAAACACAACAAAGCTGAAAATTCACAAAATACAGCAACATCATTCCGTAAATCTGAAAGGGGTAGACAAGTCAAGACTAGGTCAGCATCTTACCCCAGCTCTGTAAAGAAAGGTGTACTTGTTCATCAAGTGACACTTTTTCCTTATCTCAGTGCCATGATTTAATAACAAAGCTCCCCTGCAGAGTCCATGCTAGCACAGTTCCTCAACAAACTGAACAGAAATAAAGCTAAAGTCAAGGCGTCATGCAAACATGAACTCTGCTGCACTTCCAGCCCAACAAACCCCAGCCTATTTAATACCTTCAGTGCAACCTCAGCAGCAGCCATTTGTTCAAACATCTACACAAAGTAGATCCAAACAACCAACACACACCATACAATCGTTCTCTACAAAGATGATATAGTGGTGTTCATACAAATCCTTCCCTCATCAAGACAAGAAACAGTTGTACTTATTGAGTCATTGAAACTTGCAACCCCTGCATACAGCATACAGTCCTGACAGATAAAGCTGCAGTACCTGTGAACGTCACAGCCAACAAATCACCAGCCAGATACAACACAGCAGACTGCAAAAGATGCAAAGCAATGTTCAACAAAGTCCAGCCTGGAACAAGGTGTCTTGATCGGACAGTGAGTGATCATTGTAAAACATTGAGGAAATGTCCCTTCTACATGTGAGACTGGAGACCAAAGATGGTCCCTGAACCTTTTTTAAGAACCAAGAACCCTTCAGCGACTTTTACACTTCAGTGGCCCCCTTCCTGTATCTCCAGCTGAATTCTGAACGCAGAAACAAGATCAAACATTCATTAGAACCCAATAAAAAGGACCTTGGATGAATAGGAAACAAGACTGTGATTCTCATCATCCACTTACCTTTAATACCTTAATGGTCATTGATACATAATAGAGCCCCCTTGGTTAGAGCATCCTACCTGAAACAAGCCCAGCTAAGGATAACCTGCTTCATCAAAAAAGTATCTTACTGGTTGTAAAACCCAATGAGTGCCCTAAGTGTTGTGAACATTGATGTGTATAACCAACTTGGAAGAGATATATGTATTATATATTATATAATATATTATGATTTTTTTTAATGAATTGGCAGCACACTTTGGGCTTGTTTATTTAAAGACTAGTCTCAGATTTGAACTCTCATTTGAACTTGTCCATTTGCTCATAGTTCTGTGTCATACAGAGCAGCACAGAGCTCAGTGTAAAGATCTCTGCACTCTTCCAGCCACTTAGCTTTGCCAAGTATCTGTTACATGCTAGCAATGTTCTCCAGGACAACTCTACCTGGAGAACATGGAAATTAGGTTTTCCTTATCCCTTAGAAACCAGGTTCCTTGGTTAAATGACTTCTAAGAAATCGGTTTAATGGGAAAAGCAGTAACAGTAACAGTATTTTGAATTCCTGCTCAAAACATCATGGGTCATTTAAAGCTATGATTTCTCCTTTCCTTATTTCTTTTAAGAGCCACTAAGAACTATTGTCCTAAAGAAATCAATACAAACAGCTATGTGGACTGCCTAAAGATCTCACGCAAACTAAAGTAAGTACCTCTCTCTAAGCAGTCCAGTCTGCCTCTGAATTATGTTCATATTGGACAGTTCTTTAGTGCTGGATGTACACACGATTCAGTGCAGGTACAAGAGCAGCCTGTCCTTTATATACCATGGTGGAATGTAAAGTGTAGCGATAGAATGGAGGATGAGTGACTTTAATGTCAGATACCTGAGCCTGGACCCAGGATTTTGAAAAAAACGTGAGCATGAACACTGAAAAATGTCTCTGACTGTAGCCGGGGTTTCACAGAATCATTCAGAGATGTTCTGTCTGGCAAAAGGGCTGCTGCTAGGAAGTGGTTGTGTGTGTAAGCTATAAAGCTGCTATGAATAGAGATTGGTGGTTACCAGCTTTGTATTTCTACATGTGCAGCCCGTGTCATCTCACTGGAAGTGGTCTGCGTTATTATACCAAGATAGAATTATTATTATAGTTTCCACATCGCCGTCTGAAAGCTTAATCTCTGGCACTAACCTTCACATTCTGGCGCTGGCGGAAAGATGAATCCATTCCTGTGTTCAGAAAACGGCTGGACCTCAAGTTAGTTTTTTTTTAAATCAATTGCAAAATATTCTTCACATCTTTTTGGAACATTAGCTACAAACCAGGGTGCACACGCAGAGCAAATGTACCACAACAATCCAAGCTGTTCAAGAACCTGCACCAACTCCACATTTCACTTTCTAAACGCCTTCTCATTTACACTCATCTCTTTCCTTCATTCACATGTTTTCTACAACCCCACCGCTACCCTCTCTTCCTCTCCACTTCCCTTTGCTCGATATTTCTCCCTGTCTCTCTCACATTATCACTCTTCGTGTGTCTCCTCTGCCCTCCCTCACCTTCCTCTCACTCTCTCCTCTTTTCTCTCAGACATATGCTTGTGCACAAATGAGGGATTTACCTAATGCATATTACATCCTATTGTAGTGAATAGGGGAAATTGAGGGTAAGGCTCTGGATTTTTTTTTCCTTGGCATTCTGGCCCTTCCCATGCTGGACCAGTAAATGAAGGGTTATATCCACTTCCAGCCTGACACGACAGCAAGAATCATTCAACGCGTAGCTGAGTGCTGCCAGGGCAGGAGTAGAAATTGCCTTTGGAGGGCTGAAGTCGCTTTAGTGCTTTCTCAAGAAGTAAAGTGACTTTCACTTCACATTCATCGCGGATGTTGTTAACTTCCTGCAGACTGCATAACTTTTTGGAGTTCAGAAGATTTTGGCAATCTCATATGTTCAACAAAACAGGAATTCCCAAATGTGCGCTAGCCAAAATAAACATCTTATTCCTTTGGGCATCAGAAGACCAGATCTTTATTCTTGGTAGTACCTTAATAACAAGGTTTGGTTATTTAAGATAATGTCTTAAAAGTAAAATTCAAACATATGCAGCCTCTAACCCCCAGTGGATGGTGTGCCCAGAGGAGGTGTTGAACATGAGCAGCAGCTGAGTAGCTGCAAACATCTGTGAACGGGTCATATGCTTATCTACCAAACCAAACCATATTTCTGTCAGGATCAGTTAGTTGTCAAGTGTCTGTTGTTAGGCTTTTCAGTTCAGCTCTGTCTTTGTCTTGTCACTTCCTGTTTTATTTTGAAGTCTGTGTCTTACCCCTGTCTTCCTGTCAAGTTTCCCGCTTGTGTGATTGGATTCCCCGCCCTAATGTGTCTCACCTGTGTCTCATTGTCTTCCTGCCTGTATTTAAGCTGTGCTCCCCATTCCTCCTGTGCCAGATTGTCTTGTCGTGTAGTCATAAGCGTTCCAGCATTTATTCCTTCTCTGAGTGTTCCCCGTGTGTGACCCAGTTTTTGTATTATTGGATTTTGAGTGTTTTGCCTGTTGGATTTTGGTACCTTCGCCTGACTAGTCTGAATTACCTGGTTTTGACCCTGCTTGTAATAAACGACCACTGAGCCTGCCAACCCCTGACTCCTACACTGTGTCCGCCTGACTCGTACCCTGATAATTTCTAAATTTGAAATCCAATACTTACAACACAGTGGTGACGCTGCTCTGTGGCATTTGAGGTCGTTCTGTTAGGGCTCTGAGACTCCTGCTGAGATGAAGAAACATTGATTTCATCCCCATGTCATCGCACACGGATACTGCAACAAGGTCACATGCGGCCTAACACTTGTAGATGTTGAAATGTATATGTTAAGAGATACCAAAAACTCAGAAGATAGGTATTGTAGATATTTTACTGTGAGTATACAAAAGTAAGCCACAACAACCACAATGAAGGCTGTCCTAGCTCAATGAGTTCCCTCTGCAGATAGTCTGGGAGACCTTGCGACTAAGCAAGGTCTTTCTCTCTTTCTCTCTCTCTCTCTTTGCATCTTTCTCTCTTTCCTACCACAGTTGTGCTTGGGAGCCATTGTAACAGCCGCTTTCATTCATACTTA
This sequence comes from Datnioides undecimradiatus, assembly GCA_008933995.1. Classification (NCBI taxonomy): domain Eukaryota; kingdom Metazoa; phylum Chordata; class Actinopteri; order Lobotiformes; family Datnioididae; genus Datnioides; species Datnioides undecimradiatus. The sequence continues at coordinate 38,554,637 of WARS01000046.1, forward strand.
CTCAGGCAATTGCATAATCTCTCTTTCTGTGCAGATTAAAAAGGAAATGCAATCTATAGCCCATTCGACACTAAACAGTAAAATGAACTGAAGCAAAACTCTGCAATGTAATTATGTACTGATTTATATTTATAATCTATGCAAGATTTGACATTTAAGAAACTGTTAAGCAAAGATGTTCCGAGTTATTTCATTTGTCCATAATCAGCTTCCAACAAAACTCACTTAGCTGGGCAACTAGCAGTTAACATTGCTCTACCCTGGGTAATCTTGACTGGACGCTTTAAATGTGCATCACATTCAAACAATGTTCAGTGCAAATGCATTAAAAATTATACAAGAAAATATATATGTATACAAGTATATGGAGTTATGGAGATATGTTCAGAGCAGAATACAGGGTTGTAGCCTGTGAATAATAATGCTAACAGCATCAGCACGTCCGAATATCACAGCTACCCTTTCACAGTTGATTCTGTGTTGCTGAATGTGAATAAATGGCATTAGCACTTAATCGTGCTATAGGAAAACAGAAGGTGTGTTTGCATGCCACTGCTGACTCATGACAGGTTTAGTTAGAGCTCTGAGAAAATGTAAAGTGCAACACAAACAGCCCAAAGTGTGCAAACATTATATGCCTGTCATCATTTATTCCCAGACTAGACTAAATTATGAACATGATAATTAAACTTGAAATTATAAAGAGTTTGAATAATAAAATGAAGGCATGTCACTGTCATAGGCTGTGAATTTAGTATTATATAATTAAACAGCTACAGCGTATGTAGTCCTTTGTTTATGCAGACACTGGCCTGGTGCAGAGGACGGTGACAGCAGCATCCTTCCATTCAGAGCTGACAGAATTCACCTTGTCTCAGCTGCTCGGATTACTTTTTACTACGCTATCTTTAGCTGCTTTCCATTTCTCTGTCATGTGACACAGCACTCTGACATCACTGCATTTCCACTGGTTGTCAAGTAAATCAGTCACAGCTTCAATGAGATCCTTCTCAACCAAATCCACTGGGAATGCAAAACATGGATAATGAGTAGAGCCAGCTCCGCACACTGGAAAGACAATGCTGGAGAACGTTTACTGTGTGTTGCCACTGCTCGAGCTCCTCCAGTGACGCTCCACTCACATGTGATCATCTTCTAACTCCACACACATCATGTCGGTCCAGTGCTATGCAACTAGGACATGCATGACAGGTAGTTGCTACACCAACATGGTCTTCGAACACCTGCAGCAGGAGGAGTATGCTCTTGTCTTTTGTTGAACTGAAGTGAATGTTTTGAGCAACTCTATCTCCACCAAAATCTGCTGATATGCATTCATCGGCCTGTGTCGGAAAAGAAAAAACAAAAACTTTGTTTCGAAGTAAGCGAAAAACATTTTGCTGTGTAACGATACTGTGGCATAAGAGTATGATATCATACTGCCTCTATATGTGTTGTTGTCCACGCCTCTTTGTTCTTTATTTTGTCATCCAGCACATCACACATGCATGACATTGCAAGCGAGGAGCAGCTGACATCAGTGTACGGATGTGTTTATTTAGTGTACAGAGATCTGAGTGGTGAGAAGACAAGGGAGGTGCTAATTAAGAAAAACAAATCATAGAAAATGAAATGAAGTTATCACTGAAGTTATGCAATTAAATGGTGGGAATATACATTATGTTTAATGATAATGCAAATAATGTAACAGGCAACAGTTTATCCACTCTTGTTTTTGAGTCATTGGGGATGTGTTTATTGTTTTAGCCCAGGCTTCCATGTGGGGTCAGTAACCTGTTCCCTTAATCTTTTTAGTTAATCTAAGCACCACCAATGCACTTTTTTCTATTGTTTAGAGTTTACCAAGTTTGATTCCCATATAGTTAATACATAGTTGTTAATTGTTGTTATTTTTAAATGCATAAATGCATTTCATACAGACCTATATCTCTTCAGATGAGTCATCCTTGTTCTCAGGTCTATGTGTGTGTTGTAAAAGTACATTGAGAGCAAATGATTAAAGGCTGTTAAAATTGAATGTCCTACTGTTTGGAGACAGAATATTCTTGCTAACAGCAAATCCTTTAAACCTTTTAACTGGGTTGAGATGCTGCTCACAATCATTGCACCCATCTGCAGGGCTGCCGTATATTCAGTGGAATCTATATCACCCCTTTGATAAAAACCTACACTCTTGGATGCACGGAGAAGTTAAACCTGTGATGACACTCTCTGTTAAAGACTTATAAATGGATATACCATTACAAGGCTAAAGGAAGCTCCTCAACATAACTGGGTAATATTCATCATTAACGAGTAACTAATGGCCTGTAATCAAACACTATAGATAATACAGATGTGTAAGTCAAGGACTGACTGAATTATTCTCTCTCAGTCTTTCCTATATGAACATGCTACGGTAAAAGCAGGTTGCTGCATATGTACGGCTAAGATGGGAGTGGTCTGTGTCCTCTTCTGGAATGCTTTGTGGAAACCTGGCTCTCTTTCATAATGTCTTGCTGTGCAGGAAGTAGCACTGCTAACATGTCCAACAGCAAGCGAGCATCACTTTGCATTATACTGTACAGACTCTGTCTGCACTGAATCTGTTAAATGTATTCGTGTTGTATCATGTAAACAACCATGTACACATCAGCTGCGCAGTTGAGATCAGGCTGTAAGTGACACATCATGACTTCCTGTCAGGTGAAGTCATGTGTACACATCAGGAGGTTTCTCTATCTGCTGCCTAAAGAATGCGGTGCAGTATGTCACTGCTCATTTGCCTGTGGAAACCTGCCTCAGTGGTTTTCTCTGTGCAGTTACTAATACCACTGCTTTACCCGAACACTCTTGACAGTCTATGATTCCGTATATGAGGCTAAAACAGCTCTCACCACTGTTGTCAGAACAGTTCAACTTCCACTTTGTTTCTTATTTAGCTCTGTCATGCTGGTGGTCAAGAACAGGCATGCCTGATTTAACAGTTATATCACTAAAGCCATGTAATTTGGACTTGAGTAAGATTTGAGTCACAATTGTGATGGCAATGGGCTAGACTTCATAAAATCCAAATAGACTTGGTGCTTATTTATATCAGTCGATGTCATTTGTGTTGTTACACTAACATTTAGTTTTAGAATTGATTTCAAAACTGTATAAGGCATGACATGGTTAAGCCCTGTGTAATGTGCGTTATTTTACTCCAGGGACCAGGTTGTCAGTCCCAACAAGTGAGTTTACTACTCGTGAGCGTGCCCCTAATCAGCCTATGTATGACATGAGGATCTGATTGAGCACAAACCCCAAACTCAACATGGCACCAAACTATTGAAGCATGGAACTTCACCGTTGAGCACACTGCGTCATGCTGTGATCACTAATTCTGTCAGGAAATGTAACTTCTGGACAGCTCTGGGGATAGCATTGTCAGTTCCTTGCTTGCAGACAGTATACCACCAGATATGTGTGATCAGGACGAACAAGGTTCTCAACGGCTTTGCATTTTCAATCTCTAAATAATATTCAAAGTCAAAGACAGCACAGCAGATCCTTTTAGCAGGAATTTAGAGGAGCCACGAGAAGTGGAGGCACCTCCTGTGGATGATGAACACAGTAGGAGAGAGGTAAAAAAGAGAAGGCAAAGACGGAGACAGAGAGAATTATCCAGAATACTAAAGTAGGTGTACACGCCTTGTTAACAAGCTGTCAGATCAAAGGTAAGCAGGACAAAGGCTCTTTCTATCCAAGCCTCTTCCTCGCCTCCACTCACCTCTGCTCTTCTCTCTCTCTTTGACTTCCCCTCTGTACGCAACCTGCACTTCATCACACTGCGTGTTTGACCGTTCTCAAGACTTGCACTGAATAGAGAAACAGAATAATGAAGAAGTCCCAGGTATTCATCAGAGAAATGAAGGCTAAAGTAATACTTTATGACATTTTCAGAAAACTCTAAGGCCTATTAGCACAGCAGCCTACAGCTACACCACAAAAAAGCTCTCACATTCACTCTCGTAAACACAAAAAATCTATTCTAGGAAAGTGATCTGGTTCAGAGAAATAAAGTTAATGTTCAAAAGCACAAGATACAAGTACAATAGTAACAGAGGTTACCAAGGTTAGGGTAATTAACTTGTGAATTCAAAGGAATGCTATATAAAAACACTGAAGCTTACAAAGTGTAGTGCATGATTGTGACTCATACAGGCTGCAATGTTAATTGTACACTTCAACAGACAGTCGTGGTCTTGAGTACCTTTTAAGCTGCTTCCTGTTTTATAAGACTAAATCCTAAATCCTTCTTTACTTGCTACCTATCCACCTGCTGACTGGGATCCAATATCCTCCCCATCACTTTGTGTCCCTCTGTGTAATCCACCAAAGATCCAGAGTTTTACCAGTTTTGTCCACCCGAGAAAACTGGACTTTGTGTTTATGTGACTGCTTCGCACTCAGAGTCACCACGTTTGTCTTATTGTGAAGGAGCAGCATCACTGGCAGTAACTCAAGGCTGATCTGACATGACTTTAGGGTTATGTATGGGCTCCCTGCTACTTGTTCTTGGGGAAAAACACACTCCCCAGCTGAATGTATTTGTAAAGCAGCTCCTATACAAATATTTTCAAAACCATCCTGTCTACTTCATACCTTTATTTGTTAAAATAGGATGTCCACATTCAATTCTATCCACGCCTAAACCTATATTGAGACCTATCTAGTGTATTTTTTGATTTAGTCAAGTCATGAAGCTGTGGAAAGGAATTGAAACTAGAATAAAAGCTTTAAATTTCATTATTGATGGTTTGGAATGAACTTTTTTTTTAATCACCCAAAACATTAAAACTAGTTAGCTGTTATAATTTTGTCGCTGATTGGAGAAAATCAATAAAATGTTCACAGAATTTTCTAAAATTTGCACTCAAGCTGCACAAAGCCCCAGATGAACACACAGGGCTCATAGCAGCCTGACCACACGTCTTACTGATTTTTACAGGGAAATCTAAGAAACAAAGCTTCCAGTGTAGAGAGCCAAACAATGTGCTCCACTGGGCACTGGGGGTTTGGGAACACATTGGCTTGTCTACTCAATCAAGATATCTGTTGTTTACCACTAATACAGGCACTGGGGTTTGGATGCAGCCGCAGAAGGATGGCCAGTAATAAAGTGGTGGCCATGAAAAGCCTGGACAGTGTAAAAGCCACATCTGATCAATTTTGTCAATCTGACAGTCCGTTCACTGCACCAGTGTGTTGTGTTGTTCCAAGATCCAATGCTAAGAGGATAAGTGACGCTCAATGCAGAGACTGGCTGAATTCAAGCAGGTGAGGAAGTCACAGGGGTTTGAACTTCTCTCTCAGACTTTTTTATTCTAACATTTTTTTTTTCAGCAGTAGTGAGGTCAGCAGCAGCACCCAGGGGAATTTGACTCAGTAACAAAAACTGGAACCACCTGAAGTGCTTAAAAGATAAAAGATGAGATCTGAAAAATACACAGTGACAAGGGAAATGACCTCTGTAACAATATTTAATATTATTAGTATGTAGCTTTTAGATTTAGATTAAAGACTAACCAGATAGTAAATAAAATAAGCTAAAAGTTAAAAAGAGTTTTAAAGTCACTGCCCTGGGAAGCAGACATTTGCAGAATGCCCTTTTGACCCATTAATTCTTGCTTATTCTTTATGAGTTCACTGATCAAAGCAAAGACACTTTCCAAATGACACCCTACAGGAAGACACCTGTATAGCACTCCAGCCACCCCAACACTTCACTGTACACTGCAAGTGACAAAACAATAACACAACACAATTAAACAGCAATACAGAGAAGTATCTTTAAAAATGATACATAAAAGAGCAGTAAAATTAATAATAATTCCAACATAATAAACAGGAAAGATACAGTACATATAATAGGGAAGTAGTACAAAACTGTGAAAACATATCATAAATCTTTGTACAGAAAAGAAAGAAAAAGACGTAAACACACCAAATGTACAGTTGTTACAGGAAAACCAGCTTCGGTTCAACCTTGTCTAAGGCAAGAGCCGCCTCAGCTGGAAGGAACTAAAATTAATAAACAAAGTAAAGGTGAAACCAATGGATGGTGAAGGTGAAGAGTAGAGACTTGGAGAACCTGGATGAAAAACAGTAGTTACGTCAAGATGTAGAGGCCTGGACTTTGGAGAAAGCTACCTACAGCAATGCACATCTAGGCCTGCACGAGCTGGAGAGCAGAGATGAAGCCTCCTGAACAACTGGAAGGTGGGAGCTGCAAAGCTGTGGTCTTGTCACTACAACAGCAGACCAGAGACCAAAGAATGAAAGAGTTACATTCAACGGGAGGCCAAACAGAGACTGAGGTTAGCAGAATAAAATGAGTCAGCCTACCTCAAGAGAAACAGAGCTGCATGAAACAATGACCAGAAGCAGAACATTATGCTCCAGATCTGCTGCCAGGAGACCCGACCAGCTTTGCTGTAAAGCACAGGGATAGAGGCAAATGTCTCACCGAAGACAAACACTCTGAATGTCCAGTCCAGAAAAGCTGTAAGTCAAATGAAACAGGAGTCTAATCCGGCCACACCAGACTGCGGACCATACTGCCAACACTGAGGCCGGACTCCAGGAAGATGCAAGAAACTTGTTGAATACCTGATCAGTATTCATACGTTGAAAATCTAGCTGCCACCATCAAAATGTGACCTAAATCCCCACTGAAACACCATTGAGTTCTTAATATTTTAACTCAATACATAAATTAAATGTTTTGTATGGAAGACAATGAAGCATAAATAGTTTTAACCCCCTCCCCAAAAACAACAGAAAAAGTCTAGTGAGAAATCAAAGCAATGTAACACCTCAACCTCCAAGCATTTGTCTCCATTCTTTGCATTTTTATAGCTTTTTTAGACAGAAATCAAACAATTACCCTCAATTTTAAAAGGAGGTGACCTTGTGTGGAGTGTGAAAGCACGCACAGTTTGAACCTCTCTCACAAGCTGTCTTCTGTCATTCTCCACTGAGCAATGCTTTGTCGCTTTCTGTGTGTACAGCCGAGTACAGCATTAACCCCTTCACTGAGAGACAGTCCGGTGTGTGCTGTTGTGCCAGTTATCACCTTTTACCCCGCTGTATGACAGCAGGTTTTGTCCCGCCTTCGAGCGTGGCCATTTACAACAGCTATAAACTTTTGTCACATGACGCATCAGTCAAACACATTCATTTCAAACATGCTGTGGAATTAGCACGGTCTCCTTACAGGTGTCACAGGTATTTTACCTCTCTGCAGCAGCTCACACGTGTATTTGATTTCAGCCAAGACGAGCATCTGTGGGACAACACGGAACAAACAAAACAACTAAAGTTGTCATTAGTTGGAGTAAATTTGCACAGGTTTGACACCCCTTCAGGATGCTTCAGTGTTTTCCTCCCTCAGGAAACATGTGGTGCAAAGAGGCAAGGTGCCGGCTGCAAAATGCCCTAAATTCAAAATAACAGCTTCTTATTTTCATTTTATTGCTTGTCAATTTTCTCTCCAGTGTAATCCCCTGAATAGAAACTCTTAACAGGCACTTGCCACCTTGAAGGATGTAATTAAATGGAGTCAGATCTGAATGCACAGCTTTTTAGACTAAATATATCCTGTTTGATGTGTTGGCGGTGGGTGTGTGTGTGTGGGGGGGGGGTGGGGGGGGCTGGCTGTCAGACCTCCAGAGGACTGACAGTGACAGACATTCAGGTAGAGGGAGCTGCCAGCTCCACTCTCAACTCAAAGCAGATGTGAGAGGCAGCTTGTTCCTCTTGATTAATGTCCTCTAGCACTTTACTACTGACGACTTCAAATAGAGGTTTGATGCATATAATAAGCCGCCATTCACCCTCTGGAGTAAAAAAAAAAAACTTTAGTGAAGCTACCAGCTGGAGGAAGCAAAGCTGCCTCTGAGGCTATCAGCTCAGATTGTCTGTGGTGCTGTGTTTATGATGGCCCTCAGAGAAAAGGGGACTCTTTCTTCCTTTTGATTGAATGGCATGACTTACATGTACTCCCCCATAGGAATACCTGCCGAAGTGAGAGATCACCTGAATCTGTGGCTCACTACAAGTGTTCAAGGGGCATACCAAAAACTCATATTACACTGACAAGGCCACTACAACAAGGCTTTCCTCGGTATTCATCAGTGGACCCATTTACACTTGTCATTTCAAGTGTCTCATATATGCAGGAAATCCAGATAGATTTCCAACACTTTTATATATTCCATCACGTATCTGTGTTTTGGTCTGATCACAAGAGTGATGTTCTGGTGTTTCCAGACTACATAAATCAGGGTCAGTACCCCTCCAGTCTAGAAGGAGGTGGTGATGCACCAGCAGCTGTTTGGTAACTACCAAAAATACTAGAATCACTTCTGCACTCCAGAAGTTCAGGCTCATCTAACATTACTTTAATATTTTCAAACTCAAACCTATTCTAACCTAAACCTTATATGTTTGGGTGTTGAACCTATGAACCGACTTGTTCTTGGTCTTTTAGTGATCTCTAAGCTTTGATTTCTGTCCACAACAAACTCTTCACAGTGTTCCTATCTACCAACTCTCACATCTGTCACCAGATTCCAGAGCCAAACTTCTCTGTTTCATTGTGTTGATGCATAATATTGATTTAATCATTTTAATAAATATTTCAGTCTGTCACTGACAAAAACAAGCACTGTTAGTGGACGTACATTCACAGGGCGTTTGACACTGTACTCAACCAAAATTGTGGTTCCCAAAACATGGGAAAATGGGGTCCAGGTTGAGAAATACTGAAATTCCCCTTTATGATAACAGCATGAATATAACATATTTAAGAACTTCAAGCAAGACAGAAATGTGTTATCTTCATTGGCCCTCTGTCATGCCACTCCGTCACCCATACAGCTCAGGTTGACGTGATCAGGGATCAGATAATCACATCAGCAGATCAGTGTTCCACGAATCACTGTCACTGTCACAAGCTCTGAGGAGACAGACCATGGATGTGTTTAGAAATTCTGGCTGAGTGGTGATTTCCACAGACTGCTTACTGATATAGTTACACTACAGGAGGAGGAATGACTGTATGTGTTTGGGCTCTAGCTGTGGATGTGTAAGGATTTGGATTCGTTGTGAATGTATTTACATGTAGCCTTGTTGAGATCAGAAAGCAAAGAAAAGAGTGAGGGTCAATCATTTGGGAACCATGAATGAACAATAAAGCAACATTGGAGGGGAAATCACTCTTAGGGCTATCAGGACACACCCTTTGCACCAAACTTTGTGTCAGTCCTTCAGGCGCATGTCAAGAATTTCACAGGAGGAAAGGGAACTTTGACTTTCCATTAGAACTGTTTAATAGTAACAAAAAGGAAATACATAAAGCTTTACAAGTGGCACAGTTAGAATCAATGACTGGAATACAGTCCAACACATTCAATGTCCAACAAAGACTGAGTTTAAGGAAACACAGGGAAACTGTCAAAGACACAGGCTGAATACAAGAAGCTAGGAAGGCAAGGATACACGGGTGAAATGCAGTCAGGATGGGGCAGGCAATCACATGGGCAACATTGAAAATGTCAGAAAATGTAGTGAACTGAACAAAACAAGGCAGAAGCCAACAAAATAAAACAGGATAACATGCTAGCAGCTAGCAGAGACTGCACCTCTGCAAAATGTTGGACTAAATGATAATATTAAATGCTAAAATTCAGATGATTAGCAAGCATAATGTTTAGAATGCCATCAGTTCACAGGCATTAGACAAACGGAAACTTGAGCCTGAAATCTGGCCTAGATGAAAGTCAAAAGATCAACAACACTGTATTGATTCATCCCATGCGAGACACAAATGTGACTGCCAGATTTCGTGGAGATTCATCCTTAGCTGTCAAAACATTTCACTATAATTCCGAATATCAATTTCATGGTGGAGCTATAGAGAAAAGTCATGGGGTCACTAAAAACCATTAGGATACACCATCTGGGGACCTTGACTGTGCAAACAAAATGTCATGGCACCCCGTCCAATAGTTAATTAAATATTGCTGTATGGACCAAAGTGATGGAGTGACTGACATTTACATCCCCAGAGACAGAGGAAAAATCAAGTATGCAAGGCAGAGAAATGATGATGGCATTATAATATCTCCTTTGCTTCTGGAGCGACCACTTTTTAATACATGTGGAATTCTTTATTTGCCAAAAACCACTGCAAGCAGAGATCTTCGACAGGTCTGTGATAGATGTGTGTTTAATAAGATTCATATCCAAAACAAGGGTATGAATTTGATCTGTACATGTGCACCTAAATGCCCCAGCCCTCTTTAAACACCTCCTGTTATTCAGCAGCCTGCAAGCCACCTGTCTCGCCATCACTCACACTGTTTATGCTTTCTAACCAGAGGCTTGGATTGCATACCAACTACTTCAAACCCCCATAACTAAATAAAATAAGAACATTAGTGTCATGAAATCCAAAGCAGAAGGGGTTTTAAACCTAATCCTCAAAGCAAACTCTTTCCCTCCCCAGCTCGCCACCCTGGTCAAAGTTTAGGACTTGCTGAGACATACACCTTCATCCTTCGTTGCACATTGTGATTGTAAGCTCGCTTGCTTGACATGAACAGTTGGAAAATTTCAAATCACCAACTTATCAGGAGCTAAGAAAAGCCACCTTGTTCTAACCTGGTGTCGGAACATTTGTGATGTGGTCCAACCAGGTTCTGAAAAGCTTTTCTAGGTAACACGAATTTCCATGACCCCAGAAGACCAGATAGTTGGTTCAATGTTGACTCAGTGTACTGTCTGCTTGCAGGCATTTGAAGAGATATACACATAATGATGTTATGCAAGTCAACTGGACTTGAATGTTAGATGCAATTATAATTTGGAGTCTTCACCAGAAACTGGGAGCATGGGCTTTGAAAGACCCAAGCTTTTACCAGGCAGCAAGGTCCAACAAAAAAAAAAAAAAACAGTACACGCAAACTTGACCCAAACTAAGGACAAAGAGTCTGGCTATCTCTGCCTCTGCAGCTTCAATTTCTACCATTCTTTTCCTTTATATTCTGTTTTTTGTGAGTTCCCTCGGTGCAATACTAAGTCACTGGAGTAGCACTTTAATCTTGTCAATCTTTTCTGGACCACAGGTGATTTCTTCAGCCTCCATTCCTCCAAAATGACCATGAAATTGAACACACATCCTAAAAACAGTCCCCCACCACTCAAAAATATGTTTTCTTCTTGTTCCTACGGTTGGATGTTTGAGCTTCATTTTGCAAAACAATGTTTGCTCACACTAGAAGGCTGTTTTCACATTCATCTGCTCATATTGAAAACTTTCTCTGTGCTCATTACAAAATCTGATATTAGCGGTTGGCCAACGACCATGATTCATGACATCACAACTGGTTTTGCAGTCAGTCCTGTTTTGCAACTTAAACAACTGGACGTTTTGGAGTTTTTAGTGAAATAGACATATTGAGTCCAGCAGGGTAACTTTAGAAAAGAACAGAATGTACATATTCATAGTCACATCATCAGAAAAGTAGCAATGTTATTACATTGGAAAAGTGTTGGCTCAAACTTAATGTGGAGTTACATACAAAAGAATCCATACAAACTGATGGCACAAAGGTGTGTAGGCTCCCAGTTTTACAGCATACAGAGCAGCTTCTATCAAAATGTTTGCTGGGCTCTCTCCATCCATTATGATGCACAAGACAACCTTTTGAATGCACATATTGCATCTCATCAGGCATAGCTGCGGAGGTCCCGTACATATGCACCAACACATCAGGCTCCACAGGGAGCCAGATTGATTACAATGTCTGAGGAAATCAGGACATGTTGCGGAAGCAGGGGGTGGAGGATGATCCTGCAGCTATACAGTATTACCCACAACCATCACCCCCCTGGGACACTGACAGGCTTCCCCACCACCATCAACTACATTCTCCCCCTAGAGCTGCGATTCAGATCAGCCAGTGCTATTGCTGGTGGGGGCGGTGGGAGCAGTGGGGGCGGTTGGTATGTGTCTTGGGGAAAAAAGCAGCAGTTCATTTATCACCCTGAATCAACTCTAATGAAGTGATAATGCATTAACACATTCACCAAGGGTGGCATGGGGACAAGAGACTGTGATGAAAGGAAGGGAGGGCTAATAGCAAGAGTGAAGTTGGTCCACTCATGGAGTCCAACTTGTTCAGAAGCGAGCCACAAACATGATGATGAATACAAATGTGCGAATAGCTGCTATGACTTTTGTTGTACTCTCCACGATGTTGAGAGAGTCTGAGTGAAGATATCAGCAAGCCTCTTTCTCTGTGCAGGTTTGTGTTTGGATGTGTTTGTGCCCCATGATTTTGCTCATTTGGTGCACATTGGAACATTATGCATAAATTCACTGCAGTAATCAGTCAGAGCGCATTTAATTTTTTTATTTCACCCCACCAACTTGTACTTAACATGTATAAAAGACAATCAGAAGTTCAGACCAATGAAAAATGCTAATGCTACAAATGAAGTACACTGGTATAATGAACTACTGTATGCATCTTTTAGAGGCATATAGAGAAATGTCATGCTAAGAACAAATATCATAATGATGCCTGAAAAAGCATGAAAAGTGATCATTCTTCAAGGCAAAGCTGATGATAAATGAGATTTAACTGTGAAATAGAATTTAAAAAACAAGGATAGAGGAGAGTGACAGAGAACCTGGATGAGTGGTTGCCAAGGAGGTGGAGGACACTCTGTCAGCATGAAAAATAAAGTTTGGACCAAGTGTTATAAAGTATGCACTGTGCAGTGTTTTATTATTATGCTCTTTCTTTCTGTGCGTTATCAGGGTACGAGTCAGGCGGACACAGTGTAGGAGTCAGGGGTTGGCAGGCTCAGTGGTCGTTTATTGCAAGCAGGGTCAAAACCAGGTAATTCAGACTAGTCAGGCGAAGGTACTGAAATCCAACAGGCAAAACACTCAAAATCCAATAATACAAAAACTGGGTCACACACGGGGAACACTCAGAGAAGGAATAAATGCTGGACCACTTACGACTACACAACAAGACGATCTGGCACAGGAGGAATGGGGAGCACAGCTTAAATACATGAGGAAGACAATGAGACACAGGTGAGACACATTAGGGCGGGGAATCCAATCACACAAGTGGGAAACTTGACAGGAAGACAGGGGTAAGACACAGACTTCAAAATAAAACAGGAAGTGACAAGACAAAGACAGAGCTGAACTGAAAACCTAACAACAGACACTCGACAACTAACTGATCCTGGCGTGTGTGGATGGTGCGCTCAAGAACTCAAGGATATCTAGAAGGAACAAACAGTACAAAACACTCTATCACAAGTCAGTGTTAGTTTCAGCAAACAATTGTTTAATGTCAAAAGCAGTAATAAGACAACATATCATATTTGATCACTGTTGTCTGCAAATGACAAAGTAAATGTGTATCAGAAGGAATTTCGCTCTTCACTTCATTATTGAGTTACTTTAAAGTTCCTGTTCAATAAGATTTAGATATCCTTATTATTATAGTCCCACACTGGGGAAATTTCAGTGCCACAGCAGCAGGAAAAGCCAGAAGAACAGTACAATAATTGTGAAAATATAAAATATATATATATATAAATTATATATAGAGAGAATATAAAAATAATTTAAAAAATACTAGTGGAAGAGAAATATATACAACAGATAATAAATATATACAACAGACAGATGATAGTGGGTGAAAAAATAAGTATGTATAAATACCAGTCCAAAAAATAGATGTGTTTACTGTATATGTTATTGCACATGTTGATATAGTTATTGCACATAAATCTGTAGATACATGTGGTGATTGTCTACTGAAGGTGCTCACTGGAACAGTCTAACTGCAGCAGGAAGGAAGGGACCTGGCGGTACTCTCCTTTAGGTACTGCGGATGGAACCAGCCTGTCGCTGAAGGAGCTCTCCAGTGATGCTACAGTGGAGTGTAGGGGGTGTGAGGTGTTGTTCATGAGGACTGACAGCTTTGCCATCATCCTCCTGTCTCCCACCACCTCCACTGGATCTAGGGGACACCCCAGGACAGAGCTGGCCCTCCTGACCAGCCTATTCAGTCTGTTCCTGTCTGCAGCTGTGATGCTGCTGCTCCAGCAGACTAGTCCGTAAAAGATGGCTGATGCCACCACAGAGTCATAAAAGGACTTCAGCAGTGCTCCATGCACCCCAAAAGACCTCAGTCTCTGCAGCAGATGAAGTCTGCTCTGGCCTTTCTTAAACAGAGCATTTACATGGTTTTACCAGTCCAGTTTATTGTTCAGGTGAACACCCAGGTATTTGTAAGAGTCCACAGTCTCAATGTCTGTTCCCTGGATGTTCACCGGTGTGTGAGGAGTGGTTCTGTGCCTGTGGAAATCCACCACCAGCTCCTTGGTTTTCCCTGTGTTGATCTGGAGGTGGTTTCGCTGGCACCAGTCCACAAAGTCCTTATTGAGTTCCCTGTACTCCCTGTCGTCCCCATCTGTGATGAGGCCGACAACTGCGGAGTCATCAGAGAACTTCTGCAGGTGACAGTTCTCAGTGTTGTAGGTGAAGTCTGCAGTGAAGAGGAAGGGAGCCAGAACTGTCCCTTGTGGTGCTCCCGTACTGCAGACGACAGTGTCCGACACACAGTCCCGTGCCCTCACATACTGTGGCCTGTTGGTCAAATAATCCAAAATCCAGTATGTGAGGTGGTGGTTCACCCCGGCTTGCTCCAGCTTATCCCTCAGGCGTTTGGGCTGGATGGTGTTAAAAGCACTAGAGAAATCATAAAACATGATCCTCACAGTGCTCCCAGCCTTCTCCAGGTGAGAGAGTGCTCTGTGATGGAGATAGATAACAGCGTCATCCACTCCGGTGCCAGGCTGATAGGCGAACTGCAGCGGATCCATCGATGACCTCATTAAAGGTCGCAGATGGATAAGGACCAGCCTCTCCAGGGCCTTCATCAGGTGGGATGTAAAGGCCACCGGCCTGTAGTTGCTGAGGTCCTTGGAAAGCGGGGACGATAAGTGCCCCATTGGTGCTTTTAATTGTAAGGTATATCGAAGGAATATGTATACCATGCTTATTATTGGAAGTTTTGGGTTCTTCAAAAGCCTGCAGTGGAATAGAACATTGGTACAGCACCAGGTACTCTGAACTTCAGTTCCTGAAGTTTTAGACACGTGACTTCATCATATAGTTAGTTACAATTGCTCCTTCTTGCCATCCCTCAGTTGGCCTAGGCTGCTGGGGGTCATGTCATTAACTCTGTGTTCTCTCTCTCCTGTAGTCTGGTGCTTGTTTCTCTCTCTCTCTCTCTCTCTCTCTCTCTCTCTCTCTCTCTATACCTCTCTACAGGTACCTGTGGCTCCAGAGCTGTACATTCGATCTGTGGCCTGGTTCCACTGACCTGCCCACTGTCCACTGCTACCATTTATTATTATTATAATAATTATTATTATTATCACTGTTGTTGTTATTGTATTGATAGCAGTAGCCATAGTGAGGATTCTGTTGTTTGACCTAACCTGCCATCACTGTCAGTTGATTTATCATTCCATCCTTACGTACAACTTGTATTGTGCTGCTGTATTCTCTCTCTCTCTCTGTCCTCCTGTCTCTCTCTCTCTCCCCTCCTGTCTCGTCTCTCTCGCCCCTCCTGTCTCCCTCCCTCTCCCCTCCCATCTCTCTCTCTCCCTCTCTCTCTCTCTCTTCCCCCCCCAACCAGTCAGGGCAGATGGCCGTCCACCTAGAGCCAGCCTGTTAAAGGAAATTCTTCCTGCCACTGTTGCCAAGTGCTTGCTCATGGTGGAACTGTTGGGTGTAACTAATAGTAATGAGTGTGGTCTAGACCCGCTCTGTTTGTAAAGTGCCCTGAGATGATCTTAGTTGTGAATTGGCACTATGTGAATAAAACTGAAGTGAACTGAATATGTGATTCACCAGAAATGTGGTGAGAGAAGAGAGACTGGAGACGATGGATGTTCATTCATATCAGTGGATATGTCGTTCCCTCTAAAAGCCAAACATGTATTTCCTCTGGAGTCCAGAACATGGCCTTGTTTGTCATGTAATACAGAAATAATAATGATCATGACTTATTTCTCTGATGAAACATGGTTCCATTTTTATTCATTTTTGTTTTATTTCTTGAGGCTTGAAAGAATCAGTTTCAGACTCAGAATTGATGGCTATTAATAGATAGTGGCTTTCAGCTGGGGAGATACTGATCCTCTATGGAACTCAGGCTAATGGGCAGTTTCAGAGGCCTTAGTGACATAAGTCAGTCTCCATGTTGCTGATCTGCCTTTTCAAACATTTTGCTTTCATTGACCTGAGAAAGTCAGAAGAGTAAATAGAAGAAACGGGATGAAGAGCTTGCATTAACATTGTTTCTTAATCCCCACCCCAGTCTCCTCTTTGGATTTCTCTTTAATTCTACCATTGTTTCTTTTTTGGACATTTGTTCAATGATAATGCCAGAAGTAGTGTATCTTTAGTGTCACGGTGTAGAGAAAAGGAGACTCTAAAGTAACCACAACAACCTAAAAGCCAGAGAGCTAATGGGCTGGCAGTTTGAGGACTGGCTTCGAGCTGTGTGCAGACGTAGATTAACACGGGGTCAACGGTGCAATGAAATGTGTGGACAAGAAAACAGGTCAGTTCTACAGTAACACCACTAGTTGCATTCACAGCACCAGTCATATAAAGATAAAATAAAAAGGATAAAAGCTGCACAGTCATAAGTGAATAGAGAGTGCAGGAGGGGGCAGCTGTGGTCATCAGCAGGTCATCAGCTTATCAGAAGATGCCAAACAGCTCCCAAATGAGTGTGTGTGAATGCAAGTTACTTAGCTACTGATGTATCCTTATCATCAGTATATGAATAGGTGTGAATGGGTGAATGCTGACATGTAGCAGAAAGTGGTTGAAGTAGTCATAAGACTAGAAAGGAGCTGTATGAGTACAGTCCATTTAGCATTTAATATAAAATAGTGAGCCAGTGTTGAGGATGTTTAGCAGGAGGTGCTTGCTGTGATAGGAATTAGCAATAAACTTGCTTGTTTTAAACCATCATTTTCAAATTTGCATTGTTCACATTTGAGTGTTACGAAGCAAAGACGCTGGAGGAAAAAGAAACACCACGGTGCTGTTTTCAGTCTTCAGTCGTGTCAGTGTTTGCAGCTCAGGCTGCTACTGCCTCAGCAATGAAGCCGGTGAAATGCAAGAGGCTGCGCGCTGAGTGACATTTAGAAAAATGATCAATACTTAGAAAATCAGTTGTATTACCATAGAGTTTACAGCAGCTGGGATGTATTTTAGCTCCGGGCTAAGGTAAGATTAAAGGAGTGAGAGGGGGTTGTGGTTGAGGGGGGCGGTCACAGGGGTAGTGGGAGCGCCAAGATGACTCGTAAAACACCAGGCCATTATCGTCATGCTTTAATGCAGAGCTTAGCATTCAACACATCAGTTTTATTCTGCCACGGCTTGGGATTCATTTGGAATTCAGTTACAGTTTCATATTACAGCAGCGGCAAGATGGGAGAGGTGTGATGGGAGAAATAAGGGAGAGAGAGAGAGAGGGTGAAAAAGCAGAGGCCTTCAAGGCGAAGAAGTGATGGCGGTAATGGCTGTAATTTTTGCCACACACCCGGGGCACATCAGCAGGAGCACATTAGAATAAAGAATCTGTTTCTTTTGTATTTTCAACCAGAACCGCCTTGAGTTCAGCTCAGAGGTCAGCCGTGTCCAAGGGAATGGAGGGAGCAGAGTGCAGCAAGGCATGCAGGGAAACACACAAATGGATAGAGATGACGTGTGGATGTGATGGCCAGCGTGCACTGCTCTCATATTCTTCTCATTCTATATGTTAACAATAAAAAAAAATCTGACTTCTGGAATATCTATGTTAATGATAAGAACTGTCTACTCTTTTCAGTCACCAAGGCCTGGCCAGACGATCGAATCCTCTGAAAATCCAGACCAGTTTTGAAATCTGACTGCATCACACACCTCAGGATGTAAATATGATCATGGTATCATGGAGGAGTGGTGAATGTACGATATTACTTTATTTCACATGATCTCACAGAGAGACTGACATGGTCCAACAACTTGTTTGTAATGCTTTGCTGTGGGAGAAGCTACAGAAGGCTTAGTCTGGATGAGACGACGGTTCAGTGGGGTGACCTGAATTAACATGAGTTTTGTTTTCTTCAGAGAGAACTGGAGGTGAAATTCAAACTGTCAGTTTTAATAGCTGTCACGAGTGCCATGCCCGCTAATTTTAGACTCATGGGTTGGACTGTAGCCGACTGCACTGTTTTGTGTCCAGGACTCCATGGCGGCATTTGATCCTATATGTTAAATCTTAATCAGAAAGGTGAATTTAAGTAGTTATATACCTTAAAATTGTTCCCTATTGCATTTTCATCAAGGCAGCACTGAAAAGATATAAAAGCAGCAGGGGCTCAAGTATCCTGTCTTTTAACCTCTATTATCAATCAAGATGCAAAACAGTTTGATTGAACACTCCCTGTTGTTTTTATAATTCACCACCCCCTCTTCTGGAATTTTAACTCCTTGATGCCGGTTAACTAACACATGCTTTCTGTAAAATGTGTGTTCTCCAATCTATTTTCTATACATTGACTAAAAACATACTACATTGACTTGCACATGTAAAATCTATGGGCTGCCCTTTTAGCACAGAAGGTTTAATATGCTGAGATATGTAAAGCAAAGGTTTTTACAGCTGTGACCAAGCCTCATCTAAACTGTGCTTTGAACTTCAATGTCAGCATGTAGGTGTGTTAGCTAAGGTCCTGGTTTAATCTGCCCTACCTCTGTGAAACTTTCAGAGCAATGACTGTGGCAAAACTGTAATATTGCTATGCACACCATGTTCATTTGAACGTGCTTACAGTTCAATAAATTAAGAGCAGTTGATCTTGTTTTATCCACAGGGAGGGAAAAATTAACCAAATGAGGGGTTTTTTTCCCATTGAGAGGATCTTCGTGAAAAGGTCAGCATGCATCTGATAATCAAGCAACCTGTTTAAGGCTTTAGTCGGGAGACTTGGGATATGCAGTCAAAGATGGCTGGCTGTCAAACAGTGTAATGACTCCTGCTATGGCAGCTGCGTGAGGATGATTAATGTCTCGGTGAATTACTCCATTCGATAGACATTATAGCTGTCAAGTCATCTGTTATACTACATCTTCCAGTGAATAAATAGTTTATACACATGTAGAAAGGCTCAACATGCATTGCATTAAAGAACAGCATAAGCTTGATCATGATGATGAAAGATAATAATCACTTGAAAAACCCACTAAATTCCAAAAAGGCCATAGCGTTAAAGCAACAGCAGCTGAGTGTGAACTCTGTAGGTTAACATAAGGTTCACTGAGCGTCAAGGCCAGGTTTCATGGCACATCACAGCCCTTCATTCATTAGTAAAGTGTAGCGGACTGGTGCCATCAACAGCAGTGAATAATTTATCTACCTGTACAGCACTCAGAACTTTTCAAAAGGCAAGCATCAGCAGTCCCATTGGACTTTAAATGCAGAAACATGCATCTGACTTCAATGAAAACTGGTCAATATAATAAAGTTGTGAAAAAAGAAGGCACAGTTCCTCTAATGCTGACAGAGGATCCTGCATTGAGAGCAAAGGAACAACGTATGCTGGGAACATGTTGAGGAGATGTCTACAGGAGCTTGATTTAAGTCCTGATATGGCTTTGTGTAACTGCAGGTAGTTGCAATTATATCAAATCTGACTTGACCCCCAATCTCACCCCCATTATTACTTGTGTTTTTGCTGAAGCAGGAAATTACCATAGAAGCAATAAACTCACATTGGGCTCAGTGCTAAAGAGAAAGTCTCCTACCTTTGAATAGAAGTACGTTTCTCTTAAAACCAACCCAACAATGTTAGTGCGTCTCCAAATACTTCCTGACTTCCCTACTCTGTCTATGGCAATTGGCGTTACGCCCATCAGCGTCTGCTAAAGAGCAAAATCTCGCAGCTCAAAATGTACAGGCCTACTCTCACTTTCATAGAACGCTCAGTAAATTCCTTCAACAGCTGTTCAATGTAGTTTCTGTAAAGTCAAGTTTCCGCTTGACCAGCAGGATAATGTTTGCTAGGACTGCAGCTCGCGAGCTAATTTATTAGCATGCTTATTGCCAAAAAGCCAATCTGGTTGTTGGTTTAACTATATTCAAAGGTTTTAATAAGTCTATAATGCTACATTTCGGAATGATGTTTCATTGCAACAGATCCTTTAAGTTTCTTTCATGATAAAAACTGTTTTTTTGATTCATCAAGGACAGTTATACCATGTGCTACTCTACTGATCTCCACTTTGTACAGTGCAGGTGACAAGCTGGCACAGTTGCCAGTGTTAGCCTACTAACCTTTAGCTGTGCCTACCTGCCCTCTGATTGAGCAGTTGTTCTGTTACCTTATTAAAGGAACACAACACGAAAACCTTTTGATTCATCAGTCACAAACCAGACATATTCAGAAATGTAGACATCTCGGATGAAGCTCTAGCTTGCAGTAACAAGAGGATGCTGTGGGAGTGAATGCCAGTGAACTTCAGTGCGTATAAGTCAATAGTATTAGCAGCCAGTGCAATAATGTGGCACATTGATGTTTCTAATGTTTTTGAAAGACAGTGGTGCTCTACTGCACACAGAAAGGAACATATACGACAGATAATACTTTAACTTATTGTTTTGGTCTGTACATGGAACTTAGACATAGACTCTTTCCAGCTACACTAGTGCCTAACATAATAGTAAAAGAAAAAGGCCACCCTAGGCGTTTGCAGAGTTTATCTTTTTGACCCTTGGCCCTGTGCTGTTTCCTTGATATCTGTGTGAAGATTTTCCTGAAGAGCTCAGTCGCGTGAGAAAAAAGAAGCGAGAGCATTTGAAGACTCCCCCCCTGTGCCACCCAGCCATCCTCTGACAACAAGAGGTCATGTCATTATTGCCTCACTATGGGATGGAAAGCATCCAGACGAGCACCCTAATCAGAACATGGACTCCCTGGCTCAATCATCCCTGTCAGGGGCAATAATTACTCTACCGTCATCTTAATTAAAACTTGGCCTAGTAATTAAGAGTCATTGTTTACCTTGCAGGGGCAGCATTGATATGCATGTCATCACTCACTATTCCTGGCTTTCATTGCCCTTCCTCTGCTTTAGGCTACAAGCCTGTCACTCTTCCCTTCTTTTATTGATGCTCTTTTCCTGTCAGAAAGGCACTGTGGGCTTGGGGGGAACCTCCACCAACACCCAATTATCCCATGTTTGCTGATTGTCCCAGAAAGGACAGTGGTTGAATGCTTTGATGTGTGGAACACCTTCCCAGGAGGTAAGATAGTGGCGGAAGAGCAGCATAGAGGGAAGGAAAGGCAAATAGGGGTCAGGGACGCAGATGGATGAAGGGGAAGGGGAGGGCTGCTGAGAATGGTTGAGTGGAGTATGTGTGGAAGCAATGAGCTGGTGTTGGCAGTTCTATCTTCATCATCTTCTCCAGTGCGGATCACTGGGGGAGGTCGGAGCAGAGGAGCGGCTAAGAGAGCCCAACGCACTTACTAACTCCAATCTCAGTGTCACATTGTAAGGAAGCACATTCTCCACTTCAGCTGCTCTTGTATGTTTTATGGAGTCTGGAGGGAGAGCATTCCCCCTTGGTTTCTCTGTGGTTTGTGTCAGTACAATGTATACACACTAACTCTTGCTTTGAAATGAATAATCATTCTCATGTGGCAATAAAACCCAGCAATTTAGCAGAGTAGTGCCGTAATACTTCACTGTGGCTGTAACATTTGGCGCTTCAGAGGACACTTTACAGTGAACAGTAAACGGTAATGCCGGTGGACCTCAGGCAACAGAAGTTTTATCCCAGACACATGAGCCGGAGCCTGGACTTAGGTTAATAATTACGGCAAGCTGTCTCAGAATCATGTAGATCCAGTGTGTGAAGTGTTTTAACTGACTAATTTAAGACTAAGCATGTCCTCCAGAAACAATGTTTATATAAAACTAATTTCCAACAGTGATTATATTTCTGGGAAAAAGGTTAAGCCAGCCAGATTCTATTCTGTTGAAACATGAAAAATATTGCGCAACGTTTTTTATTTTTAATTTTTATTTTTATTGATAGATATAATATCCATTATTAGGAATTAAAACATTATTAAACATTTTTGTGGTTATGTTGAGGAACTTACGCCCTAAAATGTGCTTGTGGAGAGTAACTTCAGAAGCGCAGCTGGTGTTATTCTACATTTTCTCTATTGTCATGAGCGCATGTGTTCGTTTGCTCTCATGAGCGAAGGTCCTCCTTTTTTTTCATTGGCCAGATTTGCTCCATCCACAGGAAACATGAGGAAAGACAGCGTGAAAGAACATTTGCTGCTGACATTCCTTAACATTTGTAGATCTCTTAGTTAGCCCAACCACCACCCAGCTGCTGCTTCAAAGCAGACAGCGCATCAAGATGAGTGACACTGTGGAGGTAGGGAAGGACTAACAATATTCTCAACATGTTTCACACTGACCACATGCTGAGTGCACTCATCAGGCATTTTGATATTAATGCAATTTACATATCTGCAGGAACACTCTCTGAGTCAATCAAAGCGATTATTAGCCACGTTTTTTCCAATTATCCTTTCCTTGATGAGTCCATCTGTCAATTTGTAGTCTTTAAAAATCACAAAATAAAGGAGCACTGCACAGATTTACTCATGTGGGTTAGATAACTTACTACCACTTAGCTTCTTAGGATGAATGGACTTCATTTCTATAGCACCTTTATAGTCCAACCACTTTACAGACCACCACACTGTGTTAATGTTAAGATATTTTGGGTTAGAATGGCTGTGAATAAGCTCCAAAGTGTTCTGTCAATTAGAATCTTGAGTTCTGTTTTCGTACCTTTCCAGCTTAAACAGTCATTTTACTTTAAAATAACATTTTGAGTAAACTGTTGTATCTAGTTCATTTTGCTGCACAGTGTGGGAGGAAGAACTACCTGACAAAACTTCCTGGTTACCTATATAGCTATATAGCTGTCATATGACAGACTGCCAACATTAAGCCACCATTCCATTGAGCTTTTCTAGCCTCTTTTAACTTATTGTTTTGGTTGTCTGGTCCATAAACCACTCTCACCAACCTGGTCTTCAGCAACAGGCCGTAACTGTTCTGATGAAGAAACTTAATAATCCGCCTCTCGGCTACAAACCCCAGCACCAAGCGGCAGGCAACCACAGGGACAGAGACTAGAGTCAGTGGTTTGTCTCATGAGTTGGTGGGGTTGTTAGCCATCATCTTCATATAAGGTACGTATAAAGTAAAATTCTATCTTGTTCTTTTGCCCCAAAGGAACCAATTATAATTGATTCAGCTTCATTATTTGCTAAATGCTTTATTGTGAACTGATTCAAGAATCTAATGTTTGCAGACTGATCATTTAAGCATCATAATGATACAAACAGCACGCTTGTTAAATTAAATCTTCAAAAACCGAATCACACCCTTTTAGGCAAGGAGCTGAACAATTATTACCCAGATCCTGGTTAGATGCCGGTGGGACAGTTTGAGGCACAATCTGCTGTTTGTCAGACATAAAGGCTGTTGTAATGAATACAGTCAGAGACACTCAAGAGATGTAACCAAAAAAACAACTGTCTGCTTTCTAACAGCCAAACCAGGAATCACATCCAGCCAAATGTGCTGCTGCACTGGCACGAGCAACCAGTTGAGAGTTTGGCAGTTTCAGCTGATTTGGTGGCAGGAAGGAGCAGCTGTGTGGACAGGGTATAAGTAACAAGTGCAACAAGTTGACAGTTCTGTCTGATATAGTCCAAGTGCTCTGATGAGATGAGCTGACGGCGATTGAGCTGTAAAAGAAGCTGGTGTCAGGAAAGCTTGCACATCCTCTGAACCTTGTTTAGAAGAAAAGTTGAAAGGTGTTCAGCAGACATGACTGTTTATTCTCTGAATGCTTTTTTATGTGACCATTAAGTGAAGTTATCCCTCCCTCCCCATTCATTTAGACAGGAGCCTGGTCTTGTTTGCCCAGAATAACTGCCCATGGTGCTGCCAAGGTGGCTGCTGAGTGGTGAGACATGCCTACATTCAGTTTGCACCAATACAAACAGTCAGAGCTGGTATCTCCTGGTCCCAGTATAGTCTGTTGAAGGTCCTGGTTTTGTGAGTTGGGTGATATTCAGTCATCACCTTGGCAGCAATGGTTGTTGGCACACTCTGGGCACTCAGTGGTTTGAGAGGCCATTAAGCTTCCAGACTCGATGACAGAAGAAGATATTAGGTGTCCAGTAATGGGAACAAACCTAAGCAAAATCTGGCAACGGCTCTTGGAGCAAAGAACAAATCTGGGGGTTTGTTCAGGGCCTGTGATCGAGTGTTTGTGTGAGTTTTCCTCTGCTGGCTCAGTAACAAGGCCACGAGAGCCTCCAAGGGACCAATTTCCTTCAGTTCTTTGGGCCATGGTGTGTCTTTGTGTTTAGTTGAAGAGGATGAGGAGAAAAAAGGAAAAAGGTGAGATTAGAGTAATTGGTGTACGTGTTAACACCCAGACACCTGCCACTATTTTATGTCTGCCACAGAACCTGAAACATCACATTTGTTGTTTTACTCCTGTGAGGCATTTGTTTACTTTAGCTTGAACACAAAAGAAGAACCTCTCCAGAGGACTACGAGTTTCAGGACAGTAACAGGAAATTCTGTAGTGATTTTATCCAGCTCTCATCAACTGGACTGCTCCACGTTTCAGATTCCAACATAACCTCCCTCAAAAACTTTGTGTTTTTCTGTCCTTTGGCCAGAGTTGCACAATAATCCCGACCCTCACCTGGACAGAGGTGTTGAGCTACAGCAGAGAAGGTCTCATTACAGAAGTCCACCAAGAGAGCGAATGTAACCCCAAGCCAGGCAACTCGTTCACCCTTCATTACCACAGGTGCTTCCAGATGCAGCAGGGAGGAGGGTAGATGCTAGGTGCCATCAGGGCTTCACAAACAGGATGTGACTGGCAAGTCAGAGAGCTCCAGCTTTGTTTGCACAGGCTGAGATACAGTGACCAGGGTCAGGAGCCTTCTGCACAAAGCACTTCTCTCAGCAACACTGAAGTGAAATATAATATTAAAGTCATTACACTGGTATTACTCAGGCCTGCAATCAGACATGTCTGGCAGGACTAGAGGACATATTTACTGTTAGTTGAAATAAATATATAAATAAGGTTTTATGTTTTAAAGACCACAGATCAACCACAAGATCTGTCCTCATGTGTGCTCTGGATGTATACTCAGTAGAATCTTCCTCACCAATTTACACCAGCCTGTTATTGAAAATCCTTGTTTGAGTTTGAGGTCAGCATTTCAGTCTTGACTTTGGAAACAAAGTCAGTTGATATGACAGACCCAGCCCAAGGTCCACTTACACACTCACTGACCATATCTCACAACAGTAATCACCTTCATTTTCATTGCATCCAAGCTGGAATGATAGAGTAAAATTCCAATCACTGCATGAATGCACACAGTGAATACTCTGATGGTGAAACGTGAAACATAATATTGCTACACTGCGTGTGTGTGTTTCCAAACTACAGGGAGAAAAAAATGGAACTCAGACTTCAGACAGCATTCCACTCCTCCTCGCTGATGGTGCGCTTATGGGCCACACACACCTCCAGCTGCCGTTTCTGTTAGCCCACACACCTGGGGTTCAACTGCTCCTTCTTCTTCTGTCTGCATAGAATACCTGTTGTGCTGTAAACGTTTCAGATTATGAAAATTAATATAAACGATGTAATGTGGCCACTGCAAGTTAACACTTCTGTGAATCACACATTAAAGTTCCACAAAACAACCCAGAACGCATTGATTAAACCATTAATATCTTTTAAGCATTGGTTTTATTGTTTTTCAAAAGCACAAAGTCTATTAAGTTAAAGATAAGAATATCAGATCAATTCAGTTTTATTTATATGGTGTCAAATTATAAGAGAAGTAACCGTAGAACACTTTTGTGTGTGTTTTCAGTGAGTTGTGGATTACTTTTGCTGGACATTCTGTCAATCCTGCTTTAGACAACCCAGCAACGTACAATTATGACCATATGCAGTAAATATGAAATACAAGTTTACTGTGCTTGAAAGCATAACCTGAACTAAAACAGCCTGTTAGTCATCATGTGTCGATTTTACAATATCCACTTAGAAAGAATTAACAGCTAGCATAAAAACATAAATAAAGCTGCTGTGCGGGGCTTTAACATACAAATGAACATCTGCTCCATTTTAGCCAAAGAAGTACACACACTAAATAGATAAATCTCTATTTCAGAAAAACCTGTATCTCACAGAATCCAGAGTTTGTGAATTCAGTGTCAGTTGAGACTTTTCCACAGGGCAGCACTGGTAGTGATGTGTTTAATGTCAACCAGCAATGATTGGTTCTCCAGAGCTGGAGGGAGGAGCAACTGCAGAGCGTAATAGGCTGCAGCAGCCAGGAGCATAAAGGATCTGTGGTGTCAAAAGCACATTGATAGTGTTTGTGTCATCACTCTCAGAGGGGGAGACAATAGTCTTGCACTATAGCTTTAATAATTAGTACTCTCGAATGAATAATTCATGCTTGATTTAATCATTCTGACTCTTAAAATAGTCATTTGTACTTGGTTTAATAATTTGTGCTTTCAAATTAGTGATTCGTGCTCTTGATTTAATCATTTGTTCACCATAACTAAACACAGTGCAGTTCTACAGACATCGCGTTAGTCAGGGTACACTGTGGATAAGGCGGACTTTCAGCCACCTGAAAGAATAAGTGAAATGAGTGGGCTGCACCTTAGAGGCTGGATAACTGAATAACACAATCGCTCTGCTTTATGGACCTGAACATTGCACAGAGGCTTCCTCGAGTCTTTCATACTCAAACAGAACTCCACACCAAAGAAGTGTCAGATGATTAATTATAATTAACATAATTAAATATTGGTTGCATGTTACTCGTGGCTTATTTTTAAAAAAACTGTTCTGCATGCTCTAATTTTGAAATGAAGAATCAATATTGTCAGGAGGGGATCATTGTGCTATTTGAGAACGACTGAGTGGTACATCTTCATTTGGACTCGTAACCATGTGGTTCATCAATTAGTCATCAATAAATAACTGTTAATTCAATTTGGTCCTGGTGTTCCAGTAACCCTGTGCATCATAGAGACCCTGTACCTTCCATACTTACCTACTACACTTATTCATGACTGCTACATATGCCTGAGTGAACGTTAAGAGGCTGTCCTCTGACTGCTACTGCTACCCTGCATCTAAGTTAGTGCACGCTAATATTATGGTAAGACTCACTTTTAAAAACCTGAATTTGTCTTAACTGGCCCACGTTTTAGTCAGTCTGCATACTGTGCACTTGTTGAATAAATGCTTTAATGCTTTTTCAACCTTTACTTGCTGTTTGGGTTGTATTAATGAAGTTTACTGTAAATTTGAGTTCCAAATTAATAGGTTAGCATCTTTTGAAAGAGAATCAATAACTGAATCAATTAATGATGAAATCATTTCCACATGTTTCACACTTGTGTCCTGAAACATATTTTGATAATACTAATTCTAATACTAAACTCTAAATCTGTGTTTATAAAAGGTGTTTGTTTTTTGTTTTTTTTTTACAAAAATTATTAATAATTAATTAATACAAATCTATTTCCCTAAATGTCAGGGAAGTTGTCACCATAGTATCCGTCTGATGGCTGATTGCAGGCAATGTTTATTAGATGTCATGTTCAAACACACTCTACGTTGCTCTGTTCACTCAACTTATTAAAATGTGTTATAGCATGAGAATTGTTAATCAATGAATCATTAATCAATGAATTATTACATCAGTATTATTTATTATTTTAATAAAATGCAGGCCTTTTTCTGAGTCACCTGAACCCTTCTGTTCTTTAAGGTGTGAATCAGATCTGCTTTAATAGAAACTTGAGCAGTGTTCAGATCTGCTGGCTGATAGGAGGTCTGCTCTTTACTATTATCTGCTGTTTCTTCTGACTGCAGCTAATCAGATGGCACACGGTGAGTGTTCATAAATGCAGCCACCTCAAATTCGACACCACAGAGGGGAAACCTCGTCTGCCCGCTGCCCCTCACATTCCTGACCCTGCCAAAATAGCAAGCCAGCAGGGTGGACAAATGCGTTATGTAATTGTGTGTGTGTGTGTGTGTGTGTGTGTGCGTTATCAACCTCTTTAAATAGTCAAAGACAGCAGAATGTGAACTTACAGTTTTGCACGTTCCATCCAATAACAGTCCAGTGTGCTAGAGTAAGACTCATGAACATGATGGTCCAAAGGAACAGTTCATGTTATGCGTGTGTTATAATCTGAAGAACAATGCAGATGATCCCCAGCAACAGTCCTATTCCCTGTTACAAGAGAGTCACAATCTCCTTTTAGATGGTCTAAGAGTCGTGTGATTTGTCCTCAGTGAATATTCACCTAATTGTGTTGATAATCATCCTTTAGTCTCTGCTTCTGCTTCTCCAGGGCACAACTTTATTTTGAATTAAGTTGGGTCCCGAGCATGCCCAGTCCATGACCTCAGCCTCCCTACTGTAACAAGCTGGGCACAGAACCACACCGCAGCGCCTCCAACAACAGCCTGGACGCTGTCTCCTCCATCTGTTCCCCTCACTCTAAAGGCGGGCCAAATGCCATTATGTTGATTCCTGGACTGAAGTCTGTTGTAGCTGTTTTCCTGATGTTTTGTTCCATCTGTTGAGAGCTCAAAGGTTCAACAGTCTTATGGGCTGAGAGACAAAGCTAGTCCTGGGCATGCTGTTGCAGGACTGGATGTAATAGTTTATGTCTGGGGTGATCAGGGTCTTTGATGATCTCACTGGTCTTCTTCCTTTAATGACAGGTCTAGGGTCCTCCATGCATGTTAGAGTTGTCCACGGACAAAGCAGTTTTCAACATCTTCTGTAATGTTTTACAAATGTCATAGCACCACCTTCGTCTTTAGCTAATTGTCAAAGACCCAAAAAGACCCAAAATGTGGTTCTGCTCATGTTAACTGCTGCACACTGTAGCATAATTAACTGAAGCTGACTGCTGCTTTAATATTCTTTGAGGCTCAGCAGGTCACTCCCCGACAGTGCTGTGTGGACACAGTTGTAGCAGAGCACAGTGGGATGTTTTTTACAGCTGTTATTCCAGGAGCAAACGTCTGGATTTAGAGGCGATAACCACTGATCACTGGACAAGGGTACAGTGCATATGTATACATGAAGTAAGGCACTGGGTCACAACATAAGCATTTCAGGCTTGTGCAAGGCAAACAGTACCATTTCTCCCATGAATGCAGGTGTTTTGTTAAACGTGTGTAGCTTTAGTTACATTCTCTGACCTGCTGTTGAGTGTATGGAGAGTCACAGATTGCAGTTTATTGACTTTTCTTAATGTTGCTGGGTTGCTCTGACCTTCCGAATAAACTATAGTCAAGGTATGACAAGGTTTAGGCATTTGGTCAAACTCTAATCTGTCGCAGAGGTTATACACGTTACACACCCGTCCACCAGCCCAATCTCCATACCCTTCCTTTGATCCCCGTTAGCGCTTTGCTTCAATCATGAGGTGCCATATTGTTCAATGTGGATGTTTACTGGACTGTGATGGCCACTATTTAAACATGTCCTTGCACAGGAGTGAAGATTCCTGGGGCCCCACATGCCCTGAGATTGTGTAGTCAGAAATACCCATCGCTTTCCATGGGCCTTGGGCAGCAGAGGAGAGCACAGGTGAAGAAATGCAAGCTAGAGGACATCACTGATTGTCAGTCACGCTATTTGTTCCCACGTAGCCTCATTAAAAGGACTGTATTTGATCCAGTCAGACACTCCCCACCCTGGTGTCTGACAGGATCGATCAATTTGTACGAGGAATGGTTGGCTCATAAAAGACACATGTTTAATGAAAATACAAATAGATGTAGATGGAGGAAGGCATTCATTGAAGTGCAAGACGGGGATCAGATGGGCTCATGATTTCAGCTGGGGAGGGTTGGGAGAAGAGGGTTATACTTATTAACCTTTCTGAAATGGCTCATGAGCTGAGTCTTTATTGATGACCTGGGTTATGAAGTCACAATGATTTCTCTAGGAAGCTGAAATGAAAGGTTAAACTATTCGCATTAATTGCTCCATGAGGTCGCTTATCGACAGCAGCTTAAGCCTCAGCCAGCACAGTGAGAAGAGCAAAGATGGGAGAGGGAGACAGAGGAGACGATGAAGGAGGCCAGGCATTTGATGGTGCTGCAAGTTATGAACAAACTGTTTTTTGATAGTGCCAGGCTTTCTAAAGGACCTATGAATAACTCAGGGGTAGGCGCTGACGACAGCCGTCACAAACCTCAGAGGATTCGATTTTCAATGAATAAAATCACTGGGGGGATTCACATCAGCAAGTGGAATGCATTTGCACATAAATGTGCAGCTCTTACCGCTGGTGTCCACGGCAAAGCTGCCATTCTTTGTCTGACTCACTACATTTAACACAACACAGCACTCATGCGCGTATAGTATGCATAAACTACGTTGGATTACACAGAGCAAATGCTTGGAGCTCATATATTCAAAGTTAATACCTGTCATCTCCCTTAATGTCACAGATGAAAAGGTAGATGAGGAGTGTTTAGCCCTTTCTCCCCTGCTAGGAACAGCACCTACTGTTATCATAGTGAACAATGTTTTATAGGTTATAACAACCGTGACCTACTATTAGGTATTGTGTTTCCACTAATACTGCACCAGCTCTGCAGCACTGGACTCCTTCACATTGTCAAACTCATGATGGACACTTACCAGCAGGGCTGAGGCCGTGCTGAGGAGTGGGCTGCAAGGCTCTGCTAAGCCCTCTGTTCTCTTATGCTACATCCCCAGATGTGTTTCGCTGCGAGCTCTCAGCTGACACTGATTCAAGTGACCTGACTTCATACAGATACCTAAATGCGCAGCTTGTTGTTATACTTCTTAAAACTTTAAAACAGACTTTGATGTGTAAAAAATGCTGAAGTCCCCCTTCCAATTCAAACCCTCGCTCGGTGCATGCTGGGAAGGTTTTTACAGACAGTTCAGGTGATGATCTCACCATTCAGCGTTTTTGTTGGGCCTTCTCTGAGCAATGTCTCTGTGTTCTGAGATCTCAGCAATGTATTTAGTCAGGACAATGGTATGATGAATGATGTAACCTATTGCCAGAGCTATGAAACCCATGTTGTAATAAACTGTGAAATTGTCACACACACCCTCTGTGGCACTAGAGATGTGGCTCCTGCTCCATTATTAAGGGCTCTTAATAAACTATTTGAAAGCCTTTATTGTCATTGCACAAGTTAGAAAGAAAACAGGTACAACGAGATTGCAGAATTTTAAATGAAATGAGGGTTATGTGCGCAGTTATTAATCAATCCAGTGAAGCCTGTCCCATGTTTTAGAACTTCACTTTTCCATTTATTGATGGACTTACATGTTTAAGGAAGACCTTGAAGTTCACGATTAGGTGTCATAGCTGCTTTAGATGTAACAATGTAATGAAATATTGGAGTGATGAGCTGACAGAAACACCGAAGTAAAGAGTTGTTGCTATGGAAACCATCTCGACTAGTTGCGCTGGTGGAAACTGGCGGGTTTTAGAATGTTGCATACAGGATTCTTTCGCAAGTTGCAAAGTCTCCCCCCGAGAGCAAATCAGTGCCCCTTATTCCAACCCAGGCTCTGCTGGCAGAGATAGATACTTCAGTGTCTTAAATGACGCTGGACACAATACACTTAAACAATGTGTAATGTAGCAAAACAACAGAGACCTATAACCAACTCTGCAGTCCCCCTCTGTCCTACGCCACCTCCTAGCTCCTAGTTTTCCCGTTTTCCTCACACTCTGCTGCTTTAGACTTGCTGTACACTAGCTTACATTCATCCCATGTGTTAATGTTGCTGTGCATCTGCATGGATGTGTTAAAAGGCATCTGTGGCATCTATCATAGTGTCAACTTTAAAAAAATAAAATGTGTTTCCTCACAAAGGTAATGGGGTTTGAGGGGAGGCAGGTGGAGGTTTTGCATACATGCATGTGTGTATTTGTGTGCACATGCACTGATAGCAGTGAAAAGGACTGTTTATCTGCTTAGCTAAACAAAGAGCTCCGTTGGACAGAGTTCATATCCGGGCTGGGCAAACACCAAGCACCTGATAGCCTGGATTTCATTTTCTACTTTGAGGAATATAATATTCATGAATGAGGACATTCGGTCCTTAGCTGCTGTGCTTCTAGCCTGCCTGTGTCCCCCAACACACACCCTGCCAGGGAGGCAACAGTCAAGGGTGTAGTGGAGATGACACATTTACACCACCTTCTGTACAGAGGAATTCCCATTTTTCCAATGACAGTTGTAAACTTATAAAGGGATGCTCAATATCTGCCTGATTCTCAGTTGTAACTGAACACAGTGAGATGAGCCTGGTGCAGAGCCTCCGCCTTGTCTACACCACCTATAGGGTGAATTCTGCCTTCAGTCAGATGGCGCTGATGACATTCTTTGCATTTGTTCAGTCGTCAAGTTCACGGTTTATTCTAATTCCAACGCTCCAGGTTTCCCAACGGAGCTCACCACCCAACAGACAACGCACTGCGCTCAACTTCTTCTATTCCTAAAGAGTTTTTGTTAGAAGTCACACCTCTTCCCTAACCTGACACTCGCTGTAGGAACAAGTGTCACAGTCCCAGTCCAGGTCTCCTCCTGGTTTCCAGTACGCCTTGTCACTCACCTCAGTCACATCGCTTTTTCCTTCTAGGATGTTTTTCGCACTTGCTTTTCAGGGCTTCTGTATATATCACCTCTTGTGTGAATGTGCAAAATGCATGCATGCATGCGTGTGTGTGTGTGTGTGTGTGTGTGTGTGTGTGTGTGTCCAGCAATGGAATCCACTGGAACTGCGTTGTATCTACAGCACAAACAAACAGTTTCCCAGATAGATATGCTAAATATGTTCAAAAGTGAGACAAAAGGTGAGATGTCCTTAAAGAGTCATTGGTAATGATTTGCAGTTGTTTAGCTTTGATCCAGCATTATTATGTTGTTTCTCCATGTAGTAAACTCCAGAGATTCATGTCTTTAGTTTAATATATTCATCTCGTCTACAGGACCGAGAATGTTTACAGCATTCTTTGCCTCTTGTTTTCTGTCTCCCTCCTCTCATTCGCCTCTGAACAACGGGGTGCGATGAGGCAGAAGCATGTTCTCTTTATTCAAACGTCTGTTTACCAGAGCAATATTGCTTCCTCAGATGTAGTCATTGTGTTTATTCTCCCAAGGACAAGGAGCTCCTCTCGTCCTCCTTCCATCTCTTCCTCCTCCTCTCGGGCTCGGGTTGGCTGGCTTCACAGAGACAGTCTTGAGCTTTGCTGTGTACCTAATCTCTGGTTTGATTGTTAACAAGCACAGTAGTCAGCGTTCGGGGTAAAACACATCTTCTTCCTGGCCCAACCTGCACAGCATCATTACACCTCAATAACACTCGGCTCCAAACAGCTGGATGCTCCCTCAGCACTTCTCTCTACTTCTGACTGGTTTGCCTGCGTTATCACTCACATGGAACTGTAGCACATCCACACGCAGCCCTCGACTTGTATCCATCCATTCATTCATTGTTTCATTTATTTATTCATTCCCTTTAAAACAAGTTTTATTACTAAATTACTGATCATGTTCAATCTGTTTTCATATTTTTTCATGCATTTATTTATTTGCATTAGTCATTTCATTTCATTTTTTTCAATATTTTTATAATATAATATTTTAAAAATGTTATTTATCTGTATTTATGTCACTACTTCATTCTGGAGCTAGTAAAGTTTTTCACTTTTGCACAGTTTTTATTGTACATCAGCTGTTTATTTTCAGTCAGTTCAGTAAGACAAGATTTGACTTCCTTAACATTTGCTTTTTAATTATTTTAAGAATTACATTATTGTACATTTTTCCTTGATTAACACAAAAATCCACAGTGTTCAGATTTTTTTTTAATGTCATTTCTTTAATTAGTCATGCACACATTTATTTCCATTTAAGCTCTTTATCTATTCATTCATCTCTAAATACTCAGTTGTCCATAGTTTTCTATCAACTCACACTTCCATTTTGTCTGTTTTTATTAATAATTTACTATTTATTCATTTTTATTTATTATTTACTATTAGCTTTTCCATTCATATGATCGTTCCTTCACCCTTTTTTCAGTTGTTCATTTAAATATTTATACTTTTTAGTTCAGTTGGTATTAATAATTTATCCATTACTTATTCTATTTACTCAGTAATACACCATATTTATTTACTTTACATTATTACTGGCTGACTCGTGCAATCATTCAGTCCAGTATTTATTAATTTACTACACACATCCACTGATTCATGCATCCATTCAGAGATTCATTCACTCTTTCACCACTCTCTGTATTTTTTCTGATATTTGGTCATTACTTGAAGATTTTTTTTTCCTTACCTGCAGCCGGCAGCTTTGCAACATTTCTCACAGTAAATCCAATGTGGTGCGATAGAAAGCCATTCCAGCTTTTACGAGCTGCTGCTGTGGGGCTCGATGGGGAGTAATGTCAGCACTCCTGCTGGGCGGAGGCCGTGGGCGGGTGATTAGGGCCTATGCAAGAGACGTCAAATCAAATCAGATCTGAAATGTGGCATTATGCAGCCTTAATGGAGATTAAAAGCTCTCAGCGTCAGCACTGCACAGCTCGGCCTTACCTCCGCTCACCTCCCCTGTCTTTATGTCTGACCAACAAAAACACTAAAAGCCTCTGCAGCTCCACAACAAGGCTGCACTGTGAAAGAGGGTCATTTTCCCTGTATCAGAGCCAGAACGGCACACGCTTTTAGACCTGAATGTGAACGTGCGCTCGCGCGTGTGTGTGCATGCTTGTTTGTCGACAGGAAGGTCACAGGGACTTGGTGTTTGATGACCTGGGCTTCCCAGGCAGACCCGGAGGTGGTTCAGAGTGACCTGATTGGACAAGGGGAAAGTAATGTAGGTGCGTTTTTCTACTTTGTAATAATAAAATCATGAACAATAAAATAAAGACTATTGACATGAAAATCATTTGGTGATTATCCAACTATAATGACATATAATTCTATAATAACCTAACATGCTATGGTTACTTGAAGACTACTTTTTGAGATATACAGCATCCATCCATGTCTGTTTAGGAGGTGACGTCTGCTTTTGACTATAGCTCACAGGGTCCTGGCCTCCAGCTGATTCTTTGTCACAGTTTGAATTAAAGCACCTCTCTGTCTCTGAAATCACTGGCAGCGGCCAGATTTGAGATGCGTGTCCCAGTGTCCCAGCTGGGCTTCGCTTCTTGTCATTCCACGCAGCTCTTGACGGCAGCCGCCACTGGCATCCCACCCACAAACACAGCAAATGATACTGGGAATTGAATCTGAATGTGACTGTTTGCGGTGGCGGATGGCAATATCACACCTGCACCACCTCTGCACCCCGTGCTATCTCCATCCTATCTCCATCCTTGTTTAAAGCTGGTGGGTGGGATATGTCCCATAACAGAATCCTCAGACAGAGTTTGTGTCAATCACAGCGTTTGTTCTATTTGTTATTCTGAGACGAAAACATAAACAGAAGTTTAACTGTGTGAATTCACACAGTAAGGACATTATCATCTCCTCTCACGCTACATATTTTTGAGATAAAGAGTCACACTCCTGCAGAATAAGACATGCTTTGGCTCTTCCTCACCAAGTGACATCATTAAAACATGACTAATAAGGTGATAGTGCCTCTCTGCTTTGATCCCCTACACCTCCAGCTCCTCTCCACTGTAATTCGCTCCCTAGAAGAATTTAATGACCAGCTCACTCGGCTAATTTCCCAAATTCAGCACTGATGTAGGTATTATTTCTGAGTAAACTGTGAGGGTTAGATGTCAATCAGCGTTGGATGTAGCAGTGTGTGATGATTAGAGCTTTTCACTCCAGGATGCATTCAGAGACTAATCAGAATAATCACTTTAATGAGGCCTCTTTCCACGGAGCACCGGGGAGCCTCACGACTTCCTGTGTGGTCCGGTTTTATTCTGCCTAATGAGATGAGAGTGGGATGAAACTCAGACGTGCCAAAAGAGTTTCATGATGTCATCTGAAATTTGACTTAGCGGTGGGATGAGGACTTTTAACGTGACCCTTTGAACAAAATAAGCACATAATGTTAGTGCTGGTTTGTGAGCGTTGCTGATCAATGCCGCTATGTGTTTCTCGGCTGCTGAGGTCTCGTGCTTTCTGTGTATTTGCTGGAAAGGCTGAAAACCCACTGGTGGCCTGAGCTACAAACAGCGCGTCCACTCCAGTGTTGCTAATAATTAGAGTTATTGGACGGTTACGCAGTGCATGACTGACTGCAGGGCCAATGTTCAGTGTCCCTTTTGTCCAGTGCTAAAGTGGTAACTTCAGTGCAAGACACGTGCGTCAGCTGCCATTTGGACACAACATTCAGTGGAGTGAATAAGATGAAAGTGGATGACACCAAAGCAAACACTGTAACATCCTACAACCCCACAGCTTTGCATTTTAAACTTAGAGTCTGCTGAATGGTTCTTGTCACCGTGCAGCGGGCACCGATAACCGTGCCCGCTGTGTTCTCTCCGACCCTGAAAGCTGCTCAGCTCACTGAAAGGCCCGAGCGGTGTCACATACATCAGGGCTGCTTTACAACACACTGTAAATCTCTATATACAGAAAACCTGCTGACACTGACTTCTAATTAATAGAGAAATGAAAAAATATGATTGCAGGATCCCTTATAAACAATGAAACATTTAAGAAGAAATATTACAAATTAAACACCAACGGCCTCATAAATACAATTTAAACCCCTCTCATAAAAAATATAGATTGGTGGAGCTTTTAGAAATGAAGTGTTGTGAGTTTCCCACTACGTGTCACTAAAGACATATTTCACTCACTGTAACCTTAAAAACAACCTAGCATGGCACATCACCCTAATGTGTCATCTCAGTAAGAGTTATAGAGGCAGAACCTGAATTTATTAATGAGAGCTTTGACGGCTCAGGATGGCAACGCCCCACCATGCAGACAGGTCGGCCATTGGTGTCTCTGTCGGTGACCCTACTTTTCTTATGGTCTGTGCTGCACAGATGGCAGTAGCCCAACTCTTCTGCCAATGAGCATCTTGTATTGGCAGCTGAGCCGTCAGTGGAAGAGATCGCTGTGATTGGCTGCTGGGGAAAGCCCCTGTCACTGTAGAATCTATGATTTTACCCATTCAGAGGCTGTTCTCCTTATTTTCCATTTGACCAAGGGCATACATTCCTGATATCACTGTCTGTGGAACAGCCTGTAACACTGCATTTATACCCTCACCAAAAACTTTCC
The DNA here is from genome assembly GCA_008933995.1 of Datnioides undecimradiatus. Lineage (NCBI taxonomy): Eukaryota > Metazoa > Chordata > Actinopteri > Lobotiformes > Datnioididae > Datnioides > Datnioides undecimradiatus. The sequence continues at coordinate 38,592,252 of WARS01000046.1, forward strand.
AGTTAACGGATATGACACAAATAATACTGTTAATCATAATAATACATACTGATATTTGCTTGTGTGAAATCACTGTGTCAAGTTGTCAAAAAGCAACTTGTGGAGTGCTGATCAATTGCGCACTTAACGTCTAATCAATGACAGTGAGTCACATCGGCCGTCAGAGGTGACCAACTGATCCGGATAATAAAAGGTTTTTATTGTCCTGATACATGTTCAGTCTGTATATTGGTCTTACCCTCATCACCTCTCATGTGCACTCATTACCCACGATGTTTTGTGTGGAGGATGAGGGGCAGATGAGGCCCTTTAATTATCCTGTAGTGGCACACATCAATCATGTATCCCCGCAGAAAGGCAGACGAGACGAAAATCCGTTTGACCTGTCCGGGACTAAATTAATTATCCAATTACTTCTTTCCGAGTGACTGTGCTGCCCAGATAACTTCAGAGCTATTTACAACAGACTGCCTCACTAAGATAACAAAAGGGCCAGTTGCCATATAATCACTTCGCATGGTAAACAATCAGCACAAAACTCCTGAGACTGCCAAAAACTCCCCAGACCTCCAAGAAGCCATCAGCATATTTTACTTTTCCCTCTCAGTGAAACTGATGATAAGGTAATGAGCAAAAATACACTGGAGAAAGCCGAGACGCTGAAAATAAGCCACAGCAGAGGTGTTTTAACTCACATATACCCACAGAATTCACATATTTTGTGACTCATTTGCTCTCACGTTCATCTTGTGCAATCTGCCGGCGTTCGCAGCCAGTTGTTTCATTAGGAATGCGGCCATCCATTTTGTTTTTATCTCACCTAAAGCCCTGAGGAGGGGCGGGAGGAAGAGTGGCTGTAGGAGTGTCAGCCCAGTTCCACCCTCCATCCACTCATCACCTTGGTGAGAGGAGGGGCAGTGATGTTTCAATCCGGAGTTTTCGCCACGGCCAAGGACAGTGGCCAGCAGGGAGATTTATCAGAGTTCTGTAACAATCTTGATGGATAAAAGCACTCGGCCAAATATCGCCATTCCACATGGGATGATATGTCTCCCTGTGTTCTTCAGGGGTGAGCTTATTTCTGTCCAGACAACAGGACCGGAGGGAGCTCCATACATATTCTCACAACATGGAAACAAGTGAGAAAGGCTGCTGTCTGTTGTCTTTCTCAAACACTGAGGCTCAGTCATTTTCCTACAGATGCAAATGAAAATCCATTTCCTTGCTCCGGCCTCCATGTGTCTTCATTCCTAACTTTCCTTCATCTCCACAATTTTAAGAAGAAAGCCAACCTCCAGTTACATTTAAGTTGTGATAGGTTCAGAAAGAAGAAGAGAGTGGGCTCTGCATGCAAAAGACTGAAGGATGAAAGTTAAATAACAGCAAGCAGTAATCATATTTAAGCTGGACCTGTGCCAGTAACATGGGGGGAAGGGAAGTTTGCCCTCAGAGGTCTCCACAGTATGTGACTGCTTGACATGAAGCAGGGAAAATGGAGCTGTAAGATCAATATAGCATGTCAGCGGCCTGCAGGCCTGACAGAGACACCCTGAGGCCCAGCTTCACTGATGCGGGCCCGCGGCGAATGTGGCGGCACGGAACTAGAACCCATCTCGCTCCATCAGTGGCAACATCAGAGCCAATGTCAAACAGAGGTGGAGAGAGTTCAAATACAGAAACACGATTACTGTTTTGAACTGCTGACCTCTCCAACGCACTCCGACACTAATGTGTATTCATGACTGCCAAGCAAAAAGAGGCAAGGCCAGGGTGTGGGAGAATCCACACACACACACACACACACACACACACACATTATAGAGTATTTAATCCGTGCTTTGATGGGCTGACCCTTTCATAGTGCTGTGAGGCAATGAAAAAAACACAAGGAGGGTGACGCTGGTCATAACCCTGACCTCTCCTTTGAGGCCAGAGGCAGCGGGAGAGGAGGAGGCGGATCCATGCATAAAAAAACAACCTGAGGCGTTCGCTCTCCTCCTCTGCCCCCTAGTGTTCACACGAGATGCTCTGAGTCGAGGCCGCCACCTGGTGACACAGCTGACCAGGGAACTTTTGTTTCTTGAAGGCATACAAATCCTGGATGAGTTTCCCACTGTGATATTCCATTTTATTAAGTTTATGTACAAACTTAGCTATGAGGACAGCACAGCTGAGTCAGAACTCGTAAGCAAGTCAGTCAGTAGACTTCTTTCAAAATGCCTTGAGGCAGTTGGTGGACCAGGCTCCATAGAGAGCGCCATAACTCTACCTTCAGTGGTCAACAGGACATAAAAAAGTGCACAGTCATGGTTTGAAATGCTTTTCCACGAGTTAGACTTTTATTACACACGTGCAAAGTGCCGTAACAGCAGCATCTCTGCCCTGATGTGACGCAGTCAGCTCTTACAGCACGTAGCTGATGTCGGAGGGTACGTCAACTCGTTAGAGTTCAGCGAAACTTGGTGGAGTTCACAAATTACTGCTTCTTCCGTGTCCACCTGCTTCCAGCGCAATCAGCTGGAACCATCATGACTCTCAACTGTTTGCTTGTGTCAGTGCGACAACACTATTGGCTAGTCATGTTTCCTTTGTACAGCTGTGATAAAGCAGGTGACTGGCTTTGAGGGTGAGGAGATGGGATACATCATACAACCCCAAGTGTAGTCATGTCAAGCCATAAGGATGCATTACGTGGGGACATGGAACACGTGGAACATGGAGCAGAGTCCTCAGAATGAGCACAGTGGCATATCTGATGGGGTCAGCTGACCCGTCTGTTTGTGCCCCCACATGAATGGATCAAATTCACAAGTTACCACACATTTTAGAGTTTGCCCTTTAATGTCATGATGCCGAGTTAACTAAAAACACAGTGCTGTATCTGTGTACATTCTGTGCAGCGTCCAGTTAGAGCAGTTAGAACCTCAGCGCACACAGAAGAGCGTCTTGGCTTCAATTATACCTTTCCACTCAAAGCAAGGCAAAGCCATTCAGATCTCCTCTGCATGGGAATGATGCTGGTTCAACAGGACCAGCAGGAGTGAGGGTGGGAGGGAGGGTGCCTATTAAAACGTTGGTTTGGGCTCCTGTGTACCAACAGGAGATTCTCTTTTCACTGAGAGCAGATAGAATGGCAAGTGCTATTCAGACAAGCTGACGCATTCTGAATATTCAGTAGGACTGACAATTCGGCGTTGTGGCGAAAGCCTGTTTCTCTTGTTACCTTGTAGGGCTGTGACTCAAACCCTCCTCTCCCCAACCCCCCACCCCCTCCCAACTCCCCCAGACGACCCTATCTCTGAGACCCGGCTGGCACGGCTCTGAGTGAATTAATGAGTGAAAGCAGCTCCTGTAACGAGGATGCCAGAGCACGTTAAGGCTGCAGCCCAATCCCGGTAAGCAGCGGTGAGGGCTGCAGTCTGCTTCAATGAGGAGCACTCAGAGTGGGGGAGTGGGAGAGGAGGATGAGAAGGGGAGTTTGAAGGGGATAAAGCTGATACCTGCATCTGCTGCAAATACCACCTGTGTGCAAAGTACAATCCTAACAACAAAGGGTTCAGTGGAGCACCAGAGAATGGATCTCAGTTCTCAGCTCAGGGCAAAGCTGAACACTTCATTCAGTGCAGAGTTGGGACTTTAGGAGGAAATATGACAAACATTTCAAATGCATGATATAGAAAATGTATAATTTTTAAAAATCACACGATGCATCAGGCGTATCAGGATGTTTCTTTGGCCCAAACTGGTTCTGTATACCCCACACAGTGTGGGGTAGCCTGTCACTGCAGATTGATCTATCTGTCTGTCTGCATGTGTCTCTCTCTCTCTCTCTCTCTTTCTCTCTCTCTCTCTCTCTCTCTCTCTATCATTCCCCCTTTTCTCCAACCAGTCAAAGCAGATGGCAGGCCACCTAGATCCAGCTGAAGGTTTCTGTCTGTCATCAAGTGCTTGTTCATGGTGGGAAACAAAATATATATTCTATTCTATTCTATTCTATTCTATTCTATTACATTATATTACATTACATTAGATTTTTTTCTATTCTATTACATTATATTACATTACATTAGATTTTTTTCTATTCTATTACATTACATTACATTACATTACATTACATTATATTCTATTCTATTCCCTGGTCCAAACATAGGGAGCCACTCATCCAGAGAAATCATGTTAAAGACGGACTGTAGTTTTGAAGCCCTGCATCTTGTCTACACATCTTCCTGCCTCCATTCATCCCCCATCAACTGCGACCACTGAGATGGTTAGGGCAGCCTGTTTTATTATTGTTTTAGTATTACAAATAATGAGGTCACGTTTTTTTCACTTTGTAAGTTACAAATGATACACGGATCACACAAGTCAACTCCAGGGTCACTTGGCAACATAAAGATGTAGTTCATAATCTGTCTGCTAAGAGGGACAGATGATAGCCACTGTGCTAATAACACTGTGCTGTTTCCTGGGCAACCAAGGACACAGGATACCATTCACAGTCCTGTCTCAGGCCTAAGAGGCAGACTGATAGACCATTTCAGAATGTATTCAAGTGTGGCATCCTAATTTCAGTGGAACAAAGGTAAAGCATAGTTCAGTTCATACGTGTGTACCTAGTAAGAAATGAGAGTAAGAGAGTAAGAGTTTCTGTGGAAGTCACCTGGACCTCATGAGCCTTCTTCAGCTACCAGTCATACAGCTCACGAGTTTTTCCTTCACAAAATTCACTTCCCGAACATCAACCACAATGTGGTTAAATCAGGGAAAGGTGGTGGTTATGGCAAATTTTTGGTTAACTTTGGGGAAAGGGGTTAATGTTAATAAAAGTGAATCTTCAGTGAACCAAACGTGATCCTTATTTTGCACTGTCCGTCCTCAAAGTCCACTTTATTTTCACTAAAGTAACTGTACAGCACTGGTGCAATATTATATAATATCATTAATATAAATGGGCTAGATAGGATTTCTATTTGCACATTGCTATTACATACTCTTTGTCATGGTTCTGAGTTGAGTTTGTTTTGTTTCCTGTTTTATTTTGAAAAGTTTTTCTCTTGCATGTTTCTGTCTGCTTGTTTCCTGTTTCTTGATTGGTTGATTGGTCTCACCTGTGTCTCGTTTTCCTGCCCTCACCTGTCTATTTAAGTTGTGTCATTGCCTTTGTTCTCTGTTGGTTCGTTTGTTGTGTTAGTCTCCATGTTCCTGTCTCGATTCCTTGTGTTTCCCTGCGTATGCTTTGAGTTTTTGGTTTTTTGGTTTTTGGATTTTTGGATTTGCTTTTCGTGTCACGTTTGGACTGATTTTCGACCCTGCCTGCCGTGACTACCCGTAAGCCTAAGCCAAAAAATAAACTGTTTAAATATCTTTGGCCCCCTTGTTCGTGTCTGCATTTGGGTCCTGCTCTCTCCTGTAACCCGGCCCGTGACACTCTTATTGTTATCATTATTACTAGTAGTTGTAGTAGAAGGAGAATTGATGAATTGATGAATAATATTTATATGTATTGCTATATAACTATATATAGGGATGTAATCAGATGTGTTTACAGCAGTTATTTCTTATTGAAAGTCTTGTAATTCTAGTTCAAGGAAGTCAATTGTAGCACACGTTAGTCAGCTTTATTATATAAAATGTAATTTCCCAAGAACCAAACTGATTTTCTTCATTTGCGCTCCTGATGCTCTGAGTTTACTGAGCGCACTGCCACCAAAACACAGATCAGGACAAAGGAATGTTCTGTGTGCGTAAATAAAGCTGAGCTGAGAGCTTCTGGCTGATTATCGTCACTGCCTGGACTCAAAGAACTCTGACCTCATGTTCCAGCAGATTCTTTTCTTTTGGCATAGATGGTGGGGACACTACTGCCTGAACTTTCAGCTCTTGTCATCAGTAAAATATATTGCCATTCATAGCCAAACAACAATATAACAACTGCAAACAGCATTGATAGTGCTTGGATCAATTAGCCCATTGGGGAGTTGACCAGCAGCCCCTTTTCCTACCTATGTTCACTCATCTGTGCTCACGCATACATGTTCTTTACCCATATTGCTAGGGTAAACTAACTCACTGACTTCTGTCATCATGGTCAGAGCTGGTCGTTTTTGATTGGTTGCTAAGCTTATGGGGAGCGATGAGCCTACCAGAGAGAGATGGATGCATGAGATATCAACAATTAAACTAAAAATCCCACAGAACATTTTAGCAGTGCTTCCTGTGCTGAGAGCAGTTGCTTCATTGGCTTTCACTGCTAATGCCAGCACTGCAGGATACAAATCCTTCCCCATCTTAAGACTGTAACAGCACTGTTAACTAAACAGGAACCTTCAAAACCATCCCAGCTGGACCCAGCAGTCAGCACTTCCCACACACAATCTCTGCTGATACACTCTGAAGACAGGACTACCCCTGAAAGGAAGAAGCTGAAACCACTCATGTTAAGCTGTGGGCGGCACTACACTGGTGAAACAATGAGGACACCGGGCAAGAGACTGAGTGAACACCAGACATAGACCTATCAGCTGTTACAGCAAAGACTGAGAAGAAGTGGTATGAGCCAGGAGTCACTGGACAGCTCGGAAGGACCACTGAGGACATTTTTGGGAAGGTGTGTTAATGCTGTTTCTTAAACTCTCTTCTGCTTTTCATTCTTTGTATATTTTTCAGAAAAACACATATTCAGTTCTTCCAGCGTGAAACAAGGGTTAATTGGTGGAGCTGTGGAATGACTGTGAGGCCTGGGATATGATCAATTCATGCAAATCGCTGGCAGCTTCCTGCTGACTTTCTTAGTGCATCTTAGCCTCCTAAATGCTTACTAAGCTCCCATGAATGCATGCACCTCTGTGTCTTTCACCCATAATCCAATCAAAGGTAGCAAAGGGACAAGGTGAGTCCTAATAACCATTCATTCCTCCCCAGCGAGGACTGAGACGCCTGTGGTAATAATTACTGAGGCAGCTCGAGTTTGAGACTTGAGCCATCAAACATCAAACTGCTATCTGTGCGGCTCATCTGTGAGGACTGGAAACAGTATCAGGATGTGAAAGAGAAGGGACAAATGCTTTTCACAGTAATTAATTGAATCTCTCTTAACAATAGGCAGGTGCCCATGTGAATACTGGAAGAGGTTTTGAATGCTGGAACCATTCCTCCAGCTCATATGACCGTTGAAAGATTTCCTCCTAATGCACTTTGAATGGAAGTGATGGGGGTCCAAATCTGCAGTGGGTCCCACCGTGTTCTGTCCAAAAATGTATTACAAAGTTGCTGATGTTGATATGAGGCATCAAAACTTTGATGCATGAATTATGAAAATTGATTTTTTTTTCTGAAGTGTTTTTATTTTTCTTAGGCCATAAAAAAGGAAAAATATTTCTTTAAAACTTAATTTTTTTAAGAATATTTTCCACAAAATACTCAAAGCATATAGTAAAGAAATATGCTGTTACAGTAATGTGAACACTGTTCAACCCATGCATATACAAGAAAGTGGCTTTTGAACAGCTCCACTGTAGTGACCACTGTGCGTGAAAGGGTTAATAAAACAGTTGTATTTGTTGTTAATTTAGGGATCCTAAATACAATGTGAGCGCAGGACTTTAATCATATCAAAATGCTCAGAGAGCTATTAAAATGCTTATGACTATATATTCTCCTCCATGCTCCTCGTTGCTGAAGCCAACTCCATAGTTGCGATTGCCCATCCCTGCAGTTCTGGTGAACCAATTGCTGCTGTTTGACATAAAATTCATTTCTGACAGCTTAGGAGTGTCACAGCAGACACCAGGTTGTAAAACTCAGTGCACTGTGAAATACACAGAGATTTATCTGGTGAGCTCCTTTGGTTTAAATCCATTTTTGAATGCAAAGGATGTTAATGTCTAGGTAAAAGACCCATTCTATAGCTGTAAGCTGATGATACTGACTCACTGCACTTGGAAACACAATTATCTATGACGGTCTCAAAGTCACAGGCCGAGTTAAAGTGCTCTGCATGTGCACTTGTCTGACCGTCCTGCTGTTAGAACATTGCTTTGGTGAAATTTGCCAAAGTGTTGCCACTGGGACGAGGGAGTTACATCGCACACAACCACATTTTCTGCCTCATTGCTTTGTTCTGTTCCGAGCAAAGGGGACATATGTGTGCAATGGATATCTGGTGAGCAAGACTTGGAGCATGTGCGCTGAATGTTGAGTGTGTGTGTGTGTGTGTGTGTGTGTGTGTGTGTGTGTGTGTGTGCTATAAATTGGGGGGGGGGGGAGTAAGTCAGAAGATATGGAATGAGGAGGAAGAGGCAGGACAAAGTGTTTTGCAGAATGGAACAGGGTGGTGTTGTACAGGAGAGCAGCAGCCTGAGTGTGTTCCTGTGTGTGAGAGTGCAGGGCTGAACAGATGTAATCAGCTTGTGTGGATGCAGAGGTAATAACTCCACAGGGGGAAAGCTAGAGAAGTGAATCTATCTCTGTCATGAAGACATGGAGCAATCAGGGAAAACCTCAGCCAGCAGATAAAGAAGCAGGAGTTTAGAGTTCAGGCGCAGGGAGTGGATCACCCGTGGGGGGTTCACAGCCAGGGAGGGGCAGGGGGCCACGATGAACACAGTCACACTATTTCACTCTGTTTTGTTTAGAAAATGTGGCAAGGATGCTACATATGTTAATACTAACTACTGAAAGCTGAAAGCATTAGAAGTCTCCATCAGCGGCAACTGTGTAGCAACATGTTCTGGTTTTATCAGCGACTTCAATTCACTGTGGACTGAGCAAGGCCCAAATAGAACTGGCATACACCCAGACTGGAAAGAGCCCAGGAAACTGGTGTCAGATATTACCAATTATATAGCTTTTCACACTTTCTGATCCACATCCACATCATGGTCTGCTCCTACCCATCCAACTGAAAAATTGCCAAATGATAACCTTAATGAGTGATAACCTGGATCTTAAAATATAAAAGCTACACTTTCAGAAATCCTAATAACCTTATCCACATTGGTCCCTCCTCTTCTCCGTCTCCGTCCACTTTGTAAATTGTCACTCTAAAGATTGGCTTTATTAACATTAGATCACTTTCTACTTCATCATTTCTTATTCATGACATGATAAATGACTATAATTTGATTTTATGGGCTTCTATGAAACCTGACTGAAGCCAAATGACTTTATGAGTCTAAATGAGTCATCACCTCCAAATTACAGTGGTCTACAAGTGTCGCATGAATCCAGCAGAGGTGGAGGCATAGCATCTCAATATGACTTTGGATTTTTAATGCTGAATCAAATAAACATCCATGGTTTTACATCATTCGAGGTACTTCTCATCTTTACAATCACTTTCTATAGATTTTAAGTCAGTCACTGGGGAGTTCTTTCTATCTGCCATTTACCTTACTCTGTCCTACTCATCAGACGGATCTTATTTTGTTTTTTACAACAACTGTTCATCAGACAACAAGAAGGTCAGACAGGGCGTGCCACACTCCTAACTAAAGTTACAATTATATACACTATAGGTCCATTTCTTTGCAGATGACGCTCAGCTCTACATCTCCAATAATCCCAGCACCAGCCATCAACTGGTTAAAAAAGAATGTGTCTCAGACAAACGATGGATGTCACTAACTTTCTTCTTTCAAATGGTGGGAAAACGAAAATACTAATCTTGGTTTAAACCAGATTATATCAGAAGTTTCTATTTAATTCTAATCTTCAATCTGAAGAATGTAACAATATTTCAAAGCATATTTCACTGATGACACACTGCCACACAAGATTCATTTCGTTCATGCTATGGCAGATGCTCAAAGACTTGTTCATGCATGGCCCAATGTGCTAGAAGACGTGACAAAGGGCCTTCTAGGGTGCCTACAGAGAAAACATGTCACAGTAGCATACAGGTCAGACCCAGTGATATGATTCCATGCTGAAAACTGTTTCACCATAAATGCATCACAACTTCCTGCATGCTGGTGCCCGGCCACACCCTTTTCCCCTGCCACTTCTCATGACCAATTCTCTATACATTTTCAGCAGCACTGTACACCCAGCACTAAACCCCAACACATTCTCATTTGAAGAGAGAAAGCTTTGATTCCTTCTTCAGTTGAAAAGCTGCACACAGGACACACACAGAGGGGGAAGTCATTTTGAAAGTAGCATTATACTTCAAAATAAAACAGCGGTGTGCTGATGAACAGAATAGCCTACAGTAGTTGAATGGATAGGCAGATATACAGTAGACACAACTCTGTAAACCTGAAGGTGAATTATGCTGGCTGTGACACAAAGCCATAGTAAATGTCAGATCGCAGTGAAAGCCTGACTTTTGTGTGTTTCAGGCCTGCCAGCAGGAAACGGGTGGCACTTGAAAAGCTGTGACCATGGCAATACCAGACTAATGTTGTGAGGAAGTTGTTGCTATGGCAAGCATCCTGTGTTTAAATAAGAGTGCAGTGCATTATTGGTGAGGGGGTGGGGTTGCCATGGGGACCAGGTACTGTGGTGAAGAATAAGCCTAGACAGATATATGTGTTTGCCGCTGGAGCAGCCTTTCATTAGAGATCAAATATTTACCTGTTTGGTGTTGCCCATGGAGATTCCTGCATGTCCAGGTCACTTCTCTGGTCGAAAACCTTTGATTTGATTAATCAGCAATCATATCATTGGATCTGACCACTAATTAAAAACCTGCTTCATTTAGGCTTCATTATTCACCTGGTTTAAATAGCTCTCAGTAAAGAACTTCAGGGATCTGTCCACAAGTGCTCAATATTAATGTTGTAGTGGAATACTGTTATGAAATACCATCGCGTCACTGATTTGCATCCTGCAATTTCATGATTTCCATATTTCTGCATTAACTCATACGCCTTGAGATGAATTTGAGCAACCTGAATATATTTTTTTAAAATACTTAAACAATTCAGCTTCAAAACCATGAAACATGAAACCACATGCAATGACTTTTTGAAGTAAAATATTGTTTAAATTTAAATGCAATTAGTGATTTTCACAGGTACCCAGTCACTAATAAAATACATATTATTGCTATTTGCTTCCATAGGATTTCGTATCCAAATGTCGTTTAAAGCTTTTTAATAATACTAAAGGAACTGCAGTGTACAGGACAGACTTCTGTGGCAGCGCACTGACGAGGTTGTGATTGTGTTGTGAAGTGGTATCAGTCCTGGCCTGATGGTGTAGCAGGGTGAGGAGCGAGGCAGAGGTCGCAGCCAGTGGAATGTGCTGTTAGGACAGAGCTGCAGCAGATGCTGGACTCACTGAACGCTGGTTAGGGGCCATTTAGCACCAGTAGACCTGCTGCTCTAAACTGGTGACCCAGCGCAGCACTCACGCTGAGGCCACATATGTCTATCCAGGCAAACACAAAGCTCTGTGCGCGCACACACACACACACACACACACACACACCAGAGGGCAGCACATCAGCAGCTTGTATCCTCTCGCTCTCAGTGCCACCCCTCATCCATCCCCTCACAAACTTGTGACATGTTTTCATCTGGAGCTCGCTGGCAACGTTTCCAAATCACTTGGATTGTCCAAACAAGTTTTATTGGATAAAATCTTAAAGCACAACATATATTTATGGTAAAACATAGCATTTGATACTGAAGACATTTACAGAAATATGTATAAAGGCTCCATTTTCGAGAAACATCGACATCAGTTTAGAAAAGCATTTGAGGTGAGGCATTCAAAACAATACTGACAGATAATATAAAATATAAAATCAATATTTATGCTTCCTTTACAAATGGAGAGATGGGAAAAACTTCATGGCATGATCTCCATCTCCTTTAGAAAACAAAAACACATTTTCAGCATGCATGTGAAGGCAAGAACACAAAATAAAGATTGTATTTAAAAGAATCCCAGCTTTTATGTTTTTGGCACTGCGAGCCGTTTATCATGTAGTTGTAGTGTTTTGCTCCATGTGAGAGTCTGCTAAACGGGCGAGTACGAACAGAAAGCCGTCACTAAAGAAGTCTGCTACTCATTCATGAAGCACAAACACAGATCACAGCAAAATACTTTAAAAATGACAACAGGGTTTACAGAGGAAACCACATGACACGTGCACTTCATGCTACAGGGATGGAGGGACCTGTTCATGCAGCCATGATGACACCTCGGACATACAGTTTGTCCAGTGTCTGCAGTTTCTCTGCTGCAAATACACATTCCATCACAGCTGAATAGGTCCTGGGTTAGTCTTAGTCCAAATGAAATCTAAAAGTATTCCTCGAAATTATATATTAGCGACATTATAGTGAAATTATATATTTATAGGGTCAAAACCGTGATTATTCCAAAACATTTTAAGAGCTATTTTAGAGCAGCGATAACACAGTCTGTATTGGTATTTGCCAGCAGGCATTATTGTAATTTGATTGGTCCAATACCTATGTGGGGACCAGGCTTTCAAGCTAGGCTGGCAGGGTGTGAGCCTGCGCTGATCATGACTGTTGTAAAGTGACAAAGCTTCAGTCACTGGTGGGCAGAAGCTAACCTCCACGCTGAAAACAAAACACAAGGTTCAAATGACAGCTGACCACAGACGCGGGCTCAAGATTTAGGTGCTTTTTCCACCAATATGTCGAAACTTTTGTGGTCTTCTGATAAAACGTGCACAATGGCAGCATTTTTGCGATAGTTCATATCCCTGTGCATTAAAAATGTATCAGCTTGAGTTGATGGGAAAACACGAGCACGAGTGAGCAGACTGGGACAGAGGAGGTACGGGCTCGCTGTTGGCACCGAACGCCTGGTCACAGTTTTAATCCAGAATTTTGATCAAATTGATAGAATTTCTTTTTATGTTTGTCCAAAAAACATAACCGACACCAGCTGCTGATTCAGCAACGTAGCTGTGTGTTATGTTCTACATGAACGTACAGCCCAGTGTGTTACAATGACACACTCATCTCTGATATACTGTGTGACTGGAATGGAGGCCGTCCACATAATTTTGGCCATAACTGCACTTTCACTGACTTTGGAACACTGGAGCATCTGCAAAGTTTGGCTAAACAAAATAAATACATTTTGGGGTTTTTTAACAGTGCAATTAAAATATCAAAATAAATAAATCAGGTGCATTGTCGTCTTGGCACTGTGATTATACCCGGCCCTGATGGAAACGGTTTTGGTAGCTCAGAGAAGACAAGGACTCTTATGGACACAGGAAAAGCTGGATATAATAAAAAGTTAAAGTAGATTTGTTCTAATACAGCAACCTGCTGAGACGTTTTAAATAATTATTTCCTGTTGTGTGATCAATGTCCTCATTTCCATCCAATCGATATTTGACATTCACTAAGCTTGGATTAATATGATTACTATCCTGTGTTTTAAGTAGATAATTCAAATGTTTAATAATGGTATAAATGCTCTTAAATATATGCAGACGTGAAAATAGTTGGATCTAAAGTTATTGTATTATTATTTGCATAAATTACCAGATACCAGCTTCAATAGAAAAATAGAAGTTCTGGCAGAGGTATGGGTGGAGGTCCTGCGCTCTCCGTTCAGTCTGCCGTGTCCCTCCAGCAGCTCATTTATAAGAATCTGGATTTCCCTTTTTTGTCCAGCAAAAGCAGCACCTGACTACAAAAAGAGTTCCTGTGGTGGAGGTTGGAGCGTTGCATGGCTCTGCAAAGCCTCAGAGCAGCAGGAACTGACACTGTGCTCACGCCATGGTGTACCCGTAGCTCCCACAATGCAGAGCAACCAGCAGACGGTCTCGCAGGACCTCCTGGCTCGGGTATTCTGGGAGTTTCAGCATGTTGATACTGCAGAGAAGAGAAAAAAGCGCGGGTGGGTGGACACAGTCAGCCCTGTGGAACGCTGTGGTCATGACAATCTATCTAGCCAGTAGAGCAGTGCTGATGTCTCATAGCCATCCAGAAGAAAGACCTGCAGCGATATAAATTACCTGTTGCACATTCCGCCATGCAGAGACCTCTCCCTGTTTTCAAACTGTGTCATCAGTGTACGAGGACGTGGACGAGGCAACTACCCAGTGCCAGACACAGAAGAGACATACTGCCCTCTAGTGGTCAGTAATATGTGTCAAATGTCCCTCGGTTAAGGCTGGAGAGTGACTTGTACTGGCTCTGTATGCCTGCTCATTCACTGCATCGAGCACGGGATCATTAGGAGTGCTTAGTTTGTTCACCTGGAAGACCAAGTTCAACTGCTGAGAACATGGAAACAAGACAGCTCATCTCTCCATACTGTTGTCTTCATGTTGCTCATAGTCAAGTATAAGCTTAGTCACCGAGCACAGACCTCAGACAGGAATGTGACAGGAAGAGGAAATGTCTGCCGTGAATGCAGAACAGAGTCAACAGTTTGAACTCGGACGAACTCGGACTCGGAGCACTGACAGTGCCAAGTGACAATGAGCAGAAGAAGACTAAATAAAAAGCCAAATGGACACAAGAGAAGGCAAAGACTGAGTGATGTGTGTGACTGAGTGAGAATAAACATCTCAAAAAGGACTCAAGACCAAGAGCAGGGTGCCACAGCACAGGTGTGAATAGAACCAAGTGAACAGAAAGAGTCCTTACCAGGTACTAGAGGTAGGCAGTAGGTTGGAGGTGTACGGCACTGCAGCGATGGTGAACTTCTGTAAACCACTGCCACCCATCAGGTAGGCAAAGCCACCATGAGGAACCCTGGAACTGATAAAGAGGAGCAGTAAGTACCAGTAACTACAACACATGTTCACTAATGTTCTGTATCAGGAGCCATAGTGGAGATCCAGCAGACAAACCTTCCAGTGACAAACTGAAGCAGAAGAACCCGTTCCTCCTGGGTCAGGCTTTTCACCACCTCCCAGAACCACTGAAAGAAGAAGCAGGCAGATCAGCCGGCGGCAACACAAGGAGACAGAAAGTGAGGCTTCAGAAGGTCCTGGTGCTCATGGGAACTATTTCTTTTCAATCAACCAGTCTCCAACATCTCATTCAGTTCAATCCCATTTTATTTTGATAGCTCCAAATCACAAAAGAGTCTATCTCAGGCCACTTTACATGCACAGCAGGTCTAGACCTAACTCGTTATATTAATTCCACCCAACAGTTCCACCACGAGCAAACACTCGGTGACAGCAGCAAGGAGAGACCCATCGTCTTCTCTCTTTTATAGTTACGCTTTTACAATGAAGCAAAGCCTGATGAATTAAAGCTCTCAGCACAAACACAAACTGGCATCATCGAGAGCACATCACCTCTGATGACACGCTGCATCCCACCTGGCATAAACTCTTCTGCTCTTTTATTGCAGACGTACGCAGGAAAGAATTCATCAGCTGTTCTTTATATGCTGACATGTTTGTCTTAGTGCATGTGGACTTCTCTGTATTCCTTTCATGCTAATTCATAAATGCAGTAAGATAGCGACCTGCGCCTGAGGCCTGGATAACCTGACTGGTGAAGGTGGTAACTGTGCTAATGCAGCGCCTCATATAACATCTTCTGACCACTCAAAGTGCTTTTATGATACGTGTCAGCGTTCAGCCATTTCCACCCAGTCACACCCATAGAACAGCCTTTAGAAGCAATTTGGGGTTCAGTGTCTTGCCCAGCACTTTGGCATGCAGCCCAGAGGAGCCGGGGATCGAAG
The DNA here is from genome assembly GCA_008933995.1 of Datnioides undecimradiatus. NCBI lineage: Eukaryota > Metazoa > Chordata > Actinopteri > Lobotiformes > Datnioididae > Datnioides > Datnioides undecimradiatus. The sequence continues at coordinate 38,607,903 of WARS01000046.1, forward strand.
CTCCAATCCTCTGCTAGGTGGACCTCTGGGTCCCTGTGTCACTAGAAACTCAGGTGATTGAAGTGTAACATAATTGTTTAGTCTTAGAGGATTCAGTCGGTCAGGCTGGAAGAACAAGAGCCCACCTGGATGACTGGCTCCTGAGGGTCGTAGCCACTGGTGTACTCAGTGTTCCTGCACCAATCCTGCACATCAATCTCTGGCATCCCTGACAGCAGGAGCTCCTGTGCACAAACACACACACACAGTTATTTCACAGTGATTCTCAGGGACCACTGACCTAACTTCTCCCATTATGATTATCATTTCAATATCTGATCAGTTTGGTGTTAATGAGTTGGCTGGTGCTATGAGAAGGAAGTGTGTAACGTCGTGATTTGCGGGTATCGTGATCGTCCATCTCTCAACTGTCTGTGCAAAGCCCGCGGCTCCCTGCCGAGGATGCAAATCAGTTTACAGTAATGCTAACATGCTAGCAGCTAACTAAAGTGTTTTTAAGAGATTTTGGACAAACGTGGAGCTCTGCGGCACAGAAGAAGAACATCTACCAGGCTGCGCGACACACACACACAGTGTCTGCTCGGTGCAGGTTTAGCTGTGCACGCGGGATTTGTTGACAATCAGAAAACCGCAGAGTGTTTCCATCCTTGTCCTTTACTTTCTAAGAACATTCAAGTGCTGACAGCAGCTGATCAGAGTGACACAGCTGTCCTGCTGTTTGTGCTCTTCTGTTGTCAGCTGCCCCGCAATGACAACATGACCGAGGCATGTCTAACAAATCCAGGGTGGGATAATCATCATGCTACACTATTGATCTTCTTGAAAGTAAGGACATCAAGTCTGCCGACATACACAGAAAAGAACCCTCTAATGGAGTTGGAGAACAGGGAGGGGCTTCAAGGTGACCCCAGTCCCCCCCAACACCTCACCCAAACATGGCTAATCAATCCCTGCATCAGAGCCAAGCGGGCGGGAAGGCAGACGGTAACAAGGAGAATAGCAACTGTAAAAGACAATGGATGAGAGGAGGAGGAGGAGGAAAAGTGGGGAAGGACAGCGAGGTCAGGGGAGGACGACGCACCAATTCATATTCGTCGAAAAGCTGGATGAGAGAGGCGGGGATGAAGGTGTGGAATCCATGCAGGAAGGCGTTAATCTGAGGCTGGATGGCTCGCGTCATCCTCAGCTCCGTTACCAGCTGGACATACTCAGCCTGAGAGAGGAGAGAAAGACACACACACACACACACACACACACACACACAGAGATCAAAGTTCTGCAGAAATACTGATGGACAAGAGAAAGAGACACAGCTCATACATAGTTATTCTCTCTGCTCCATGGGACTGTTCTCAGCTTTAGAGGACAGTGCCACCTGCAGGACCGCCGCAGTACTGCACACTCTAATGAGGACTCTTCCAGGCAATAAGCTGGAGGAGAGAGATCAATCGCTCATAGGAGACCAACTATGGATGAATATACTAGAGGGGAGCTTAGGCCGGTCATTAACGCCACCTTCAGCCACACTGCTGCAGCATGACACCACAAAAATACTCAAGACCACAGCCAATATTGGAATATTAATGTTTTCTCTATTCTTAGCATGCAGCAAATCTAAACAAATTCATATATATGAGTATAATTACTGTAAAATCTCACTTCTTTACAGTATCACAGTCTTCATGTGTCACTACACTCAGGCCAACACATAGATTCCCACTAGTGCTCTGAGATATTTCAACTGATCTGATCTGATCATTAACAACATATGGGGAAGACAGCAACTGTTAACAAAGCAAGAGGCAAATACTGGACCAAAGTTTGGAAACGTCTAATCTTTGTTAACACCTTTGTTGACCTTTGTTAACCTAAGTCCTAATACGACGAACAAAGTGTCACCACCAAACACTGAGTTTTGTCCTTTCACCAAAGCAGCTTCTACATCTCTGTGACATGCTTCTGACTGGCTTTGCTGGGGCTGACCTTGTTGTCCTGGGTGACCAGGATGCCAGTACCCCCAGGTTTGAGCGGCACCTCCTCCATCGCCCCGAACACGTCAGTTTCCACAGAGAAGGTGAGCTCTAGCCCCAGATCACTGATGTCATTGTCCAGGATCCACTGCAGGTTCTTAGCGTACTCTGGATCGATGGACGACACGTCCTGATAGTTCACAGGGATACCTGGTGTACACAAACACAGGTGTCTTTTTTGATATTGAAAATATATGGATTTATAATAATGATGGTGAGGGAACAGAGCAGCTGACACCATGTACCTACGTCCTCTCTCCAAGCTTTAAAGCACTGCAGCCACAAGCCTTATAGACGTGCTGCTTTGATATACGTTTAGCTTTTTGTTCAGATCTGTTTGGGAGTTGTTGCCTGAATGGAACAGTGCACAGATGACAGGAAATAAGCGGAGACAGAGAGGATGGAGGATGGATGACTTGTAATAAAGGCCAGACATGAACCTGGGACACTGTATGCTCAGAGGTCACCAGGACTGCAGAAGAGTTTTAAACAATGCCCGTTTATATGATTTTAATACCCAGAGTAAAGCTATATACAGTTCTACACTGTCATTTGGCAGACGCTTTTATATAATAATATGGATGGACAGAGGACAGTGTCAGGGACCTTCTCAGCCTTCTGAATGAACTGGTGATTCCCACAGGGTTTGAGTGATGTTACCGGGACACACGCTCTCACAGTGGAGACAGAAGAAGCCATGCTCCTGCGTGTGTGCACCCACACAAACAATGATGACCTGCTTTACTGCTGATATCGCAGGAACCTCTACCTCCGTGATACTGAGGTCGGTCGTTTCTGATCTGATTCTCCTGTCGCAGGAGACAGTCACTATCCAGCAGCAACACATCCTGCAGCGACACTCAGCTGACTGATCCCACATGGTGTGTGGTGTTTCTCAGCTAAACCCGACAGGGACATGATCTGCTGATGGTCATATTGACATCATCTCAGCAACGTTACACCTGGCACAGCTGTTTCAGTGTCAATACCAATACTCAGTGATCCTGTCTGTCCAGATCATACTAATCATTATAAACTGATGATTATCATATTGTTTCCTTATAATATTTGTTATTTTTCACACAGGTTATTACTTCACTGAGCTCTGTGTGTGAACAGAACACGTGTGTCTGCAGCAGAGGTCAGTCCAGGTCACCACACACACACACACACACAGGCAGGCTGGTAGTGTGGAGCAGGAGCAGGACTAATCGCAGCAGTGTGTGCACGTTGTGCTCCAGTGTGACTGGGCTGAGTTGATTTTTGAAACTGTGCCACACAAACTAACAGAGTTAAAGTCTGATATTCATTCTCAGCCATTGCACCGGTCTGACCCTTACATCCAAACACGGCTGCGCTCATTTACCCAGTATGTGTTTGTAGAAGGAGCGGGTGAAGTAGATGTTGACCAGCTGTCTGTGGTACAGAGCCAGACCCAGGATGTGACCTGCGAACCGGAAGTAGTTCAGGTGGTCTGGGTTCACTGAGGAGTTACTGTTGGGCTGAAAAGTGGTACCTGTCGATCACACACACACACACACACACAATTTAACTTTACATGGTCACATTCTGCATGTCAGTTGAGTGTTGCGACGGGATGGACAGTGTTGCGTACCATCCGCTGACTGAGTAAACAGAGCATAGTCTGGGTTGATGATCTCATTGGACAGGATGTCGAACCACTCCCGAACCACACCCTGACCCTGAAACACAGACACACACCCCAAACCCAGCTCACTGCTCTGGATATGGTGAGACCGTCAGCTGGCTGCTGGGACAGGCCAAAGTTAAAAGCAGTTTTATGACTGAAACCTACCATCCCCTCCTCGCCATGGAAACGAACAGCGATGCCCTGTTTGAGCTTCTCGTTAGTGGACTTGGATACCATCTCACAGCTGCTCCTGAATATGGAGTCTGTTGTTGACATAGACAAAAAGGTAAGTGTAGTTTAGAGCAAAGCTTTGAAGACAAAGGTTGAGGAGAACCAGGTGAAAACAGGTGATCTTCCTTGATGTGGATGACTGTTCCTGCATTTTTAACAGGAGCTGCTAAAGTCATGTCTGTGTTTAGCTTAACCACAGGTGTCACCACAGCAACCAGGACAGAGATGTGAGTGATTAAACCTCCAAGGACACACGTATCCATCCCGGGCTAATTTGGCCAATAAGCTAGGCACCATTACCCTGGAGAGAGGATCAGTGACTGGTGCCATCTTCTCTTCATACAGTGTGTGACTGTACAGTGGCAAGCACAGTTTGTACCTCTGTGGATGAGCAGGATGTCGCTCTCGTTGACCGGACGGTGAACCATGTCTGAGTCTGGCTGGCCGGCCAGCAGATGCTCATAGAACCACTCACAGCGATCCTTGAAGGGCTGAGGGGGAAAACAAGACTTCATCCCACACTGCACAGCACTTTCCTAAACTAATTACCACTTCGATGCGCTTTTAACTCAGCCCGCGGATTATTCAGTCTCAACCGACAGTGCGGAGAGCTTTCTGTGCTATAACACTCGTCTGTAATACAGAGATGAGGCTGGGCTCCATTTGCATAATATATGCCTTTGTTCTCTAAGCGTTGGAGGTAGAGTGAAGGATGTGTGTGGAAGAGAAAGAAAGACTTTTCCCCCTGGGGCTGCGGGGCGTACCGAGAGAGGAATCAGGAGATGAAATCAAATTCACAGGTTAAACTCTGTAATTAAAACAAGGGCCTACTCCCAGGCGAGTCATAATCCATGGGTAACGAGGCTCGAACGCTGCAGCTCAAATATGAATACTGAAGAGTGAGAGAATGGCGTACAACTCGTGGTAGCACTTAAAATTTATGAAGCCCTATAAATGGATCTTAAGACAAGTGTTATCACCATGGTTGTAACACTGTTAAATGATCCTGGAGTGAAGACAGGGGACTTTCAAAGTCACTTTCCGTAAAGTCCCTGAAGACACAAACATAAAGACTCAGGTACTTGTCAAAGGAGAAAACTAAAGGCCAAAACACTAAACACACGGCTGCCTGGAGTCAAGCTGCTCAACCGGAGAGCCAGTACGAGCTTACTGCAGCTGCATCAGCATCAGGAGACATCTCAGCTGGTTGGACCAAGAAATTACGGTAAAGGAGAGTCAAATTAGAGCCTGGATAACACTGAACTTATAGTTTCTATACAATCTGATTATGATTATGGTGGAATTAAATAAATACTGATACAAATAATAAAGCTTATCTGTGAATCAGTCTAGATTTCTTTAATAGTTGCTTTGTCTTGTGTTGTCCAAGCAACAGCCCAAAATCCAAAGTTTACACTGACGTAAAACAGAAAAGGAGTTAAATCCTGCATTAGAGAAGTCCATCCTCTGGTTCCAGCTGCTTCACATGTGACTTGAGGCAGGATTTAGTTGTCAGCTGACTGATCAATTCACGGAGAAGTAATCGATTATTTCAGGACAACGCACACTCGGCTAAAACAATTAGCCTGTTAATCAGTTCATGAACTGAACAGATGGATGTGAAACAATCATAACCGCGGAAGCAGAAAGAACATAATGTGATACCGTGTGTATATAGGTACACTAACTGTACTGTATATCACCATATTATAAAGTAGGAATCATTAAAATCAATATTACTTCCTGTTATAGTTACTGCATGCTCAATAGGGACCATATGTTATTACAAACTGCATTCAGCTTCCTTGGAAACATTGAATACAAGAGTTCATTGTGTCCTACCTGGCCCTTAATAATATGCATGAAACGCGACATCAACTCTGGACACTCCAGCAGGAAGTGGAAGTGGTTAAAGATGATCTTTGGATTCCTGAAGAAGAGGTGGAGAGGAGATGAACAGAGAGAGAAACAAGAGGGGGGAGAACAAAGAACAAAGAGAGCAGAGTGGAAATACATTAAGAGGAGAGAAGTTGCTGGATCAATACTCAGGCTCTCTGCTGCGTGAGGAGGCTGCGGTATGGCACAGGGCCACATCGACTCACCTGGTTACAAAACACTTGAGGACCTCGTCATGCTTGCAGACAAACTCAATGAAGCGGGGGGACGTCATTCTGGGTGAGGAAGAGGAGAGGTGCAGACTGAGTGAGAGAGGGAAAGAGACGTTTAGCAGCAACATGTCAGGAACAGCATCTGCTTTACGATTAGATCACTCATTTCTATCTGAGGGCTAAACCTCCACACTGGAAAATCCTCCAACATCACGTGTCAGGAATGCTGGAGGGAGGGGTGGGGGGGCAGCAAAAGCAGAAGGAGAAACCGCTCATTTCAGCCTGTCAATGACACGCCTCTATTGGCTCTTCATTAAGCTGCTTTAATGAGCTCAGTGCATATAATTATGCACCTGGAGAGGGTTAAAACAAAGAGAAAACTGTGGGAGCAAACAGGAAGTCAATAAGGCAGAGCTGGTCACAGAGTACTGTGTTGCAAGTATTTGTCTTAGCAGTAATAGTGTGGTAGTAGCAGCGGTAGTAATGTGGGAGAGAGGTAGCAGCAGTAGTAGAATTGGTAGCAGTACTAGCAGTTGCAGTAGTAGATGTAGTAGCAGCTGTAGTGTGGTAGTAGCAGCGGTAGCAGTATCAGTAGTAGCGGCAGCTGTAGCAGCAGTAGAAGCCTTATCAAAAGTAGCAGTAGCAGCAGTAGTAGTAGTTGTTGTAGTAGTAGTAGAAGTGCCACTAGGAGCAGTAGTAGTATCAGTAGTAGCAGTATCCACGGTAGAAGTAGTAGTATTAGTTCCAATAGCAGTAGTAACAGCAGTAGTTACAGCAGAAGGTAGCAGTAGTAGCAGTAGCAATAGTAATAGTAATAGTAGCAGTAGCAGTAGTAGCAGTAGCAATAGTAATAGTAATAGTAGCAGTAGCAGTAGTAGCAGTAGCAGTAGTAGCAGTAGCAATAGTAATAGTAGCAATAGTAGCAGTAGCAGTAGCAGTGTGTAAAACGTGATTGAAGCAGTGGTGTGTTTAGGTCACTGCTGATACTCGGCGCTCTCCTTGTTTAATGATTATTCTGTGTGTATTGATTGGACACTGTATGACAGCTGACAGATGGAGGTTGAGCACAGACCCTTGTGGCATCTGACAGGAGCAGCACATATAGAAGGCCTGGATCACAGCGCTGAGACGATTGGCTGTCATGGAGATGACATCCTCCCCATCGGCATACACTTCAGTTTCCATGACGATCTGAGGGTCTAGCAAGGCAGGGAGCTTTGGCGTAGAGCCGGAGTGATCGACCTCGCGCTGTTTGAGAAGGAGTGAGGCTATCTCGCTGCTGGAGGACGAGGAAGATGGGTTCTTCCTGTTCCTATCCAGCTCTGTGGAGATGAGCACCAGCCACTCATCGAGGGAGTGCCACAGCAGCTCCAGTGGCTGTAGACAGACAGACCGACAGGTAGACAGACAGCAGATGAGAGGCACACAGAACTAAAGAGAGAACAAGTGGAGTGATATTACCAAAGAGGCGTGAATCTGACCCTCAGGGTGTCTGATCCCTGCAAAAAGCTTCATTTAGAGCTTTAGAAGTATTTTCTCATTATCTTCAACTGTGAGACTAATTCAAAGAAAATACCCAAATGAGCACAAGCCATGAAAGGACTGACTGCACCTCAGGTCATGTTAAGGATTATAGGAAACCCTGCCAGCTACACCCGCACAGATGTTTGCTTTTAGAGGGTCAGTTCATCCGAATTCTAAATACGCCGCTTTCCTTCCTTACATCCTGTGCCACGTAACACACAGTTGAATGTTTTATCACCTCTGGTTGTCGCTGATTATTGTGGCCTCATCAGTACAATGGAATTTTGTGCAAAGGCTCAGAATAAAAAAATGAAAAGGGAACAGCCATGCAAACATTTTCTCAGTATCTGGGTGGAGAAATGAATCTGAAACACCAAATGAATCCAGAACATTCTTGCCTGCCTGCCGTGTCCTTATTAGCTGTGTAAATGCAGGGTTACAATCTATACCAAAGCCGTCTAATAACACATGCATTTAGAAATGAGCTTGGAGGTCAGGCTGAGCACATACCGCAGCTCTGGGACATGCTGGGTTTCTATAACACGTGGGTGCTGTTTTAAGCGCAGAGAAGATCTCTGACCTACTGAAGCAGCACCAGGGAGCCAAAAAACTGACATCCCAGCAGTGTCTCAGTGGTTCTTAAAGCACCTTAGGATTACAATACCCTGCAGAGGCACCTTGGACTAACCTTAAAGACCTGGCTGCGAGGCGTCTTGTTGCCATTGTAGCCCATGTCGTTGCCGTTGTTGGGCGATGAGGGCCCCAGGCGGAACACATGGCAGAAAATCCGAACGATTCTCAGGAGGCTCTTCATCTGAGCTTCATAACTGCTGGACAGGCTGTGGAGGGACAGAGGGGACAGGAGGAGCTGAGAGGCACCCCCGCACTGCTCTACAGTCCCACTGGAAGCCAGCCAGCAGGTCTTTTAATGTCATGTTCACACACCTCCACACACACACACACACAATCACACATTTCAATTTCCTTGATTGCTGATTTGACTGAAATGGAATCTGTGTGGTGGGATTGGTCTTGTTACAGTGAAGGCAGCATGTCACGATGACTGAAACCACGTTGACGCAGGAGAGATGTGCAGATAGTATTTAACTGGTGGGTTTGGAGCTGTTTGTCAGTGAGGTTCCTTTTGTTTATCAATACATGTGCCACACAGAACAAATAAGACGATATGTACTTGACACATGTCCCAGTGTACCTGAGAAGCTTGTGTCCGTTGGTGGTCGCCACTTCAGCAAGGCTGGTCAAGATCCTCTGGTAATGACTGTCGCTCTGCTGAGAGACATGCTCCAAAACCTGCCTGAGCTACACACACACACACACACACACACACACACACACACACACACACACATCAACAGTGTCCACACAGGGCTTATCAGTGATTGCAGACGAATGCCCACAGTCCTACCATGCTCTCTTTAATATCATCATTCTGTGTCATCTGGATGAGGGTCTGGAACAGTCTGCAGTGATGCTGGATGAGGATCTCACAGGTTTCCCCATATCCACCCTACAAGCACACACACGTACACAAAAGGTAACACGGCGACAGAGCGAACACAGCAACGCTGACAGGACAAAATATGAAGTGCAGGAAGTTGGAAGATGGTGAAACTCACCTGCACACACAGATCCAGAGGAGTGATTCCGTTCTTGTCAGCGAGGTATTTGGCACCGCGCGACAGCAGGATCTGTGCTGTGTCTCTCTGGCCATGGCTACAGCGTAACACAAGACAGGTGGAGTAATGGACTGTCAAATACTGGCAGCCAGATATGCAGCGATATCCGTGGGCATGTTAGAATATAACATTCCCTAATATTCTGTGTTATTCTGATATGCAAATTAATAACTGTCAAAAGCCAATTCCTGTTGATTAAGATAATTTCTGGATTAAGAGAGCGTCTGACTGCATCTCTACCCCTGAACAGTTAAGAGCAAGTTTGAAACAATAGAGGTGGGACCACTCTGTGGATCATGACAGTGACACGCCGATGACATCACCTGCAGGCGAAGTAAAGAGGCGTGGCTCCGGAGACGTTCGGCCGGTTGATGTCAGCTCCACTGTCCAGAAGACACAACACCGTCTGAGCGGACGCACAGAAACAATCAACAACAGTCAGCTACAATCTGAATGATGGTTTCAAGATTTACACGTTTTGGTGTCTACATTCTGTTCTTATGATTCTCAGGTTTGTGTAATCTGGCGATATTAGAAAAGAAGAAAAGCAAACGATACGAAGTTCATCCATCCTGTAAAAAGCTCCTGGATCTGGTTGTGAAATGACTCGAGGGTGTAAGATGTAACCTAAAGCTGAGCAGAGACCGTCCCCTGTCTGACGTATAGGTGTAATGCTAAAGATGGATCTCCCTTAATGTGCCTAAAAATAAATCATGCTCCAATAAAAGACTCTATATATTTGTCTTTGCTCACAGTTTTGTGTCCGTTCTGACAGGCAACGTGTAGAGCTGTCTGTCCCATGGCGTCCTCCACGTCCACGTTGGACACATGCTGGACCAGATCGTGGAGGAGCTCCGTCCGCCCGTTCACTGCCAACCAGTGGATCTGCAGCAGAGGTTCAGTCACAGGGACAGAGGTCCAGTCATTCTTCTGATCACATGAGTTAATTCACCAGGTGACAGGTCCAAACTGTGATGATTCCAACATCTACTCACAGCAGTCAGTCCCTCATTGTTGCAGATGTTGACATCAGCGTTATATTCCAAGAGTTTGCCCATACACTTTTTCTGCCTGTGGAAACAGTATGGAATACACACACACCCAAAGACACACACACAGGTTTCATACTATCTTGCATAAACCATCTACACTCTATTCAGCAGGCAGTTAAGAAGACACATCAGAGTCATGGATTTGTGCCGCCGGGCCCTCACTACAACAGTTCAGCTGTTACGTTTGCGTCCGCATGTAGGTGTCAGTGAGCGATCTGAGTGGAGGTTTGAGTGCAGTTAGCTCAGTTCTCGCTGACTGTCGCTCTGTAGCTCAATAACCCACAGGACGCTGAACCAAAAGAAGTCAATCTGAAAGAGCAGCCCAGGATGACTCTGGCAGAAATCTGTACGTGAATCTGCACTGAGGAAGACAAAAAGCGTGCGTGGATGTTGACACTACGCTGTGATTGAAACAAAGATCTACAAAGAAATGGCCAGCAGGAGGATGGGGCGGAGATCGTGATGCTCATGGGCATCTCTGGCAGCATCCTGACGAACAGCGATGTTAGAATGGAGCTTGTAGGAAAGATATACAGGAAATATGTCGTCTTGTCTTGAGGGTGTTTTGTGGTGTCCCGTTAGCACCAGTTCCAGACTATCCATAGGCTAGACGGGAGATCCCAGTTTACAGAGGTTGAAGCACCAGCTAACATCCTCACATCAATACCACATCACATGTCTGGAGTTGTGCACGTCACTGGAATAATCACAACTACAATCTCCAATCCCACTGGCAGCCTCTGGAGGGGAGTCAGGTGTATACAGAAGCACCATGGTTCAGGGTCTTAATGAGTGGGTCCATGTTTTGTTTGTATGTGTTTGCACATACGCATCCACTTTCCTGCTAATGGTTAGCTTTGTTTTTAAGACGTACGCACTATTCACTAATACTCAATGATACTTACAAATTATTTATGAGGAGGGCAATGCACACAATATGTTTATGAGACTTTCACATAATGCATTATGGTAAGTAACTCTGAAGGTAAGCAGCTGTGCTTGTCCACAAGCTGCTGTGAAGTTAAAGCTGATTTGTCAGTAACACCTGAACACACCAGCATATGACCAGAGATGAAATCAAGCGTCAGGCTCTTACCCATTCCTCGCAGCCAGGTGCAGGGGTGTACAGCCTGAGATGTCCTGGTAGTTTGGGTTAGCTCCTCTCTTCAGCAGCAGAACCAAACACTCCACAGACCCACAGCTGCACAGAGACAACGTGGAGCTGATTAGTGTCAGAGCAGCTGACACAGAAAGGGCTTTGCTCAGTGTGTGACAGATCAGTGTTGTCAGTAACAAAACGACAGCGATTTCCATTTATCATGGCTTACAAAGTATGTAACATACACAGAGTTAGCTGATGGACCTGTTGGCAGGCTGTAATGATACAAAGACTGGCAACACATTGGATTAGTTGTCAGTATCACACAGGCTTTACATTTATATTATAGTTTGTGTCAAACACATTCCCACGAACACCCACATGGTATCTCACGAAACATGCTGGGCAGGAGGTGGGTTTAAGAATATCTTACTTAGCAGCGATATGCAGCAGACTTCTCTTCACCCGCCCAAAGGCGTAGTTCACATCAAACTTGGAGTTGAGCAGCAACTCTGACACTGACCTTTCAGAGAGAGGAGGACAAACAACAACACAAGTTCGCTTTAGCTCTGCAGTGGAGCTGACGAGCAGGGGGAAGTTAAAGCTCGATGAGACGTGTTACCGCCGGAGCAAACACACATTCACCCTCAGCCACTGGGATCAACAGCAGCACTGATACACCGCTACAGGCTGTACGGTCGTTTGACGCTCACCTGTGCTGGTCGGCCATGACCATTGGCATTAGTGTGTACACTGCAGTCTCATTGTCTGTTGGGGAAGTGCAGAAAAGCAACAAAACAAACAGTTATGACCTGTGCAGAACAGTACACTGAGCAATGCTGACATCACCTCTAAAACCCGATTAATCGATCTGTTGATGGACAGATAATTACACCTGATTCTTATTTGTTCAGTTGTTCATGTAAATCTAATTTGTTGCTTTTTGGTTTCATATTTATTTATTGTGATATCTTGATTTACTTACAGCCTCCTTGTCATCTCAGAACTAATTGTTTTTACTTTTTATACATTTAGCGATCCGTGATTATGATATTAATACTCAGTACCACCCCCACTTATCAAAAGAAGATGATGATGTGATGAGGCTTTGTTTGTTCGTTGCTGTGAGGAAGCACAGTATAGTGGTGTGGTTTGATCCTGTGCGTTGCTAATGTTAACGTTTGGACACGCTGGCATTTTCAGCAAACCTACAGGTGTATTTGTTCATTATGTATGATGACACTGTTGTTGTGCGGAGTTATTGTGTTCAGTTAGAACAGTTAAAACCATAACCATGTGTAAGAAGCTGGAGCTCTAATCTTAACCCACTCAGTGGCCCATGCGGGCCATATATGCCACCTCACAACGAGCACCGTTAGCACGCGAACACCAGCCCTGCCAGCTCGAGCTCGCGCTCGTGCCAAAACCCTTTATATCCTAAAGTACCTTCCGGGAGTTCCACGGTCCTGGCCCGGCGCAGGGACCGGGTCAGCCGGTTGAGCTGTACGTTGAGCTGCTCCATCGCCCGTTCCATCATATATGAACGGTCCACCGGGATAAAGCGAGGGAACAAAGCCTCTCCCGTCGGGATTATCGGTTCCTGTTGGGGCTGTGTTGTCCCTGGGCGTCGTCCATGGGCGCTGGCAGAAGAGGAACCGCTTCCCTGACCCGCTGTTTTACTGTACACTCATTTCTTCCTACAAAAGCGTCGCTGCCTAGTGCCCAGCCTCCGGTACTTCCTGTTGTGGTTACAGCCAAACGCTCTGCATTGTGGGTGATGTAGTCTCGAAGGACGCTGTGCTTAAAGGACAGTGACAATGTTTTTGCTGGTTCCAGGTCATGAAAGGCTCACAGACAATGTTCAGGTGACCGCATGAACACGGACGCAGGTTCGCTTTGTGCCAGCATTCCTCCTGGACTGGACCACATTTGTTTTCAGGTGGATTCGACATTTTAAGCAACAGTAATTAAAGCAGAGAAGACAAACAGAAAAGATTTGTGTGGGGACTATGGGTGAAGTCATCATGTGAGCCTTCAGTTAAATCAGCTAACTGTGTGGTAAATATAATAAACAACAATAAACACAACAGAAATTGTTTTATCTCTTGGTGTCAGCAACGTGCTACTAGGCCTTCTTCAAATGTCACTTAGCTAAGCATTACGTGATCATCTTCTGAAATGTCGTTGTCCACATTTAGAGGCCACTGACACGGAGCCTGTCTGCATCCAACTGTCAGTAGTAATGATGTCTGCATGTCAGCTCAGCATCATACAGATCCTGGTGTCTAAAGAAGTTGGCAGAATGATTGTCTGATTCATTCATCCTCACCTCACCTCTTAAAGATCTAATATTGTCTCGTTTCCAGATATTGACCCTGGTTCATCTTAATTTCATGTATTATTCATGTATTTGTCAGACAAGTTCTAGGAACTGCACAATATTTGAAACTGTGTGACTGCGTATGTGACAACTTGATTTGCCTTTATGTCCCATTGTGGCCATAGGGGGGCGCTCCCTTCCTACAAATCCTAAAACGTGATGGTCTCCCCAGACGAACGACTCAGTCCCAACTCAAAGGTTAGACTAACCTGAGACAGCAAGCAACAGAGCGAGATGACTCATCACATGTATTTAATGGATTACAAAAGTGAAATCACAGCAATAACTGGACCCAAAGCTTTAACATACAACAAACAACAAACAGGACAGGACATGTCACACCAAATATTTATTAAACACAACATATGCACTGCTTTCTCCTATTCTCTTAATATCATAAGAATAAGAATACATTGAGAAATAACCCCCCCCAAATAAAAATACACTACAGCTATTCATTCGTTAAAGTTGTTACACAAAATGCTTATGTCTATTTATAATCAGAAATATTATTTCAAAAATGACCAGTCATGTTTTCAGAGACACAGTAAAGTTTTAGTGTTATATGTCCTGGATCAAGGTTTGAAGAACATCTGCTACTGCTTGAAAAACTGTCTAAAAAGCCAAAGCTGCTCTAATCAATGTCTTAAAAATAGATGGCAATGTAAAGTGAACTGTGTCAATGTGCTGAAATTCAGTGTAAAAATAAACTCGTAGGTGTTCTGCGGTGGACAAACTATGTGACGGATACAGTGCCGCTACAGGACGACAGACATCTCTGACACGTCTCATCTGAAGTGTCTGTTCTGCTTTTCAGCCCGTGCCTGTGGAAACGGCATGACCAATTATGTTATTAAACTCATTTACATAATATTCATTTGATCCGGTGTACTCCGTTCCTGCTGGCTATACTTCATTAGTGGAGGTGCTGGGTTTGGAGGGAGACGATTCTTCGAAAACATCATCCTCCATGCCTTCTTGTATGGGCTTCATCTTTGAGGATGTCTTGGTGTCGGGTGACTTCTCTAAAGAGAAATAAATGAATATATGATCATACACGTGAATCAATTTTTGGTTTCAACTTGTCATTGATTTTTGGTCACGGGCACTGAAGGGTGCCCAACATCCTGGTTTAACAGCCAACAGAAGTGGTCACATGTCTGAAAGCACACAAATCCTCTTCCATATGGAAAACAAGTTATTATCAAATCTGTAAACACCCAGACCCCACCACAAGATGAGTGGGTGAACAGAGTGTGTGAAACCAGTGAGCGCCCTGCGAATGTGTTTCCATTACCTCCAACAGTTGCTGCGTTACAGCTCTGAGAGCCCTTCAGCGGGATAGAAACAGAGCTGCTCTTATGGGCTAAAAGCATTTTGAAGAGCAACGCTCTCACAGGTGCTGTATCCAGGCTACAACAGATACAAATGTTTGCTTTTAGGAGCGTCTCCCTCTAATGCATGTGATACTTTCACTCTGTCTTGGATAATATGAATAAGTAATGTCACACAATGTGAGCTGCAGAAGGAAGATGGGGGACAGGAGCTGACAGTCTGCGACAAAGTGGAATTTAAGCATTTTGCAAATCACAAAACTGTAATCCTGACACAATAAAAAGCTTCCTGAGACACTGTTTACACCCAGAGACACTTAATCCCTGCACTGATACTCTGGATACTCCATAATATTACTGATCAAGCACGTTTGAGACTCTCTGTCAGACAGACACGTTTACTTTAGCAGTTTATTGCTGCTCTTCCTAAACTTGGGGGATCACATGAGGCAGAGTGAAACATTCACAGTAAAACCAAAGCTGAGATATCAGACTGACTCTGATTTCCCCCAAGCTCAAATAACCCTGGACCCTGCTCCAGTTACTCAGACCGTTTCTGTCCGAAATGTGTCGTCCCCAAGCGCCTTCTTCCTCTTCTTCTTCCCATTATATGGGAGGCAGACAATGCTGTCTGACATCTCATTTTATGCTATGCTAACACTGTGTATGTCTGCTCCTCACCCACACACTCAACCTCTTTTGACTGAGGATTCAGTGCGGCGGGAGTGAAATGTGCAAGAAAAACCTAGAACCGGAGAGCGATGCAGTGATGTCACAATTAGTGATCATAAAACCGAAATAGATTTTTTTCCATATATATATATAATTTTTTTTAGAGATTGTTTCATTCAGAGTCATGATCAGACTCTGGATAATTTCCTGAAAAATACAATAAACAGGGAATGAGAAGGTATAAAGAACAATGAAAGCGAGTACTGCACGTTAAGAAGCAGGCTAGAAAATAGAGAATTGACAATAACCTATGAAAAACAATATAAAAACAATATTTACAGTATGATTCTTATTTAAACAAAAGAGCTGTGCAGTTTTATGCTCTCGGACAGATGGGCAGATCGCAGCCGATAGGCTGCTGTGTGCCTTTGTCCTTGGCAATAGCCAACAACAACAATAGCCTTGTTCCCAGGCAGTGATGGAGGATGTGAGGACAGACTCAGTGACAGCAGTGTAGAGGTGCCCCATCCTGATCTCTGACAGGTTGAACTTCTTCACCTGCGACGGGAAGTCCAAACAAACTGGGCTTTCTTGGTGATGGAGCTGATGTCCATCTCTAACGGAGACAAGCCCAGTGAGGGCTGTGTCATCCTAAAACTCCAGGAGCTAGGCAGACTGGTGGTGCACAATGAGAAGAGCAGATGTCTCTGACTCGTGGACCAACAGCACCAGATAACCTCCCCTCCTTTCTTCTCTTCTTCTCTTCCTGTACACCAACACCTGCACCTCTAGTCATCAGTACATCCAGCTCTTGAAGGTCACTGGCGACACCTATCTCATTAGGCTCATCTCTGTTACAGGCAGGAGAGTGGCCTGGTGATCTTTCGAGGGTACCTCAGCATCCAGGCACCATCATCACACCATAGACTCATGCATATGCACTACATGTGTAAGATCGTCTGACTTTCTCTATGCATACACACAAACCTTTGATTACATCTCCTTTTGTTACTGTCCGACTGTTGCACATTTCACATATTCCTGTGGAAAACTGCACATTCTCTTTAGAACACTTTGCACATTTCTGCACAGAGCTGTATACTTCTGTGATTCACATGACATTTTGTACATATTTCTATAATATTTCAATTTTCTATATGCTGTTTATGCTTCTTGAAGTGCATTACTTGATTTTTATCTTTCTTATTATTTTCTTTCTTTTCAACTTATTATGATCAATGCTTTGCACCAACACACACACAGTTTTTTACGAATTTCTGCATGTTGCTGTTTCTGTAAAAGACATACTTCCCAACAGTCAGTTCAGTCCCTGGTATAAACTACAGAAGAGGTAAATATGGAGGAAGCTTGAGGTCCACCACAAACTGCATGCTATACTGTAATGGTTTAGGTTAGGGGTTCTCCTGCTGTATGCACTCACAGTGACCTGGAAACACATTGAAACATGTTTGGTGATAAAGTGACTTACGCTGTGATGATCCAGCAGATCCTCCTCGCAGGATCTGGTTGAGGACATCATCGGTGTCGCTGGTGCTCGCCATGCTGTTCCTCATCTGCATCATAGACAGTTGGGAGCACAGGCTGGGCTGACGGTCCATCTTCTTCACTGCCTGAGACACAGCCATCATCAGCATCAGTATCATCATCCGCACTGCAAGGACTGTTGCAGCTGTCATACACATGAAGATCATGTGTTATAAAGGGCGGGACCAACCTTGTCACTGAGTGTGGGGTCATTCAGAGAGTACAGTTTGTTGGTGATGTCCTTGCCAATGAGGTACCTGAACACCTCATTGAGGAAAGTATCTGATTCCAGGAAGTAGGTGAGCCTTTCCCGAGACCAACACAGGTACTTACAGTTCTCCTCTGCCATGATGGTCACCTGTCAATCAAACACAACATGCGTTTTTCATGAAACCCATCATTCATGTCCACACAGCGGTCAGAAAATGACAAAGCAGGTCAGACTTGATCGCATCAGCGGTGGTTTGATCTTTTCTTTTATTCATTCCCTTTATTACCTGGAACTTCTCTCCTCTGTGCATCTCAGTGGACCTGAACTCTGGAGAGTCAATGAATGCATTGGTGTAGATGTTGTGGAGGAAATGCCCTCGGTATGATACCTTCATCCTGTCACAGAGAAACCTCACAATTAAAACTCCCACAATCATAAACTGATTTGAGTATTTTAAGCCTGAAAACTTGTGTTTTATACTGAGAGCCACTTATGTTGATTAACGACCCTTTGATTTAAGTGAAAACTTTACAAGCTGGTGCCGCAGGCAGCCAGCACAGCTCTCATCATATCTGCACTGTGGACCCGTGACTGAAACATATCCATAATGAAGGTGGATGAGCAGGACAGCTGCACCCTGAACAAACCAAACAAACAGCACCTACTTTCCTTTGAGGAGAATGCTGAGGCGCTCGTCCACAGAGGTCTTGTCCTCAGCAGCGTAGGCCTGGCCTTTCTTCAGCGTCTGGATGGTGCAGAACTGTCCAGTCAGCCGCTGAAACAGGGCCTCCTGAACATGGAGGGGCTCAAAAATGCGCTTGTAGACGGACCGCAGCTCCCTGTCGATCTTAATCTGAGAGGGCAGAGCCACAACGTTAGCTCACCTTTCTATCAGAAGCCTCAGTGTTGCCTCTGCGGCCTGTGTGAAAACACACTGAAAGAGCCGGTGAGCTGGTAAAGGAGCAGTGGCTGAGGCAGACGGGTCCCCTGTCTCATTGTGAAATGTCCTGGTCTGATTCTATCACCGCAGCCACCCTCCATCCACTGAAATCCCCCGGTGGTACCAGTGGGTTTGATCTGCATCTCATTATCATAAAGCAGGACCAAACTCTGGAGGATGTGCTGCTTTTCACCTGTGACAGCCAGGAAAAACACTGAGCCTGAGCATAAATAACCACAGTGTTCCCACAGCGCCTGGGGCCAGGTTCCATTTGGTGAAACACCCAAATGGCCTGGATGTAAAGCGACTTCTGGGATGCAAATTAGGCCATGTTGATGTTAAACTCACCGGCCTGCGCTTGTACAGGAGGAAGAACAGGTGCATGAAGTTGACCACCAGAAATACCACGTTCCAGACCATCACATCCAGGTTGCACCGGTATAGAGTTGCCCATGCAATGAAGAGACCGCATCCTGTTGAGGTTAAAGACACACAACAAACACACAAAACACTAGATTCAAAGTCTCAATTCAAAGTTGAATATGTCTGTCTGTGGTGGATGTAGAAAGTCTAGACACCCAGGTTTCTGAAACATACAGACAGAAATGACAAAACGTCAGCCTTGTTCCATCTCACCACAAACACAAATCCAGACAAAAAGAAAAGAAATATTTACTTTTAAGAACCTTTTGCATAAAAACACAACACCTTGACTGCATAAATCTGTAGAGCCTTTTATAATAGGCTGAATGAAAGTGATTCTGACATAAATCAGATTAAAGTCAGCTGTTGCTCTTGGATTTACCTGAATGCTTGCAGTTGCATCCCACTTGGAATAGCCACAGGCCACAAAGAGTTACCAAAGAAAGTGTGACATTGAATTGTTGAGTTCCTCTCAGCAGAGGCATATAGAGAATATAGAAAGGCTCTGGGTGGACCATGAAGCTCTGCCAACACCATCATGAGTTGGAGGAGAAAATGTACAGAGACACTGAGAAGATGAGGACGAGCTGGGGAGAGGAACACTGGAGATCCCATCACGGTTTGTGCTCTGCTGTAATAAACACATTAACGATGGAACATGGCTGATGTTTAAATAGTTGTTACTTCAGTCTTTACATCTGCTCACAAGGGTGTGCAGACTTTGTAAGACCACTGTAGTTTATGGTTACATCATGTCAGATTACTGTGGCTGTAAGTTCAACAAGGATAAATGGAGTCTTCTGAACACCGACAGCCCTTTACTGTACAGGTCAGCATTCACCCATTCACCTGAAACCAAACTGAAGAAAGAGCCAAGGAGACTAGCGCATTCACACACCCATGGAACAGCCATGGGGAGCACTTATGGGTTCAACCCCCTCTACCTCTGAGCCACAGACACCCCATTTATCACTGTTAGACCAGTGGAACCAGATTTCTCACTTAAATACAAGAAATGTACCTGACCTGACCCCAATGACTATAGTATGGTGTTGTTTGATTGAAAGTTGTTGAAGTCAAACATATTTATTTATTGTAATAACTTGCTTCCTAATTTATCTATTTATACTATTATGACTTATCTAGTCCCTAATAATGTCAAATCTGATGTGTTTTGAATGTAAAATCACAAGCCTAACTATCTCTGTGAGTTTACTCTTCCTCTTTCCTGTCACTGTTTCTGTTCCTTTGTGAAACCCTCTGAGAGTATCTTGCGCCGGAGGGCAATATAAATAAATGAACCGTCAAAATTTCAACCACATTACCCATAAATCCTGCTACTTCCTGTCCCCACTCTCCTTCCAAGCAGAAGATAAACATGTTGGAAGTGCTTTTTCCATCCGCCATCCACTTCCTTTATCTGCCTTTTAAGGCCTCCGCTCTGTCGAGGAGGTGTCTGTTCGTGCGGGACGGGTCTTACAGTAATCCAAGTGTTCCCACTGTTAACAGAACTGAACCAAAGCCTCAACAGGCTCGTCATACCTTACAGACACTTTGACGCACAGGTCTGCTCTGTTTAGAGTGGTAAATTTAGTGCATTCAAATCTTCTCAGCTACAGTGTTGTTGCCATCAGCAGGAGGTGCTGCGTACAGACCTGTCATCAGGAGGAGGCGCAGCAGGATCATGTGCAGGCCCAGGGTGGTGGGGATGACCAGGCCCAGCAGCAGGGACAGGTTCCCCAGATGGAAGAGGAGGTGGTGGGCCTGTTCCCATTCCTGGCAGGAGGTGGCATTGGGTTCCAAAGCTGAGACTCCAGGAGTGGCCGTGGGGAAGGGAGGCAGCGTGGTGAAGAGGAGGGCGGGCAGCTCGGGTGTAGAGGACATTGTGCAGCGGGGTCACCTTGAAGACGAGGGCGAGGTTGGAGTAAACCTGAGTGAGTGAGTGTGTGTGTGTGTGTGTGTGTGTGTGTGTGGTGGGGGGGTGAAGTGGTTTCTGGGTAAAGTCCTGATTGCAATCTGCTTCATTTCATTTCATTCAGTCATTTGATCCAAAACAGCAAAACATCCGTCACATCAACACCTTTTCCAGTTTTATGGCAAACTGCATCTGCACTAATGCTGCTGACTGAAGGTCCAACACTGACTCTGCGTTAGCTCTAGTTTGGTCCTCTGCTGACACACTTATCACTATTATTACGACTGGTGTGGAATTAGATGCTATTATTCCCCCTGCCTTGCAGCCAGTTGCCTACATTGTCAAAACCATTACCGCTACATATGTTTTAGAGGTGTTGTTAACAAATAAAATCAGGTCCAGGCTTTATGTCAGCCAGCTGAATGGACTGATTACTGGCTCCTATTTAAACACATCTGAAAGTTTTAGAGGTTTTATTACTATAATTCTAGATTTTTTCATTTTTCATTGTTATGCTATTTTAATCTTTTATGTTTATTTTCATTCATTTTATTCTTGAATATGCTCTTTGCGTCTGTCTGACAGCACATCAGTGATGTAGGCTACAGAGCAGCTCATGTCCTGCACACCCTGCTCAGAAGCTCCTCTACAAACCTCTGGCTGCGTCTGCTCTGCTCAGACTGATGAAGTAAATGGGCCCACAGAATCATATTCACATTTAGTTGAAATGTCCGTGTTTTCACTTTTCAGCTACACTCAACATATCATTAATACGGTCTACTTCCACTGTGAGAATATGAGCTGCTGTGTTTTTCAGTCCTGATGTGCTCCAGCACCGGGGGGGGGTCAGATGTAAAAATAGCAGTGGGGACACACACTCGGGCTACAGCCTCCTCACAAAGGAATTCCTCGCAGCGCCAACTTTCTAACTGCGAAAGTCAAAGTCGGAAAACGTGTCGTTACTCACCGATTCAGTCGCGGCCGGCGGACTGCGGGCGTGCACAGCAAAGAAGGAGGAATGATTCCCGCCGACGACAGAGACACCGCTGCTGGCTGCAGCCTGGACCCTCAGACTGGGGGCTGCGCTCACACTGAGCGTCGCACATTCCACTGAGCGCACGGACTGACTAAAATGGGCAAGAAGGCGAGAGCAGCGCTCCTGCAGTGACTGACGGCACCGACAGGGGGAGACAGAGCACAGGTGAACTCCGCCTGGACCTGCAGCCAACCCTGCCGGACTTTCTCTCTTACACTTACAGATTATTCATATTAAACATTTAAAGTTCTTACAGACACATCTGCTAATAAATGAAGTACGCAGTTTCTGAAGAACCCTGCCGGTTTAGAACGTGTCTGAGTCAGTTAATCCGCTTTGATCTGGACTATGTTGCTGCTACCTTCAGACAGAACCGCCAATTAATCGGCTGTTCATGCATATTCATGTTCAAACTCAAAGGTTAAACAGACCTAAAACAACCTGAATGAGAGCTATGGGAAAGAAAAACATTTTTTAATTAATGTTAGGGGTTTTTTGTACGGAAGCCGAGAAGGGGCCCGCTGGTGATTTTTTTTTTCACCGTCGTAATTTTAGTTAATTATATGGACAAGTCACCAACACAAAATAATGATATTTCAAGATCACGAGATACTGTATCGCGAGAAGATGACTTCAGAGCTCGGACCACGTCTCTCTGAGGTTTGGGAGTGTCAAAGCAAACCATGTGAACTTTTCCAGTTACTGTGACAATATTTAAGACTGATCTGAGGCGGTTATGGATAATAATTATGGCTAATTAATGATTTTGTCCTTATTGTGTTCCTGTTTCGACAGAATTGTGAGGACCTGATGAAGTTCTATCATACCTGAAGTGTTGAGCGGACCAGGGCCGGAGGCCAGTGGTTAGATAGAGTTTAACTACAGGTACACAAGCTTCTCTCAGTCAGCAGCAGCTCGTCTGCATTTAACATGGAGGGTTTGTGAAGTCGTTCAAGCAAAACAATGAGTCGCTGAATTATTCAGCCAACAACCAGGTTAATGGAAGAGTTGAACCTTTAGGAATCTATGTGTATTCCCTTTCTGCGCTGGTGGAAGAGTTTTCCTGGCAAACCGCTGTGACTGTGCTCTGGCACAAGTGGAAGCCACATTCCAAGATGGCATCTCCTTTCATTTCCATAAAAGCATGAGCAGAATGTGTCTATTAATGCAGTATGTAATGACCATAGCATAGTAAGTAAGAAAGAAGCTTTTGTAATATGTTATGACATGTTATTAAGAGTATTCCTAAGTAGTAATAATAATACAGAGTGTGATAAACAAACAGAGTGGATGTCTTCATCTGTACATGTTATCTTTTTAACAATTGATAAAATGAAAATATAAATATAAAATATAAGATGCGACCCCAATAACCTGCGGTGACCCTGTTGCTGTTGTAGTGACTCTGATCTCTGTGTATAAACTCAGGGACTTCTTGTCACTGGCTGATCTGAACGAGCGGGATCACCCTGAACCTTCAGTCGCTACGCTGACTCCCTGCCAGCCGCAGAGCTGAGTGGAAGGCGATGCTGTGTATTTGTAGATCAGTACATGTGGTGAGATCAAAATACAACAGACGTGTTTAACCAGCTCCTGCCAGGTCTGTCAGGTCAAATGGAGGCACGAGCTGTAAGCAGTGCCCACTGTCAGATCACCTGCAGGCGCTGTGCTGCACATTCCTGGAACAGATGCCCACCCAGTTTTAAATGTAGCACAGCCAGGGTCCAAAGTTAGCAGCCACCTTACCAGAACACCTGGACCTAGAGGCGGTTATCCAGCTCTGAATCACTTCACCACTTCATGTTCTTTAGGACTCGCCCACGTTCAAATCAAATTCCTCCGACTGTTACGTCTCATCTGCCCATCATGTTTCACTTGGGAAAAAGTCACATTATGGAAGCTTCATGCTCTGCAACTGCAGTCCCATCTGGACTTGATTTTACTTTGTGTCACTGTGCCAGAGCGTGTTATGCAGTAAACCCTCAAATACTGATATAGACTTTGGTTTCAGTAGCCAGACGGTGTTTGTAGTCAAGTTTTATGGACCAATCACATATGTGTGCTTAGGTTGCTTGCAGGTAAACAATCAGTGTGGAGAGCATAAAAGGGGGAATGCATTGACTGAAATACAGACTGAGAACCAATCAGAGTTAAGCGTTTCACTGCTTTACTTCAATCTGTCTGCGTTCATATGCAGATGCCTGTTTACAGACATGAGCAGTGTTGTGTTGTGTGGACCTAAAAGTTGTATTAAACTATACCTCAAAGGATATTAAAATATAATCAACTTCATTTAGCTTTGTATTATGTCATATACATAATATTTATTATAATAATACATTTAGTCTTAGGCTGCCTCACACATCCTGTGTTTGTGGATTCTGAACATACACAAGATGCAGTTTGCACAGGAGAGGTGGGGATAGTGTGGGGGCAGTGTGGATAGGGGAGCATGGTCTTATAGAAGCGTTCTCTCTGACAGGGTTGGTTGGATAACAGGCTGCAGCTGATGTCTGAGCACACAAACACACGCAGCATAAAACAGCATTAATGTACAACTTCTCACATCCACTTTAATACTACAGTCACAGTATCTTCCAGTTTTTACTTTGTTTTTTATTTAAAGATGAGAAATCCTATCCATCACAGCACAACACAGTGGCACCATACAAATATAATGAGCTTCCAGTGTTAGCTGCACACAGAAGAAAACCATGCACATTCAAAAAGCTGTCGAACAGTTGGTTCACACTAAGAGTCTGTCTTGGCAGGTAGCCAATAATATTTTTGGATAATGGGATGGCACTTACAGTGGCCAATCAGATTTCAGAGTTGGTATGCGCCACCTGAGGCCACGCCGCAGGACACGCCCCAGTGAAGCAGTCCTGAAACCCAAACACACAGCACATGGACATAGGTGGAGATCTGCTTCGTGTTTCCACCGCAGTCAGTGCTCTCAGATGTAGGTGGGGTCGTCATGGGGCAAAACTCTTTCAGTCTACCTTCAGCTGGGAGACAACAGACGAGACCCTTCCCTCCGCTCCTCTCACTTCCTCTCAGTGTGTGGCTGTTTCGAGGAGACAGGCTTTGATCAGGAAAAGTCTGCAGTGCTCTAACTTCTCCATTTAATATCAGCTCAGCTCGCTTGAACCTCAACAGACTGATGAAAAACATGATGCAGTGGAGTGTTTCTATTGCCGATGGAAAACATGAAATAGCTGCTCTAATGTGTGTCGGACTGAACTGGACTGAGCTGGGCTGCTTGGTGGAATCGCAGCTTAGGATAACATCACTTGACTCTCCCGTACCCGCCATGGTGCAGATAATACCATGCTTTGCCCACCTAACCGAAACCCATTCCTACGTGCAGTGAGTCAGTCAAGCGTTTAAGTGGAACAGTGTGTGTCTGTGTGTGTGTGTGTGTGTGTGTGTGCATGCGTGTGTGTGTGAGTGAGTGTGTTCAGGCAGTTTTTTCACCCCGCACAGGCACTTGCAGGAAGACATCTGCTTTTTCTAATTTAGTCCCTGGCATGTGACAGTAACTTGGTAAGCGGAGATCATAGCGGTGCCCAGACTTGTCGAAAGCCTTGTCGTTGAGGGAGTACAGCTTCTCTGCAATGTCATTGCGCACAACCAGGGCGAAGATCTTGGCTATGTAGCGATGCTTGGCAAAAAGCAAATAGAGTTTCTTCCTCCTCCATGTCACGTAGCGGCAGGGGTTGTCAGCACGCAGCGTCACCTGCGTGCAATAAATGATAACGCAGAGATGAGGCATCCATCCAGTAACAGTTTGAGCAACGTGTTTGAGCAAAGTCACTGCTGACATCAGAGAACAGATGGACAACACTGGTTAAAATCCAGCCCAAAGTCATATTGAGGAGAAAATCTTGTTTTACCTTGAAACTGTAATAATCTAATAATGAATCAAACTGACCGATAATATGAGGCTGCTCATAGATTTCCTCATATTTCATATATTTTAAATAATGTAAATGAAAACATGGATTGTAAAGCCATCAAGTATATCACAGTACTCTACTTAGTACTGGATTTTTCTTTTTCTTATTTTTAAATGCCACAGGATCCAAACCAACACACAGCAACACTCTGATTTCTCTGTCTTGTGGCTGTCAGCTCTGAGCACTGGTTCCCACTGAAGATTTACATCTTTTAGCTCATAGACACAGTTTTGTTTAAACAAAGGCTCAGTAATTCCACTGTTTGTGTATTTTGCACATGCACGTGAGTTGAAATGCACCTGGAATACTCCCTCCTCCGATGGTCTGAGAGAGTCCCACTCAGGTGAGTCCAGGAACTGGAAAGGGTAGATGTAATGCAGAAACTCCCCATTGACAGTCACACGGATTCTGCAAGGAGGACAACAGAAAGTCAGTGATGACTAACTCACTTTCCAGAGGGAAATGCCTCAACATAAAGGGCAAGAGAAAAGCTACTGCACTACTGGACCCTACATTTATTCAGAACCTTCCTTTAAACCACTCAGAGCCCCATTCACACACTGATGGCAAATCAGAAAGCAAAACACTTTAGGTTCAGGGCACTTCAACACCCAGGGTGGAGCAGCCAGCGATCGAACAACCAATCTTGTGTTACACGGACGACCTGCTCTCCCTCTGAGGCACAGGCAGCCCACCAAATCACACTGAACACAACATCTGCTGCTAAAACACTCATCGATAGCTGCTGTAGCGCACAGCAGGGGTCCTGCCTTCAACAGCCGGGGGGGGGGCAACACCTGCTGTGGCATCAGTGCACTCTGCTTTAAAGGTTTCAACCGTCACAGCACATTATATGCAATTTACTGTGACAAGGTCTTATGTACACTTCAGGCTCCGCCATCTCCACCATCTTCACCTCGTGTAATAACAAAAATTTTAAAAAGAAAATAAAAAACTATTCTTTTGAGAAAAAAAAATAAAATTTCAAGACTACATACAAAAATATGCAATAAAGTATTTTAAAAAAGGTCCAAAGTCCCAAGACAGTGTCAGTGTCCCTTCAGAGTGGTTATATTAATCTACATGCATTATGTTTATTTTATATTGCATATGTTTCTGATGTTGTTCAGTTGTGATTCACTGATAATGCTGCATCCACAGACTCTCGTGCAGTTTCTGCCAACATATGAAATATGACAGAGGACTCCTGCAGCTGAACAACAATAGGCTGGCGGCGATGCATTGAAGTGATCTTTTGCACAACATGATTGTTTATTGATCACCTCGTGTAACCACGTGTCACTCCAGCAGCAGAGATGTTAATGACGAGGGCATCAGTCCACGCGTTCATGTAGAAGCTGCAGCTGTAATCTACGCTGAGGCTAAATGCGGGCTGTGACCGGGGTTACTGATCACGTCACGTTCCCATACCTCAGTGTCTGCAGCAGCGACTGTGTGCTGGAGGACTTCAGCACATTATTAGCGCAGTAAACACAGTTTGGCTGCACTGGGAGGCAATGTTACGCCCAGCAAATGTGTTATTTCAGTAAAATCAAACTTTTTATTATCATTTCCATGATTTTGTCAGATTATAGCTTCTCCCTGGCCATTTTTAGGCTGGGCTTTTAAAACACATGTTAAATACCAACTTTCTATTTTAGCCTGAATGCAGGACAACCAGCAGGTGTGTGGGTGCGCTGTGGCACCGTCAGTGGTGATGGAGTCACCTGCCGGACAGCAGCACCGACAGCTTGTCTATCGCAGTTTTCCCCTCTATGGCGAAGCAGTGGTCCTTGTTTAAGGTGTGGATCCCTCCGTCACAGCAGGCCACTATCTTTCCAAAGTGCGTGAGGGACACTCCGAGTTTCTTGAACATGCAGTTGTAAAGCTCCTGGAACTCCTTCTCGAAGGAGACGCTCCTCAGCCTGTAGGCGACGTGCAGGACTTGTCCCAAACACACCCCGAAGAGCGCAAAGCTCCACAGGAATGAGTCCGTGGTGCAGGAGTCCGACCAAGCCCACAGGGTGGAGCAGAAGAAGCCCAGCGTCAGGAAGGTGAACAGGTAGATGAGGCCGTAAAAGCCGCTGCCGCCCATGAAGCCCAAGAAGAGGAAGATGTTGGCGAGGTGGAACACGGAGCCCTCCGAGCCGTCCCTCCACTCCTCGCACAGCGGGTACCCTGCCGCCGCCGGCTCCACCGTGAAGTTCATGGCTTCGAAGTCCGGAGGCTCCATGTCTGCAGGAGGGATCAGACCCACCGACACGTCCACACACAGTCCCCCCCAGGTGTGTCCGAGCCTGCGCGGGGCTCAGAGAAACCGTGCAGACATAAGGCAGCTGTTACACACCCGCAACATGTCAAACTGCAACTATCAGCACTGAGTCAAGAGCGCAGGGCTGACTGAAACATGACCGGAAACAGAAAAAATAAAAGCGGGTGGGTCGGAATAACTGAAGGAGTATTGAGGACGCGTGAAACCATGCAGCATCCTTTATCCGTACAGCGATCAGGTATACAGCGAGAGGACAGCTCAGCTCACAGGCTGCGAGGATCAGGAGGACACGTGCCTGCTGTAGACTGAGCTCTGAGCTCTGCTTAGATGCTGAGAAACGTCACTGAGGACTGGGACCTTGAGGCCCCTCAGCCCCTGGGTCCCTCCTGAGCCTTACAGGGATGTTCTTAGGTGACATCAAACCTGGGATCCAAACCTGAAGAACAAAACATTCTACAAAGAGAGCAGTGAAAGTGAACTTGACGTCAGACTAAACTGAATTAAATGAAAAGATGAATTATGTAAACTTAATCTGCTCTAGATGTTTAAACGTCTGCATTTCTTTCTTTATCTATTTTATACATCCAGCCTATTTTTGGTTTCTATTGATTTTTGATTAGATTTCCATAGTTCTTTCCTTTATATCAATCTGGTCCTCCATATCAGTGCAGGAGCTCAACAAGATGAAACTTCTCTTGCTTATGTTCAGGCAAAAAAATTAATTAATACCTTCCTAACTGATTAGTTTGTGTAAATCAAAGCAATTTTCAGGCATTCATGTATTTCAATAACCCCACATTACCACTGAAATGTATGCAGCCTTCGCACACTACAGACAGTAAAGAAGATGTGCTTTTGTGCAGAACAGATAAATGACTGAAACTTTTATTTTGACAGTCACAAGGTCCCATTTCCGAGGTGTGTCTCCGTGGCTTGACACAGCAATCACGCATGATCTGGAAACGATAGCAGTGGTCCTCCTGGTCCTGGTGTCCTCCTGATTCTAAATATGAAATGAGTGTGATGCAGTGAGGAGATGAATCAGAAAGATGAAACAAATCGATAGTTGGCAGGAGAGGTGGCGAAGTGAGTTTAAAGCAGCAGCTTGTGCTGGGGCCCCTGGGCAAGAGTCAGAGAGCAAGTGAACTGATTTATTCTCATTAATCAGAGCTTTGGCTCTGAGGGCGGGTGATATTTGTGGACCAGAATAGCAGCAGTCCTCCCTCTGTGGGCCCGGTCAAGGTGACTTTGACTATTTGCTGGATGGGAGAAAGTGAGTGTGGGTGATATAACTGGGTCAGCAGAGACGGACAGAGAACCCCTGGGTGTTAGATGCATGGAATGGAGCAGAAACATCCTCCCTGGGTCTGGCCCTGTTTATTCAGATGAGGGGTTAATGAGGAAGGAAAGCCAAAGGACCGGGGCCATCAACAGCCCTGGAGCTATTCTTATACTGACTGAAGAACCTGAGATAATTGCTTAGTTTGTGTTTGTGAACATATCTGCATGCAAGGTTTGACAACATATAAAAGAATTAATCTCCATATAGACCACAAAACCTCTAAAAGCAGCTATTTTTAGAGCAGTGCCACTTTGACAGTCTGTGTGCGTCTGCCACCTTTCACAGTGGCAAACAACACTCTAACATCTGGGTTTTGTCTGCAGCGTAAAAGGGTCCAATCAGCACCCATACCCCAGTCATATGCCTCTGCAGAAGTCACAGATATTTATCAGCTCCAGCTCTGATCTGCAGTGTTAGGCGGAACACTTCTCTCCAGCACAATGCCTGAAGAATAAAGTTCTGGACATCAACTGCTTTTACTGTCTTATGTAAGAGAGCTTCTCTTGGTACAAGCAGGAGAACCCAGCTGCAGACAAAATGATGCATCTCCACAGCTGACAGGGAAACCATTCAAAAACTACTTACTGCTCACTGACATTGGAAAACCACAACTTAATAGCTAATTGCTTGTTAGCTTGGTTAGCTGACCAGGTAGCAATCCTATTAGCTCTGCAACACTACCTGCATGTGCATGTACGGAGCAGCCACCTCACCTGACTGCCGCGCCCCGTGGCAGAGCATCCTGGCAGCCCTGTCTTTCTGCATTGACTTTGCCTTTTATAATGAGCATCAATTATATGAAATTTCACTTCATTTTAAATTTAATTTAAGTAGTGTTACAGCAAACAAAGAGAAATTGATCAAAGAATTTCCGAGTTATTTAATTATTAAGACTTTCATATACATCACAAAAAAAACTACACTGAGTCCAGCAATGATGTCATTGGGGGGGTGGGGTCAGGTATCAGTGCTGCAGCTGAATGAATGCAATCCACAGACTGGTCTGCTGCACGTTGCTCCCAGCTACTCTGACATTTTACATCACTTTGCAAAAGAAGTGAAATTGGTTTTGGTTCCTCAAGTTTGTAATAATAAAGCCAATGAAACTGTAGTGTGACATGTAATGTTGCTGGTACAATGTCAATATGACCATCACCGGATCATTTCTCCATCCGCTTTTCATAGTGCAAGCAGTTTGCAGAAAGAATAGGCGAGACTCAGACTCCTGAACATTGCATGAGACACATGTCTGATTAGCTAACACGGAAACCAAAATACAAAGAGGATTCATAATACACACGCAGGCAGTGCTGCATGTCTACCTGGCCAATGGTCATTACACGTAAACTCCATTAATCACAGAGAGTTGAGACAGATCAGCTTTAAGGACATTGGAGGAACAGCCATAAAAGATGTTCACTATAAAAATATATAAATAAAAGCCAGTGTGACATACAACAGCATACCAAAACTGCTGAGTGAAAGAGAGACTGCGTGTAACTCGTAGCAGGTAATAAACAAATTAAATTGATAATAGATTGCCGTCTACTGTAAACCTTGCGAGGAAGAAAAAAACCCACAGACAGGCAAACATGTCCTCTGGCAATGTGAAAGGAGTGAGTCACCCACTTTTTCAGGTTTACCAACTGCATAATCCTGCTGATTTCAATGTGCGATTCTACTTCTCTATCTACTTTTAAGCCAGAGCAATCGGACTGAAATCAGAGTCATTTGGCCACAGGTGACAAAATGCCTGTTTGTACTAATATTGGTGAGTATGCAGGCTGCTGCTGGGAAGCAGATGTGTCCAATTACACACCACCTTCACCATAGCACGCTCCTGAGAGACTAACAGCAGTAATTAATCTCCTTCAGAAGATGAGCTCCAGTGTTATCTGCCAGGACTCTCTTATTTTTAGCCATCCCTAGATAGAACACAACTCTTTTGGCAGGGCAGCAGTTGCAGGGATTCATTCTGGTGACAGAAGGTCTCAGGTTCCCTCTAACAAATGCAGCTATCAGAGTGTGCTGAACTGTCCTGAACAACACATTAAAACCTGGCCGGGTCACTCTCAGCAGTCCACACTTTATTTCAGTGATATGGGAAACGTTCTGTTTTGGCCAGTGGGTGTCACTTGATTTGCAGTTTGAACCGTGTCCACAACCCAAAAAAATGCCTCACAGCTCAGTGCTGGTCCTCATAAGCATTTAGCGTTTAAAGAGTCAGATCATGTTTTTAAGAACTTGACTGAGAGCAAACCAGAGCTGACAGGAGAGGTCTCATTGTACATCATGGACACACACATGTACTTGTAGAACATGTGAACAATAATACATGATTTAAAATAAGCAGGGCATGCATAAGCACCAGTGTCCTTTCACACAAGCATCTCACCGGAGATGATACACAGTGAGATGTAGTACATAAAGCCCCGAGGCAACCTCTGTACGACAAATGAAATTGAATTGAACTGAATCTATACATGTTGTGCCCTGTTGATAGGAGCATTCTCCCCCAGGAAGCCCCCTCCCATCAGAAATTTCTCATTGAGAGATGAAGGTGATCTTGTCCACATCCTGCCAGTGTCACAGTTCACACGGTGATCGTTTTTGTGATGGTGTGTTTCAGGATTCAGTCCTTGGTGGATCAGTCTGTTCCACTGATGAGCCCCCTACATCAGGCTTGTTGCAACTTCTGTCAGTGCATGGCCTGTGCACATAACATGTCAGCCACAGCAGCCATAGGCCTATTGCACAGGTGAATTGTTGTTGTAGACATTTCAAGACAGTGATGTTTGCTTCTATTTCAAATGGGCCTCTGTGTACCTACTTTGCCAGATGAACTATAATAGATGCCCAAATGCCATTGCCAACAATCATCCTTGACCTGCTGCAGAGCTCAGCAACATGAATGAATCCCTTTCTCTACTCCAACCCTGGTGTCTTCTCCAGAACCAGCTAATAAGTAGAATAATATATGCTCACACTTCATGGTGGAATCATGGTGGACTTACCTTCTCACCACAAAGACACATATTGAGGAAAGATAACTTTACTTCTGTTCAGATCCTCACCCTCACTGGGCTGGCTCATTGTGTTGTAAAAGCTGTGCTTACCCTAGCTGTACACACCGACACACCTTGGTGGTGTTTCATGATTTATACATTCCCGAGACTGTTTGGGGAAAAACCTGTTTTTAGAAAGAGAGACTGTCAGTTTTATTCACAGCCGAAGCAGAGAGAAAGATACACATTTGCAAATTTAACCAGTTCAGTGTGGATGCACTCACAGTTTGACCTCCAAATAAATTGGTTTTGATCATTCGAATAAGCTGTTGGCCTGTTTCCAACTTGCTTTTGCTCATGTGCTCATTAAGAGACAGACAGGATGGAGATTCCTCCAGGGTTGCTGGCTGAACCTGGTCCACTCTCCCTGTAATAGATTCCCACCTCTGGCATACCGATGAGACACACTCCTGCCTGGAAGCCGGGGCACCACAGCTGCCGCATCCGATCTACAGATTTGACAGGCCTGTTGTACCTTTTTAGAGGGACTGAGACTAACGAAGAGCTACAGCATAGAGAAAGTCACACACATGATGGCTGAGGTGGGACTTAAGGTGGGCTTGAGGCGTGGGCAGACATAGTATGAGGGTGTAATCAGACAGTAGACAGCAGGGCAGGGATGTGGTGGAATACTGGCTATTCTGTCTTCAACAGCATATTGATAATGTTCAGAAAGGCAAATGATTCGGTGTTAGTGCCTGAAATCAGGTTTGTTTACCCTCTGATGTGTGGGTACTGTCTAAGAACTCCTTCAGCCTTTTCTCCTTTGACTAACCCCATTAAACCTCCAACAAGAGACATGAAGTCTGCACCTGGGAGGACAATAGAAGACACGACAATCAAGTTGCCTCTCATTCACAGAGAGGAAATCATCCTCACTCTCTCTCTGTCCATTGGCAGAGCAGATCAGTGCTGATGATGTGTGTTCAAGTCTTCAGAACAGAGGAAATGAAAGATGAGCATGAACGATGGGTTCAACCCCCAACAAAGGAGACTGTGGAAAGCAGCTTCACCCTCCTTTTATACTCCTGCATAATGAGAGAAGAGCAGACAGGCGATTTCTATCTGACCTTTTTTTCTGAGTTACCCCCAGAGATGTCTATTCTGTCAGGGAACAAAGACTGTCTCCGCTCCAAAGAGGAAATGAGGAAGAGGAGGCTAACACTGTTACGTGGACCTCTGTGTTCCTCAAACCACAAAGATGACAGAAGCTGCGTGTAAGAGCCGACACATTCACACATATCCAGTGGTTGAACTGCCGTACTAGTTTGAGATGTTGAGAAATGGGAGAAACGAGGGAGAAAAGCTGTGAGGAGACTGGAACTGGGTCGAGTTTGAAAATGCTTGATGTAGGTCAAATATTTGCTGTTTGGCCCCAGCGTGCACGCAGTGTGCATGTGTGTGCTCAGTTGCTTCAGTTATGTCCAGTCCAACCATTACATCTTCAACAGTGCACACGCACACACACACAAGCACAGCACAGGTTCCACATACAGACATAATATTGATACCACTGCTACTACTACAACTACTACAACTACTAATAATAATAATAACAACCATAATCATAATCATAATAACAGTAGCTGTTGGTTTGAAGTGAAATTGGACCAAGTTGCACACATCAAAGTTGTTTGGTCCAGTATGAATACAGATTATTATTGTACTGTAACTTTAAAAAGCTTTCCTGACTCAGATGATGCTTTCATTGCATTTTACAGTGTGTGTGTGTGTGTGTGTGTGCGCGCGTGTGCGTGTGTGTGTGTGTGTGTGTGTGTGTGCGTGTGCGTGTGCGTGTGTGTGATTTGGTACTAAATCTCCTATGTAGTATTAAAACAGCACACAGTCCACACGAGTTTCATGATTTTAAAGAAGTTCTTTATTGACATTTTCTCTTTATTAGTCACTGAAGGTTCCCTCCTTTCTGACTAAACATAATGTAATAAAGCAGCACAAATGTTCCCTCACTGATTAAAGAGTTTTCTCTATTATAATGAGAAATATATCTAGCTATTATGTCAAAGTAAAAATAAGGAGAAATCTCAAATTCTAATGAGAAAAATACTTTAAATGCCGTGAGAATGAGAGAAATCTTCAAAAAGTATTTAAATGAGTGTTGAAATAGTCACCTGATCATTTATTTTTAGTTCTAAAACACCCAATTACACGGTGTTCTTGTTCAGCAGTACGTGTGGAGCTGTTGGAATGTGTGCACAGAGCACGGCTTTGTTGTCGCTGTGCTTTCTCAGAAGAGACAATGTTTCCCTTTGGGGTAAGTGAAGAGGATACTGCTGGTTTGATACCTCACCATAGAAGCTCTGTGCTTCTTGTGACGCAGCATAAACGATTCAAACCCAAAAACGGTGAACACAGACTCTGGGAGAAGGTTCTGTGAGGAATGTATTCACACAATGCTTAATATTTAATAGTCTTTGTGCTTGAGGGCACTGAGCGAGCTCCCAAGCAGAGGGATGGGTGCAGGAGTCAGGTCAGGGATTACTGCATAGACAAGGAGAATAAGCTAAGGCATTATGATACAAACAACGATTCAAATGTCCGGCATCCTGCTCCTGTAATAAGGTACACACACATAAACACACACGTAAGATGAGGCAGAGGCAGAGGGAATGACAACATCTGTAGACTTGATGCAAAGCATGTCCTAAACTAACAAGGGCTCAGTGTTCCTCCAAAGAATGTTTACTGTCACAGTTAAAAGCCTCTGAGAAGCATTTAATACACCGCAGGAAATTAAAAATCTCATCGGACGCCTCGTTACAGTTCTCCATTCTCATGCAAATCCAGCCGAATGTTGCAAAGTAAAATCCTGCTCATCACGCTGCACTGGAGTGATGTCTCCAATCAGACACCTGACACAACAGCCCGGACTGTCTGCAGCCACGCCTGCAGCTCTGTACACGCTATAAGTTTCACAGTGGCAGGGCCAGCATGCTGCTGTTTCACAGGTCTAAATGCATGGAAGTATGGTAACATTTATTAGCACTAAACACAGCTGGTATCAACCAAAGTAAGAGACAAGTTGACAAGTTGACCTGATGTTCTGAAAAACGTCAGGAGATCGAATCAGGTACATTAATACAGGAACTTCAGTGATTTGTACAGAATATTAGATAGATAGGTAGATAATTGATACTTAATTAGAGTGGAAGCTCTGGAATGCTGAAAACTAAGATTCTTTGCCTAAATACAGCTTCACAGAGCTGCTCGCATTGCTGCACACTCTCCATCCTGATGAAGGCCCTGTATGCATTTAACTGTTCTCTCCCATATCTCTGTCTGGGCCAGAGCGTCGGACTGAGCTGAAACACTAACATGGACGTATCTGTGTGGAGAATTCATACTGTGAGTGAAATCCTGGCAGCATGGGCAAAGCAGAGCTCCTGGGAACTGATGACCTCACTGAGATGTAAAGGGCCACTCAGTGCTCCTCCGCAGCCACAAGACAGCATGTAACCAAGACAACCCACATGTTAGACTCATTACATCCCACCACACTCTCATTCCGCGCTTATTAGCTATTCTGTCAACACTTGTGATGTTAAGAGTCTCACTCAGACATTTCAGTGCCATTGGAACAGCTTGACTTTAACTCTGAGGGCACCGGCACTGATGTGATTAACAGACACATTTCTACATTACAATAGTGACTAAAGACAGACACTCAGGAAACAGTGCAGAGTGCAGTTTACAGAGAACAATCAGCAGAGGACATCCACATAACAATTATTGTTAAAGTGTTTTATCACGTCAATTCCAGCTTCACTTCCGTGGCTTCGAGAGCAATTCAGGACTGATTACATCGTCAATCAAATCGTCCAAGTGATGAGCTGACCTACAAAGCTTCAAGAGACGCTGCTGGGGATATGTGCTTCACCAACGAAGAGAAAGAGCCAGTCAGTCTTCAGTCTGTGTTCAGTGAGTCAGACTCTTACCAGCATGCACTTACCTGTGGAAAACCTCATAGGTAAAAGGAGATGACTTTATTATTCACTGATCACATTTATGAATAATATCGATGCAGTTACTCTGAGCATTGTCTTGGTTTTAATACAGCAACATTAGCATTTTGAATGAATGAATGCTGTATTGCTGTATACGCACCAGTTTGTGGCTCACCTGCCTTCATGTGAGTACAGCTGTATGTTTCCACTGTGGCACCGCTGCCACGGCTTCCAGTACTCATCATGTAACAACAGGTGTCTCCGCTGTACACCTGCTGACTGTCATGCACAGCTCGCCCTCTGGTGGACAACACGAGACAGGACAGCGGCATCAGTTCATCAGGACTTTATTTAGTTCTCAGGTGGGCAGATCCAGTGGAACAAGCAGTTTAGTAAAGACACATATCCTACCAGCAGCTAACAGTCCACATGTCCTTTCACATTCTCATAAGTAAGACACTCCATGTATCAGGACAACACTTCATATTCATACAGGGTGAGCTTTACAGTATGAACCTGTATACAAAATTGTGCAACATTGCATTAGATAAGACACATACAGTCAGACAGGAGTGATAAAGGTGATGCTGATGAACATTTTACTCTTTTGTGCAGGAATGTAGGGTTTATCTGTCTCTCTCTCTCACACACACACACACAGATACACAGAAGCTAAAGCGTTTCCCCTCATGAAATGAATATTTTGGCATGCATAGCCATCATCCAACATTCATTCATTCAGTGCCTGATCAAATCTGTCCAAGTCAGTTCAGGTGTATTCTCTGTCCATCTCCTGCAGTCTGTATATATCCCTGTGGTTATCATCACTGTGCTGTTAGTCAGCAGAGGGGGGGGGGAGTCACTGAATACTTGTCAGTTTTTAATACTGGCAGATGTGTTCCCACCGTGGCGCTGTTTGAAAAGCCAAAATATTAGGAACTCATTCCCGTTCCCATTCAGTTTCCTTCCTTAAATACAGCCACCTCACGCCACACACAGTGCCTGAATAAAGGTGGTGGTTACACTGAGGAAGATGTTTCTCTTTTATACTGGAATGTTGAGTTTATTTGTGATACTCACACCAAAGTACTCTTACAGATATGCACACACACAGCTCCCTGTCTCTCTCTCTCACATGCACACGCTCACACACACGTTGGAAGTTATCCAGAGTATCAGTAGCAGCGCTCCTCCTCTCATTTGATGGCCTGCCAGATGATGATGATCAGGATTATGAGGACCAGTGACAGCACCATGGCCAGCATGCACATCCTCTTACGGGACTTTCTCTGCACACAACAAAGCATCGCGTCAGATACATGACAGTGATGGCAGCTCACACTGGCTCAGTGCAGGACATACCCGTTTACCCTCATATACCGCTTGGATCGATAAGGCTGGAGTTTGTCTCCATTATTTCTAACTGTCAACAAATCTCATGAACAGACCAAGGTTAGCATAGTGTACGTCTGTCTTTAAATCATTTGTGACTACCCTCTCTGTGGCTCTCAGCACATTTGTGCATACAATAACTCACAGCTGTTTTCAGTCAATCTTGGTTTTGTATTTCATAGGATGTAGCACATCACCAGTGTTGTGTGTTATAGTTTGAAGTATGAGTGGCATCCTGAACTGCTGTTACAAATGTCTTTTCACACACAGTTCCATTGGTTGTGTCCAGCCCTTTGTCTTACCTGGTAGTATGCTGCCTTCTGCAGCTGGACGGCCCCTCTGTCTACATGCACCTCAGCACTCTCCACATTGGCCTCAATGCTGTCTGTTAATCAGAACAAAGGAAGTGCTTCAACGTGCACCCGCTTATCTAACTGGCTTAAAAGATGAGCTCAGAGCTGACCCGACTTCCCTCTGACTTACCAATCATCTCCCCCTGGTCATGGATCATCACGGCCAGGTCCTTGAAGATCTGGTTCACATCCATTATGTCAGCCTGGAGAGGGCAGGAGAGGGTTTACTAGTGAACATAACTGCACATATGTGACAGTGATGCAGAGCTCCTGTTTCTGTGGAATAGCCTGTAGTTCAGGTTGATACCTCCAGCTGTTTGATGTTCGTCTCTCTCTCTCTGATGATCTCCAGGTCCTCCTCTGTGATGGTGGGCTCTTCAGTCTGAGTCTGGCTCTGACCCCACTCATCTTCCCTGCACAAGCACACAGATCCAACTTGATTTTACTACAATCTACAACTCACAGTATGCTAGACGGATATCAATGTGAGATCTTCAGCATATTTCAGCATGGTATAACAGGAAGAGAGACTGCTGATGTCCCATAACAGATACACAGCATGTCTTGTGGACACACTGCAAGCCAAACTGAGAAGTGAAAAATGATTTGTATTTGTGGCTCTTTTATGAGCTTTATATTGTAGTGTCACATTCCTGTCAAACACTGTTTCAATCAAAATAGCACTAACTAGTATTTTTCAAACATAAAATAGGCGTAAAGTTGGAATGTATGTTGGTGTCTGGGTCTGGCAGATGCCTCACAATGGAGGTGCCACATGTAGAGGACTTGATGGGAGCTTGACAAGCAAACACATAATGCACAGTGCACGCTTCTCGTAAGGATCTCTTAGTTAGTAAAAATGTGACTAAGACAGATTCAGTGTTAGTTTGTCGACCAGTGCCCTCTTTGGTATGTGTGCGGACATTTCTTATCCCCCTGTGGCTGACAGACAGGCAACATTATTGGCCAGACTCAACTGAAAATGTCTCAGAAGAGCAGAACAGCAGAGGAGCATCAGAGGCCTTGCTCTGGCTTTTCCCCTCCACAATGCAGGTGGAGGTACAGCATTGAAAGAGACACTGAAGAAACCTACTTTTCAAACGTAACCAGCTGTTCATTCACACTGCCTCCGTCTCCCTGTGGACAGGAGCAAAGAGTTCAGTCAGCGTCAGCTCACGTCACCTTTCCACCATGTCTGCACATGTATTAGGAGTAAGTCAATGAAAAGTCCATCATGATGTTCAGTTCAGTGACAAGCCTGGTACTCACCGCGAGTCTGGATCCAGCTCTAGCTCTGACCACTGACTCCTTCTCCTTCTCAGCTGCCCTCCGCTGCACCACCTGGAAGTTGTTGAGTGCTGCAGAGAAATCGTTCATCAAGCGCTCCTTCCTCAGTTTCTGCTGCCTCTGGAAGGATGAGGACAGGAGAGGACAAAGAGAGAATGTTATTTTAAAGGCACCCAAATAGACATGTATTGAAGTGTAATTTCCTGAACTTGATCACAGTGCTGACAGTGCTGACAGAGGAAGAAGTGTGACAGCATCTGTCTTACATTCGCTCTTACTCCCAGAGCTGTCTACACCAGAATGTGACAGGGGTTGTGCTGGTTCTACATGCGTAACTCTGAAATACAAAGGCGTTACACATTTGGCACTATTAGTCAACAGGAGTGCAGAACTGCTGTACTGACTCCCACTGACTGACAACACAGATTCCAGGAGGGATGCAGACACAGGGACATTTCCAACCTGCTCTAATTCAACTACACACACAGTCTGACTCAGCGGGGTCTGACACTTCCAGCTCTGTAACGTAAGCAATAGGAGGTACAGTCTCTAACAGGCAGGAGCATAACACCCTCTCTCTCCCTATGAAATGAACTCTCTGAGCAAGGAATCACAAATCAGTAACATCACCATGACAGTAACTGATTACAGCTTGAAACATATAACTAATTGAAAAGAGATGGCTGGTGCAGTCGGACAGACACATATGATTCTACGGCTCTTCGCACTCCCTCGGCTGCTTCTTCATCAAAAACTTAATCCAGCTCTGCAGTTTAGCTCCCAGCTGTTAGCCAAGCGATACACTTCAGCTCCGGGCTGACATCATCTCTGCCTCCTTCAGCCCATTCACACCGTTCCAACGGTTCAGGTTCCTCCCAAAAAAAGGATTCATTTAGACTAACTGTCCAGCTGATCCTACTCTTTAGTTTACTATTTCATATTTCACATCTTTCACACAATATTATTCAATCCTTAAAGCCAGTGATGCAGTTTAGCATCAGCTTTTCAACATCCAGTGTTCACAGCAGACTTTGTTCAGAAGCTGCTTTTCTGTTTGGCACATGAATGACAGCATGAAGAGTCACATCAAACACGCAGATTGATTTCTTGGCACGGAAAAAGTACGGCCCTCTCTCACTTCACATGACTGAAATATGGAAGTAAAATTAGCGCAGTTATCTCCACATTCCTTCTGTAGCTCATATGGAACAGGAATATTCTTCAATCAGTTACAGAGCAACATGTTACGTCCCGCTCGCTCAGTACAGTTCAGAATGTTAAAGTAATGTTAAATAAACATCTCTGTATGCGTTGTTGTCTGATTTGAAACTTCATTTTTGATTCTCCACACACTAACTGTGTATGTCTGAGTAGTTACACACTGACACACTGACATTAATCCTGGTTTGGTCTCAGACCCTTATTATATCTGTGGGAGTGTAGTTATCTACAAATCATACACTGCAATGATGTTGGAAACCAGCAGTGAGACTAACACCTGCACTCATATTTAAAATGATTTGTGCCTTGGACTGAGTTTGCAAGTGTAGCACTTCCTGTTTTAATTTGATGTTGCTTACTATTTCATTTTTGCTAATATTATTTATAATATAACCAGCTGTGGCTGGGAGAAACAAATATTATTGGATCCAGAAAGGCAAAAGTTTGATTCATCACAAAACTCCCACAACTGCTCATACGCATTACGAGCTTACTGCACAGTTTGCATTGTGTGTGGGGAAGGTCTAACTCTCCTAAAACAGACCTGAGGTCTCTCTGAAGTTTGACGTTTGCCATCCCGACAGTGTCATTTCACATGTTTAACAGTCTATCGCTTGCCTAAAGTGGAGAACATCCGAAAAGTGTGGCGGCAGCAGATTCACTCCCACGGTGTACAACATGCATGTTCGTTTAAACATGTTTTTTGGATATAACTACATTACAGCATTATATCTGCTATACGTATTACAAAGCCCGACACATGGACGCAGCTGATGCTGGATGGATGCCAGCCTGCACCTTTTTTGTGTGTCATTGCCTCGCTCTCCCTGTTTCCTGTCTGCCTCGTCACCTCTAACTTTCAGCCAAGGCCAAGAAGGATGTTTAAGAATGTAAAATACATTTCTATAGTGATGAGAGTGTCTCTACACTGACCTGTTCAGATGGAGACAGTGGTGGGGGCAATGACCCCAGCTCCTTCAGGTGTCTGTTGGTTTCTTTAGCCACCTGGTTGGTGTAGTGCTGGAGCTGTTGGCTGTACGGGAATGTGAATATTACTGAGACCTTGCTTAAAATGCTTCGCAGCACACTTCATATCATGATAATATGTGGGGTTACACAGGGTACTAACAATTCCAGACCAGTACTCACAGCTTCTCCTGGAGCTCAGAGCTTTCTTGTCTTGTCTCCAGTTGGCTGAGGAGGTTTTTTATCTGACCAGCTGCGGAGAGATGGAACCACTTTAGTAAACACACTGCTTGTTAGTGAATGAATTTATCCGTATAGGTGTAACTGTGGTGTTGGTTGTTTTCTGCCTTGTGTGGGTACGTGTGCGGAGAGAGCTGAAGCACTCACAGTTTTGGCTGATCTTCTGGATGTTGGAGCTGCAGGTCTGGATAAGGCTGTTGAAGTCCCATGGCTGGGACCAGCTCCTGTTTGCTCTCACATCAGACATCCTGACTGTAGCTCACCAGGTTGTCACACTGCTAAGGAATACACTCCGAACACGACCTACACACACACACACCCCCCCAATGAGGGGAACACAGGATGTTTAGTCACATTATATCACTTTACATTTGAGTGAATTTTAGCCTTTATAGCTCAAGTATTATCTTTTACTCCCATTTAAAATGTTCTGACCTTAATTCTATCATTCAATGAGCTTAACAGCTGTTTAATGCTGTAGCTTGAACCAGTTTAGTTTAGTGGCAGTTTAAGTGAATCTACATAGTAAAACACCAAACATACAAGTGCCTGATTCTCTAATGTTCTGCTTTTCCTTGTTTTATCTTTAAGCGAAATTCATATTTTGAGATGTTGGACTCTTGGTCAGGAAGAATAAAACAACATCTGACTGTAACGTGTCTGCAGAGGAACTAACAGC
Organism: Datnioides undecimradiatus; assembly: GCA_008933995.1. Taxonomy (NCBI): domain Eukaryota; kingdom Metazoa; phylum Chordata; class Actinopteri; order Lobotiformes; family Datnioididae; genus Datnioides; species Datnioides undecimradiatus. Next base: position 38,650,489 of record WARS01000046.1, read on the forward strand.
TTCAACTGACAAATCCAAGAGGCGGAGCTCAGTTACATGTCTCTGAAGTAAAGACGCAGGCTATTCGACACACGACATGTAAATACCCAAACACTGAAAACTGACATTAAGTATAGTATGTGAGGAAATGTGATGTTTCATACGGCCTACGCAGATATGGATTGTTTCATTCCAGGTTTGCGATATGATGGAGCATAGAATAACAACAACAACAACAACAAAAACAACAACAGCAGACCGTGTGACCGTCCTGCCTCACTGGCCCTCCGTCTGCGCCACCGTGCGCGCAGTGTCACCATCCTGAAAATAGAGCCCAACCGACGTCATCACGCGGATTAATTGTGGAGGAATACGAAGCTCCGAGCCATTCGGTCTGTTATAGTACCTAACAATACATGAAACCCCGCGTCTGAGCGAAACACCGTCTCAAGCAGCCGCTGTAAGGCAGGTCAAATATTACAAGAGTCATACGAGGAAGCCTGGGAGGCTGACTCGTTATTCAGCGGTAATAACGGCTCTCGGCGGGTCTCGCGCGTCACTCCCAGCGTACACATTCTAGTGTTGCCTCCAGCCGGTCCCTGTCGGTTGAAACACACCTTAGCAATGTTCACATTAGATGTCTTACTGTGCGGTGAAGCTGCCGTCGGCACCGCCTGTCGCTCCAAACGTCTCAGATAAATATTTCTAAGCGAGGACCATCAAACCCAGCCCGTCTGTGACGTCACACGCTCAGAGCACTAATCCGACGTTAGTTTGACGCAACGTTCACCCTCTGTTAGAGAGGTGGTCATCATCATACGTCTCCAGTGGGATGACAGCGTCTTGTTTACCTGCTTTAACTGTTAGAAAACACCTCCTGTCGGCGTTCTGAGGCCACACCAGCACTTTGTAAAGGTTTCGTCACGAGCTCATCGCTGTTTCTCAGGCAACCGGAGTCGGGAATTGTGTGTCAGGATGAGACAGACCGCGAACATCCCTTACAAAATCCACATACCCATCAAAATCTCCCGACAGATCACACACTTTGTCGAATCTCAGATAGACCTGGAGCATCCCATAGCAATACGGAGACCTCTATTTCCCAAACCCATTTACAGACTCACCGTTGTGTCAGTGTGACGAGCCACTATCTCCTGCAGTGGAGCTGCTTGGAGTAATGCAGTCCCATGACTCTCACGCTGACTCTAATTATAAACCCAACGGCCCTGCACGTGGCTGCACGCTCGAGCCAATATAGACCCTGAGACAGAATGGAAAAAATAGAATTATGCATTAATAACCAGGAGAAATACTGAGGTTATGAATCAAAGTTGACCCTAGTCAACTCCCCAACGTCACCCCCCTCCCCAAAAATGTAGTCAAACACTGAAAGTCCCTAACTGTCTTGATTATTCATAATGTCTTTGGTCAACGGTTGTATAGAATGACTATTAATTTTATATCTAATCATATCTCTCAGTGTATGAGGAGGATATTAATAACTGCACTTATATTGCACAAGTACTTACATACTTAAGCTGGCAGGTATCTTCTTTATAGCATGTTATCAAGGTAACACATTGATTACCTCTGAAAGCTCCTGAGATGTTCGCCATCATTCGCAGGCTTTCACTGGTGAAAGTATGTGCATTAAAAACAAATATGTAAGATGCACCGTCCTCAGTAACTCAAACACATCCCACTAACCACACCTGATTTCTTCCCTGTCACTTTGATTCTCTCTGCGTCAGGTGAGCAGGGAAGAATGGTTACATGAACCATAGGGGAGAGGACATGGATGGAGAATATTATCTGTTTTTCTCTTTAGTGCCCTGCCTCAATCATCTAACCAATGATCATATCCTGGTTAGTGGCTTGACATCTCATCTGCCTAACCACACTGAAGTTGCTCTGTATCAAAGCTGATTTTGGATTCTGTCATCCCCTTTTACCAACAGGTTATTATCTTCATTTTAGAGTCAGTCCCAGCAGCAGGCATCATTGGATTTGGAGCTAGTGTTCATCCTAACCAACCATCTTCTCCCCAAGGCATCTTTCCTTTCTGAAACGACAGTCCATCCACTACATGTCGTCTTTACACTGACTCCACTCGAAATCCAGACAATAGAATTAGTAAGAAATAGTTGGTAATAGCTTATAAATAACTTGTACCTGCTTACCACCACTCTTTGCAAGCTGCTGGTTGCTGATCAAATCTATATTTTCATGATCCTGGTATTGTCTAACAAAGTCAACATATAGAATAATGACAGCATCTGTGGGATATTATAACAATAATAAATGAATAATCATAGACAACTGTTTTGAACATAAAGGCCACTGTGCATGCACATGCACTGGTGTGGGCAGCTGTGTATCATAGACATGTCCAGGTACACCACCTGAAGGGATATTTGTCATTGGAGGGCTGGTTTGGTCTGGCTGCTGGAGTCATTCGGGTGTTGTTTAGTCAGGCTGGGGATGGTGTTGTGTTGTAGTGTGAGCAAGGAGAGATGTGACAAGGTGCAGATTTGTCAACCATCTCATAAGAAAACATCAAAAAGACCTCTAGACTCTGCACGCACACACACACACGCAGAATGCATATTCAAACTAACATTTCATTTCAGTATAATAGTATATTATTGAATATTTTGTACTTTAGCGCACATTTGTATGCTTTCATGCACTTACATACCATTTGGTTATTATTTTATCCCTATTATCACAATACCAAAAAGAAAACAGAACTCAAATTACAAAGCAAAACTGTGTCCTAATAAATAGTATTGCGGGTGTATCCAAAGCCTTATACATTCATATATTATTATTAGTGAGACATCAGAGAATCACACTGATTTATATTATAACCATGAACAGCACCACACCATAGTTTACATACACTATCTTGCTGCTACAATGTATGGGTGTTTGTCTTTATTACATAACTCTCTGCATGTATTCACTTTAGTTGAAACTCTAGTTGGGTACTTCTGTACAGGACATGTCCAGTTAGGCATAAGTTATCATATTTTTCCACAAAAGGATCGAGAAACATATTCATGTTCATCAGTGAGCGTGACATGTTCGATGTTGCTGCAGGGTAAAGTTGTTTCGTGGAAGAGAACAAGGACCAGACATGCGTCATTTGATTAAAATTAAGCTTCTCTCTCGTCTCTTCTCTCTTCTTTCCCTGCATTTGTCACATTCTACACAACCTGTTTTTCAATAACTGGATTTATTACTGCAAGTGTGTCCTCAGAAACCCAGAAACTCTTCACTCCCACACACATTAAACTCAGAGGCTGCACCAGCCACTTAATGCAGCATTGACTGTTCTCTTTGCACTACTAGCACCTTAAATCTGTTGTGTGCCTTAAGTTATTATATTATTATATTTACTGACTTCATTTTTATCTTATTTTAGCTTCTTTTTGCATGCCCTTAGTTTTTTATATTTTATATGTTTACATTTTTTTACTTAGTGTTTACCTTGCTGCACCGTGGGTATTTTCAATCCTCTGTATGTGCATACACATACAGGCAGAACTGACAATAAAGCTGACTTTGACTCCAGTAACTTAATCAGTTAGATTGTGTTTTTCAGCTTTAATGCCAACATGAATAATCCAGTCTGCCCCCTCCTTCCGTCAGCATCACTTGGACTGCTGTGGTAAGGACCGGTGCAGGAGTTCTGACTCATGGCAAAGTCCTGCTGCTAACTGTTGCAGTGAGGATGGATCACTGTTATACAGCTCTGTCAGAGCAGAACAAGACAAGCCAGTATCAGTTTAAGACTAGCCTATGTATTGTTATGTGTTGTTTTATGGTGGCTGATTCTCAGAGGTAGAGTGGGTCACCCATCAGAGGACTGGCGAATCTGTTCCTGGCTCCTCCAGGCTGCATGCCGAAGAATTCTATCAAAGGAATGAATGAGCCCAGTAATTTTCCCTTTTTATATTTTGTTCCATTTTGTTTTGTTTGGCTGGTTTATCTTCCTTCACTGATACTATCGTGTGATTAATATTTCATTTCAGAAATAATGTAACCAGTCAAAGGCCAGCGTGCTATCTTGCACTGCACACTCCGGCACAGTAGGCGACGCTGTGTACCCTGTGAGTAACGGTCACAACACGCTATAAGACCAGAAGAAACGAAGGCGAAGTCGCTTGTCTGTGTCTGGATTGGCACGAGAGAGGAAGCAGCATGATACGTGCCGTGGTTACCCGGGCCCTCCCCAGACTCAACCAACTGTCGGCGTGTCACTACTCTGCGGCCGCCATCCCCGCACCCAGCACCCAGCCCGAGGTGCACTACAACAAGGTACAGATCCACTCACACACCGCTGCCAGGAGCTGGACGACAGCCAACTGCGCAACCAACAAGTGTCAGTCGTTGCACCGCGGATGACCGATGAAACAGGATAACGAATTGAAATGGTCATGTTGCAGGGATGCGATCACTTTGTCTGCTGCAAACATCATCTGCAGTGATTTGTTCTTTTGCAAGGAAAAGAAGTTTGATAAGAGCCGTCCGCGATCCAGGCGCGCCAGTGGTTCCTCGGGCTCCTGCTATTGTACTTTAGTACGCAATGAATGTGTCATTCGGTTTAATAATCTAATAAATTAAGCTATAACTGATCATGCAAAGTATTAAAACGGTTTCTTATTAACACTGACGCGCCGGGAGATACCTGTAAGAAGGAAATGAGCAAGTAGGATGGAAGGAAGGATACGAGCACAAATAACCAAATCGGACTAGTTAATAAAATCACCCAGTGAGACGTTCACGTGTTTCATTACAACTCCGAAATCTAGAAAGAAAGGAGCCGAGGAAAACTCCAGTTGCGTAATCCCACCGTCACATGGTGAGGTGAGGTTATATGAGGTTAATTATTGACGGCGCGTCCTTGCGCGCTTCATCCTTGTATGGTTCGGTTGTGTCAGGTGGGGATGTTCCTCTGACCGACCGTGGACCGCTCCTCTGAGCAGCCACGGTCCTGTCAGGTCTGCGTTTTGGAGCAGATGACCAGCGACGGTGCCAAGTTTACTGTGGCTGAAGCGCAGGTCGCAGCCTGTCCGCCCCATCGTCCCCCCATTGCAGGACAGGAGCAGTCACACCTAAAGCTGTAGCGTACAGCAATTCCTGATCTGATCATTGAACTGACGATCTACCAATCACAAGCCTGTCTTCTAACTGTTATGTCACTCAGTTATGTGTATGTGAAATTACAACAAACCTCGCAGTTCCCTCTGGTGGTATCCTCTCCTGCAGACATATTCAGTTTCTTTTTGGTTGGCTTTACATGATCAGTGTTGATGGAGAACATCACTGTAGGGTGTAGGGTGTAGGGACAACCATGAGTAATGATGACATTGGTCAGAACTTAATTAAAACCGGTGAAGGTGTGCGAAGCAATGCGCCTTTTCATTCTGAGTTGATGCTCGGTGTCACTGTAAGGACACTGTAACAGGAGCTGTGAGGACCCTCAGCAGTCAGACCTGTTATTACACAACAGGAGTTCAGCGTTTATTGATGCGCAGGGGGAATTCACACAGTAACACAAGCAGTAGACTGAGTAGGAGGAACTAGAACGATGAGTGTTCTTATTGCTTGTTTATCTCAATATCAAATAAAATGAAATCATGTTGAAGTTTTAAGATGACTGTCTTTCACTAACTCCTGTTACTGTCAGTGGCTGATGTGTTGGTGTACAAGCTGTTCTAATGAAGCGTTTTCCTGTTTCAGCTGTTTATCAACAACCAGTGGCAGGATGCAGCGAGTGGGAAGACTTTCCCGACCATCAACCCAGCGACCGGTGAGGTCATCTGTCAAGTGGCTGAGGCTGATGAGGTAAACAAACTGCCGTGGGAAACATTTACTGGACCTAGATAGCGACATTAAACTGAAGCTGAACTGGGTAGAAACTTGTTTCTGAGCATCTTCACCTTTACGCACAGCAGCTGGCAGCGAGAAGGCGCCTGTCTTCGCTTGTGCATGCAGAGACATGTCTTGTCCTGCAGCTTCTGCTCTTGAATAGCTCTTAAATAAACATCCACAGGGGAAACACTGGCCTGCAGAGACGAGGCAGCATGCTGCACTGCTGCCATTCGCCTGTATGTTCCAAACAGAGCCTCCAAAGATATTTGTAAGTAATATTCCAGCTTAACCATACTGTGGTGTCGTATTTCCAGGCAGATGTAGACAAGGCAGTGAAAGCAGCACGTAACGCCTTTAGGTTGGGCTCACCATGGCGACGGATGGACGCCTCTCATCGGGGCCTGCTACTGAGCCGATTGGCCGACGCCATCGAGAGGGACTCCGCTTACCTCGCTGTGAGTAAGCATCAAGCGCGCGCGCACACACACACAGAGTACACAAATGTTTCACTATACATCAATGTTCACTTGAAACATGCCATGCACAACAAATGAACCAGTTTGTTCATACATCCCAAATGAATGAAAACATGGAAGATCTTTCAGGTTGTCCCTGGACTGCCATCACTTCCTTAACATCACTTGTTCTGTCGCCATAGGAACTGGAAACCCTGGACAATGGAAAGCCATACGCTGTTTCCTACACTGTGGATCTGCCCAATGTGGTGAAATGCCTCAGGTGACAAATGCACAGTGCAGACTCTCATGTTGCTTCAGAGCTTCACTATGGGCCTTTCTGGCACAGAATACAACCCTGACATTAGCGCTGCATCATCACATCTCACCTCTGGCTTTAGCTGCCTCGGGCTAGCTGGGGGATACTGCCACATGTAGTGTAGCCTCATAGGTAACACATGATGAATAGCTCTGCTTTGGGCCCTTTGCTGTGAGCAGATGTTGCACTAGCACCTGTCTAATCCGGCTGTGTTGTGTTTAGGTACTACGCAGGCTGGGCTGACAAATGGGAGGGGAAGACCATTCCCATTGATGGAGATTATTTCTGCTACACCAGACATGAGCCCGTCGGAGTCTGTGGACAGATCATACCGGTGAGGGAGGGGGGGGCTGCTGGCAGGGAGAGAGAGACTGAGCTATTTTTCTATGTTTTATTATTTGTTCTGTAAATGCAGTGTGCAGGAGGTGTGGGTGTGGGTTATCATGGTGCAACCACAGGGTGTACCCCTGTGGTTGCACCATGATAACCCACATTTTGTATTGTGCAGCCTTGCTGTTGGTCTTCAGCTGTTTCTTTGTGTGTCTTCAGCTTTAAAAAAGCGACTTGATCAGCGCTGTGCTTAAAAGATTCAACTTTACACCTGCCAGCACAGTTGTCGATGTGTACATTTGCCATTGAATTGCTGGGTACTTACAAGAAGAGGAATGGGTCATTTAAGGCCATGTCACTCTAGATCAGAGTCCGGGGAGCCATTGAGTCCACAGATAAAAATAAACACGTGTAATATGAGTGAGTGTTGCGATGGAGGCAGAGAAGCACACATTTTGAACCATTTATACTTTATATATATATATGCTTTTATATATTTATTTATTTTATTTTAAATTTCCCCGGTGTAGGACTAATAAAGGATATCTAAATTATACTGTTTTAAGAGACTGATTTGTCGTCGGTCATTCAGGAATCAAAGCAGACGCCAGAATCTTTGCAGTAAAGTCACCAATTTAATAAGTTCTGTGTGATTCGGATTCAGATTCAGACCGTGCAGATCAGTGCAGGGGACTGTGCAGGTGAGGACGTGTTGTTTGAGGCACAGACACACTCAGGAGGTGCAGTCCAGTCTGCACGGTCTAATCTGCAAATTTGCCAGAGTCAAACGCTGGAAGTGGGTGTCACACAGGCTTCATTAGAAGCGAACGGCAAATGTGAACAAATATTAATAATATTATTAATAATAATGATAACACACTGCTGTTCTTCCCTCCCTGCAGTGGAACTTCCCTCTTCTGATGCAGGCCTGGAAACTGGGTCCTGCTCTCGCGACCGGTAATACTGTGGTGATGAAAGTTGCAGAGCAGACCCCGCTCACAGCGCTCTACGTGGCCAGCCTGATCAAAGAGGTACTGCTACTGCTGCTTTGTTTAAGACTTCGCTCTCTATCAGTTGTTGTCTTGCATTGTCTAGTCTTATTTGAAATTGGACCGTCTCTGACTGGTGAGGTTGTTTTCAGAAATATGATATCAAATCATAAACCTACTAATGGCTTTATATGGGGTCTTATCATCAGAAATGGGTCACTGTAAAACACAGTCTGGCCTTTCAGCTAGTAAAGGAGTGATGCAAGCCATGAGTCCAACGTGAAAGGTCTTGAGGCTGTTCGTCCAATCTGTTCTTGCCCCTGCCTCCAGAGGGTTTACATAACAGCCCTCTGACTGTTTCCTGTTGGTCAGCAGACGCAGCTCGTCTGCCACTCTCTCTCACAAACTGATGCAGTATCACCTCAGCACACGGTCCTTTGTGACTTTGCTCCTGGCTTATCACTGGCCTGTTTAAACTGAGCCTATTAAACAATTAATAGCCTCCATATACAATCATGAGTTGTGGACTGGTTCAGATATTGGGAAAGTCTAAAGTCATTTGTTGTTTGTTTGTTGTGCTGTTTATGGTTTGCGGCATTGTCGTACTTCAATACATTGAATTAATTTGCATAACGAGTTCTTTCCAGAGATGCATTGAATAATAACACTAATATGAATATCACCAACAATACAAGCAACGTTTGTCAAGCTTTTGCTGCTGGGCTTCTGTTTCCAGGCGGGTTTTCCTGAAGGTGTGGTGAACATCTTGCCCGGCATGGGTCCATCAGCTGGTGCTGCTATAGCGAGACACATGGATGTGGACAAGGTGGCTTTCACCGGCTCCACAGAGGTAGGCTTTGGTTTTTGCTGTTCAGTTGCTGTTGCAGTTGTTGCTTTAAATATACTAATAGATTCAACTACTTCACACTGATCTGTGGCTGTAAGTGGAGCCAACAGGTTCCTCTGTGATACACACCCTCCTCCTCCTCCCCTGAGTCATTTTCATACTGTCCCTGAGCATATTTACCAGTCTGGGAGTCACCCTGTGCTCTGTATCTACTCATAAACAGCACACATAAGCCAGCGCTGATTCACTGTACAGTAAAACACTGTGTGCAGTGTATGAATGTTAGCCGGTGTGTTTACGTGCACAGAGGTCACTGCGCTGGCAGAAAACGCACTCTGCAGGTAATGAGACGTGTTTACACGTGCTGTAGCAACTCAGTGATTGTGGTACCTGCTTCCTTTAATTTGGAGTGACTGTGCAGGACACCGCTGAGCTGTATCTGCCCATGAGGGCTGCAGCCGCTGCTGCAGGCTCCTCTGCTAAATATTGACTCACAGGGTGAAAACTTGTCTTTGTTCTTTATCAAATGAGCAAATAAGAACATTTTTTGAATAAGAGAACGACTGAATGGGGAAAAGGTGAAGGCATGGTGTCACAGACGCACAACATTTCATCATGTCTTTCTTCTATGTGTCCACCAGGTGGGTCATCTTATCCAGCAGGCCTCAGGCAGCAGTAACCTGAAGAAAGTCACTCTGGAGCTGGGAGGAAAGAGTCCTAACATCATCCTGTCTGACGCCGACAGTATGTGTTCTAATCGCCTCTAATGAGCCCAGGCAGAGCAGGCCCCTCCCCTCTCCTCCTGTGAAAGTAAAGCTTGTCTTTGCTGTTTCCTGTGCAGTGGAGGATGCGGTGGAGCAGTCCCACTTCGCTCTGTTTTTCAACCAAGGCCAGTGTTGCTGCGCCGGCTCTCGAACCTACGTCCAAGCGGACATCTATGATGAGTTCATGGAGCGCAGCGTTGAGCGAGCTAAGAGACGAGTGGTGGGAAACCCTTTTGACCTGAAGACGGAGCAAGGACCTCAGGTAGCAGCCACCGCATAACACGTCCCTACCCTAACAAACCCTGCAGTGCTTCCTGTTTGATATGAGCAGATCCCCAAACACCCCATTTTACAGGGTACAATAGGAATAACCTTCAAAGACAAGAGGAGTGTCTCAGAGTGTAATAATGTGCTGCGACCATGCTCAGCATTGTCTGTCCCCTCTGCTGTGACCTGCGCAGGTCGACCAGGAGCAGTTCAATAAGATTCTGGGCTACATCAGCAGCGGGAAGAGAGAGGGAGCCAAGCTGATGTGTGGGGGAGGGGTGGCTGCAGACAGGGGCTACTTCATCCAGCCCACTGTGTTTGGAGGTGTCCAGGACAACATGACCATTGCCAGGGAAGAGGTGAGGTAGCGATGCGCAGATGAAAACAGGTCCAACAGGAAGTGGAATAGAACATGTGTTGTATATGTTTGTATTTGCTGTGTCGTAGTTGGACTCACTGTTTCAGGCTGATGGAGGTGCAGCTATCTTGTTAACTGTAACAGGGTGTGTCCTCACCAGATAAAGTGACCAACATATCCTGGAACAGTGCAGCTGCTGAGCAGGCGGGGCTCCCGCGACACACACTTCATTCCACCACAAAGATACGAATTTTTACATTTGCGAACCCTTTTCGGCGGCTTCCAATTTACAAAACATAGATCACATTTTAATAGAACCAAACTGATGAAGCATGTATACGGGATTATTGAGACAGACATTACACTGATCGTAGTGGGAGCGTTTCAGATGACTGATGTGTCAGCTGATTAGTGAACATTTGAGTTGGAATGAAAATTGGCCCTTCCTGTGTGGATGTGCAGTAGCGATATGACTGCAGACACACTCAGGAGGCTACTTTCCCGAACAGTTAACCTTTCATTAAGGAATGGATTCAGTCAGATGTTATAGAAATAACTTTGCAGCATCATATGACACGGTAAGCTTTACGTTTGAATTGTCCTGACCAATATTTGACAAACTCACTCCTTTTATTTAAGGAGTAAAGTGATAATTGTTCATTCTGATGGTTGACACATGTTGAGACCAAACCTATGCCCTTGTTTTGTATTTGTGTGTGTGTGTGTGTGTGTTGTGTTCTGTCACATCTTCTCTTCCAGATCTTTGGTCCAGTGATGCAGATCTTGAAGTTCAAAACACTGGAGGAGGTGGTGACGAGAGCCAACGACAGTAAATATGGCCTAGCGGCTGCTGTGTTCACCAAGGACATCGATAAGGCCAGCTATGTCTCCAATGCGCTGCGTGCCGGCACAGTCTGGTAGGTGCGCTGCTCAAATCACCGCTGTGCTCACATTAGCTGCAGGTGTTCGTGACCAGCCATCATGAACATCGTGGGAAATGTTGTGTCATTATACAGTTGGGTGTGTCTGTGAGATTCTGGCCTTCATTACTCTCATATTCCATTTTATTCACCACCGTCATGGCTCAGTGTGGTAAAACGTCCTCACCTCTATGGGCCCATTAGGCTTCAGAGAGGATTATAGAAGAGAAGATGGTGCAGAGACCGACACCTGTGTCTGCAGCTCCTTCTCAGCTTTACATCTGATTTCATTTTATTTATTTTTTTTGCATCTTGGCCAATGTATCGAATATATTTGCTAAAATTTAAAGAAAATAAATAAATAATAAATAATAATAGTAAAATGTATGAACAGTAATGTAAAGACCAGTGGAAGTGGTCTTGACAACTATTCTGTATTTATAGAATAGAATAGAATAGAAGCACTTTATTAATCCCCTGAGGGAAATTTGGTCATTGCAGCAGCACAGAAATAACATAAAAAAGTACAAAAGATGAAACCTGAATAAGATAAAAATAGAATATAGAACTAAAATATTTAATTGCATGATGTTTCGGACCGGAGAAACAGAGTTAACAGATGAGGATGGGCATGAGTGCCTCATCTGTCACACAGTGGTGAGCTGTTGTAGAGTCTTATTGCAAATACGAAGAAGGAGAAATGACTCATTGAACCATTGTTTATGACAGCGGAGCTGAATCAGTCTGTTAGAGAAAGAGCTCCACTGTCTCTGTAGTGTGTCGTGGAGGGGGAGGGATGGATTGTCCAAGATGGAGAGCAGTTTGTTCAGTGACCTCCTGTTCCTCACTGACTCAAACACCTCCAGATCATGTCCCACAACGTGTCAGTTTGTTGATCCTGCTGGTGTCCCTGGCACTGATGCTGCTCCCCCAGCAGACCACAGCACAGTAGAATACACTGGCTACCAGAGACTGGTAGAAGACCTCCAACATCCTGCTGCAGACATTGAAGGATCTGAGCTTCCTCAGGAAGTAGAGTCTGCTCATCCCCTTCTTGTACACAGCATCAGTGTTGGTACTCCAGTCCAGCCTGCTGTTCAGGTGAACACCCAGTTACCTTTAGTGCTCCACTGCTTCAACCTCCTCCCCCCTAATCTTAACAGGCTCAATTTTGGGCCCTGTCCTCCTGAAGTCAACCACCAGTTCCTTGGTCTTGGTTACATTCAGGAGAAGATGATTCCTGCTATACCACTCCACAAAGTTGTCACCACCTGCCTGTACTCCGACTCCAGCCCATCCCTGATACATCCCACCACCGCAGAGTCGTCAGAGAACTTCTGCAGGTGGCATGACTTAGTGTTATACTGAAAGTCAGAGGTGTACAGGGTGAACAGGAATGGAGACAGGACAGTCCCCTGAGGAGCCCCTGTATTACTGACCACCACATCACACAGTGAGTCTGCCAGACGCACAAACTGTGGCCTATCTGACAGATAGTCAGCGATCCAGAAGACACCCATCCTGATGAGCTTCTCACTCAAGCAAAAAGGTTGGATGGTATTAAAGGCACTGGAGAAATCAAAGAACATGACTCTCATAGTGACACCACTACCATCCAGGTGAGAGTGAGCACGCTGCAGCAGATAGGTGACGGCGTCATCCACACCAATATGGGGCTGGTAGGCAAACTGGAGCGGGTCTAATGCCGGTTTCACCAGGGTTCCAAGGTGAGCCAAAACCAGTCTCTCCAGTACCTTCATGACATGTGAGGTGAGGGCAATTGGTCTAATGTAATTTAGACCAGATGAGGTGGTCTGCTTAGGAACTGGTACTATGCCTGATGTTTTCCACAGCACCGGTGTCCTTTCCTGCAACAGACTCAGGTTGTCAGATATCTCAGATATGTTGCAGGACACCAGACAGCTGAGCAGCACAGGACTTCAGGACCCTGGGGCTGATGCCATCAGGGCCTGCATAACTATTGTTAATGCACTTTGGAACAATAGTGTGAAACTGCAGCAGGAATTAAAGGCCAGAATCTTATGAGAAAGTGGATATTTAATATTGTTATGATGGTATGAGGAGACAATGTTTCTATGTTTACAGGTGGCTACTAAGTGACAGTTAATGCTGTGTGTGTGTTTGTGTGCAGGATTAACTGTTATGACGTGTTTGGGGCTCAGGCTCCATTTGGAGGTTACAAGGCCTCAGGAAATGGCAGAGAGCTGGGAGAGTATGGACTGGACAACTATACAGAAGTCAAAACGGTAATGACTGCAAGACAAAGCATCACCTACAGGTTTAAAGCTTAGTACAAGAATCTGTCAGGACCTCCGGGACATGGAACTCTTCTTGTTCCTGACCTGTCTTAATAATTCATCATCAGCTCTCCAGGGTCAGACAGGATCTAGCTGTAACATTAAATATATCAGTAAACACATTTAGCCAACCTTTAGAATATAGGGATGGTTCTGTTCAAGGTTAATGGAGTGATGAGACAAATACAAGCAGTGTCTGTATTTATTGAAATGAACGATTATACACTCAGATACATATTGACTTAATATTGTTTCCATGATTCCTGAGCTGTCAGTCCTGAATCCTCCTTTCCTTGTTGCCAGGTGACCATAAAGGTGCCACAGAAGAACTCTTAAACATGCTGTGAAGCTGGTCACCAGCTGATTGTTGTCAGCCAGGGACTGACCGAGACAAGACAGATATATTAAAACACCAGAGTATAAGAGTTAATAATATATGAATCTCTTTTCTTCCTATTGTTGAGCACACTCTTCATACGTTCAATGACCCGCCTGTTTCAAGGTAATCACAAATTCTAAAGCCTCTATTTGTAATTTTTCATAATAAATGCATCTAAGGCACTTTCCTTGTCCTTTCATCTGTGTGTTATCGTTCAAACAGAAGCTCGTTAAGTTTCTCTTTAGTTTCATGTTAAACTTCAAGGAAATCTCTAGTTAGCTTTGCAGATTAGGCAACAGTCATTCCTGTGAACATATCTCAGGAACGCTTTGAGGGGATTCCTTCACGAAGATGCCAAACCATGAGTATGTTTGAACTGATGAACTCATTTTGGTAACTTCACAAAACACATTTTTGGCCTAATTGGGACAAATTCACACTAATGTCTGTTTGGATAATATGATGATGTGATAAATGGAGCAGACATAGATGTTGACTGCATACAATCATACAATCCTAGTTGTCTTTCATTAAAGTGTGCCTTAAAAAACAAGACTCGCTAAAAATATGAAAAGACAAACATGAGACCAAAGGAAAAGAAACGCCAGCGTCAGTTTGCTGTGATCTGTATGGTCACTTTAATAGTCATGATATTACCAGCATGGCAGCAGAAGGTGGGCTCTCCCGGAACAGCAACAGGCCAAAGGCTCTCAGTCCAAGCCCCTGCCTGAGTAAAGGTTTTCATTTTAGTAGTCCATGTTCTGGTGTTTACTCTGTTCCTCCAACACCAAACCTTCGTCACTGTTCCAAGAACAAGTCCATTGAACTTAATAGAAGTACTCCATCGCCTTCCATCTCAACTCCTCTTCAATCTCTGTTGGCTGCTCCACCACAAACCCCAAAATCTGAGGGCCCCATCCTGGCACCACGTCAGCCCACCCCCTGTCAGACACATGGCTGCCCTCAGAGCCCTGCCTCGCATCCGTAACTGTCACCACAGCAGAGTGACCGGGGTTGTCTTCATGCATTTGCTTTGAACCAACAGAACCAGTTCTGACACTGTGTAGTCTTGTAGTGGCACCAGAAGATTCTTGGACTTCATTCTTCGTCTTTACTGCTCCGGTTAACTGACTCGGATGAAGGGCTTCACCTTCAATTCCAGAATTAAAATCAGACTCAGCAAGTAAGACGTCTGCATGGACTGGAGCTGTGAACCCAGCTGGATGAGCAAGCTGGTCTGATTCTAACCCTCTGATCTGGTGACTGTGAAGCACATCATCATCTCTTTGTGGTCCTTCACCTTTAGCAAAATCACTTGATCGCGCTGGTGTCCTGTCAGAGGTGATGGCCGCTGACTGATCAACAGACTTGACTTGTTCTGACCACGGAGGAGAGTCCATCATATCTGACTCCAGTCTTTTATTTTCAGACTTCCAGTCATCAAGTACACCAGGGGTGTCCAATCCAGCGTTACTGCCCGTAGGAGGAGCTTCAGCTGATGTTTCAGGTGTATTGCCGAGCAGACTCTCATCAACTCTGGAATCCCAAATGGAATCATTTTGACTGGTGCTAGATTTGAGTCCAGTGCTCTCTGCGCCGACGGAAGTGTGCGTGCTACCGTCCCCAGCACTGTGATGACTCCTTTCATGCTTGACCGTTTCGTCAGTGGCACTGCAGCTTGTTTTGTCACTGTTTGGACAAAGAGGAGTCGCAGCAGTGGAAACGTTTTCAGCAGAACCAGGATGACTTGTTTCACCAGAACCATTTCCAGAACTGGGGTTTTTTGTAGTGACCACTGTGGTGGTGGTAGAACCTTTCCTTGTTGCATTGGTGCTGCTGTTCTCACTGGATAAACCACTCACAGAACCATTTTTGCTTCTAACGATCTCCTCCATGGCTTGAACCACCTCATTGTCCTCTGTTCTGGTCTGGTCAGGCATAATGACACCATCTGCTTCTGATTCCATCATCTGGCTCAGTGCCTTTGCCATTACCACCCGCTCTGTCTCGTCTTCCTTCTTCCTCTTTCCCTGCTGGCTGACTGCAGCACTGTGCCTCCATTCTTTTTGCTCTGGAAGGAAAACAGAAGTCTCCTGAGGAGGGGCCTCTTTGTTTTCCTCCTCCTGGCCAGTCTCTGTCTCCAAAGGAAAAGGCTGGGCTTTTTTAGGTTGCTCGTCTTTTCTTTCTTCCCCTCTGTCCTCTCGATCCACCAAGTCTCTTCCCTCCTCTGCTTGAAAAGACACTGCCCTCATCCTCGGTTTCTCTTCAGCCGTTCTTCCCATGAACCATCCAGGACTGCTCACCGTGCTCTTGATCGCTGTCAAGACAAAGGACATGAAACCATGAAACCGTGACCAGTGGTCTGCATGCGTTCAACAGTAATGGTATTTTCTACCATTAGTTACATAGACAAAGTGACTGGAGGTGATTGTGCAAGATTATGCACTATAGAATTGTTATACCATAATTATGACAACTAAATCGTGATTAATCCACAGAGGATAATCTGTTATTCTTTTATCATGATTATCACTGTTATCAATCATAGGTTTAGCTGCTGGAATGTGCTTCTCATCACTTACAGTCCTGTGTGTCAGTGCACATGGACTCACAGCAGGAGCACACTGAGGGTGGGGCTTCCAGCTCCTCCCACCTACATACATGACAGAACAGAACAGTAATGTCCATTAGCACAAACGCTCCACTTCACTTTAAACGGTGCAACGCAGTGCCTGGATCAAACCAAATGCAGTAACTTGTTTTCCCATATGTGGAGGCGCACGCTCTACGTGACCATCACTTTGTTCTGTCACAGCTGTGTTCGAATGAAATGTGAAGTGTGATGAAAATCTGTATTGTCACAGTGTCCAGAGGTACATCTGTCCTTCCATGGTTAAAAAGCTGGTGATTTCCTATGTACAGACACACCTCTCCAAAATCTCAACTGCTGCTGCACTGGTCCACTGATGCCCCTGTCACTATAATGGATAAAAAGATATCTTCAAGTTCTGTTTCCACAGTGCATCCCAGACCAGCAATCTTTAAAATGTCTGACAGCCTTATGTCATAATTTCCAAAAGGCCAAATCTGCACAGTGGAATGGCTTTAATGCACTTTCTGCCAGTGGGCAGTAGGTGTCAAAGCTTATTGCGCTGGTGATGTGACACCCCTGCCTGGTCCTAATTGAATCTTGTTTAAACACTTGCATTTCATGTTCTGTTCTTTTGCATTTATCAATCCAATTGTCAAATTTGGTCTAACTTTACAAACACCAGTTGTATAAACTCTATGAAGTAGTCCCATCTTCTCTCAACAATGCATTTGATCAGTGCTTTGTATCTCTCTGTGCAAGGCCCAGCCTGACCTCATATCTGAGGTAAAGGTCTCACAGATTTCCTCTGTACTTGGACCAGCCTGTGTCAAATGAAAACAAAGCCCTTTATCACATTGTGTTGCCCCAGCCTGGCATTCTGGACCTCTATCTTTGGCTTGTATTCAGAGATATCAGGTCAGACATTCAAACGGTGCCTCTTTTGGTATTCTGTCAAAACACCAAATTAGAACAGTATTTCCCAAAACAGTAGAGGTAGGTCACTGAAAAACTCAAGTAAGCATGGACGAGTCCAAAGTGACAAGTGTTAGTGACTGTAACTTTACACATTTTGTCTTATTGTCGTTCTCTTTGCACATTGCCATTGTGTGTTAAAGTACCAGCCGTCTTGCAGTCACACTGGTTGCTCACCTGCCGGCATCCTTGTTGTAGTTGCAGGACTTTGCGGCGTGGGAAGTGGAGAGAGCCACTGATAATGAACAGTGCAGGTACAGCACCTATGCACAGACAGCAGGTTAAAGGCCACAGTATGCTGCTGGGGTAAGCCAACTTGTGTGCTGTCAAAGGTGTGACTACATCTGTTTGTTATCATGATGGAGGGAGAACTGAGCTACAAGAGCACCGGGAGCAGCCTCGCCATGCTCCCCGCTTTCTAGGCAGCCAAGACGTTCAGCTGCGTTCTGGCTTTCCGTCGTTTCTACAGCCAGAGGATTAGTGGTGGGTAAATCCCTTTGACCTAAAAACTCATTTGGAGCCTCCATTCGACCAGCCTTCTCTTTGTTTTTCCTGCTTGAGCCAGAGTTTGACAAGCTTAGACTTATTCCCCTCTTATTTGGAAAACTGCAGCTGCACGTATCCAACATTTCACTTTAAACTAGTGAAACTGTTCAAGGTTAAGGTGATGTTTGCAGGAATTAAAGTTAAAAAGTTAATTGCTCCAAATGATAGTCATTTCAGTTTAAATAATCTGCATTTTTATGCACTGATGACATCAGACGACTCCACAGACCTGTATCATGTTGTGCTCCTGAGAAACACCTGCGCTGTGCTGATCTTTACTTCACACATGCACTTGAGCTACACTTCCCCGGAACTGCTGCGCATCACTGCAAGTTGTGGCTTCGCTCGACCAGCTCATGAGTTCATGACGCCAAAAGTACAGTACAAGTGCTATTTCTTCACAGACTGTATTCAATGGTTCACTATATTCCATCAGAACAGACGTTATTGTTTGTTCGGGCGTGTGCAGTGATGGATCCTTCTTAACCTGTTGGTTTTCTTACACATCGTAACAAACTCTGTGTTGTCGCCTGACAGTTTGTGACAGCAGGTAATGACCTCTGCTCAAGCAAACAACAAAGAGTGAGCAGGGCCTCTGAGGTTTTGTAGGATATCCAGTTCAAACTGGTTTTGGTCTTACCTGTGAGCTGGTTGTGAAGAGAAACGCATCCACAGAGAACGTGAGCACACTGCCACCTTGCCACAGGAACTGGGAGCTGCTGCCCTCCCTCATGCTGTCTATCATGCAGCTGTAATTAAAAAATAAAATAAGGTGTTGGTTTGTCAACAACCGGGAAAAAAATTGTGTGACAGTATGTTCTTACTAGAAACACACCCATAGTTGGTGATAATATCCACTCTGGGCGTGCTGTTTGGGTCTTTGGAGCTTGTGGCATAGCAAGAGTCCACATAAACCCTCTCCCCAGCCAACAGAACTCCTGCCTGGGCCATAAAATACACTGTCTCCCCTAAAAAGAACCAGTGGCCTGGAGGAAGGGGCTTCCACTGGGCTGTTAAACACAAACACACACACACAGCTAACAAAGCAAACTCTTTTGGACTTAGCATTTATTAATATAAATGGATAATGCCTTCATATCATACTGATGTTCTGAAAACGGATATTGATCTCAACACTGAAAGTTAAAGTGTGTTGAATTTGCATGAGAACAGCTTCACTGTACTCAGACAAGGTCAACTTCCATTTTGATTTTAAACACTATATTTGGCGATGGCAGTTTTAAATAGACCATCTCAGGTATTTGCAGTTAGCGTGCAGCACTGGAGCCGTTTCAGATACTGCAGCTCTGTTACCATTGCAGACAGTGAGGTTGAAGCTGAGTTTACTCCTGATGCTCTTCATAAAGGTCGTGTGCTGGACTTGAGGCTTGAAGCCGACCTGATAAGAGTAGTGAAACCTGAGAGAGAGAAGCGTTGTCACATGACAGAGAATATGAGAACACATGTCGGAGTTTTCTACACACTGATACACAGGTGGTAGGTGGTAACTGATATAAAATAGAATGCACTTGTATACTGAACACTTTCACACCCAGACCTTAAAATCTATGTAAAGCACAGTACTGTCAATTAAACTATTACTCTTTATAGAAATTTAAAGAAGTGGCAGCCATATAGTATTATTGTATGGATCAATTTAAAACACACAACAGATACTTTGTAAGTAAATACAGATTGTTGAGCATTAAGATGTTTACATGCAGAATGGAGCGATGACATGAGACCAGATCCTTTGCTAAATGCTGCTTTAAAGGCCCTAAAAACAGTGGGTGGCTGGTGACAGTCTATTATTGACAGTGGATGGGAGGTGTTCATACCTGTTGTAATAGCAGTGGATGGGAAGGTTTAGCGGCAGAACTCTGATGACGGGGCCTTGTGGAGGTGGAGTATAGCACAGCGAAAAGGTGTAAACTAGCTGGCCACCAACAACCTGAGAGACAGAGCAGAGTTTCAGTATGGAGTCCATGGAGATATGAATCCACTGGAATCAGTATGGATTTTCTTTTTTTTTTTTACCAACTAGAAATGAAAGAATGAACAGCCTTTTACTGTCAGAACTGAGAAGTGCTTTGGTAAGCCAATCAAACTCCTGCAAATAAGCCTCTCGACATGTTTAAGCCAACGGGCGTGCTGCATCCTGATGAAACAATTAGAGAGCCCGAGCTCTTTGAAGGAACTGATATGAAGTTTACTCTTGATTTCATTAGTTCAGCAGCAGCCAGGCTTGATGGTGGTCACCAGCTGTTAACAAGCGCCATGCATTTTCCTGACATCGAAAACAGAATGTCAACTTTTTTAATGGGACTTTTCAAAAAGGACATGTATGATGAATGCATTCACATGATATGGTATTGCCAACAGACAATAAGAATGACAGGTAGACTGAGATGTATAAGACGTCTCCGAGCACAATAACCAAAGAAATCATGAAGCAGTGAAAGAAGATCACTGTCCACAGTATGAGTGGCTGGAACCTCCACTGGGTACCTTTAACAAATATGTATGTTTGATACGTCATTGTTGGAACAGGTGCTCAGCGGCGTCCCCACCTTAGACTCTGCGTCGCACTCCGTCAGTCTGTAGTGGAAATACAGGAAGCGTGGGGTGATCCTGCTGACTTGGCACGAGCCCAGGTGGAACAGGGATGGAATGGTCCAGGAGCGCAGCTGGAAGCGGTCCACGCGCACAGAGATCTTGTCCACCCCGCACCACACTTCCACAGCGCGTGAACCTAGCCCTGGGACGTCCTGGTGCTGTGCTGTTGGCGGGAACAGCAGCGCGGTCAGTCCGGCGGGGAGCGGACTTTTGTAAAGAACCGGCCGAAACAGCTCGCGTGCTACAAGTGGCCCTGGTGCATGCTGGAACATGGGCAGGTGGTAGAATGAAGGGCGCGTGGCTGCATCCTGTTTAACCTGATTCACTCCTTCTGACCACGCCACGCGCTGAAGAGCACCTGTCAGTGTGCCACGAAACAATGTCCAGAGAAGCCACGCGACCACCGACATGATGCGCGAGCAGGAGCAGCGGGAGCCGTGCAGGGTGAGTGGGGAACAGTGCGGTCTGATCTCAGTCAGTGTCCCGCGTCATTATCACACCTGCTGCTGTGCTGATTGGACTGCAGCGGCAGGTTAGGCTGCTTTCATCTCCTCTGCGATGTGTATGAATGTCATGTGTTGGTGTTCTCACATACAGTCCTGCAAGTGCGGTTGTGTTCCTGAACAGTTCGCTCACTGTGTGTTTAATATTGTTTTTTTGAATTAATTCAGATTCTCTAAAAGGTGAGCAAAGTGTCATCAACAGCGCATCGTCTGAGTTTACTTACAGATAAAAACAAAGATATGGAAAACTTAACCTTTCCCATCATGCTTTGGAAACTCCATATCCTTATGACCATGGTTTCATCACGTTCTGAACACTTGACAGCTGCTACCAGAACAGACCACCAGACAACACCTCTCTCCATCTGTGGATTCACCAATGAGCTACCTTCACATATACTCTTACTACTGATAGATGTGATGGAGGTGCATTCATTGACTGCTGGAGCTGCTGCACAACATGCTGAGTTATGTGCCTGGAATATGGATTTTGTTAATTTCCTATATTTGAAGTATATTGGGTTGGTGCATTTGTTTTAGTGTATAGTTAGTATATTTAACCAATAAATGTATTATGCTGATTATATTAGATTCATAACTATTGGCATTGTGCAGTGTACAGGTACAAAGCCAATGAAATGCAGTTAGCATCTAACCAAAAGCTTGAAAGAATTATGTACAGGAAGTATAGTATAAAAAAGTATAAAGTGCTACAGCATGAATGACGTTAGAATTTACAGTATATACAGATGATTTTAATTTTCTTAAATAGCTTATTTTTGAATTAATATTTGTACTAGATTTGTATCAAGTTAGAATTTATAGTTTTTTAAATATTTGTGTGGACATCAGTTATGGACAGACACCGTCTGGGCTTCTAGGGCACTGCTTTTAGGGCGCCGTAACTGCAAGAATAGACGCGCAGTAGAATCAGAACATCGGCCGGACTGACCGTGTTTTGCAAACGACAGCTCCCTGCAGGGGGCTTATGCCAGGGTGCCGAAAGGGTGGAGGGACGATCAACATGGGTATCTGTCCGTTTTTATTTAAGAGATTATAACCCATGGGAAGACGACCGGTTTCCGTGTCACGTGGAAGATGCACAATCAGCGAGCAGCGAATCGCAGGTCGCCCGCAGACACCGTAGTTAAAACAGTACACGCGCACCTCTCTGTAACCGGGGCTGGCCTTGGTTCTGAAACAGCGGCTCACAGGACCGCAGTGGTGCCGCCTCCCTGGACTGCCCTGCAGCGGCACGCCGACCGAGACGGCTCCGTGAGCTGAACAGGAGTTCAGGAGCCCGCAGGAGTCGATGGGATATTTGATGTCAGTCGTTGCTCCAGGGTTTGCTGTATAGTGAACGGGTCCGTGTGCCATTCCCTCAGGTTGTCGGTGTGCCCATCATGTAGGCCGGTAATCCTGCTGCTGGAGGTGGGTGATCGATTATTGTCTCAGATGTGCTTCGTTTGGGGACAAATGTGACTAGAGGCGCCCGTAACGAGGCTCAGGCTGGTCAGGGCAGTGCACAGAACTGTAGGGGGCATCCGCATCTATCGTAACACTCTGTTCTAACAGGAATCTATGGGTGCAGATGGTCGTGGCGGCTGTGATGGAGCTGGCGGTAGGCCGGTGGTCCACATCCGTCCGTTATCACATTAACTGGTCCTGAGTGTCTGAACGCGTCGCTGGTTGCTTGTAGTAACAGCAGATGCTAAAAACAGGAAGAGGCAACGTTGTTCTGTCACTGAATGCTGTTACATCTGCAATACATCCCCAACTGGTTCTTTTCCGTTTTAGTTCTGTGTGTATGTGTGAGAGTGAGAGACAGACAGAGACACAGTGAGAGACCAAGTGTCTCCACAGGATTCACTAGATCGGTAACACTCGTCACATCCAGCCTCTCCAGCACGGTGGATGGAGCAGCGCTGATCCTACAGCCCATGTGTGTGTCCTCACACTGCTGGACCACCTGCTCTGTCCAACCTTCTGTCAGAGGAACCTGACTCCATGCACTGCAGGATACTTGTAACACATTACTGCATAAGCAATCCACCTTTATATTGAATCATAGAGGAAGAATAAGGTGGCTATAACCAAACAGCTCAGGTGAAACGTGATGGAACCCAGCTGTCTGAATAATGGTCGTTGATGATGCATGAAGATGGTGACCACTTTCCATACAAACACAATCCACACTGCTTATGTTGTGTGGCTGCTGTCGTCTGCTGCGCTTGTGATTCTGTTCCTTCATCAGGAAAGTTTGTCTGACGCTGACATGTCTCACACAGACACACAGAGCCAACGAGGCCTGGTTGGAGGAAGACAAAACACTGCAAAGACACTCGGTTCATCTTCAGATGAGTTAGTGTAGACTGCGCGTCCCATTTGAAACAGTTTGGTTCCATGTCGCTCTTCAGATCTCCGTTTCTCTGACCCCAGGAACACATTGTGCTTAGGTCACTTAAACACAAGCTCCACCTGACTGGAAGCTTCAGGACCCACATTTACTCATCTTGTGTTTATGCCATGAGATGCCATATTCTTATAGGTGCAGGGAATGTTAATCTTTTCTTTTCCTGGCATGAACACTTTATCCCAGTCCACCTCTCCTCCTCTGATGTTTGTGTCTCCTGACTCCTTTCTTCCAGGACTCAGCGGTGGACTTTCCACACCTGTAGAGAAAACAAAGCAAAGCGTCCGAGGCAAAAGAAAGAGGCT
Source organism: Datnioides undecimradiatus (assembly GCA_008933995.1). Taxonomy (NCBI): domain Eukaryota; kingdom Metazoa; phylum Chordata; class Actinopteri; order Lobotiformes; family Datnioididae; genus Datnioides; species Datnioides undecimradiatus. The sequence goes on from WARS01000046.1 coordinate 38,674,242, forward strand.
CCTGTAATTCATGTGCCCCGTGGTGTCTGCTGGGCAAGATGAGTACAGACAGACCCAAAAGGAATATCATCAAAAAAAAATATGTAAGTGAAATTTCATGTCTGGCTACAAAAGGTCTGCGCTATTTTACTGTAACATCCACAAGTTTTCAGTTTCATTCAGCGGATAAGATTAGATTATCTTTTCAATACAGTTTTATTTATATAGCGCCAATTCACAACCAAAGTCATCTCAGGGCACTTTACAAACAGTGGGTCTGGCAGCAGTCTAGGCCTATAGCAGCATAACTGAGGGATGGTTCAGAGAGTACCTGAGCCGGTCCTGTTATGGGCTTCACTAACAATCTCTATAGCTGTAACTGCCACTAACTATGGGTTTAGTTATAACATTAACTAAAGCTATAAAGAGAGCCAGCTGTAAGCTCTGTCAAACAGGAAGGTTTTAAGCTTTACTTGAAAAGTAGACAGGGTGTCTGCCTTCCAAACCCAAACCTAACTAAATCAAAGGGAAACACATTTCTATAGATTGGCTTAGATTAAGTAAAAATATAAATTCAAAGAATACAAAAATTTTAAAAAAATAATGAAATGAAATGTAACAATTTCAACTCTTATGTGACACATCTTTTTAACACATACAGACTGCACTGTCTTTCAGTTGCGCAGAGACAAGTGATGATGCAGGTCCCCTGGGGCCACATGTGCAAATGACCATGCAGAAGCCATTTATTACAAACAAACTGATATTTGTCAAAGAAGACAGAGTGGTGAGAGTGTGTTCTGCCCTAAGTGATTAGTGATCCCTCTGTAGATCATTCATTTAAATTGAAATATTATGTACACGTAAAATGTATATGTAAAATTGAAATATTATTATGTACAGTGCATGTGATTAATTATGATGAGTGTGTCTGGAGACAGCTGCTGTTGGAGAAGCTCCAGAAGCCTTCAGTGATGCTTCTAATGAGTAGTGGAGCAGACAGAAGAACTGATGTGAAGGTGATTTAAAGTGTGTCTCCATCTCACCTTTATTATTCTGGCCCATTTTCCATTTTGTCAGTTACATGTAGCTGATCTGCACATGATCCTTCAAACGGCGTAGTGTTAAGTGGGGTATTCATAGTAATAAAACGAATTCACACAAGGCCGATGAAGTCTATCAGCAGCCAATCTCTCTGTATTTCACAGTATACAGAGTTTTTAAATGTGGCGTCTGCTGTGACATTCCTGTGATGGAGCTCCGTGATGTGTTTTACATCAGTGATTGGTTCACCAGAGCTGAAAGAGTAGACAGAGTAGAGCACAGCAGCCAGGAGCATGGTCCAGAGTTACTCTCACCAGACGGGGGAGACAAGTTCCACACTATAGCTTTGAATCCGACTCCTACACCTGAACATAGCTAAGAGTCTAGAGCGGGGTTGCCCAAATTGGGGCCTGTGGGCCAAAGTTGGCCCTCCTTAAGTCTGATTTGTCCGGCCAGATGCTTGCAGCAAACGCAATTAAAAGCAGTTGAATGAAAAAACTAGTATAAATAATGATGTATATGATATTTTGTATATGTAACTGTGTAACTCCTAGTGCAGCAGTGCAGATGGTCTAACCTCTCTCCAACAGCCTTTTGTGTGTCATTGTAGTCTGCAACACGCTGAGACAAATCATACAAATGGACAGCATCTGCTTGATGGCTCATAGTGTTGAGTAGACAGAAGTAGACATATGGAGGATGAACAGAGAGAACCTGGGAGTGAAATTCAAACTCTACAAACCCGACCAATCACTGCGGACAGAGGGGGGGGTGTCTGGAAGTCAGTGCCGTCAGCACTCCACGCTGAGGACGGTGAATAGACAGTTGCAAGTCTCTCAGCCAGTCGTGTGAGTGAAGCTGATGGTGTTTGCGTGTGTGTGCCTCTGCAGGACATCAGCGATGGGATGCCGTGGTGTGAAGAACGTCTGGTCCGCAAAGTGCTTTTCCTGTCCCTCAGGGAATTCAGAGACACGCACCGTACCACACACAAGCACTCACACATACACACGCGCGCACACAAACACACATCAAAAAATTCAGTCTTGCACACTCGGCGAAAGACACAGGCACTACCGAGCACACGCACACAGAAAAAGACACGCAGCAGACAGAGGGCGCACACGCCACAACGGAAAGTTGCTCACAGACCACAGAAAAACACACACGGCGCACAGAAGGTGCACATTTCCAAACACATACGCGCTCATGAACACAATAATAAAGGGCAAAAAGCGAACTTGTCTCAGGACGCACACACACCAAAAAATAAATGTAGTCACACACCACAGAACATGCAGACACAATCAGCATGTACAGGGAAAGTTACGCACACTGTACAGCATACGCACCGACAAGAAAACACACACATGTTCCAGAGGAATTCTGGATCAACCAGGACACTGCGCTCGCACAAAACACCAAACACACTGTCAGTGCTCAACTCGAAATACATGGAAACTGCCAAACACACACAGAGAAGCCAGCACAAGCACTCAGTGAAGAACAGCCGCACGCCTGAAAACACACAGACGCTGCTGAGCTCGCCTGTCCAGGCCAGGACGCTGAGGTCACACACTCCCACAAGCCTCAGTGGTCAGTACCATCACTGCTCCTTTCCTCTTCTGTCACACACACTGTGCTGCTAGTAACTCAGCAGGACTGCTGCGGCTCTTCCTTTAAGGACGGTCCAGTATAAACATGTATGAACATGTATTATTGGCTGTAGTCTTGTCCATGAGAGACAGCTGTGACATTGGTTCCATGTTGTAGCTGTGGCCCAGCTCATCTTGGCTGTCCCACTGGCCACAACCCATATCAGATATCATTTAGAAACACTGTTTGTAGAATGTCATTTACTGATTTTGTTGCCCTTGTGTTTATGTTGTTTTCATTTTTTTTATGTATATATGACAACAGTCTCACTGAAGTATCTAAAGTCATACCTGTTCTCTTTAGGCTCGGTGGTTAACGGCATCAGCCGGCCTCAGTCCCTCCTGTCAGCCGGTCCGAGCTGGAGCTGGTCTCTGCAGACACGCCCTCAGCAGCGTCGCCCTGCTAGCATCCATCGAGACAAGGATGACCCTGCCAGCAAGAGGTCAGCTGCTGTGAGCTTATGCATGTGTGCCAACAGCAGCACTCGCCCTTGAAGCTGCTAACTTATGTTAAGCAATGCCATTAAGGTACTCACAGTCTAGTGTTTACATGGGCTCAGTGTTGTGAGGAGGATGCTGTAGTTTCCTGGTTACGTATTTGCTCATGAGAGCGTCGTATCCTGGTTATGACATCTGCAGCAGTGCGGTATGGAGTACAGTCAGGATCAGAAACCACCAGGTGTGGCACAGAAACACCTGATCACAGTCTTCTCAGTAATCCTGGCAGTTGCTGTTTTATGTTAAAAAAAACTGTTCACATATCAGTGCTTGTTGGGAAGATGCTGACAGAAATATGATACAGACATCTGTACATATGATACAGATATGTAGAGGGATGAATACTGGCACATGCTATCAGTCAGCTGATAAACTGGTCACTGGTTACTGGGCAGGATTTTCAGAGGTCTGCGTGTGCTCCTCTGTCCTTAACAAAAGGTGTTTGCATTTGGAGGCAGCCTGACCCACATTTCCAGTTGTCTGCCTCGCTCGTGTCTGATGTAACACATGCACTGGCATTTTTAACCAGTACTTTAATGAGCTGTGTTTACACTTTATGTGCAGAACTGCGTCTCAGAGCATGTTTCCTGTTTTCTTGTGTCTGAGTGCACTGCAGCTCTGCGTGGTTTCACAGACTAGGAGAAACAGGGCAGGGCAGTTTCATGCCAAAACGCTTCTGCTTCAACACTCACCACATCAGTGGACGTGTCTGTGGGTTTGAGGGGTTGTTTTAATTAGCAAGATTGTTGTGCTGTTGAACTGTACTGAGTTGGGGGCACAGAAGTGTCCCCCACTGATATAGATAGAAAATAGTATACAGCCTCTCAAAGTGACCACACACCTCTGTTAAACACTCAAACATTCTAACCTTAATGAAAGGATGATTTATTGCAGACTGTTTAAAAGATGACTCTGTGTGTGTGTGTGCGCGCGCTCACATGCACGTTTGCCTGCCTGTGTTCATGCAGACCAAGGCTGCAAGCGCAGAGGAAGTTTGCCCAGTCCCCTCCGAGCTCTCCAGGGCCACCAGCGTTGATGTCATCAGCGCCAAGTAACCACACCCACAACCTGGCTGTCGTCACCTGCCTGACCAGACGTCGACCCAAGACGGAGGACTTCTTGTCTTTTCTCTGTTTGAGAGGTAACATACGAGCACAGAAGCTGCCTGCACATGATGGGTGGTGTTCTGAACTGAGTGCATAGAGCTCAGCTTCACATCATCTTATCATTAAACTATTCACTTAATGCTGAAGAAGCATAAGTGGGTCTAATCTCATATATCTGGATAAGCAGAGATCCTGCAAGAGCAGCTTGCTCATGCCCTGGTTTTATGAAAGAGAACCAGTGAGTACTGTTAGCTTTGGCTGTCTCTGGACTCCAACACTTAATAAAGCAAAAACCAAACAGTGAGCCGTGAGTGTTCCTGAAAGTGAAAACCGTGGTCCATGTTGTCTGTTGTTTCCTGCCATGACACCTGGAATTTCCCACGTCACAATCAATGAAAGTATTTCCTATTTCACTTCAGGTTCAGCAGCGTTGCCCAGCAACATGGCCTTCTTAGCGAGGGGACAAGCAAAAGAGCAGGCAGGCACTCAGCATCTTACTTCCTGTCTTTCCACCAATCACAGGACTGCAGCTGAGAGGAAGAACATGAGAGTGTTCAGTAGATCAACAGGTACTGAACTACGGAGCTGCCTGTGTGTCTGTCAGAGCGGAGTGGTGTTCAGGGGGCCGGGGATAATAACAAAGTGCTTCATACACATTTTTCTCTTTGCTTACATAAATGTATTCTTCCTGCCTCTCCATCTGTCTCTGTTCGGCTGGATTGTCTTGCTGTTCTACAGTGCACAGTGACTCTAGGGCTGTGAGAGGGAGTGGAGGTCCCGCAGCAGTCAGCTCCTTCTGCCCTCTAACTGCCCGGGCCCAGAGGAGGAGGGAGAGAGAGAGGAGAGAGGAGGAACAGCAGAGGAGGAAGAGAGAGGAGATGGAGGAGGACAGGAGAGAGGGAGCTGAGAGACACCTCCTGAGGCCTCGCCAGCTCTCCGTACAGGTCAGGAGGACTAACAAGGTCTGATCATCCTTTCTACATGCTTCTGTGTCTCAAAGGTAAAACTTGGAGTTTGATACACAAACAGTTCAGTTGAGTCGGGGCTGGAAGTGTCTCTTTATCAAGTCCAGTGGTCCACTTTAGGTAGAGAACAAAGTGATGGTCTGTTCTATTTATTTCTGTTGTCATTGCACTGTTAATAAACCCCACGCCATCTGCTCCTAGCACACAGCAACATGATTTCCTGGAGAAGTTGTTCCTCTGATGTTGGACTGGCTGTTTCAGAGCAGAAAGACTAGTGATGACTTTCTGAGAGTGTCTTTATTAATCACCCCACCTTCAGCATTTCACTTCAACCAGCCCCTTCCACTTTGCTCTGCTGCCAGACAGGAACCACTATGACGTCAGTGTGTCCTAGACTGCTTTGCACTGGTAGCTTGGCTTTGGTGATTAAAATGGTTTTCTACGTGTTGGTTTCAGTGGCTGTGGTTGTCAGATGGTCTGTTTTAATCCCGCATTATAACACTATGAGGGGAGGTTATTCAAAGGCATTCATCCATCCATCCAAACCCTGTTCATAATCATACCCCTCCCAACTTATTTATGGCAGGCCAACTCAAACGTATGTCAGCTTTGGCCTGCAGGCTCTAAATTGGGCTGCCCCGCCCTGCCTGCTGATTGTTTCTTAATTGTTTTCTCCCAGTGTAATTATTCCCAAGATTTACCACAAACTGTCACGATCAATTTATATTGCAGGTTGCCATGGTTACTGGATTCTCTGAAGAAAGAACATCCGGCGTAGGGTCGGTCGCTCCCTTAAAGCCCAGCCCACGACCCCCCAGGCCCTGCACAAAACCTAGCAGTACCTGTAAACCAAGAGGGCATCCCCAAAGCAGATCCCAGGAAATCAACAACAAGAACCTCTCCCAGCATCGCAACCAAGAGCTGCCTCGTAACCAGCACCTTCCTCTCGACCACCGAACAGTCTCCAACCACTATAGCAATCCCAAGACCTTCAACAGTCTCCAGAACTCAGGAAGAAATTCATGCAGGACTCCAGCTCAAGTACCACTGACTAATGGTTTAGTCATCAGACAGCTAAGTGAGAACCCTGGGGTCCTGAGGTTGTCCAGAAGGAGGAGGGGTCTTCCACCAGATACCAGCCCTACCCTTCAGAATCAAGTTCCTTTGGACAACGACTCATCAAAGAAGTGCAGGACGTTGCAATACAGTGATGGTGATGTCCCACTGGAAAGTGGCTGCCATATTGATGAGGTCCCACAGAAGGAGGCTGACAGTGATAAAGATGTTAGAGGGGAGTACGTGAGCCATAAGGATAAAACCATTGATAGCCATGATGAAGAAATTCAACATGACATGTGTGGCCATGCTGGAGAGATGGACACTGGATTAGAAAGGGGCAGTTGTATTGGTGAAGACCTACAGGACAAGGTAAATGTTGAAAAGTTCAGTTTGGCCAGGGCTTCTGCTCTGGAGTCCTCACAAGAAACTGTTGACTTTACCAACGTCATCACAGACTATGACCTCAGCCCTGTCACTGAGGTCATATGCAGACATGTGAGAGAAAAAAGGCTCCAGAGAAATCAGTCTGCGTCATCCACAATCTCTAAGCCGGTTACCAGGACTACTGATTCCAGGGTTTTTGCCAGAGCTGCTACTACTAGGACTACTGTAAGTAAAGCTGCTACAAACTCAGTGACATCTGCGGACATACACACTGACCCACTAGCCAGTTATTCTGCCAAGCACACTGCTAAGGGTAATAACAAAGGTCCTAGCAAGGACATTACCAAGTGTACTTCACCAGCCAGCAGTTACTCCATCCACAATTCCGAAGGTGCTACAAAAGACTCTTCCAAGGGCACCGCAGAAGACTTAACTAAGGACAGTGCACCTGTCAGTAGCTATTCTAGGACTTCCAAGGGCTCTAAAAAGGGCCTCACCCAGACCAAGTCTACTACCTCAGCCATTAAGACCAGGACCAGCCCTAGAATGCTTCTGAAACGCTAACGTTCTTTTGACAGATTGATGTTGAAGACAATTAGCAAAGTGTTTAAAACAACGTTTGATACAGCTGATCATAGGCAGTGCATGATGGTTTTTGGCTGGTTGGATAGTGATGTAGGGATGATAAGCTGTTCTCTACACATGTCCATGTTTGGGGAATAATCATAATTCTATATATAGTGAGTGAACTAGAAGACAGACGTGTTGTATAGAGGACTGTACAGTGAGACCTTATTAGGATGCTTCCCTGCTGAATCTGAAATAGTTTGATATTTTTGTACATCGTATTCACATGAAAGTGGTTTTTAATCAAAGCACATAGTTTAACTTGAGTCTGTCCTCTGAACACTTTCCAGTAGCTTTGCTCTGGGTTATTTTCAGTCCAGTTACAATACAGACTCCATACCTTAGACTCAACCTGGGTACTGCAGCTTCATTTCAGCAGGACCACTGCTAAAGTTTGCCTAGACCAACCGCAGTGAAGTCTGGAGCATTACACTACTAAAATCCACAGCAGAGTTAAAGGATACAATCAGGTTTTTCCAGTCCTAAAACAACAGTCACGTGCTCATATGATAAGATGATTTCAGAAAAGCATTCCAAAGTTTAGCTGGGGTCAACATGGCACTTCAGTTATTTAAGCTGGATAAACCCAGCGGATGTCTGTCCACAGTAAAGCCTTTTGTACAACCACTCTTTTGTTCTCCATGACATGCATTGAATTTGCATTGGCAAGAGTTCTTTCAGTGGCCATACAAACCGGAGGAATGACCGCAGTCTTTCATGTACATTCACTTCATTAACATTTTTATTTATATAGCCAGAAATCATAATGGAGGTTATCTCAGGGCACTTTTGATATAGAACAGGTCTACTCTACTCTTTATATTATTGACTGAGACCCAGCAACTCTCAATTTCAGTAAGCACTTGATGACAGTGACAGGGAGGGGATGGGTGGTGTGTCTTGAACTTTGCTTGCAGACAGCAACAGGAAATACGGGAGAGAGTTGTCAAATTAGATCTCAGTGCATCATGGGAAGTCTCCCTGCAGTCTAGGCCTCACCTGAGCCAGGCCTAACTATAAGCTTTATCAAAGAAGAAGGTTTTCAGACGACTCTTAAATATGAAGGTTTCTGCCCCCTGAACCCAGACCGGGCTTGTGATTAGGACAGACTTCGTAACAATCAGAACTTGTTCTTTCAGAAGCCAGTGGCATATGAAAACATCCATCTGTTGTATTCACAGCTTCTCTGACCTTACAGCCACCAGGACCAGCTGCACAGTCACCAGCCAAACTAACATCAGAGCGTGTGATATCAGAAGGGCCTCTGACTCTGATCGGTAACCGACCAGTTTTCTGACAGGTTACGTACAAATCACGGTGGGCTTTTGATATACTGGTTTATTTTGTTTCCCCACACCAGCCTTCTTGACCACACTGTATGTACTGTTTTTGTTTACGCTTCACAAGACATGCAAAAAGGCCGCAGACCTGGAGTGTGGAGGAGGACTGCATGCTGACATGTGACATGCTCGTGTTTGAGTCTGTGCGCGTCGAATTAGATGTGCTTGTAGAGAAAACAGGTGTGTTTCAGTAGACCTTTACAGAAACACCTCAGTGACTCCTGGTAATGTGGTTTGACCTTCACTGTTAACACGGCCACTGTACTGTATGATGAATGAAGGTTATAGTACATCAGGTCCCAACAGGTGCTATTAGACTTCTCATAAGCTCATTTTGGAGAGACTGAACAGAGGAGTGATTCATGTAATGACTGTACTAAATAACCCGTGTCAGTACATTATTTAATATTGCATATTTCATCTCAGCAAAGTCCTCGTGTAGGATTTTGACTGTGGATGATGCTGCAGTCATCACATGGTGTTACTATACACAGGGGCTCTATTTAAGTAATTGACAAATGTGTTTGTAAATGACTTTATTTTACTCTGGCCATACTTCAGTCCATACAGTATATTTAATCAGTCCAAACCACAGGTGACTGTGCTCATTCATGACCAACACATTTGTTACTGAGAGCTAAAAGCATTAATCTGAGTCATGCTACAACCTATGTGAAATTTTAACATCCATATACTGACAGTACTGATTCATGTGAGCGTATGGTTCATAGAAGGAATGCAGAATATTGTCCCTGATTAATTGATTTAACTTGAACTTGAAGCTCTTTCTACTTGTGTCAATGCGAAGCACTGTTTAATGGTTCCTCAGCACTGAAGCATCAGGGTGGTCTTCCAAAAGTATGAAACTCATAACTTACTGCATTTGTTATCATTATTATTATGCTGTGAAATTGTGCTTTTATGTCACAGTGACACTGAAACACCATAGATTTGTTGTAGTTCTGGAGGAAACATAAAATATCAGCACTGACACACGATGGCAAATGCTTCCAGCTGAAAGACAGCTCATAAAGACGGGGGGGTTTGTCTCATAAGGACCGTTACATCTTGTGTAGCTGGAGCCACACGTACAAAGGTGCTTCAGTCATTCTTCCTGTAACACATTTATCACTGAGGTGCAGGTGTTTAATAGCTTTCAGTGGAAAGTCACTGGTTGGCCGTGCCGTGTGTCACAGCTCGCAGTGTGCTGGGTTTCATCAGGGACACAAAGTCAGTGGATTCAAGTGAAATTGAAAAACATGGGCTGGAGTATCACATTAATAAATGTCAGCCATCTTTATTCAGATGTCTTGAAGATATTTAATTCAAATGTGCAATATATCTGTGCTTCTTGAAGATGCTGACATGTCATGGAGATAGTCTCCCGTGTTTCATCTGATTCCACAGCAGCCATGATTTGATTAGTGGAGGAGCTCAGAGAGAGAGGTCATAACAAAATCATTGAATTCATGCCTGACACTGAATTCATGTTATGTCACGCTGCTTGAAGCAGCTTAAATGTCTCATCAAAGTTGTTGTTAATCAATTGTTTTGTTATATAATGGGTCATTATGTACTAATGGCTGTTTGGTAGGATGAGTAAACTGATTTTTGTCTCAATAAACACAGAAAAGACAAGTATTTGTGCAGTGACATCAGAGGAAACTGTAAAAAGTTTGTATAAATGTGAATGATTTGGATGAAAAGTTGCAATAAAATCACTTTTCATATTTACCTTTCAGGTGCATGTACCTCATTTAAACATACAAGCAAACAACTAATCACCCTGAAAAGGCTACATTTAACAAAACCCCTTTGTTTCCTTGAGTAGCAGGAAAATTTGCTTTTACTGCAAGTCACATACAGCCCACTTTCAGTGACAGCAAATTATTCTGAAAACCTCATTTTTATGTAGATCGATGTGCTCATTTTCCAGGCTCCCTGTGTATTTGTCTGTGTCATTATTATATTGTCTTATTAATGCGCTTACTACTTGCCTTTTTTTTGCAGCTGGGTGTGGTTACACATGCAGCATAGGTCACCCTGTAGTTTCACTTCCCATTTATATGTGAAAAGGGATCCAACTACATTGCTTTGTTAAATCTAAAGTGAACTTCAGGTAGGGAAACAAGGGAAATAAAGCAGCTGAATTTGCATATTGTTAATGCTTTTAAATTCCTTCTATCAATACTTTGATTAAAATTCTGGTTTTCTGCCCAGATTACCTGAACATGTGGGGATGTTTCACAGACACTTGGAAAGATCTGGAACTTACTTTTGATTAGAAACAGGAGAAACAAAGGAAATGTACTGACTCTGGGCAAGAAACAAACCCTGGTCCAGCTTCGTGATGCACAGCAGGCATATTTGTCTGTAACTTTCAAACAATTACATTGTTGTATGTACACAACTAAGTGCATTTACAGTAACACTTGCTGTCCACATGTGTGTTTTGGTTGGAAATGCAACAGAGGCGCCACTGAAAACATTTCTGATGATTCAGAAGATGCTGAACTTGTTGGGAGAAGATTCCTCAGGACAGCTTCCACTGAGCACTGCTGACCTTCTCTGCTTTGAACTTGATGAAAGGGAGAATGATGTAAACCTACAAATTTGCTTTATGTGTTACTATCTGATTAATGTATATTATACTCTAACTATCTCAATAGACGGTTAATATGTGATAAGGTACAGTACATCTTAGTTTGTGTAACTGTTTGTAAAGCAAAATGTTAATAAAGTTTATTTTAAAAGTCTGCCCTGCCCACTACATGCGCTACAGACAGTAGTTGAATTGCATTGCTTTCCCCTGAATGATGTCTCTCAGGCAGAGATTCTCAGCCTCAGTTAAAATCCTATAATATACAGCTGGCATAACTTAGTATATCATGTTTTGTTCTATGACATGCTTGCAGCGCTGCAGATCCTGCTGTGTGGGGGCGTGTCATACAGTGACCGGCCCACAGACAGAGGAGCAGGCTGCCTGGAAGGCTGAGCTCAGGGCTAAACAAACACCACACCACCATAACAGAGGAGCTGCATAGCAAACAGGCCAGAGTCGGTCAGCTGTGTCAGTGAACTGTGCAGTCTCGACAGGCAGTGGGAGCTGGTGGTTTAGATCACAGACCGCAGATGAGGAGAGGCCGGAATCATGTTTGAAAACCTGAGGGAGAGACTTCACATGGTCCAGCAGGACTTCACTACAGGGTGGGTCTGATCTCTGCTCACCTGCTAGCTGCGGCCGAGCTCCGGCCTCAGGCGCAGCCAGCAGTCTGTGATTAGCGTGGTGTAGATGTGTGCGTTAGATCGTTATATATAACATGTGCATGGTGATAAAACAGCCATATGTATTCTCTGTAGGGCTATGATCAGCAGCTAACAGCAGCTAACAGCAGCCGTCACTGCGCCTGTGTCACTGTCAAAGCTCTAACGTTCAGACGTTAGGCACAGTTCGTCACGTGACCAGCCCCGAATTACCACAGCTAACGTTTCTCAGTTTCGTTTATTGTCACCGTCATTTTCAACTCGGTCTGTTCTCGTCTTTATTCACTCGCTTCAGCACTTCCTGGTTGTTGCTGTCAGCTAACCGTCATGTGACGGTCACGAGTCCCCCCCCCCCAAAAAAAACCTTCAACGTCGAGAACACAGGGTGTCCACATCCGGGTGTCCACGAATGAGCATGTTAGAGTTAGAGCCCTGTCAGAGCCCAGGTACTGAGGCTCATACAGTCACCCACAGAACAAGATGGAAAACAGCAGTGTCCTGCTGAGAGGAATGATTCCCATTCATCCCGATGCAGCCAATGAGCTGCAGCTTGGTGATGATGATGATGATGAGTAGTTTAATATCGTTCATTGAGAAATAAGTGTACCACCCTGAATTCTCAGTCTGACCTCTGACCGTGAAACAGAATGGTCTGCAGGTTGTCTGGAGCTCTGAATGCTTTCAAACACAGGAGAATGAGATGTTCTTCAAACCTGACTGATTCCTTAACATGGGATGCGGCACAGGAAGAATTAACACAGGGGAGATGTTTCACTCCGATGACATCCGACCCTGCCTGTCCTTTCAGTTCTCAGCGGCACCCATGTGCCGGGCAGCATGATTGTTTTTGGATGGCTGTGGCGTGGAGGTAGAGTGGGTCATGATCTTTTATTGGTCTCTCTCTTCCTTCTTTCCATCCAGCTTCAAGACCCTTGGAGACAAATCAAGAGACCCCAAAATCAGGAGGCGACCCAGGTGCGTAGAGAAAGGTGTTGATTAGGAAATAAAAGGATTACTGATGATGTTGAACAGCAGCTGCTTCCCTGTCTGGCACCAAGGCCTCTTGGAGTCAGACTGCTCCGTTCCTCCAGCCTGGCTCGTTCTATCTCAGTTATTTTGAATATGGGTTGTGTCTGTCACATAAAGAGATACTGGAACTGTGTGATTCTTGTGTCTGTCGTTCAGGTTTGAAGAAAGCCTTCCTCATTTCAGTGCTGGGCTGGAAATCCTCAGCAGGTCTCTGCACACACACACACACACACACACACACACACACACACAGCACACAGCACACATACACACACACACAATCAATATCCAAGCAGCTTCAATGTAAATGGAGGTTGTGTTCCTATCCATTAAAATGTGTGTCTGCAGGTACGAGGAGAGTTGGTTTCCGCTCCATAAAAGAACCAAAGACTGTGCTCAGGCTGCAGAGGTAGGGTCTGTTCTGCTCTGATGCATCATCACTGCTTCCACTTAATGATACACATTACACAGGGACAGGATCCTCTGTGGTGAAATATGTTTTTTTTTTAATCAATTTCATATTTCACATTACACCAAAAAACTTGTTTTTTATGTAGAACGTTCAGCCTAAATGAGGAGCCGTGTGTTTGAGAATCACATGTCCTGGTCAGATGGACCACGCATTAACCAGGCTGGATGTCTGATTGAACCCATGTGTCCACAGAGCAGGTCATTGTGGTGATGCACAGACTGCAGCTGCTGCTTGTGACACTTCATTCTCCGTGTTAACAACAACAAGCTCCATTACACTGAGTATATTCTATATATGACCAGTTTCTAGGTAAAACACATTGAGTGAAAGTAAGTGCTACTCGCAGTCAAACAAGCAGAAGATTGAAATTATTCACATTCTATTAAATGAAATGTCATGAGGACACATGGACTGTTCACAAGTTGTCTTCCTCTGCACCAGAAACAGTGTGGTAGGGGCCTTGGTGTGTTTGCACATGGTTGGAGATAAGCTGTAGTCATGTGCAACCCTTAAGCCTCTCACACACAGAGGACTTAGTGCTGCCATTGCCATTGCTTGTGATTCTACAGACAGCTATGACTTGCACTCATTGGCTGGATCAGAGCTGTAATAGGCAGTGACAGAAGCAGTTATGACTGTGACTGCAGCTTATATTGACAGCAGCTCCGTCTGACCCCGCCCCCTGTGCGTTTGTCAGGCAGTAGATGGAGACATAGTCATGCTCACCGCGCACTGGGAGAGAAGAAGAGCCGCTCTGACACAACTGCAGGAGCAGCTGCAGAGCCTGCCCACCTTCATCAGTGAACTTGATGCAATCACTGCAAACATAGGTATGAAGTCTGCTTCATTCCTGTCAGATAAAGTCAGCACCAGCAGGTGGAGACGGTGTCAGCCAGTTGACCTCAGTCTCAGATAGTGTCAACATGTTTCAGAGCTCAGAACAGCTGATGTGGAGCTGCACAACACCATGGCCGAAGTGGGATGACTTTGTGTGCATGCGTGTGTGTTTCCAGCACATTTGGAAGGCGACTTTGAGGAGATGGAGAGCAGGCTGGTGTACCTGGAGTCTCTCTGTTCTCAGTGTGAACAACAGACATTCAAACAGCACCACATCAACGAACTCGAGGTCTACAAGAAAAAGAAGAGGTATGAGACGCACACGACGATTGGTAGCTGTTGTTGATGTTGATGCTTTCTGAGTACCAGGGGTCTGAGTCAGGTTTTTGTTTGTTACTATGTACATGAAACAGTGCGATCCGGTTCTAAACCAATGACTTGTGTTGATCGGTGTTGAGTCAACCTTGTCATCACGCTGGCGGATCCATTAGTGATTGATTGCAAATGGCTCATGGTCAGTTTGCAGTCTGTTAAATCATAAAAACCACATACATGGATAATTAGGCATATACATAAAATGACCTATTCCGCATTGACGTCATGCATCTTGGGTTGTTCAGTCTCATTTAGTCAGTTTGGTGTGTCTTCCACCCTGATTGTCAAGAGGTCGTGATAGCTTGTTTACTCAGAGAAACAGAAGGACAACATGCTGGCATTCCTGTTGATGTTTGTGTTTTAATGGGAACTCTGATGTTTGTCTCGTAACAGGAGAGAGCTGGAGGCGCTGGAAGGTGAGCTGCTCTACTGTCATCAGGCGTCACTGGTCTCAGCACACGCTTAGGATTATACACAGTATCTCCAGCAGACGCACTGATTCATACTGCTCTTCATGTCATAATGGGATTGTTAACTTCTAAAACTCCTGCGTGGTGTGTTTGTAGTGGAGCTGAATTGTCAGCATGCTCAGAAGGTGGCAGAGCTGGAGCAGGCCATGCAGCAGAAACTGAGGGAACGGCAGAAAGTCTACGAAGAAGCCTTCAACCAAGACGTGAAGCAGTACCTGTCCACTGGGTACCTGCAGCACAGAGGTGAGTGCCTGCTGAATGTAGAAGCACAAAGACTTTACATTAAAGCTGTCAGGATATGTTAACATTTAACACTAATATGCAATGAGGATCTGAAGGATACTAGACTTTTAATGAAAACTTATTGTGTGTGTGTGTGTGTGTGTGTGTGTGTGTAGAGCCAACAGGACCCGATGAGTGTGTTCTGGATCAGATGACTGTAACTAACCTATCAGACCAGGAGGCTTTGGACGACTTCCTCAATTCCTCCGGTGATGACATCAGCACTGGATCATCGCTGACCTCAGGTAACCCCGACACAGTCTCTCTTCAACCAGAAGACAGTTCAAGACATACAGGAGCTTCTGATAGACTGTTTGGTGTCAAAGCTCCTAAAGATGTTACATTCATGGCACACAGCAGTCACAGTTTGATGGTTTATGAAACTGTTGTAGCTGATGTGTGCAGTCTGTAGCTACTGGATGCATTGCTTTGTACATTAGCCACTCAGTATGAGACCAAATGGGATGGGACATAAATTACTGGTGTATTAATTGCGGCATCAAAAACAGCAGGGGAACGGGTCGGCGCTGCTTCTGGGATTGGGAGAGACATGTATGCTAAATGAGAATTGTCTTTATAATAGGTCCAGACCTTGAGTCCTGCTCCTCTGAATCTACAAGAAGCCGAGTGAACCAAGCCCCTCCCACAAACAACCAGCCGTCCAACCAGGATGCAGCGTGGGAGCAGGCGGAGGAAGCGGCCAGCGAGGAGAGCGATGAACCTTTGGTGCAGTCAGACGAGGAGGACATTCATCCAGATACGTCATTGGTTGGCCTGCAGGATGTTGACACAATGAGGGGCTGTGGCGAGAGTGACCCTGCAGAGGACCTGCCCTCTGGGTAACCTAGCAACCAGGCCCTCCTGTCGGCTCCCTGGAATAGTGTGTAAACTACTTTTACCCATCGCACGATCCCCCTTGGTGCCCCTGCTTTGAACTGATACAGCTCTCGTGCCCGGCCAGCATGAACCAGCACTCAGTGTTAGCTGATGGGTTAAGCCAGTCAGACGGTATTGACAGACACACCGACACTTTGTTCTGGTCTTTTCATTGGATTTGTTGACAATAGCAACTGGTGGTTTAACATTTTTGCACTGTAATTCATTTAAACATCACTATGAGGAAAGTTTTTGTCTGATGATCAGATGAACGAGTCTGTTTTCGTGTCCTCACCCATTCATTAAACATGTCTCCGTGTCTGCTGAGCATGTATCTCTGTGTCTAGGGGTTGATTTGCAGGATGCATTTATCTTTAATATTTGTGTGTGTGTCTGTGTGTGACCCACATTCTATGCATAATCCAAGAAATAAAGGCGAGCCAAGGTTGTGTTTAAGTTACTTATTGATTCTCTTCAAACTGTGAAGCCAAAACAGAAACATTAACCTCATGTCTGTCTGTCTCTGTCTGTTCTTTGCTTTTGGTTCTTCGTACTTGTGCCCAGTTTCCGGTTTTCATGGCCAGTGAGTGGATGACACCTCCTGTCTGTCAAAGAGCAGCTGATGATATAGTTGGTACTGGCAGTGTGCACATCTGATCCCAGGCTGAGATACTTGTTGCCCCCATCACCAGCAAGATGTACGGCTACAAATCAGCTGTGCATACACACATATGGGACCTTTGATACTCTTACCTCTTGATACCTTACTCTTTCTCTGTCTGCAGACAGTCTCCTCATTAAGGGTCTTACATGTACTGGGCCCACCTCTCTGCCAATAGAAGAACATAACCTGCTCACACATGGGGCAGATCTGCGTCTTCAGTCAGCGCATCTAGCATGACTAATGAAGCTGACTCATTTATGGTTTTACATTTAATTTGAACTTTTTTCCTCATTCTTTTCTGGATCTTGAGATACCTCCTGTTGAGATTACAGTTTAATCAGTACTGCCTTCTTTGGTGATGACCTCTTGATATTCCTGACCCTTAAAGTCAAAAGTCCATCAGCTGGGTTAGCTCCACTGCTGATGAGAACACTGCCCTCACTTGCCCTCGTTAGTGGCATCTTTTTGATAATCGATAGCGCTCTGGGCTGCTAATGTACTCCATGTGTACGCACAGTGAATGATTGTTGAACCCTGGTTTGAGTTAATGTTGACCGGACACAACTGTATTGCATTAGTGGAGCAGCTTGACCCTTAAAGTCAAAAGTTCAGTCTTAACGGGCCTTTTCACTTTGCACAGATTTCATTATCTTTCTCTTTGATGGAACGCCCCCAGGTCCTTGTTTAGCCTCATTAGCTGCAACTCTGGCTCACACTCTTCTTATGTAATGTGACACTAAGCCGTGTGTGTGTGTGCTGTAACAGGAAAAGAAATGTTTGTGTCCACTAGTCTCACTAGTTCAGTGACTAGAGTGTTCAGAACAAGATAAAAAGCCCTGGTTCCAGATTCAGAGACAGATATGTTCTAGGCAGTGTTGCGCTGCTACTCACTGCTTTGTTCTAGGCGTTTGTGTTTAGCCCTTTCCTGTTTCAACGTGACAATGCCCTCATTCACAAAGCCAGGTGCATAAAGAAATAAGCAGTAAGTAATGGAGTAAGTACTTATTTAGTAGTAGTAGTAGTAAAGGCTGCAGTCGAGCCTTTCTACAATGAGTGCTGCTTCATCCTTTGTATTATGAGCATGCTGTCAGGAGCGACTGCATGTGCAACTACCTGGCTGCAGCCCACAGACACATGCTCTGTGATCAGTGTCTCAGTTTGTCCCTGTTCTTAATGTTTTCATGTGAAAGTGATGCATGTTGATGGTTGATAAGCGTGCAAGTCAGACACAGACACAGTGGATGGATACACTGCTGGAATATATTTAATCATCATTAGACGTATTTGATTAGTAAACAACTGAATATGAAAGTGCAGCCTACAGCATGTACAGTCCACATGGGAAGAATAGAGAGCTGATTACAAAAGATCAGTGGAGGAGTAAAAGTCCTATATGTTTAGCAAAAACAGGTGATTGCAGTATGAATAAAAATAAAACATTACAGAGTATAAAAGCATTTATTTTGTAAAATACAGGATATGTACTGGGGTAAAATCTTTATCAAGTTATTGCTGAAACAGAATTGCTGGAACCTGGTTAACAGTCTCAACACACTGCTGTATATATTCTCCCTAACAGACAGGCTTTAACTAAGGGAGGAGAGGTCTCTGCATGTGAGACAGCCCTGCTCTAGCCCTTTATCCAAGGAAACCTGAATGGGAATTGTATTTTCTTGTAGCACCCTCTCACCCCTTTCCACACTCCACAGCTTTGCCATCTTTTGCAGGGTTTGTTCTTACATGACACCATCCCTCCATTGCACACGCAGAGGCGCCCACAGTTAGGCTCAGCGTAGAACTTCTGACTGGACGCGAAGTACTGACCGTTGAAGTTGCAGCCGCACTTAGCAAGGGGCACACAGCGATCCTGGAGGTCAAAGGACATCAAAGTTCAACAATTACGACCAAACTTGACTTTTTCTTTCTTCTTTCAACCATTGTGTTAGCTGGAGGAAACAGGGCAGTGTGAAGAATATTACCTGACTCAGCAGGTAACCACGGTTACACACACAGCCTTCACTGGGTGGGGTTTTACACACAGTTTTAGACAGAGAGGTGCAGCTGACTGGACAGCCAGGTGCTGTGACAGTGTACATACTGTTTTCTGGGCACTGCATCCCTGAAACACACACAGACACACACACACACACACACACACACACACACACACACACACAAATTGCAAATTCAGTGTGTAAAGCTCAGAAACCCTCCAGCCAGTTTACTGTTATTAATATTGAAAATGTTGAAAATGGACGAAGTAATATTAACATTCAGCAGCAGTTAGTGTTGGAAACTGGAACAACACTCTAAATGTCGTCCAGGAGAGACTAGAGATATGCTAAATCATTTCAGATTTCAAGTCTCCACCCTCTCTTTGTCATCTACTGTCATCTTTTCACCATTTTTTGCCATAACATTTTATTGGCATGCATATATGACCTGGCTGGGGCTGTGCCTGTGGTACACACCTGCACCGCTCCTGCTGTGCAATGAAGATGACACTAAATATGTTTTTGGACCAAACAGTTCTGTCGACTCACTGAGAGGAACACTGGGTAGCTCCACTGAGAACTATGAAACACTCAAATGAACCCCAAACACTGGAAAATATATTTTGAATACAGTTAAATCAGTTGTGTCCATGTAGTTTACTGTGCAATACCGGTGTACACTGACTCGCAAGGTGCTTACAGAGAGGATCCACATGGCTGAACTGCAATCAGTGTCTAATCCTTCCAGTTTAACCTTGATGTTTGCTGGAACGTTGAGACAGATGTATATGTAGTGGTATATTACACATGCGTTGCTCTAAAGTTAACATTGGGCTTTGTGTTTCGACTCTGTGCTGTGATGGGTCATGTTGGCTGTTACTTGATGATGCTTGTGTATGTGATGACAGGTAAACCATCTACATGACACCTGAGCAAACTCTGTCTACTGAGGCCATGAGATGCTGCTGAGGTCTTTGGAAACAACAGGTAAACTGGACTTCTTGGGGTTTTTGTCAACAAGCTCTCTTAAGTTTGAAGTTGTCTCTTTTGGACACCTAAATGTGTAATGAACATCCATCAACAGATCTAAGCACAGTGTCAAACAATCATACCGAACCACACATAGACACAAACCACAGAGCACTTACAGCAAAGCTTCCTCGTCCTCCATGACTTCACCTTGCCTCCTACTCTCTGACACTCTTCCACGTAGTCACTGATGATGTCACAGGCCGGTTCCTGTTTGCCATCATTAAGCACCATGTCATAGATACAGTCGTCCTGGTACTGCTTGGCGTCCACGCGTTTTGCACAGTCAGCAAGGGGGCCATCCTGTGCCGTGATGATGTTACACACTGATGTGTAGATGGGTGGTGGCGAGCCCGGGGGGAGAGGCTGAGCACAGTCTTTACCTGGCAGCAGAAGAACATCAGCAGTCATAATGTATATTATAAGCTTCAACAGTCGATCAGTCAACCCAACACAGGGGTGACAATGGAAGAATCAAACACGTGACTGTCACACTGATACATCAACAACACTCACATGTAGCTAGCAGGGAACAGTATATGAAGGTGAGACAATATAAGTTTTATGTTGCCTTTGGCTGATTGAGACAGACTATAGCTGTGGCAGAGCTTTGTCTGATTGGGCTGTAAGTGCAGCTGGGCCTTGCTGTGGCTGTGATGCATCAGGTATGTAACATGCATATTACATACAAGTGTTGTATGCATGCAGTGAACTGACACCTTTGTGCTGGCTGAGTGTTGCATCCAAGCTACTTCAACCTGAACTCCTGTGGTGCACATCTGACACGGCGGGTAGATATCCTGCAGGTTCAACCCCAACTCATCTAACGTTCATAAGAGGAATGAAGAGAAGTCACAGTACAGCTACCGTGGTCTAATCCACGATCTAAAAGTAATTTTATAAAATGCTGAGTAGTATATGCATAAAGAGATGTTATCATGGGCAGCTGACTCTCATACCATGAGGGTTAAAATATGTCTTTCTGTTTCAAAAGACTGTTGCTAATAATGTACAAGTGACATGAACATCAAGCATAAGCACTTAGTATTACACCAAAAACATAGTGATCTTAATGAGAAGAACCAGACCAGCCCAATAGTGATTATAACAGTTATGATATCAGCACTGCATCGGCTGCTTACACTCATGGGAGCAGCCTTCCACGTTGGCCAGCCACTGGCTCACTCCAAACTCATTGGCGCTGGACGCCAGTTTTCCATTGGGCAGCATCAGGTCATCGGCAGGGTCATCGTTGAAGTTTCCACAAAGACCACAGGTTGCGTTCTTATAAGTAGTCGCCAGCTCAACCCTCACTGCACTGGCAAAGTCAAAGGAGACCTGCAACAGTGGGGAACACACAGGAAGACTTGTATAGTTGTGTCAGAGGGGGCAGAAATGTAAACACTGCGGCCTGTCCCACTTCTTTCAGCAGATATTTCATGTTCATGCAGTTTGGTTAGGCTTTTCATCTTCACGTGGACTTTATTTTCCAGGTATAAACACGCCATCAACATCATGTGACATTTATCTGATTATTGGCAGGAAATCCACAGTAATCACAGTTTCAACTACCATGACTGTCTCACGGTTGAGGAGGATCATTCGTGTTGCAGTTAACATCCATTTGTTTGTCCAGACCTAAATAATACAGTTCATATTATTTCATTTCATTCTATTAAAAATATATTTCAAATTTTTACCATAATAGGCCAAAAATGTGTTCTGTGGAGTCGCTGTGACCTTAGGCCCCTAAAACCTAATTAGTTCATGTATGAGTCCAAATGTCTGGGCCATCCATTCATTTTCTGTAACCACTTTATCCCTTTCAAGGTCTATCCCAGCAGTCATTGGGCAGAAGGCAGGCTGGCACAGAGACAGACAAACTCATGCACAGTCACATTCACTCCTACTGTCAATTTAGAGTTTCCAATTCACCTATCACGCATGTTTCTGGGTAGTGAGAGGAAGCCGGAATGCCTGGAGGGAACCCACGCGGACACGGAGAGAACATGCAAACCAACACAGAAAGTCCCCGGTCGAGAATCGATCCCGAGACCTTACATCTGTTAAGACCAAAGCTGATGTCAGGCATTTGGGAGGGAATGCAGTTCCTGAAGGGTTGCAAAATGTTGTAAATACTTCCTGAATTACCATGTGGGTGTGCGTTCATACCTTTAGAAAGTTCGTCTCAAGGACTGCCAGTCTGTGTTTGCGATATACCTGGACCAGTGATTGATTGGATGAGAACGGTAGGGAGGTTTCAAGCCCATCCACCTGCATAAAACACATACACACACACAATGTCACTGTATACACACACACCAAGTATTGGCACTTGGAGTTGTCCTACTCTTTTCACACCCTTTTATGAGTTCGTGTGTGTGTGTGTGCATGCTTCTCACCAGCACTCTGCCTGGGTAGTCCAGTGAAAGTGTGTATGTGCTGCCATAGACTTTAACAGTGACCACTTTAGCATAGGACACTCGTTTGCTGCCGCGGTTATTGTTCTCCAACTCCACCTGCAGTTCACAGTAATCAGAGCGGAGAAGACAGCGAGAAATGAAACAGGTCATTTGATTAGTAGTTCTTCATTCTTTTGACATGATGGACCTGCACAATGTAAACTGAAGCACTTCATCTACTTTGGGAATCTTGATCTCAATCTCAATTATAAAACTGAAAGCATTTGTGTCAGTTAAGAACATTATTGAATGAATCTCATCCTAAACTAACTCATGTTTACTTGCTGACTACATCTGCACAGTTTCTTCTGTCTGCCACTGTGCTGTTCAGGGTTGTTCTCCTCTTCGCTCACCTCAAAGTGCTCCAGACCTTTGCTGTCTCCACACACGCTGGCCATCTTGTATACACAGTTGCCCTGGAAGTCAAACTTGCGTCCATCGAAGCTGTAGAAGTGCGGATCTCCTCGTGCAGTGCAGGCCTCGAAGCTGAGTGGGTAACATCCCTGGACTCCGTCGACAACACTGCATTGCTCTCCGGCTCGACACCCGGCGCGCTCACATTTCACCTGTTGCGTCGCTGCATCACACACGCACTTCTTCTCACACCGTGAGTCAGCAAAGAATACCTCACCTGGCAGATAATAATGGTCGTCATGGTTACAGCCGCAGCCCTTCTCCTTCACAACACACCTGACAAAAAGTGAACAGAATAATAATTGGTCCATGTCTGGGAGTGAAGCAGCTGATCAGTTGATTAGCATGTTTAATGACCAACCCTCTTACAACTGATGCTTTCTGAAAGAGTCCTGAGTCCTTATGCTGGAAAGCAGTGAAGCAAGCCTTTATTAATGATGTTCATATCAGCTGATATTTTGCTTAGGTCTTGTATATCTTTTATATTTCCCCTGGTGATGGGAGTCACCAGCAATATTAATAAAATTCCTTCTTTGTTGTTTTCATGAACAGTGCTTGCTTGCTTTGCTGTGTGGCCAAAGACATACTGGTAGTCTCACATTAGTTTATTGCTGTGACAAAACAATAAACCCACACATTAGCATCTATCTATCTATCTATCTATCTGTCTGTCTGTCTGTCTGTCTGTCTGTGCAGAAGACACTTGTTATATGAATATTATGCCCTTAAATCAATGTTGATAGTGTACTAACTCTTTTCCACTTTGCACATATCCGGCATCGCAGAAGCAGCCTTCCGCACAGGCCTTCGGGCACACCTCTGGCTGAGGACCACAGCTGGCTGGACAGGCCGAGCCACACACCTGGTAGTGGCTGTTGGCTGGACATGTAATAGCTGCAGCCAGCACGGGTCAGGAGGAGATGGAGAGGACAGACAGAGTGGCAGGAATCAGGCTCAGTGACTGGCTCATTAATCCTCGGGGCATTCAGCTGCATTGAGAATGTGCGTGTAAAGCCATTCACACAGTTGTTTCGGACAAATTATCCCTAAAATGAACGGTAAGGAACCTTGTGTGTCTGTCTTCTGGTCTGGAATCCTGACTAGCCTCAGTGTTCATCAGTGGTGGATGCTGAACAGAGAGGGCTTTCCTCTGTGTATTCACTCTCACAGCTGTCATGATGTATCCTGAACACCCCTGTATGTACTCTATCATTAGACAAGGAATTTAGTGTCTGTCCCTGTCCCCTCGACTGTAAATATTTATTTATGAATGTAACTCACAGCAGTTGGCCAGTTCTCTCCAGGCCAACACTGACACTCCGGCCTCCTGGCACTCAGCCATGTAGCTGCTCAGGGCCTCACAGAGCACTTCTTGCCGTCCCTCATTGATGCAGACATCATACAAACAGTCTGACACAAACTCAGCCACTGGCAGTTTCCCATGACAGCTAGAGAACGGTCCCTTCTTATTGCTCAGAATCCCGCAGTACTGTGGACCGGTGAACCTGAGGAGGAACAGAGGGGAGCAACAGTTGATGCTTGAGGTTTATTGTCAGGTTACTCAGATGAAAACACAATTGAACTGTCTGTGAATATACTGCTTATTCATGAGGGTGATATAAAGTTCAACATTACCTTACGCGGTCGTCCTCTGAGCACTGAGGACACACCCCCTCGCAGTGATGGTAACAGAATGGGTCACCATCACTGATGCTCCATGTCTTCGCCCACTCTGTCACATTTACAGCTGTGCCGCCTCTGGCAACTGTCAGCTCATCCTCCTTGTTGCCATTGTAGTTACCACAGAGCCCAGCCACATTTCCATAGTAGCTGCTGCTGATTGACACCATCACCAGTGTGGACCAATCAAAAGTGACTTCAACACCAATATCACTCTGGAGTACGCCTCTTATTCCAGATTCTGTGATGGAGATGCTGCCTCCTTCAAGAAGGACAGGGAGCTCTGTCCTAATACCATCCACCTGCAGAGAGAAACAGAGAGTGGTGCTGAAATCTGATTTGAAATCTCTGAAGTTTGAAATCTTGCTGTTGCTGGTGATTTAGAACAAGCTGGCCATCGACACCCGTCTGTAGAGGACAACACAAGACAGACTGTCTTCTCACTATGACTTCTAAGCTGATGAAAGACAAATTCATATCTTCACTAGCTGGACTAAATATTCTAAAATGTAACCCTGCACACAACGAGTTGGTTTAAAGGTAGATGTTTGGCTGTTTACCATGGTGTAAGTAATATTTTTAAAATCCTGTCTTCTGTATATGATAACACTGCGACATACAAGGTGCAATCAAAATGTCCTCATTCTGTTTCTAAGGTAACTGAATGCATTAGGTCTTCAGGCATGATCGCATGGGGAGCTGGAGTTGCAGGCCATTGAGCAACCAGTTAGTGGTGAGTATCTGTGATGCATTTGCAAGTTATCACCATAGACATCTTCTAGCTGAGAGCAAACATCAAAAGCTGCGTCAAACCAAAGCTTCATGGAGAGGATCATGAGCTACAACGTAGAGACCACACAGAGGTTTCAGAGAGCAGTCGGTGCATCAGGCAGGACGAACGTTTGTTTTCTTTGGCATTCGGGGGTTATGTACTGTGAATTCAACCCTGTACTACAACATTCTGTGGCTCCTGAGGGAGGAAGTTCAGCACAACAACCTGAACTGTGTGCAAAGTCGCTTTGGTTCTCCATCACGGGACAGCATGGGCTGTGGACTGAAAACACACTCCCCAACCAAGGGTCACTCCCCAACCAACAGTGACCGTTACCTCTTCTCCGAACTGCAATTCAGGCTTTCAGGGTTTCAGCTTTGGCACTGTGGAGGAGGTCCAGAGGACATCTGCCATACAAGGTTCCATAACATGACTTCTAGGCAGGAGCATTAGGACTACTGTTTCACTGCACCCAGTGACAACTTTTACATAGATGCTGGCATTTACAACAGGGTAGGCAGTATCTTGTCATCATTACTATTACTTAAATATGATGTAGGTCAAGAACATATTTAATCTAAACCTAAATTTTCTTTGAGCTCCTTTAGTAAAAAAAATCACGTTTTCAGTGCAACTAAGAATTGTGCATTTTGACAATGTTCTGAAGTAAGACCCACCAGCACGATGCCCCTGTGGTCCCTTGGGATTGATATTTGGTGGCCCAACATCTCAACAGTGGCTGAACGCACAAAGGATCCTTCAGAGTTCCCACGGAG
Source organism: Datnioides undecimradiatus (assembly GCA_008933995.1). Lineage (NCBI taxonomy): Eukaryota > Metazoa > Chordata > Actinopteri > Lobotiformes > Datnioididae > Datnioides > Datnioides undecimradiatus. The sequence continues at coordinate 38,700,292 of WARS01000046.1, forward strand.
CTCATTCTTTGTGGTTACAGTCACCTTTGGCAAGGAGGGATCAAGACCTGAGAAAGTCAGAATAATTCATGTAAAGATGAGCATGGCGACGGTGTTTTCTATTGCGTTGCTGTGTGAGTTTTGTGTATTTTGAAGGAATGAATCATTTTTTCTTGTTGAATGACTTGATCAAAGCTTCTGTGTGAATCTGCAGGAGAGAAACTTCTGACTCGGCCCACAAATGGATATATATCTGTCTGTTTGGTGAGTACAAACCCGTGGTGTTGACGAGGATGTAGCTGCAGGTTCCCTGGAATGGGTAGTTCCAGCCATCAAATGTGGTGTAGTGTGGGTCACCGAAAGCCCAGCAAAAGGCTTTGGAATCAGGCACACACACTCCCTTGCCTTCTGACACATTACAGTGCTCCTTTACCCTGCATTTAACCTCAGCACAAAGGTCTGGAACACACACACGCAGCATCAGGATTAGTCAAGTAAAACTAGCTCTGCACTGTTTTATTCAAGAGACATCTATTTCTGCTTTCTGTACAATACAGAAACATATGTCAGCGTAAACATGCAAACATATAGACCGTCGCTAAGGCCAGATAACATTAAAACGTGTCATTCACCTGTTGGATAGCAGCCAAGCGTTCCACCCCTGTTGCGGCACTCCTCCTCCTTCTGGCAGCTTGTGGAGTTGCAGCTGAACACTCCAGACTGACAGACACAGCGCTCTGAACAGTCGTCCATCATTACTGAAGAACCCGACTGAAAGAAATCATATTATTATAGTTTTCGACTGAATTATTTTGTCAGAGTTTATGCAGTTTTATGCAATCACAGTTATGCTACATTAATATCACAATTAAACAACAATTAAGCACCACAGTCTTGCTGCCCAATCCAGCTACCTTGCTAGGCAGCTGGATTTACAGATCACTCCCAATTTACAAGATCACATGAGACTTACTCCATAACCCTTAATGAATATAAAACACACAGCTCATGCAGTGTAAATGGTCCTGCTAGATCTCCATCGCCAACATTTCTATACCACACTGCATATACAACCATACCACTGTACCATTTTATGGATAAGTAACCTAGCACTTGTACTGAATAAGAACTATGATAAAGTAATTACCTTGTAATATTGTCCATCCAGGACACAGCCGCACTTCTCCACAGGAACACAGCGGACTCCATCAGACATGAGGCCATCGTCGCACTGGCAGCCCTCCTGGCACACTGGGCAGGTCTCTGACTCCTGCAGAGAGTAGCAGGTGGAGGAGCAGGAGGTGGAGCACAGCTCATAGTGACTTCCCGATGGACATGTCACAGCTGAAAGGACAAGTGTCATTTTAAATCAACTGATTCCAGCTTGTTAATGTTTTAAATGTTAAAAACCAAAACCAAACCAAATGTGTGAAACATATATAACAAAATATTTCAAATTAGGTAACGATATCAAACCCGCCCCCTCCTAATTAGCATGTACCCCTCGCATTATCTGAACACCACCTCAGGAACACTGCACGAAACAGCATGGGGACACAAAGTTAAGCCACATTCAGCAGCACTGAGCATCAGCAAGTCGGATCAGACTTACGACAGAAGCTGTTGCTCCTCCATTTGCTTATCTTGGCACCAGACAGTTGACAAGCGGTGACATAACTCTGGATGTGACGGCACAGAACATCCGCTCCCCCTTTGCCTGTGGCTGTCTCCCTGAAAGCAAACTTATGTTTAGTTACAGCAAACGGCTGAACCAAAGAACCAAGAACCAAAGTTATAAAGTCACCAGATGTTCTCTAGCTTCTGCCGCCCTGTTCCATGTTCTATGCATGCAAGGCAAATCTTTAAGACACAAAGACCAAACTATAGTGAGAGAGATAAAGCAGCTGCTTCAATGAGCCTGCAGGAACAACCCAAGGAGAACAGATGTGTTTGCTGTGACAACATATGGTGGAGAATAAGCCTGTAGCTTGCATGGCATCATCTAATGATGAACCACAGCCAGCACTCACTCATCAAAGAAGGGGCTGGCTGCTACCATATTTCCTCACCTGACACAAGCATCGTAGTAAGAAGCTGGAGGCACTGTCGAGTGGCACCCTGCAAACGGACCCTGCGGTGCTTTGATAATGTCACAGGCCTTTTCGGCTTCTGGTATCTTCTGACCATCTGGATCAGGGCAGGAACTGGCCCCACAGCTTGCATCACAGGAAGTGTTGTAGTTCTTTACTGCCCACGCAGCTGCCATGTCTGCTGGCTTCTTGCTGGCTGCAGCCAAGTCATCAGACACTTTACCGTTATAGTTGCCACAGAGACCTTGTGGTGAGTTTTGATAGGTGGATGGGATTTGTATGATCACGCCTGCCACGCTGTCATAGGTCAGCTTCAGGTCAAAGTCGGTTTCAATGATGATGCTAATGCCATTTTGATATGCTCTCACTTTTCCATCAGACAGTGACACAGGAAGGGCGACTCTGATGTCATCAACCTGAAACAGAGAAATAAGATGAAGCTGTGTTCCATTCAGGCCAGAACCAGGCCATGTTAACAAAGCTGACATATGAGGTGTTAGAAACCGACAAATGTATGATTATGAATGTTCATTATTTTATTATTCACACCTTACACCTGGCCAATAGTAAACCAGTCATACCTTAATTTCCCAAACAACCCCGTTCTCCATGGTGATTTCCATGTTGTAAACCAGGAGCTCAACGTTGCGATAGACATTTCCACTTGTACTGGTTTGCTGCTGCAACAATACAGAGAAGGCGGCCATCCCTCCTTCCTTCCCCTCCACCTCTGACAGCTTGAACCAACAGTTTCCCCACAGAGGATAGACCTAGAGTGTGGGGTGGATAGATGAAAATATAGATAGAAAATATTACTGATATTACTGATAATATTACTAATCTGTGAAAACATAAAACGTGAATAAAAAAACACTCTGATGAGGTAAACCATGAGCTCATTCAGTTGGTCTGAGAGTTTTCTGGGCTGTAAAGACAGAAATGCAAGAAATGACAACCCAGAGGTGAAACAGCAGGATGAGCAGTGAAAAAGCCCACAGTCTCCGAGATGGAAGACTGTGGGCACAGCTAAGACATTTGCAACATTCACAAATCTGTACACTGTGAATTTGTCGCCCAGGGTCAGACTGTCAATGCTGAGATCTGCTGTACACTCCTCGGCACTTGGGTGCTCCAACATGCTCCAGCGTGGAAAAACACCTACATTGGCTGCACCAACAAAATTTAACTCTTCTCTAAAATAGGTCACAACTTTGACACAGAGGAGGAGGTCCAGAGAACATTCAGTGCACATCACAGATGATGCTTTACAGAGTTACATAAAGGGACCTTCAGGGAGCAATCAAAGTGCGGCAAGAGCGTGGGTAGTGGTGTAGCGCGTTATATGGATCACGTATTGTCCAAAATAAAATTTGTTTACAAAATGTTAACTCATAAGTTAAGGTAATGTTTCATCCTATATATATTCAGATTACAGTTTTTATATAAGAAAAAAAAGATACTTTTTCAGAATCAAAAAGATTTGAACGTTGCAGATGTCCAAGAGCAGATCAGACATGTCTTTTGAGAAGCTGTACATTTAAGAAGTGTTAAATAAGACATGATGGCTGACCATGACAATGTGCATCGTTGAAATACATAATAGTAATAAAAGTATATAATTTATGGTCTATAAAATCATCCATTTCAGTAATATATTAGTATAAATACCAAGTAGTTTATAATTGAAAACATCAGTATTCCGTTGTTATACATTGGCTTTAATAAAATGCATACTATCACCTTTTTCCAAAAAAAGAACATTTACCTGTCCATCAAAGGACCTGACTGTCCTGACTCCACTCACAGAACAGGACCCAACACTTCTTGGAGCACAGGTGGCCAAACCGTCTTTCACAACACACTTCTCATTGGCTGAGCACTGAAATTTAGTATTGCACTGCAATGTTCCGCCATCTGAGCAGACACACTGAGTGTTACAGGACTGTCCCGGATAGAACACCTGAGAAAACAGAAGCGAGGACGGAGGGATCAGAGGTCACAATGTTCAAGCTGTTATCATGGCAACATTAATTCTACTCCTGGAGCTGCTACAGTACCTGTCCACTTTGATAATATTGTCCTTCATATTGACAACCACACTCTGCCAGAGGGACACACTTGTCATTACTCAGCATGAATCCATCATCACACACGCAGCCTTCCGTACAGGGAGCTTTGTCGTCACAGCCCTCAGGGGTGGTGAGACCGCTGCAGGTCTGCTGGCATGGGGATGCACACACCTCATAGTGACTGTTTGCACCACATGAAGGAGCTGTGAGAGAGACACAAACAGATGGTCAATTCAAATAGAATGCAGAAGGATAATGTTCCTTATGACTATCATATACATGCTGGAGACAGCATTGTGACCTCCTGAGCTCTCATGATCATGATGAAGTACTGCACAGCATCAAACCACTCATTAACCAAGATGTCTGAGGAACACTTTGGGAAATATAGATGTACTGCATCCTTACACAAAACCGTTTGAGAAGATTGACATCAGATTGACATGCGTGGCTTACGGCAAAACTGTTTGGTTCTCCAGTTCTCCACTGTAGCTCCTGCCTCTTGACAAGAGGTGCTGAAAGCTGATAGGCTGTTGCACAAGGCGGAGGAATGGCCTTGGTACATACACAGATCAAACACACAGTCTGTGAGGAAGGATGTGTGGTCCAGCTTAGCGTGACACTGCCTGTATGGGCCGAGACAAGACAGAGCGGTCAATATGATATACTCTACATGCTTTATGTTTGACATCTGTAGACAGACTAGAGATAAGTTAGATCTTTAAAATTATATTTAAAAGTTATATCACAACTATATTTAGCAGTTGTTCAACAATTCATATCAACTAATTATCTAAAAAAGCTGACAGATTATTTGAACTGTTTCTTATTATTTGCAGCTCTTAAGCCATTGTTGAAATACAACAATGTGTCCATTTCCTTTTCCTAACATGTTACATCGCATTTCACTCATTATGTTAAATACTTAGCGAACAACTGAAAACAATTCACTATTCAATTTGTTTGGATAGCGCCAGATCACAACCAGAGTCGTCTCAGGGCACACACTCATTACGTTATTTAGTGAAAACATACAGATTATTGAGATGAGTCTCACAAAAGATCAGCATTGCTCTGCGTTGTAATGCTATTTAGGTGGTGATTATAATAATTCTAAACATAAATATGCGTGTATATATTTTAATCAAATCACAATTTATTTTTTAAACTGGTGCATGTACTCCGCTATCTCTCATGTATGGCGACTGGCAGCTGCAGAAGTACCCACCTAAATGGTCCTGACTTGTCAGCAATGATGCCACAGTAGCGCCCCTGTTGGTACTGCAGCAGCATTGCAGGCTCACATGCAGGGCATTTACCATTGGGACAGTCATTTGTGCAGCCAGGGTCTCCTCCTGCCTGGGTTCAAAGAGATTCATATGCATATATCAATATAAATATGCAAATGCTACTATAAAAATAAATGAATATGTTTGATATAGTGAGTTTAAAAGACATGTTGCCATTTTCAGGTCTGTCTTACAGCAGATGCTCATATGTACATTGGGAGAATTGTTGTTTGAATTGTAAAACAAATTCAATGTCAGATTGTTTTAACCCATCATGGTAAAATGCACAGGCCTACTAAACAGTGACTTTATGAACTGTCTCAGTATATTACAGCCAGAGTCAGTCCTTCAGTTGATAAAACATACAAATATTTCATTTGAGAGTTTTGCTCAAAGGATAAAAAAATGATCTATCTTCATCGAGACAAGGTGTTTTTATTACATTGGTGATTATTAACGATTCCAGCAAGGTAGTTAAGTTATGAAAATAACAGACCTCAGTTTTTAGTCAGGTCATCAATGTAATGGGGTTATCATTAAGAGGCAGTTAGCCAATATCTGTGTATGTGTGTCTTTCATTGTGCTGTACATGATTCTAACATGATCATTGTAACGTTACCTGTTGAGTTCTTCAGTCACAATGAACTGAATGAGTTCACTGTTTCCGTCATTCATGTCCTCAGGTGTGTTTACATGTTTATAGGTTATGTAATGATTGTTGTTTACTCCTGTTTTCATTTTTACGTGAGTTAGGGTTGGGGCTTGTCAGATAAAAACACTCATGGGTTCCGATCTGCAGTGTAATACACACCTGCCAGCTGCGTCCAAAGTCATTAACGTGTTTCGCCTGAGTGCCGTCAGGTGTCAGCAGATCATCTGCCGGTTTGCCGTTGTAATTTCCGCACAAGCCTGATAAAGCGAAAAAAGCAACCACAGCAGTCACACTTCAGACACACATACCTGTTGTATTCCTGCAAAACACTACAGAGTTTGTGATGCAGGGAGTATTATTAGTCCAACTGTTAAAGGAACAGTTCAACCTTTTTTTTTGGAAAAGTGTGAAACCTGTGTCAGGACATAGCTAGCCTAGCTGAGCAATATCATTGAAACAATGACTAAGAATCACTTCTGATGCAGACGTAGCATATATATACTGTTTCATCAGTAACTGTTTTATGTTACTGCTTCTTAAGCTATTTCTTTGTGTTTTTTATTGTTAAGTGATGAAAGAAGTTGCATTTATGACTGACTGGGAGCTAATTAACCTGTCTGAGTCTTATTTTGTGATTAAAGTCAGCTGCTGATGTACATTTACTTCCAGTTATCAGTGAAAAAGTGATTCCAGTGATGGAATCAGAGTGTAAATGGTTTCTGGCAGGTTAGTCATGCAGCATAGGTTCTTGTGGCGATTCGCCCTGGTTACCACGGCGATATACCTCAGCTAGATTTATGATACTTGAAAACAAGCAAGCTTATTCCAAACTTATCTGGACATAGATAGTGTTTTAGTACATTGACTGCTGGCATGAACTACCATAATCCACACTGACACTGCTTTACATGTTTGCTTCATAACCACATTCGCTGTAATAGGTCGACTGACTCAACACTGTTGAATGAACAAAACAATGCCCAGCAGGGCATGCCTAACTTACCAGACGTGGATCCGTAGTATGAACTGGGCAAGGTCAAGCTGACGTGGCTGTTCCAGTTGAAGCTCAGGGTCAAACCAAAATAAGTTGTCATGATGCCAAAGTAACCACGGCGGAACAGGGAAAGCTTGCCATCTTCAATGGAGTAAGGCAAGTTCACTGGCTGGCCGTTGACCTGCGTGTTTGTGGGACGGGAGAAGGAGCCAATAAAAACAGACTTCTACAGAATCAGATCCACATTTATCTCTGCTGAAGGCTCAGATTTCACGCCTCACCCCTGCAACATCAGATACGATCCACAGGTTCCAAATATGACACCAACATACACACTCAACCACATTATTAAACAAAACCTGCCCAATCAGAGGGCAAAAATAAAATAATACTTTAGCCGGGCTGTCCCCACTTGCAGCACCTTGTGTAGCTACACTACAGAGTGACACATAAAGATTTGGTGAAGCTTACTGAACTGTAGCATGCAGACTGATCTTACCAGCATCTGTCCTGGCCTGGCACGGCTCATGCTGATGGTCAAGTTGCCAAACACAGTAAGCGAGACGGACTTGGTGTAGGACACGGCTTTGTTACGCCCCCTGTTCTCACTTTGGACCAGCACTTGGAACTCTTCCAAGCCCTCATTTGATCCCTTGGAGAGCTGAGACAGAATATATGTACAGGTGCCCTGGAAATCAAACCGCCGATTGTCAAAGCTTCTGTAGTGGGGGTCTCCAGTGCCCTGGCACGTTGCATAGGATTCTGGGTAGCAGTCCCTGACACCTCCCTTCAAGGCACAGTACTCGTTCTTCTTACAGGTAACTGGTTTACACTGCACCAAAAGGAGAAAACAGAATAGAACAGAAAATTAGATGACAGTGCAATACATTTAAACTAGAACAACACAGCATGAAGTACAATAAAATGCTGTGTAAATTATTTGTAATTAATTCTTTATATTCTGTTGCAGTTCCACTGGCGAACATCTGCAGTCACCCAACTGCAGCTAGCATGCAGACCTGCTGTCTGCAGCTGGAACAGAACTGTGCAGAAGAGCCTGTGCCTTCCCCAGTCCAACTACTTCCTATTACCACCTCTGTCAATAACACAACAATAATCAGATTAGCAATGCCTTTATTAAGACTCCAGAGCAACCAGGTAAAGCAGATTGATCCACAGCACCCACTACAGTGCTGGAGTGAGATTGCAGCTCCCACGCCTACAAGAGTGTGACTTTAACACAAGTGTACACAGATATTGTTGCAGATGAAGTCTGTTCACAGGAAGCACACCAAGACCAATACCTTAAATAAGTCTCACACACACAAACACACACACACACACACACACACACACACACACAAACACCAACCTCGGCTTTCCCATTACGGCACTGACACCGGCTGGTGCAGGTGCTGTCTCCCCAGAATGTGGTGGCTGATGGGTAATACTTGCCCTGATACTGACATCCACAGCTAGACTTCGGAACACACCTGAAACACACACGCAGTTGTACGGTTCATCATGTGCATAACACCAACACCCAACACTCTGCTCTTGTCTTTTATGTTTTTATGCCTTCCCATGCATGAAAATATATAAGTTTAAAACTGTTAAACTTCATTACAAATGGGCTGTATGTTATAACCCTCTGTAACTTTCACCAAAAGTCACTGAATAGTTGAGATGTCTCAGACAAACCTATGTCAAACTCATTAAACTTATCTCACATTTCAGAAGGCTGGCATGACATTTATCCATAAAGCATATGTTCCAGTCAGTGGCATTTTCATATTAGTAGTGGTAGCATGATTGTTACCTGTCTCCATTGAGCACCAGCCCTTTATTACACTGGCATCCCTCCACACAGAGGGCTTTACATTTCACTTCACTGTCTGGGGACGTGCAGGACGCAGGGCAGGCTGAGCCACATGCCTCATAGTGGCTCCCTGCTGGACAGGAGAGGACTGGGAAGGAAGAGTGGACACAAGTTTTAGGCATATTATTCCTGTCTGTGTATAAACCATTTTTAAAAGTATGAGAGTCATTAAAGAATATGAGTTTTTTGGTAATGGTTTAGCGTGTTTTTTTTTTATAAAATAGAAATAGATTAGATTTATTTAATAGTGTTAATCACTCACACCCATCCTCCAACCACTTTCAGTGAGTTGATTTCATATTAAAGGGTGAAAAGTTTTGTCTCCAGTTACCCCATTAGTTCCATCACTGCTAGATGCTCCAGAGAAGAGTGTATATTAATAAAGGGTTTCCATAAACTAAACCATAAACAATATTACCTCTGTGGTGGAAAGCAGTTTGTGGTCATAAAAAATGATAGAAACTCATTTTTTTCAGTCATGGATTTGGCTCATGTTCCCTGGTTAAAGCTTGTGGAGAAGACTCTATATGGTATGATTTAAGAGAGCTCCTGCAATATTTGGAATATAATGCACAACAGATAATACAATATTATGCATATACTGTATGTATTGTGCTATTGTTATTTTATTATAAATGTATGTTTTGGATTAATTAACTACATCAGATATTGCATGGTTTTGCTATTGTTTAATGTTTTAAAATATATTAAATACTATCACAATACTAGTGACACATTTCTACTTTCTACTTTGAAAAATATTTCCAACATTATACATTTTAGCACATCATGTAAATATGTTATATGTACTGGTGTTACATCTTAATTTGCCCTCTGGATCAATCAATCGGCATTTTATAATCAATTTTCCCTGTAATGTCTGTGTAATAGTACAGAGTATTTCTGTATGTAATGTAAAAGTCTAGAAAACAAACTGACAGCCAGTGTCTGACCTGTTCTGAAGACAGATAAAGTCATTTCCACACAAAAATAAAAAACAGTGTAAATATGGACATCTCCACAAGCAGTGTGGAAAATTAGGATTCATAATTGCCAAAGGTGGGTTTTATATCATGATAAGTATTTCCCAACACTGAAATAATTTAATTTATTTAAGCTTCACACTCACTCAGCAGCTAGCAGGGATAATAGCCTAGCTATTGAGATTCCACGGAAGTGGATACAAAACTTCTGTTCTTTCTCCTCCACATTGATCATAAAGCATTTGATATAAAATGAACTCACTGAAATCAGTTTAGAAATGTAAGTGTTGCGGAGCCTTTTATCCAGATAAATACAGATTCTACTTACTAGCCTTACTAGCCTGAACATACTTATATATGTTCAGGCTAGTCTTGACCTCACTCAGGGACTCAAGGAGTGAGCGACTACAGTGGTAAAATACTGTCACATGGCAGGCAGAGATGGAGGCAAGGAAGGCATGAATCACCTGTTCTACACAAACATACGTTTGGTTTTGTTTGTGCCTTGTGGTGTATGAAAAGTTAATGCACGTGCAGTTGTGACAGTGTTCGAAGGGATACTTTGCTTCATGACTTACAGCATTTGGTAATCATTCTCCACTCCCAGTTGACTTTTACTCCCTCTGACAGGCAGGCATCGTCATAACTCTTTAGGTTGTCGCAGAGAACCTGTCTAGCACCTGGAAAACAAACAGACACATTAACACATTATTTGAAGAGATTCAGGTTACAGCGTACATCCTGTCTGTTGACACATAAGACATTTCTGGCAAGATGCCTGGATCTCCTCCAACACTGCAGTGAGGTTCTCTTACCCCCAAGGTACAGAATAGGCCTGGGCATTAGCAGGGACTGCACAATGCATATGTATAACAGTTTCCACTGCTATTTTTATATCTTGTGCATATGTATTCACTCTGACACAATGGATCTTAGACTAAATCTGAAGTCGTTAATGTAGATGAAAATTATGCATTTTTCAACTTTACAGAACTTGTCTACAAAACTGTTCTGAGCGGCACACGTTCATAGAGAGGCCAAGGACAGAAGCAATAGAAAGCAAAATGACTGGAAGCATTAAACAATGACTGGGTGCATAGCTGTGGACAGGAGACCTCTGCAGTGGAGGATCAAAACTAGAACATCACAGCTTGTTAAACTTGCTGCCACGTGGCAGGCATTACAGAAGTATCCACTGCATCTGCAGGCTACAGGGCAGCTTCTTTCCTTTACATGTCACATTAAATGCATACTGTGCATAATAATAATCGTAATAATCAAACTTCATAACCTCTTCATAATGTGAAGTTAGTTGGTAGTTTACCTTTATTGACACAGACATTGTAGACGCAGTTGTCCAAGTACATGGTGGGGTCAACCTTTTTGTGGCAGGCTCCAAATGGTCCATCTGCCTTTGTGAGGATCCCGCAGACATTGGGGTGACGGAAATGGGCCTGTTGCTGTGGTAAACATCTGGGACACTGACCACGACAGTTATCATGGCAGAACAAATCGGAGTCTTTCACCTTCCACTTCTGTATCATCTCCAGCACCGCTGAGACACTGGAGCCTGTAAGAGACAAAAAGTAAACCATTGTTTTAATTGAAATGTCAGTAAGTTTATTTATGCATAGGTTAATTGCTGTGGCTGTGACCATGCACCTGTTAAGCAGACACAATGTTCAGAGGGCTGTTTAAATGTGAGCTCAGATCTGTTTCCGAGGTTAAGAACCAGTCATCGTTTTGTTGTCGCCACAATTGCTTTACTAAATCACCAATACGGAGTAAAATTCTTTGTAAAAGCAATGGGTTTAATAAATCTTCAGAAGCTGAAATCCAGCAACAGGAGATTATAAAAGAAAGCAGTCACCAATCAGTTGTTTGACTTTCTAGGAAACAATTGTTCAATTGAGGATTTTCATTCAGGATCCACAGTACGTCACAGCACAGACACAGCATCTTGGAAAGTTACATAATATTGCGAAAATCAGAAACACCTTGTATTAAAGACATGCATTTATTATTCCTAGGTTGGTAACATTGGACCACATGTTCTTCTACCATTCTCCCTCCTCACCTTTGGGCACAGGCAGGTCATCCTTTCCGTCTCCATTGTAGTTTCCACAGAGGCCTCCGAGGTGTTGATAATAGGAAGACGGCACTGTGATGAACAGCCTCATATTCCAGTCATAATTCACAGTCAGGCCAAAGTCAGTGCTGAGGGAAGCATAGGCTCCACTTTGCTTCACAGTGACATTGCCACCCAGCAAACTCACAGGCAAGTACTGAAGTTCTTCATTCACCTGAAGGTTGCGACAGTACAATAATTAGAGCGAGCAATGTCTGTAACATTAAATAGAACAGTATGAGGTCAGCCTGCGTGAAAGTCTGTGAGAAGGACGGGTGATGAGGACCGGGTAGTGTGAAAAGTGCAAAGCGTTCAGGCAGAGCAGGCGAAGATGGGTTTCCATCAGCTGCCTCATTCATGCTCCACCAACCTCCTTATTTGCACTACATTTGGATGGAAGCCTAGGAGGCTTGTCCAGAAGACAGCACTTGGTTTTGATATTAGTGATGGGTGCAATGGTGTAAATTTATAGTTTGGAATAAAACCTTGTCCTAAATGTTTTCTTTTGTGTCCAAAAGCCTGATGTTTGAGCTGGTCCCTTTTTATTTGTCAGCTAGCCTTTGCTTTCATCAGTGTTTATTGTTGGTAATGTCACACACTTTCAAGTAATATCACTCACTACAAGTCTTTAGATAGCTTGTTACTTTCCTAATTACTGTTGTTTTTATTTTGAATATAATACATTGATTATTGAGTTCATTGTGCAGCTCTGTTACCTGTACTTGTCTTCTGTGTCTACCGATGACAACTGTCTGCTCGTAGACACTGACAGTTACAGTCCTCACAAAGGAAACTTGACATGACCCTCTGTGGTCGTTCTTGGTCGTCACAGTGAAAGGCACGAGGTTGGATGCCGCCTGTGCAACTGTTGTCATGATGTAAGAGCAGGAACCCTGAAAGCAGCAGAAGTAAAAGCAGTTAGGTATATTGTTGGCACCTCGTCTCATAAAGCCACCAAAAACAAGGAGTTCTGAATACAGTAACAGACTGTAGCTAATCCAGCAGACTGTTTTTACATTTTGAAAGGAAACATGTATATAGAATAGAAAGAAGGGTGTAATAGAGATATAAGTGCTAAATGGCCGTAGGTCAGTGATAGTCAAGCTGTTCCTACCCTACCTGGAAGTCATAGCGTCGGCCATCAAAGGTCAAGTAGTGGGGGTCTCCCATCGCACGACATGTTGCTGTAGAAACATGGATGCATGCTCCGTTCTCACAGCGTTCCTTAATGCGACATTTGACTTCTTCGCAAGGATCCTTGGGTGGCGCAGGGGAAGGAGCATCTACACAAAGACAAACACATGCTGCATATACATGTACATGTGGCACCACAGACGATAGACTTTATGGTTCCATCTTCATTTAGTAATCACATAGAAACTGTAACTCATCAAGTTTGACTTATATATATGTCTTTCAGCTGTTTTCTGATTGGATAGTGAAATGATCTCCATGTGAGTGTGAGTGAAATGATCTCCATGTGTATGTGTGTGTACCTTCAGAACAAATTCCAGCAATGCCATATGCGTGGCGGAACTTTCCGCCGTAGGCATAGACTGCCATACGGGCGTCACCTTCCACTGTCACATGACTCTGCTGTGCCCCCAGTGCGACATTAGACCACATCCACTGCTTATCTGACAAGAAGGTATTCCACTTAGGTGAGAGGCACTGTCCTCTCAGACACACCTTCACACTTTTCACCCCCTCCCTCTCTGACAGAATAGCAACAGTGCTTTGTAACCCGTCCACTGTCTCCACTGCCCAGTCAGTGGCAAGCTTGCAAGAAGGAGTAAGTGTTATCAGGAATGGGTCGTGTGGTTTGTTGTTGCTGAGAAGCAGCACCATCATGTTCTTGTTGCTCCTGACAAGCAGTGGGTGTTTGGCTATCAGTTTCTGAAAGGTCACATCTCCAGCTCTTCTTAGGCTCCTGTTGGAGTAAGTGCAATAAGGGTACTTGGTTAGATATGTAAAGTTCAGGTTTAGATAAAATTAGTAAAAAACTTGATTAATTTACAGTGAATAATTAAATAGAAGCAAAACATCTTGGCATACCTCTTTCAATATACTTAGTGTAAGAAGAAATGTGACAGTTTTTAATGGAAACAAAATGTCCTTAATGTCCTTATTAAATTATGATTTTTTTTTAAATCGTTGCTAAACCTCAGGAAATTCCAACCACTGAAATATGGAATCTCATTTTTATCTCATGTCTTGTTTCACAACAAAAGAGCAAACTGATGAAGGGCGTGAGGTAAAGTTAAAAGATCCAGAACATTTACAGTAACTGGACCTTATGCTGAGATCTTGTTTCATTTTATATGGAAACACACTGGATTATGCGGTAATTATGACGTCAATCCTGTGTAAACATCACCTCATAGCTCAGAAATATCTCATACATACAAGATAAGAGGTTTTATATTCTGTCACCTGTAGAAGATCAGCTTAAAGGCCACTACTAACATTTAAGTATCTGAAGCATTTTGGATCTGAAGCAGATTTTTCTTGAATGGCTGCTGCGTACAAACATTTTCTTCATGATGGTTTACGGCTATTTTCAGCAAATGTTATTCAGTCAGTTCTGAAAGGGGGCTTGAGTAAATTGACCGAATGACACTTCAGTACAACTGTCATAGATATTCATAAAGATTTCTCATGTTCATGACCGATTGGTCGTATTGGTCTTACGCACACCACTTCAGTTAAAGTGTGACTGAAATACAGTGCAACGCAGAAAATGAGCCGCTTACAGAAACACTGTCAGTCTAACAGAACCCATCTGAAATGTCAGAGGGTGTCTAAAAATGGGCAAAAACTCAACTTAGACTCAGCTTAGGTTAAAATGAATGAAGATTTACTCAACTGTTTGTTTTTTCCATTGTGCAGAGTCAGCTCAGTGTTGTCTTCAGCAGCTACTATCACTGCCCAGTTTGTGGCGAGACAGTTGCTTGCAGCAGGTACCATGTATTCTTTACCCAGATTTGCCACAGGGGGGAGCTGTTCATACACATGTTCACACCTGAAACCCAACGACAGACACTGGTGGCCTGTTAAGACAGCTACAGGCTGCTGGGATCGAATCCTTGTGCCTGTCAAAGTCTGATGACCTCGTATGAGGTAGGATGCATAAGGTGCCAGGTTGATGGTCACTGCCTTCCCCTTCTGCCACCTATATCCACCTCTTAGCAGCACATTAGCAATAGGTATGATGGTGATCTGGTTAGGGCTATTGTCATTAACAATAGCCACTAGCTTGTCCATGATGTTTCCTGATGGTGTGAACACAACGTAGTCAGTACCCAGCTCTCTTGTAGGGGAAACAACTGCGCCATCTCCTGTGGCGTGGCGACGGTTGAAGGAAACCACAGAGATTTCAGTGCTAGATGAGATTCGAACTGCAGAGTTTGCAGTGAGAAACTGATGCTGTAGCTCAGATCCACTGGGCAGAGAAACCCATTGGCTTTCACCTGCAGAGAGGGTTAGCTGCCTGGAGAAACCCACTGAAGCCACCTGCAGATCGATATGTCTGGATATGTTAAACATTCATTAGTAACATTAACAGTGACAGGATCAGGATATTGTCTATCATTGGTGTAATGATAGCACAACTCATTTAAGCTTTGCTAGCTCACTAATAAATAAGGTAAAGTTTGACCACTGCAATAAAAAAGAGAGAGAAACAATCTCCTCCACTCACCAGAATATACAAACACAAACACACTGATATAGTGTCAGTGATAGAATGAGCAGATCTATACTATCAGCTACTGGCTCTGCACCTGCTGGCATACTGGTGCTTATACAGTATCTGTGCTGTATGTATGTGTCCTTCCCTTCCTCTGTTTATGTGAAAAAAACTAATTTACGTCTTCTAAAATTCAGCAAATGTAACTGAATCACTGCTTACTTATGTTTTGCAAAGCACAGAAGTTGCTGTGAATCAAATATGCCACCTAGCCTCTGACATCAAGCGCCCACCTGCATGCCCCCAGATACACCTTCACTCTACTGACTGAACTCTTCTAGCTGGAAATGTATTCATTTGGTCTTTTGGTCCAGTCCATTCTAACTTTACCTGGGTAGGATGATTATTGAAGTAGAGAAATAGTCCAAAGAAGCTGTTTTTCAGCCCCTGAGGCTCACTCAGCAAGTTTTCAAATAACAAATTCATTATCTGGCATCATTACAAGTCAATTATGTCAGCCTTGTCTGCCAAGTTATCCACCGAAATACAGTTCCAGCTGTCGTGACAGAGTGCAATTCCCACAGCACTCACCAGGCGTCACTAGCTGCCATGTCACTGGGAGCTATCAGCAATTTGTCATTCTTCAGCTGAAAGATTCTGCTCAGGGGTGCAGTCTCACACAGTAGCTTTTTGTTGTTCAATGAATGTGATGATATTGAAATTGGATGACGTATATACAACACATGCTTCTAATGTCCTTTCAGAGGCTGCACAGAGGGTTTCAGAGGCCTGATGCTGGCCTGCAGGCCAGACTTTGAGAACCCAGCAACCTTTCCAAATGTTAAGCTCATTGTCATGCGTCAGTAGTTAAGTTTTAAGTCTTAACACAGCAAGTTACGTTCTAGCCACCAGTGTAGAGCAGCGTTCTTGCACAGGGATTTAAGGAGGAATTATTAGTGCTAGTTTTGTATTTTTTAAACTGCTGTCTTGTATAACTGGAATTGATGTTCTGATTGTACACAGTATACTATAATACTGATATTATATGACTGACAGAGTGAGATTATACTCCTGTTAGAGTATTACAAGAACATTATAACTTTTCATCAGTGCTCTCATATTGCATGGCCTGTTAAGGTATTATTTATATTAGTAACTCATCCCTGTTGAGGACAGTCTATCTGCAGTGAACCGCTGTCGGTTTAGCCACAGTCATGATGCCAGTGCCATCGTTTGAATGCGTGCTTCTGCTAGCATCTCCTACGAGCAGCATGTTCCTCTCTCTGATGTGTTCAGTAATCCTGGTAGGGCACGATACAGCACGGGTTGTGTCTGTGGGAGTGTACTTTGTGAGTTAATAAGTGCAGGGCTATTTTTCATCGCAGTGGTCAGGAAAAGTTCTTTTCCTTCTCCCTCACTCTTTCTGTCAATCTCTGTCTCTCGCATATCTGACCTGCCTGCAGTCTCTCCTCCTCTGCTCCAGCGGTCAAGTAGCTGTGATTAATCAGTGTCTGAGCTGGAACGTGGTGCAGTGTACGGTATTAGTTACAATTTGTTCATGCTCGATTGAAGTTCAGGCCTGAACACTTCTACATGGGACTATTAAGTCACAGTTGTAGCGCCACCTACAGACAACAGAGGGTCTAGCCTACAGAGGACATACTTGATAGAATCACTGGTGTTCTGTAGCGCTACATGGCGGACACAGAAAAAGACTTGTTTCTCCGTTCCGCAGCGTTGAAACCACTGTGTCAACTGGGAGATGTGCAGGAGCAAGATTGCATCTACCGCACACGCCAACATGCATGACGGTACAAGGGCCCCATCAGTGCTGTATGCACTTCAGAAATTATTATTTTTGTAGATTTAATGTGCTGTTTTACAATTAATTTTTCAGTCATTCAGTCATTTAATTATTACAATTTTGCACAAATATTTGAACGAGTAACTATTTGATATCACAGTTGGGTTTGGCATGGTATGCTGATACAGATAATGCTGATTATTTGATATAACCAAAACATTTTTATTATCCACCTCATTTCATCTAAAACTAATACTCACCTGTATGTGAACATTGGCTTTGGAGCCCTGGGCAGTCAGAACCACATGGAGTTCGTGGTCTTTTCCAGTACCTTGATAGTTAGGAAGAAATGTTGTGATGAAGTTCTTTCCAGTAGAACAGCAGTGGCATACTGAGGAAAGAAAAGAAGAGAACAGAGGAGAACCATGACAAAGGGCCTCCACTCAGACGTTACTGTTGTTACAGGTGGCCTCCTATAGTTATACCTGCCAAGAGTGTCCCAGCCAAACACAGCGTGAGGGGCTTTATCTCCATAGCTGTCAAAGAGAGCGAGAGAGAGAGAGATTAAAAATGAATTTGCAGTTGATACATTTATTCATGCACATAGTGTTTTAATCAAGACTGAAACTGATTTCGCTGCATATCAGCAATAACACAGATGGACCGCCATGCAAGAGGCCTCAAACTGCCAGTCCCCAGAGGGCGACCAGCGCTGCCACTGAGCCAGCAAGACAAGTTACAGAAAAGACAGGCAGAGTGAGAGAGCAACTCCAATCTGTATAAATATTGACTAGATTAGATATTTTCGAAATGAAATAGGGTTGAGACTGCACCTGCAGGGTTTTGATATTACACACAGTGATTGCATCTTTAACAAATCATTTTCTAAAGTCATCACAGGTAAACTGATAAATGTAGCTGAGTAAAAAGTACAATATTTCAGTTGTATTATCAAGTTATATATAAAAGTACCTCTTTAAAACGGCACCATAATACTGTAAATATACTCAAGGCAGCGCTAAGTCACTGCATGTTCACATGATTTTCATGCTTTTTGATTTGTCACATTCTTTTCTTTTGCACAGCAGCACTGATATCCTGCGTGTTGACTGACACTTTGCACGTGTATATAATTGCACATGTATATATTTTCTTAGCTTATTTCTTTATATTTTACATATTTTTCATATTTAAATATTTAATATTTTCAATTCTTATACTTGCTTATACTTCCACCCTTAATGGCATCTATAAGTGGAAGGCAAAGAATTTAATTGTACAGGGAACTGGTTTGTTTTTTTCTGTGCATATGACAATAAAAGGTTTGAATTTGTGTGAATTTGAATTTATTATTAACAATAATTATTCAGATCCATGAAACTGAATCAGTGTCCTCCAAAACAACTTCAATAAAAATAAAGACTGTCCTTAAATTCACAGTTTAGATTTTGTTTGTTTCCCGTGTTCCCAGCACACTGAGTGGTGAGTGTGTGTGTGTTAGTTCTTACACCTTCTTGTTGTTTGAGGTTAATCCATGGATGCAGCTTACTGATTTGTAAATAAGGCTTGAGCGATGGATAGAAATGAGATAAGATGAGAGAGAAGCTTGAATAGTTGTACAATGTGCCGTAATTGTTAGGAAAGAAAAGTGCATTTCAAGATGTAAAGTGAGATGATGGAGAGACGCGAACAAATTCAAAGCAGAAGGAAGAAAAAAACTTGGCAAACTGTAAAATAAAGGATCAATGAGTAGCAAGTGAGAGATGAGCCAGTATTAACTGTAATACTATAGTAGCAGCAGTACAAGGACAATGCAACAAGTAGTAACGCAAGTAGTATGTTGAGTATGACTCAACTGTGGGTGGCTGATGATAACTGTGATTTTAACCATTTACAGCTACTACTCGGAAAATTAGAATATCCTGAAAAAGTGCATGCATTTCTGTAACTCAACTTTAAAGGTGAAATGTACATATATAGACAAATAGTATGCAAATCAATATATTTCAAGCTTTTATTTGTTTTGATTTTGCTGATTAGGACTTGCAGCTTCAGAAAACCTCAAATTCAAAAACTCAGAAAATTAGAATATTGCTTGAAATCATAATCATAATCATAATCAGCAAAATTACAACAAAAAAAGCTTGAGATATCTCACTTTGCGTGTAATGAGTCTATAAAATGTATTGGTTTCACCTTTTATGTTGGATTGCCTGAATAAAACAACTTTTACATGATATTCTAATTTTCCGAGTAGTACCTGTACAGCAATAAATTCAGTTATTAGCAGCAGATGGCAGAACAAAAACATATACACCACATATATATATACAAAAAATACTATTACTACTGTATTAATGTAATGGCACTCTTAAGGTGGAGTTACATCAGTGTAATTCATTTATTCAATGAAAGACATAGATTTTTATGTCATTATCACATATATGCAAGTTAGTACATGCCAGATGCAGAATAACACATTTGCATCATAAAACATATTACATAGAGTTTAAAGAAAAGCTCTTAAATTGATGCTGAGGCAGATTTTCAGACAGTCATGTCGACCTGTACAGTACAGGAAGATATGATGAGAGGTAAAGAGAAATGCTAATTACATTTTCTGTCTTGCCATCTTTACCATGTTTTTGAGTCAGAACTGTTAAACTTACACGCGTTGTGATGTAAGAAGCATTTACACTTCCTAAATAGGAGACACTCTCGCTATTTCAGCCAAGATCCACTGTCATAATGTTAGAATTCCCAAACCACCACACGCATCACCAGAGGCATCTATACTGTACCTGTAGTGGGCCATGAAGGGTGCATCAGAAGGAGGCAGGGTGGAGGCTCACTTATATTAGTGTGTGGGTGTGTGGAAGACGTGTAGAGAAATAAAACAGGCTGCTCAGTTCAGGCTGAGTGAAAAGCATATTGAATATTGGCGTGTTTGTGTTTGTTGTATGGTTACCGCAGGAATAACAGCGGAGCATGGGAACAGGTGGAGGCCTGACGTCGATGTGGTTGATATGACATGTCAGTCACAAGTTGACAGTCTTCTAAAGAATAGATCCAACTCCTTGCTTTGCTCTGCCCTTTACAGGCCTTTATCTTGTCAGAATCTTGAGTCACAGTTATTTGTTCTTCTTCTGTTCTTCTTCTGTCTTCTCTTCGCTCTTTCATAAGTGTAATTGCAGCGTACTGAGATTACAGTCTTCTTTTTCTTTTGCCTAAATTTCACACTTCAACACAGGAGAACCCAGGTTGTCATAAAACTTGATAATGCTTTTCTCAAACCCCAAAGAAAACCCAGTGTGCAGATATTCTTATATAGCAACTAGACAACTGAAATACAAAATCAATGTTTCAAGGATTTGAGGGATCAAATGCTCTGTAGGCAGCAGACCTATAGGAGTTATTAACAAGTGATGTTAGCTGCAAAAATCAGACAGCACAGACAGTTGTCATGGTTGTGGTTCATTAAAATACCGCTCTTTTATGAAAATGAATATGTAACTGCAGCATCGTGAGATGTGTGGTGCTAATGACTTCAAATTTCCACCTGAACCTGTTCAGGAGTCCTTATGGAGCCATTGTTGTCATCTAATGTTTGTAAAGAACTTGCCTGCCTAAATGAAAAGTATTGAAATGATAGGCATCTTAATGCTGACAGAAAGGTTCTTTGCTTGCATGTCTCCTGCTGTGCACGTCGACACTTGAAATACAAGTCTTGCATCCCTGTTTCTTCACTGTACATGTTTTTCTTTTGCCCCGTGGTTTCATCAAATAATGTGGCATGAGTTCACTGCCTGTCAAACTAACATGTACTAAAGGTGGAGAAGGGTAAGCCTACCACTTATGTACACAAGGCCATACATATTAATCCTAATGCGCTTTAAATAATAAGATGAGGCTGGCTGCCGTGTGTGTATCACATGGATGTATGGATAATTGCCCTGTCATTACAACTGCACAAAACTGTTTACTGTTACAGTCCATACCTGCCTAAAGGAGGTGGTGTAAATGTGAATATCATCTGAACTCACTTCAAGGTGAAAACAAACTGCTGATAGGTTCACAGGATGTCACTCGTACAGAGGAGTATCAGGGCCCCACCCTGGAGCCAGTTTTAGGGAAGGGGTCCACCTTTAAGAGCATTGTGGGCTGGGCCTTCACTTATGAGGTGTGGGTAGTGGGTAATGGGTCTGAATTCCTGTGGGCCCACAACCCGCAGGAGGAGTCATAGGGGTCCGGTGCAATGTAGATCAGGCGGCAGATGAAGGCCCTGGCAGTCTGATCCCTGGGTGCTGAAGCTGGCTGTCGGGACATGTAATGTAATTTCTCTGGTGGGGAAGGAACCTGAGCTTGTGCAGAAAGTTGAGAGATACCAGCTAGATTCAGCGCACAACTTGGGTTCTAGAACTTCTGGCTCTTGGTGCGTGTGCTTGAGTTTACCCTGGTCAACAAAAAGGTTTCTTCACTGGGCCACAGGGAACAGGTCCTGACTGTTGTTTGTGCCTATGGGCCAAGCAGCTGCTCAGAGTACCCAGTCTTTTGTATTCCTTTGGACATGTCATGGAAGGTGCTCCTACTGGCGATTCCATTGTTTTCTTGAGGGACTTCAATGCTCACATGGGCAATGACATTGTGACCTGGATGGGTGTGAATGGGAGGAAGAACCTGCAGGATATGAACTCGAGCAGTGGACTTCAGCGTTAGCCACAGTTTGTCTATAAATAACACCATGTTAGAACAAAATGGTGTTCACAAGTGCACTTGGTTCCAGGGCACTATAAATCGCCAGTTGATGACTGAATTTGTGATTGCTGAGAGCTGTTAACTGATCACTGCCTGATGGTAAGTTGGATGAGGGGGCAGAGGAGGATGCCAGATAGACCCAGCGAGGTTGCCTGCGCTAGTCACAGCAGCAGCCTAATGCAGTTTTCTTCCTGGCCGTGGAACACAAGACCAGTTCTATGACCCCACAACAGTGCAAGAAGAGACATGCCTTAGGATTCAACCTCTGCTTTTTTCAGGTGAATTCATTGAGTAGCGTGTAGCGTGTGAAGCAGTGAGGATCAGGATCAGCACGTCAGCATGTCCTGAAACAGAGTTCCCACGAAGGGCTACTCTTGCCAACAGTAAGGCTTTGGGACACACAGACCATATACATTTTTTATTTTACATTTAAAAAGTTTCAATCAGATGGCTGCCAACCAAAAGCTAGGGTCTGCTAGAGGTTTCTGCCTGTTAGAAGGAAGTTTTCACCTGCCCCTGACACCACGTGTTTGCCCATGGGCAAAGATTGATATCTTGTCCCGGTGTCTGGCTGATACATATTTGACCTATTAAAAGGTAATATGTAAAAAATCTTCATCAACAACAAACGAATCAGAAGAGGAAAAGAAGTCATCGTGATATGATGTGTTATTGAGAGCCTTGTATGAAAATGATGCCTTGGTCTAAGTGGAAATCCTCTAGGATCTGATGATGGGCTAAATGATGCAATAATGTTAATAAAAAGTTATTTTTTAATTTTAGTGTAATATAGTAGAGTTAAAAGCCTTTAAATGTCTGCATGTAAGAGTGATAATGTGATATTTCTAAATTAATGCAGCATTCATTTTGAAATATCAGTATTGGTCTTCAGAAACACACATTGGTAAAACTCAGATGAGGACGTGCTCGTGATACAGCTGGGGTAACACAGCTGTGGATGAGCCCCCGTCGCCCTCAGAACAAAGCAGAATGCCAGGTGTTGCTCATTTATAAGATGTGGTTGCATGTACAATGTGAGAAAATGAAACAAGAACACATGCTGCATGTGTTATAACATCACATGTTACTTTTGACTGGTGTTATGTTAGGTCATTTGCATATTTACTTGGACTTTGGATGGCAACAGCTGTGGGACATGTGTTTAAAATTAATATGTAGTGTTTAGATGATTGATTTAAGGTACAGTGGAATTACACATAATCTTGTATGTATATGAAGCATCATTTATACATTATGTGGTTTGGGCTAGTGTATTGATACATATACCCTCTCTCTCTTTCTTTCTCTGTCTCTCTCTCTCTCTCTCTCTCACACACACACACACGCACACCCACACACAGCCATCTGGCCTACATACACTGTTAGTTTCCTCTGCCAGCAATGTAATGAAATCAAGATGCAGATAAGTTCCTGGGAAAGAGACGAGGGGAGGAGATGTTCACAAACAGCGCGCTACAAATAACGCACTTTGTGTGTCTGACAAAAGTCAGGCCACTACAATCCACAAAGAACAGTCATTAAAGATATTATCTGCAATCTGTACAGTGTTAATGAAAGCTTATTTATTCTCTTCAATAACTTCACTTTCTGGAAGTTGAGTGTGGTAAAAGCTGAGGTGTTACTGGGAAAAGTCCGGTTTATCAAGAAAGTGATGTGTTTATTAGACAACATCACTTAAGACAAGCAGCGTTAGTTAATGAGGCTGAAAGTACAAATACAGGAATTCCACAGAAAAACATCATAAACAGAAAGAAAACAAACCTGTCATGAGATCAAGTGTGTATCGATACTGCATGGATAATGTCCACAACAATACTTAATATTCAAGTCCAGTACTTTTTAAAATACCGCAGCTGTACAATGGTAAGGTGAGGGAATGATAACAATACCTTAAGTTTCTGAAAAAATTGAGAAAATTTGGCAATTTCAATTTCATAAAATCAAACAAAATGCAGTTTATGGTTTAGTGATACACGCTCTGCTTGTTGTCCCTGTGTTATGCCTATCCAGCACCTCGCGCAGGCTTTATTAACCAGGCTGTTTTCTCAGAGTCCACTGGAGAAAGTCAGGATAGTAGACGACAGCAGTCTCATGCAACCAACTGTGACAGCCACAGCCAGGCTGCAGTATGTGCAACATTTTCACAGAGAGTCTCTTTGTTTGAGCAAACAGCATATAACAGAAGGCACCATTTGCATTCTTGACAATT
This sequence comes from Datnioides undecimradiatus, assembly GCA_008933995.1. NCBI lineage: Eukaryota > Metazoa > Chordata > Actinopteri > Lobotiformes > Datnioididae > Datnioides > Datnioides undecimradiatus. Next base: position 38,724,832 of record WARS01000046.1, read on the forward strand.
TTAAATCACATACAGGGGCCGTGAGAAACACTGCATTCATCTTTAATCTGGAGCAGCTTGGCACCGAAGACTGCACCATCCCAACTGTGCCTTGGGAACAAAACACCATCAACCACTGTTGATTAATGTTGAAACTTACAGTTCTCATTGCATGGACAGCCTCTGCTGGCTGCATCTCCCCGACCTTGTTCTCACTTCACTAGCCATCTACTTCAGTCCTTTAGTTTTTCTCACACGCTTCGTGAGCCGCTGTCAGTCTCCATCTTGAGATTACGTGAGGTGATGCATTGCTCCCTGTGGCACTGTAATCTCAATAATATCCTGTTGTGTGTGACTGGCTATTATTTTGTATTCTTGCAGTGTGTCTGTGATGGAGATTAGAGAGACTAACATCTGTGTTTCTCCTGATGTGCGTGACCAAGGTTGATTTTGAAATTGCTGAGTATTCCAGGACTCCTGCACCTGAAATCCTACAGACACCCTGAGATGCAAGTGAGATGAAAGTTTGATATTAATTGTGCTTTTCTGTCATTATGATTTGTAAAATTCCAGACTCCCTTTTCCTTTTTTTATCGTTATTTTTCTTGCTTTTTTCACAAGCGAGATCTAGAAAATCAAATATGCATATGCATACCCTGCAGAAAACTCCAAATGATGCTGGGAGGCCACTGTGCAGTCTGCCGCTGGTCAAATGCTAACAGGAACAGGGCCTAATGTATCTGTCAGTAAACGTGGGACATGTGAGGTGGAGATGTTTGTGACAGCTTCTCTGCGATGCTCATTCACAGCAGCTGAAAACTGTTTGTCTGCTCCATCTCCGCTCCTCTGACAATGAGAGGGATGTGTGTCTGTCCTGCTTTTTTCAGCTTTTTTGTGTTGGTTGATGTTGAGCAATAACTTCTCTCTGCTCCACCCTGCAAGATTGTTGATTCTCTCCCAATATAAATGATGATCATTGTACGAGATCCATCCAGTGACACCATACGTTTCCTCCATGCAGTCATGGGTGTAGAGTGTGAACAGGAAAGGGCTGACAGCACAGCCCTGAGGAACTCCAGTGTTGCGCACTAGAGGACAAACAGGTGTGACCACCCAGGGTCTGTCTGGAAGTCCAGAATCCAGTTGCAGGGTGTGGTGCTCAAGCTCAGGTTTGTTTGTCAGTAAGTTTCATGGGGGTGATTGTGTTTAATGTTGAGGGGAACTGAAATGACACAAACAACATTCTTATTAAGGTGTTTTAATTATAATTTTTAATGGCATCCTGTTGATCAGTTGGTTCTGAATGCAAACTGAACAGTTATCTTTAGCTCTCCATCAGAACAAGGTTGAGTGCTACAGGGTGGACCAGACACTGCATTGCTATTTCAGCAAAGGGATGATGGTCTGCTGATCTTGAAGCATGTGTGAACACTCTTATGTGAGAGTAATGTCAGTAATAACATCAGTTAGCTGATTAGCACATCTTTCACATGCACTCCCATCAGCATCCTTCTCACATCATCTGCGGACACTGTGTAGACTTGACAGCAAATTGAACCGAACATGTGTAGAGTTCATCTGACTGTATGTCCTTACACATGGTGGTGGGACAGCAGCTTTTGCAGCCTGTGACGTTCTGAACTGCTTGCTTCATATTTTTGGTGCTGTTGGTGTTGAGGTCTGTCTCTCTGCAGTGTGATAATGTCTCTTTGCCTTTCTTGATGTCAGTTTTCACATTGCTGCGTTCCTCTTCAGTTTGTCTCTTCCATTTTTTTCCTGTTTTATTGGAGGGAAGACTGGAAACAAATTCAAAGTCTTCATGAAAACAAGTAATTGTAGTTGGCCATTGAAATACAAGAGATTTGTGTTAGTGGATCAAAATACTGAAATTTTAACCAAATGACAAAAAATTTAGATCATGAGAGCCCAGAACAAGTTCCAAAGCTATGCTTCTAAATTTAAGAAAATGTTTATCTCCCAAAATATAAAAATTGACAAAAAGCTATTTTTATTCTAATATCATTTTTTATTTTTATTTAGGTTTTTGCTTGGCACGTCTAACAAATCTAGCAAATACTAAATCAAACCTTTTGGTGGGCCAACTTTGACCCACAGGCCCCAGTTTGGCTGACACTGGTTTAGATGATAGACAAGAGCTTGTTATTCTCTGATCCATAATGTATTTAAATCAATTGTTGAAAACTCTCGAGTAAGTTTCTATGGCTGTAGTGCTAGTGTTCTCATGGATCTGATGGTCTGGGATCAGAGGTCAGAGGGTGGAGAACAACAGAATGCACATATGGGTGGAGGAATAACAGAACAGTCAGCTGTGCCAAGAGACACAGATTCCTTTAATATAAGATGATGTTTGAAGCCTGTTGGCTTACGGAAAGGATATGAAGTAACATGTGTTGCACTCTGTTTTAGTCAGGTATTATTTAATTAATTAATCATGATGTTGTGTGTTATAAAGTAATAACCTAGGTGGCTTATATTGTGGTGACTTACAGTGAAGCTCACTGTGGAAGACTGGATGATGGATACAGTGTGTGTTCAGATCACTTTGGACATGCCTGAATGAACTGTTAGTAACATTTAGAGCTATGAACAGCCATTTCTTTCAATCCAACAGTAGAACACAAATATAAATCAGCTTTATATGACACACTTTTCCCCATGTGATGGTTGTGACTGTTAGTGCAGATAATGGGTTTCACTTACATCCTCTATACTCTACACTTCTGCATTTGCAGAAATAACACAGCAATAAAAGAAATCGGGTCCCTTAAAATCCAAAGTTCCAACAGATACAATATTACCCAATATTACAATATTTAGAATGCCACTTCCCAGTATTCAAGTCTACCCTCTGCAAACATCACACCCTGCCAGGAAGGCTCTTCACTCTCTGTTACACAGGAAAGAATTGGTAATTGTGTGTTTATCAAACGATACATGTGGTTGTCTTAAGCTCATTGATAGCACATTACTCTCATTGCCAGGAGGGGGAGACACAGCTGCACCAGCTCAAGGTTTTCCTTCTGTCACAGACAAAATCCAAAGAGCCGATAAAGCACAGACACAAAAAGGATGGCGTTTCCATGAAGCTCCTGACCAAGATCCACTGGCAGCTCAGGTCTTTATCACAGTCTGTGAGATGGACTGCTTTTCTCTCCAATCTTTACCAGAACAGTATGGTATAGACAGTCAGCGCAGACATCCCTACGGACAAACAAACCAGAAAATGAGCGTGCAGGGTTTTATTCATAACTGGAACTAATTAAGATCAAAAACTCTGCATTTCTGGAGCTCTCACAATAGCTGCAAGCTGGGTGGAGCAGTCGGCCTTGTGCAGGTTAGTGATCATACATATCAGCCCCTGTACCTTAGGAGGTTGTCGAGGGATGGTTCGTCATGTTCTGTTCTTGTTATACTCACAACCTCTCCCCTGATGGGGAGGAATGGAAGATCAAACCTGTCCATTCCAAGTCTTTTCAGGTGCTATACAAATAAGATGGAATTAAACTGAATAAAAATAATGTATAATTCCTTAAACCATTATGTTTCCATCCTCCATGTTTCCAGCAAGAGGCTTCTTGAGCATTGCTGATAAGAGCAGCTTTTCCTCACATGTGATAGGACAGCATGACCTGCACTGATGATCACAAACCTATTTCAGACTCAGCAGGAAAAGTACACCTGACAGATTGATTCTAAAAGCTCTCACCGGCCTGATATGCTCTAATGTTTTTCAGGCTACACAAGTGATCTAAAGCTTCATCTGATTAGTCACCAATATGTGCTATTCATGCTCACAAAGAAGCTGATTATAGAGACTAAATACACTTAAAGAATGAATGAAGCTGCATGATCCTATCATTTCACTTAAGCACGCATGCATACAGAGTTTTATACTGTCTGCATGTTTTCTATTTTGTGAGGGTCAGGGTCTGAGGAGTGGGGGTCCCATTCATCTAAAGTGCGTGACACTGGCGGAGTTGAAATCCTGGCTGAATCTACAACACTGAGACTCTGTGGCTTAAGTGGGTGATGTTGTGCATCAGAGATGTAGGTCTGATTCCTCAGAGAGGAAAGCGGCTGCTTAGGAAAGTCTGTTTTTTACTGAGCAGCTGTATCACAGGGTACATCACTGCAGATAAGCATCAGGACCCTGTATACTCACCGAGCTGTGCTGATAGTGGGCCTGCTCTTAATGGACACATTTATGTATCTCCTCCAGACGGCCAACACAATCTGCTTCCAACTACGAGGCGGGCGTATTGACTGAGTCAATGCGGAGGGTGTTGTGCGGGCATGCTTGGAGTGATGAGACTGATAGAGACAGACATGCACACAGGCTCTTTGAGCATCCAGCCTAGCATTTGAGTTTGATGTAGCACTGACTGGCAAATGTTAAAAAACTGGTAGTGGTACATACAGAAATGTATTCATCTTAAATGATATCATTGTAATATCGCCCTTGGATTAATATCAACATCAGGCACCAAGGAAGAGAATGTAGGTTAAAATTGCTGAAAGTGAGTCAGACTTTTAAAAGATCAGCTAGCTGCCTATTTTTCTGCCTGGGTTAGTGTGATGATTATCACGACCATAGTTTTCTGTTCTACGAACCATCTTGTAAATCCTTGTCTTGCTGCCATTTTGCTCTTAGTCACTAATAACTGTGAAAACCTAGTACAGTAATCTCAGTGCCATAATGCTGAGCAGTTGATTTTTGCTACATTGTTCAAACAGCTCCTTCCGGAGAGCCCAAATAAGATCCTCAACTAGCAAGAACAAATTTAACTTTGCATGAACAAAAGAGTGCAAATAACTTACCAAGTGTAGGTCTAAACCACTTACCAAACACCCAGTTGCAGAAATCCTGTTATACAAACACGAATAACTGCAAAACAGCAGAGTCAACACCCCCGCGGACTAAGACTGGAACAAAACCACTGTGTAAGCAACCAACGCAACCCTTGTCTTCAGACGGCCAATTTTAGGGGTTATTCACACGCTGAATCACAGCGGGTTGAAGAGCAACTGACAAAGCAGTTTATGGTATTCCAAAATAAATGTAGCATACAAAAAGAAGAAATTCAGAAACTACACCCACCAAACTAGTCACCAGTCTTACCAAAGTTAGGTCAGTAACTAAAGGGTGAGCACCCACTTTATCAGACTCAGGCTTGGTTTTAACCATTAAACCATTAGACCAAGACCAGCCCCCATTTTTGTCACACATCATGACACACTGGGTCAAAAATAGGAAGCAGAACACTTGACCTGTTGTCGGTCAATGCATTACAACTTAAGTGTTCCCTGATTCATCCTGTTAAACATCTGTGTTAATTGTACGTCTGTGTAACAGTGAACTTACCACAAACAACCGTCTGTCTTTTTAGAGATTTTAACCTTTGTAGTCTGCTGTATCTGCTGTTTCCCCACCTGACTCTTATCATGGATATGAAAGTCAGAGAGGAGCGCCTGTCTGTCATCAGCAAACACTTTATATTATTTATCATTCAGTCACATTTAAGCTGAGGGATCCTGAGCAGCAGCTCATGAGTCACATCATTTTCAGTAAAACATTTAGCCTAGGCTAAACGGAGTTACAAAGACGCCATAATCATATGCCACTGATAACTGTCTTTATCATATTAGCACGTTGCATACACATCAAATGCCTCTGTAGCTGTTAAAGCTGACCGATCCAGCTGTGATCTACTGTCACTGTCACCAGAAACAGTTGTCGCTTCACGTTACACTTCAGAGGAAAGGAAAGTCTCACTGAAAATTAAAACACATTTAAAATTTAATATGAAATATTAGCCTGATATGATGCTAACATCAGTTTTTTAAGCGATATGTGATCTGCATTCACTTGGTCCAGCCCACAAAAATGTCAAGATATTATCATAGTATGTGAGGAACGTCACGGGGGATGCCGGTGACACCACAAGCTAAAACCTCGCTCCCACAGAGTCCGGCCCACAGGCTTAACATTTTACCCGGATATGGCTGATGTGAATTAAAGTGTATTTGCTCTGTTAATGCTCCTCAGAGATGACTTAGAATATGTTGTTCTGCTGATGAATGCTTGTGTTCCAGCCCCATGCTTAAGTTTCACAAGCTAGAGATAATTTGATGTGAACTGCTGTGTGATATTCACACAACTGACTGTTGGCTTCTTGATCACATGTTAGTCATGCTAGTCCAAACTGTAAATGTACACTGACTGAATGTATCTAGACTGGCAGAACCAGCCCACCCTGTCTCTTCAAGTTTCCTGGGATACTGTGAACCCTGCACACAGACTCAAACATCAGTTCAGATGCTTTACTGACAGAAGATGCAGTTTGATTTGCGGTTTTCTGTATCTCCGTTTGGGAAGGTGGTAGAAAGCGGTGGGTGGGTAGTAGCATGGGAAAGGGCGTGGGCGGGCGGGCTTTGGCCGGCTGGCCTGCCTGATGATGGCAGACGGATGAAGGCTGGTTCCAAGGCTGTAGGAGGTACGGTTGTGGAGTTGTGGAGCAAAAGGTGAATGGCGCATTTGGAGCTATGCTAAGTGCTCCTTTTGGAGGTGCCTAAGCTTAAGCTGGGCCAAGTGTAACCCTAGTGGAGATGAGATGGAGTCCATACAGTGGGCAGATCAGGTGCTGGGGAGGTTTGGAGCACTGGACCTCCTCTGGACAGAAAGAACAAATCCACAGCACATCGGGAATGTAACTACAACTGGAGCTGATGGAGCAATCTGATGAAGAGGGGGACAAGAGCTGGGGCTGCAGGCTGTTGTTTAGTCCATCACTGTCAGTGTGCCAGCATCTGAGCTCAGGAACAGACAGGTCACGCCTACAAAACACACATATACACACACCCAGGGACATGCAGGACACAAGTAGGAGAGAATGAGCCTGAATAGCAAGGAAGGGATTGGGGGTGGGGGGCAACTCAGGAGCGAGGCCTGACAGTTCTTTCAACTTTTATTTAGTTTGCTTTCAGCTGAGGCGGCGTAAACGTCACTGGGGGCCTGTAAATACATCATCACCCTCTGAGAAATATTAATGGATAAAGGCTGCCTCTGTGAGTTCATCTGACACTGTGTACACACATCTACACAAAAACCGTTTGAACGAATCAGTTGTACATAAAAATAAAAACAGGTGAATTGTGTGATTCATAAATGTGTAAGTATTTAATCTTTAGATATCCTTTATTAGTCCCACACCGGGGAAATTTCATTAATCTGCGCTGTATGTGGACAAGTCCAGGGAATATAAGGAAGAAGAACCAAGAGAAAAACCTGGACTGGCTTTTAATGTCGCCACTGAACACTCAGGCTGCAACGAGAGGTCTGTGTTGATGTGCGGCGAGAAAAAAGGCAAATCGTGATAGACCTGATGACGTCACAACCTAGTCCTTGGTAAGGATTGATGTATCGATGTACTAAACATATCCAAATAAAGGCAGCCGAGAAAAATACATTTTCCATGAACGAGGCGACTCAGTACTCGGTTACAAGAATCAATTGATCAAACTTTTACCAAACACGTATACAACACACAGAATTATATCTGCGGTTAATTCTGGGTGTCACACACTGTCACCTGACTTGTTTCTGTCTTTGTACTCAGTCACATTTACTGTATATATATATATATATATATATATATATATATATATATATATAAATATTATCATTTAGTCTACATCCAGGTGACTATATCTCCAATTTGACTATTTTTACCAATGATGTAAGGATCCCACTATTGTTGTCTATGCTTACATCGTGTCATTTCATACTTTTTCCTTTTCTTTACATGTCAGCACAAACTGCTTGTGTAACCTTAGCAACAACAGAAAGCTTAAAACAAATTACAATCACAGTTAGCGTGTATTTGTGCCTTAGTGGCTTTGCGTCATCGGGAACACAGCAACCTGCGTGCATATTTACATCTGTGTCTGCTTCAGTTTGTGTATATGCACTACTCAGAACGATAAACCCACAATCCATCTAGTCTGGTGCAACAACAGCTTGCAAAAGAGTCAAGGAGATATCAGTTAAACAGTCTGTGCATTCTGACTGCCATGAGAGGAGGTTAAATCCAAGTGAGTCAAGTGTTTACATGTTTATTTGTTGTTTAAAAATCAGCAGTAACAGAGAACATCTGGTTTCAAACCTTTAGATTGTCCAATAGCGCTCAGATTGTGCTGTAAATATGTCCACAATCACCATTAGATCAGCAAAGACACATGTATGACAGGTTGTTAAGGTATTGCTAAAGTGAAAGAACACAATAGGAACTAAGTAAGGATCTGACAGACAGAAAGAGATGCATCATTTTGCTTCTCTCATGGACTGAATGAAGAACTGAATTCATCTATGTTGGCCCAAAGATTCTTTATGTTTCTCCATCACATATAAACGAAGCATCATGATTCGACAGCTGCTATGTATCACTCTTGGCTCTGAAGCTGCAGTCAGGGGTTTGATGCAACAGACACCCTCTGTGTTTACCTGTAGACAACAGAATCCAGTAGACCCAAAGCTTCCACTGAACACATGTGATATTTGACATTTGTCTGATAAACGCTGTGGAAGTGCGTGCCAGTTGCATAATGCATAATGCCAGTATTAGAACAACCAATATTAATAACAGCTTACAGTGGAAACACACTATTTGGCTTCATGCACAAATAAATACAATGTTAGAGTGAGAGGTGTGTTGTGTTGATAGGTTGTGCTTTGTTGTGTTGTGTTGTGTGTCATCTTACTGCCTCACTGATCTGGTGATGGTCCTACATAGTTTCCCAGCGCTAAATCGGCATATTTGGCTTTAATCCAACTGAGTTTTGATCAATTGAAAACCTTTTCAAATGTTTCATCATATGTACACGCGCAACCAGGAAACCCAGGCTGAGACTACGATAATGGGTGAGGTTACAGCTTGTTAAAACTGGACAGCGTGGCAAGAATCACCACCATTTAATCAGGCTTCAAACAAACTGTGTTGTTTGGAGCTAAATTGAAATGACACCTCTGCTCAAAAACTGCCTGCCCAGAAAACTTCAAAATGGTCACGTGCACTGGACGGTTTTAAATAAAACAGCCATCTACTTGTAGCTGACATTAGGACTGATGTGGTGCTGCGGTCGACATAACCTAGAGCTCTCTGCTGTAGTCCCAGTGATCCAAAAATGATCCTTGATAACAAGTCCATGGGGAAGCATTTATAATAAAATAAAATTGTTCCAAAGCTCACCCCTGAGGCTTCCCATACCTAAAAGAAGAAAATGAAGATCTGTTTACAGACACACAGAACCTCCTATCTGACAGGTAAGATGAAAACCAGTCTAAGGCTGAATCAGATTTTCCCTCCCAGTGCCCATATCTAGCTAACAGGATGCATGTGTGTGGTCAGGTCCAGCTGTTCTACTGTCCTCCTCCACAGATGATGACTGTTGAGTACTCGTCTCAACTGCGATATAGAACTTCATGTACGTGAAGAGGGACTAAACGTTTTACTCCATAATCTGTGGCTGTGCAGAGTGGATGTGTTTCTGTGTATTCACAGAAACCTAAGAACAGTTTTTAACATGTTGTGCAACATTTTTGGAAACTGAGAATGAGGTGATCCTGAAAGCTTTTTCCTATGGTCTTTACTTAGCTGAGCTGTGGCTCAGTGGTAGAGTGGGTCGTCCACCTATCTAAGGATTGGGGGTTTGATCCCCGGCTCCTCTGGGCCACGTGCTGAAGCGTCTTTGGGCAAGATGCTGAACCCCAAATTGCCCCCAATGCTGTGTCATCGGTGTGTGAATGGGTTAGAAATCCTCAGTTTCGTTTGGTGTGAATGGGTGAATGTCAACTTGTAGCGTAAAGTGCTTTGAGTGGTCACATGACTAGAAAAGTGCTATATAAGTACAGGCCATTTACCATTTATATATATCTAATTTTTGAGTTTCCTAAAGCCTAAATGCTTTTCTTCCCCTTTGGGCTGCTATACAGCTGGGATGTAAAGGGGCCACTTGATAAATTTTAACCTAATTTAAAATAGGGGCAAAAACTATTTCTGCACATTAAAGTAGAATTGCACTAAATGCTCATATACACTTTCTTGTGTATTATTATTAATATAGTAGATGACATCATCATCATGAATAAAGGCTCTTATTGATGCATCTTTTATTTGAACTGGGAAACTGAACGATTATAATGGTGGTGCACAGGTCCATTGGTAGTAGAGTAAGTTTGCAGATCCTTTACCTAAATATACATGTGTGTTAACAGTAATGAGTGTGGTCTAGACCTGCTCTGTTTGTAAAGTGCCCTGAGATGACTTTTTGTTGTGAATTGGCGCTATATAAATAAAATTGAATTGAATTGAATTGAATTGTTTAAGCAATACTAATGCAAAAGTAGAACAGTCCTGCATTGAAAATGCTGCTTAAATAAAAGTCCAGAATAGAAGAGTAAACATACGTAATGCAGAGGAAGCACTCGCATTGTGTTTGTCATCTAACCAGCTGATCTTCTGTAAAGGTGTTCCTTCAACCATTATGTAACCAATCAGATTTTGCCACCGTCTCCATCAGCCAGTCACATTGCTGTTGTCAAACTTTATATCTGTTGCCCTCTCTGCCCGTGATTGCTGTCATTTCAGAGTGTAATCGCTCCAACCCTTCACCACTCTGTTCACCTGATGTCCATCACATCACCAGAACTCCACTCACCATCTCATCCAGGTCTTCAGCCCAAAGACTACTTTCATTCTGATGATGATTTCATTCACATGTCAGTAAACATTTTATTTTTCTCACACTCTCTCTCTCCTGATTGAAATAGAAAGGTCACATAAAAGTAGTCTAGCAGAAAACATAGCACAATATTTGCCTCTGGAATGGCATCAAGTGAAAATAAAAAGAAGCTTATAATGGAAACAGAAAAGTACAAGTGCCACAACTTTGCACAATACTAGATGACTCCACTCCACCACTGGTTTGCTGTGTGGGAAAAGATAATGTGAGGGCAGGACTGAACTGTTTTAGAAAAGCAAAGACATGTTTCTCTTGTAGTGAGTTTAATGACTGCTCTTTGTTAGCAATTAAGTTCACATTCACTCTTCAGGGCACTGTGGAGAATAGTATCTGAAAAGGATGGGATGTAGATTAGGTTACAGCCAACAGATTTATGATCATTTCTGTGGTAATAAAAAAGAACATACCTGCAGGTACACACGTAAAGAGCGATGTAAAGACAGCGGTGAACCAGAGAGGGCACACTGCAGACACAGAGCATTCCCACGGGATGAGTTAAACATAATTTCTGTAATAAATCTGACTGTGGGAATGGATAAGATTTCTCCTGTGACACTGTCATAGACTGCAAAGACAGAGCTGTATTGTATGTAAATGGTTTAAAATTCATCATTTGAGTCTTTTCCCTTCCTTTATTAAACAAAAAAGGAATACAGAGGAAAGGATAACCAGGATTCACTGGAAAACATGTTTCAGACTGGCTGTAGTTTTATGGATCCTCTTTGTGTGTGAATTTGGTCTGAATTCCATTCCAAACTCAATTCCCAAGGCAGGATGTGCGAGTGGATATGTGTTGGGATCTCTCCATGAGTTTCAGATGTGCTGTCTAGAAGCCTTCTTGTGTATATTATTCTAAATACAGTTCTTTTTGAAAGTGTACTACATGTAAACTAGTAATTTCATATCACGTCAAAGTTCTGGGACCTACAGTTCACCATCAGATGTCAAAAGCAACTCCGTAACCAAAGAAGACCCTCATCTTATGATAACTGTTGGGCATAATTTTTACATCAGTGTACTGCTGTCGACCAACATCAGTTAAAATATGTCTTACAGCCTAAAACTATCAGCAAAAATTATAAAATAACATGGGTTGAAACACAAATTGGAAAAAACTGGAGAAGGTTGCAAAGAAAAAGAGGTGGAGCCACAAATATATATGTTAAATATATATATATGTATCCCCCTATATATACTGTCTATCTCCTGCTGTGTGCGCAGCAAATGTTTCATGATGATGAAACATTTCCAAAAACATTTCGTTTTTGTTCCATTTCAAGTGTTTTGTGGTATTCCTGCACATTTGTTCCAATTGAAGTTTTGGCTTTTGATCAGATCCTCTGATCAGCAGAGTACTGACCTTCAGAGGCAGATGTGGCTTCTGAGGCGTCGCTTCTCAGTGAGAAAATCTATGACCCAATTTCCATCAACATGACAACTAGCTTTGTGCTGACTCATCTGAAAGAAGCTCCTATCTCTTTGTTCCTCTCCTCCCATCTGTGAACAGTGTCCTCTGTGCTGTGCACTGGAACACTACACTGAAAAGAATTTCAAGGTCAGGAAAATACCAAAATGTCACAATTTGCTGGAGCTGGTCAGTGATGGAATGTAGCAGGTATAGTGTACCAGTCAGCCCAGCCTTCCTTGTTTGTTCAGATTTTTATCCATGATGAGACACTTGGATTGGAACAACTACTAATAACCAACTCATCAACACCCAAGCTGCAAAACAGTCTGTCCTATTCAAGTGAATACTTGTTGGAAAGTGATTCTCCTGTTATATTGCTGCAGCAGACCAACTTCAGCCAAATTTTGCAGCCGCGCTGTCTATGCTCCATGGTGCACGTACCCCAGCTTTCCGAGCACCTCCACCCAAGCTGGCAAGAGCTGTGCCTGCCATGCTTAATCATGTCGACTTAACCCAGCTCCGTCAATGATGCCATAACACTAGCCAGCCAAGGGAATTAACCAAAATTTAGTGCAGCTCCATCATCCATCACCTAAATCCACAAAGTATCTCCAGCATTCTCCCAACACCACAATAACATCTGCTCAACCCAGTCTGATGATCTTTAGTCATACTGTACCGTTTGGAGGGACAGGCTTTCACCACCCAGACCACAGGGTGAGCACACCATTTCAACAAGAGTAGGTACAAGGGCACCTTTGACCCTGAACTTGACTGTGGTGTTTTCACAACCCTTACATACCATTCCTTCAAGCCATGCTGTCCCCTTGCCACCCAGCTACAACATGCACAGTCATCACTCCTACAATTTGCTCACATCTCTCTTGTCCTTAGGTCATGATCCTATCCCCAAAGCCACTGACAAACAGGAAAGGCCTATCATCTAGCAGAGAGGCGGGACGATGTGCAACGATTCTAACCACTTCGTCTACTGCCTCTCCACTCGCTGCTTTCTGCACACATGCTCCGTCTGTAAAGACTCCCTCTGGTGAGTGTGTCTTGGTGCAGCTTGTTTGTCATGTGGTCTCAAGTGCTCAGAAGCCAAAACGGCTGAACAGAATTGAAAACTCAGACTCAGTTTCAAAACTTGTTGGGATTTTAAAACCCACAGGAACATTGTGAACACACAAACCCTGAGAAAGTCTAAAGCTCAGGAACTATTTTCTAATTAATATTTTCTATTTAAAAAGGACATGCCACATAAATGTGTGAATACAGTTAATGGAGCTGGACATCTTTAGCATAACAAGAAACAGTGATAGTAGAAAATCAGACCAAGGGAGGTGGTTTACGCAGAGATGAGCAGCGGCTAAGCAAAGTGATGCTCGGACTAGTAGTGCTGTACCACAGAAGCCTACTAGACAATTCTCCAGCGAATTTGGTGGTTCACCAAGCTGCCAGCTGGTCTAGCAGGATGAGAACTGGTGACTGCTCTTTTCTGGCCATGGTATCTGTTATTTGGGTAAAACTGCATGCTCTAGATACTTAGTCAGGAAAGGTATGCACTGTAGATATAGCTACAGAGTTGGACATTTGGATTGGTGAGATGCCTTAAAAGATTTTGAAGGAAATAAGTTCCAGACAACAAGTATTGGTGCCATTCTAGGGCAGTTTTTCCTTGTTGAATGCAGAAAGTGAAGAAGAATTTTCACATGAAAATTGAAATCTGTTATACTATAATAACCTTAACATTTTTAAGAAAAAGACTTGATAAACACTTTGAAAACTCAGATAAATGAAAAGTGCTGTAAACAATAACAAATAGAAATGTAGTATGGTTGTGTTGGTACACTAGTGTTCTATGCAATGAAATGAAAATATGATTCTATAGCAAAGACTCTTTGTACCTCTGTTCAGACTGCTGGGCGTAAAGACTGATTCACTTCCTCTCTGACTTTTTGAGATGAAACAGTTTTCACAATGGTTTGCCACTCAGCTCCAGTGCAAACCTCCTACCTTATCTTCATGTCTTATGTATGGAGTTACCAGGTCTGTGTGTTCTAAGTATGTGTAGTTGCAGCGTGGAACGTATGAGGCACCTGATTCCCATTACCCTATTTTAAAGAGGTGTTGTTGTTTTAAAGGGTGGAGAAGCATCAGAAGATGAGCGCAAATGGAAGCAATCTATGAAGACATAAAGCAGAAAGCATAAGAGTTTCAAAAGTTGTTAAAATGAAAGTGAAAGAGAAAAGTAGCAGGGGTCTGGGTTTAACTTTCAGCTGACTTGAGAAGTTTAGAATGAAATGAAACCTTGCAAGCAAGTAAAAGTGTCTTATTCAGCACTTTTCAAAACAGAAACTGTGCTTTACATGAAGAAGGAAAGGGGGAAGAGAAGGCTGTGTATGAAACAAGTACAATTGACAAAAAAGTTCCACAGTTCTTTCGACTTCAAAAAGTTGGAATTAACAGAAAGCCAAGGAATACCAATGGATTTTAAGATGCTTTTCACAGATGTGCATTGATCTGTTTTCTCTGAGCCTGAACACAGCTGTTCCAGAGTCAACAAGCCGCAAATTGTCCCTGTTAGTTTTCTGCCTTCAGCTTGAAACAGCCCAAAGTGTGTGCTCTGAAAACTTTAATTAGTGCTCCTAGCTGTCAGAGGGGACTGCATTTTCAGGGTTGAAACAATGTAACACCTACTTATGTAGGTGAAGATTAAAATTTTTACACCCACTTCTATAAGTCATATGTAATAGTAATGGTAATAATAGTATTACTTAGAAATCAAAACTGGAAACTGAAACAAGTACTGCTGTATTTCAAACTGATCCCCTGTCAGAAAAAATGCCCATTGTTTGGTTTTTAAGTACACTTTTGATCAACAATGCTTTTACTGTGATGCTGCAGCAGTTTGCATTGACAGTAATTCACTGCATTATGTTTTCAGCAATGCCACAACCCTTAATGGCTCAAAGAAAACAATGTAACCAACAGCATGGAAACAATTCCTCTTTAGCTCAGAAGAAGAGTCTGATTTTGGCAAGTTTCCTTGGTTTTGTTTATTCAGTTTTGTGTTTTCGGTAAATGGTCCAATATAGTTGTGGTAAAAGTGATGTGAAGAGTGATAGTGAAAGT
This sequence comes from Datnioides undecimradiatus, assembly GCA_008933995.1. Lineage (NCBI taxonomy): Eukaryota > Metazoa > Chordata > Actinopteri > Lobotiformes > Datnioididae > Datnioides > Datnioides undecimradiatus. Next base: position 38,740,172 of record WARS01000046.1, read on the forward strand.
GAAACTTGGTGGTGTGCCATGGCTCAATGGCAAACATCTTGCATTGTACTGATATGATGAAATAGATAATAGGATCCCAATAGTTTGCTTATTTGACTGCCTGCACAGAGTATCACTCTCCATGCTGTTCTTGGAAACATGAACAACATTAGGGATCCTACAAATTGAGAGCTTTTCAATCTGACATTTTTAAAAAAACACCTAAACAATGAATTATATTGTCATGTATTTCTTAAGTTCATTTTGTAATTTTTTTAAACAATTAACATCTGTCATACAAAAAAACAAATAGAGTTTGTGTTTGATTGCTTAATTAATAACATTTATAATGATGTGTTTTGTATTAGGGATAATAAACTTATTATTTTTTCCTATCCAGCTATGGTCTCTAAGTACAAGATGCTTAGAAGCTTCTCATAACTGAGGGGAAGTGATAATTCAGTGCGGGTTTGTTAATATTCTACATTATATGCAGTCATTTGATTTATTATTAATATTAAAAAATCTTGATCTGTGCAGCTTTAATGCTCTGTTAATAGTGGATTGTGCATTGCTATAAATGCTATGCAAGATCTCAAACCCGTTCCTGAATATGAGAAATCTAAACTCTGAATCTCTGACAAAGCATACATTGTTCCTTCAACTGCTACTGAACCAGTCATCATTTCGCTGTGTGTAAGTCCAAGAGATGTGGCTTAAGATCGTCTGGCCACTGTCTTACACTCTTTGATATTCAAATGAAACATGGTGCTGCATAAACAGGGCCTGCGACTGGGGCACCGCGGAGAAATCTAGAGGAATTTCTGCCACGTGAACAGAGGGGCCCTGACTGGGCGCGGCGGGGAACAATGCAAGCGTGTTGGTCCCAGTGTCACGGTAGTCACGCTGATGAGGGAATGTATGTAAAGTGTGGGACTTGCCCCGCCCTACTTGATGTGGTGTGGTGGTGCCAGGCTGGTGCCACCTTTGCTGACACGGAGTGGTGCATCTTCTGAGTCTGAACCTGAATCACAGGTATGTCACTGTAGCTACACTGCATGAAATTAAGCTTTAGTGAGCCACAAAGAAACCCAGAACAGGAATGAATCCATAAATGTAGCCTTTTTATGCTAGCAAGCTATTGACAGGACATTTTCATGTTACACACCTTCTGGAGAGTCTGGGACAATGGCCGGAGTGAAAACCACAGTTGGCCGAGGGGGAGATCAACTTCCTTGACCATAAAAGACCCTTTTTCAGCATCGGCCTCCTTTTTCCTCATCAGCTTAAATACAACTCCACTCAAATTGAAGAAGACATGAATGATTACATTCATCATATCCCACAATGAGCATTCATGCCCGTCCTGTGACGTGATCGACTCAGATTGCTGTGTGCCAGCAAGCGATGTGAGACTGCTCCCCATCAGACCATTGCCAACCAGAGCTCAGGCTGGCACCCCGCTCCCTCCTCCCCTTCCCCCTCTCCGGTGGCCTACGTGCGGACTGGCAGCACCTCAGCTCTAGCCTCTTTCTTCTCTCTATTCGATTCAGCAACCCCCCCCACTGCGTGAGTTAACATCACCCCATATTACCCGTTTTTCACCGTCACCGTGTTCAATTGCATTTCAAATTCACACACAAACCAGTGCTGGGAGTACGCACACACATACACATTGTTTGAGCGATCCAGCCACATTAATGGTAATTGTATGCAGGCTGCACCATTGGCAGCAGAATAGTCTCCAGGCTTTTTTAGAGTACCCATTCAAATGTGTTTGAAAACAATGCAGCTTTCCCTGAGGACTCAACCCTCACCTCTTTTCCTTTTTGCTTTGTTTCATCACAAAATCCACCTGAGTTTCTTACTTTGCTCTGGCTTCTTTTGTTCTGTGTGTTTCTGGACTGTTTGGTGGTAAAGATGAGTAGGGCTTTAGAAAATGTCTCGCAATTTCTAATCAAGTCTAGCATCCACAGGAAAGAGTGTAAGTGAGTACACAGCATCATGCCCAATCGTCACTTTTGCCTCTTCATTGCTGGGAGGAGTTGAATAGCTGTATGGCCTGGGGGACAAAGGACGTCCTCAGCCTGTCTGTTGAGCAGGACAGAGACAGCTGTCTGCTCCTCTGCCTGGAGATTGTGCAGTACAAAGCCTGATGTCACTGTACATGATGGATTTCAGTTTGCTTAAGGGTCCCTCTTCCCGCTGCTGATATGAGGGGGTCCAGCTCTACACTAACCACAGAGCCAGCGTTCCCCACCAGCTTGTCCAGCTGCGTGGTGTTCCTCCTCTTAATGCTAAGTCCCCAGCCCACCACAGCATAGAAAGAACACTGGCAATGACGGACTGGTGCAACATCAGCAGCAGTTTCTGACAGATGGTAAATGATATCTGTGGTGTTAGGAAAATATTAGCACAAGTAATGGAAACGTTACCTGAGTCTACAAATGAGCTCTTTCTCTGTAGAAGCCAGACACCAGCAGGACCTGAGTTACTGAGAGCTAAGGTTCCTTTTACCTACTGCAATATGGTAGAGCATCTTGATGTTTTGTGTCTGTGCAATGTACCACAACAGACAAGGAATGATGCATCCGGGACATGTCATGGCATCATGAAGACACAAGGATGTTAGAATCTCTTTTGCTACAGATTCCACAAAGTTCTCCAAATGACCAGAAAGGGGCTTTGAGCCCTCTTCTGTTCACTAATGTTAATATGCTGAGGTGAAATGATAAAGATACATATAAGGTATGTTATTGGAAAAAAGTCACCATCATTTCCTAGGCATCTCCAAAAAGGGGACAGCCAGTATCATCATGTTGCTCTGTCTTGGTGACATCATATACGTCAGAAATGTGTTGTGTGTAATGTCTGTTATGTTCAGCAAGTGGAGATAATGTGGAGGTATTGTATTAGAAACTCTAAGCTGTTAGATTGCAAGCAGCAGACTGCAAATAGAAACACGCTGCTTGACAAAAGGTCAGAACATCATGCCACAGTGCACCTGATGGTGCAAGGTTACTGCTACTGTACTATACAAGTATACAGTCCAGACACACCTAGCCAGTCCAAACACAAGCATTGTGCAATGACAGAAACTCAAACAGATTACATCAATAATGACTGGCAGTAACAGCTGACGGGCAGTGAACTGTTTTTATTACTGTTTATGTTCCCCTTGATGCAGTGGTCACAGGACAAAACAGTCATTTCCTTAATTGAACACAAAAAACTATTTTACTTTATCTGGGCGAAACAAAGCTGTGTTACTCACTTACACAAACACTGGCTTGAGATCAGAGACCACAGACAACCATGGACACCACACCATCAGCAAATTTGTTGATTTGATATGAATGGAAAGGCAAGGCCTCCGTCCAGAACCAAATTAGTTGGCTTTTGGTCAGGTGAAAGGGATGATACAGGACCAGGAGCGATATAGAAAGCTGGTATCAACAAGGGAAAGTGAAGGCATCAGGTAAAACTGGAGAGTGTCACCCACATTGCACAAAGCAACACCATGGACATGAGGTACGTGAGGCTGACCATCACAGGTTACAAAAGCAGGTGGCCTCCATTATACTGAGCCCATGTTGCCAGATGATGTTTGCTTCTCCAACTCTTCCTTGGCATGTAGTCAGTTGCTGTGTCTGCTCTGCCTTTAGAGTCCCTTAAAAGTAGAAGTGACATCCTGGGCCCTGCACTAAGAACATATGCCTACCAACTGACCTACTCCTTCACTCTGACAGGACATTTAATACAGTCGCCATTGTCAGATACCTTGTTTGTGTACACATTGACAGTTGGTCACGAGGAAGAGAGCAGGACCCAAATGCAGGCAGGGAAAAGGAGCACAAGAGCTTTATTGGCCTTGGAAACAAGGTGGGAACATGAACACTAACATAGCAAATGAACCAGAACAAAGGCAATGGCACAACTTAAATAGACAGGGGAGGGCAGCAAAACGAGACACAGGTGAGACCAATCAACTAATCAAGACAGGAAACAAGTACACAGAAACACACAAGGGAAACACTTTTCAAAATAAAAAAGGAAATAAAACAAGAAACTCAACTGACAGAACCCCCTCAAGGGACAGATTCCAGATGTCCCTAACTTTCAAAAAAGAAGTCCATGAAGCAGGGTGGGCAGAGGGGGTCAGGATGAGGGACAGACAGTCCAGAAAAATTAAGGAGTCAGTCTGTGATGTGGGGCAATGACTGAAGCAGAAGTGGTCCAGAGGCCAGGCCAGGCGGCGATGGCGGAGAGCAAGTCTCTCTGGAGGCCAGGCTGGAGGACGATGATGTTGACAGAACCTCTCTGGAGGATGAGCTGGAGGCTGGCGAAGACCTCTGCCAACCAGAGTTCAGGCTGGCACCCCGCTCCCTCCTCCTCTCACCTCACCAGGGACATGGGGAGCGCTTGGAGCGCCTGGAGCGCCAGGGACACTAGGAACACTTGGAGCGCTAGGGACACTAGAGGCACTGGAAACACTAGCAACTGGAGTCAGACGGGCTGCCGCCCCCGACTGGACACATGGAGCAGGAATCGAATGTACTGCCAACAGGAGACGAGGAGCTGGAGTTGGCCAGAACACCAACTGGGGAGCGGGAGCTGGAGTCGGCCAGAACGCCGACTGGGGAGCGGGAGCTGGAGTCGGCCAGAACGCCGACTGGGGAGCGGGAGCAGGAGCCGGCCAGAACGCCGACTGGGGAGCGGGAGCAGGAGCAGGCGCGGCCGGGACGCCGACTGGAGACGAGGAGCAGGCGCCGGCCGGGACGCCGACTGGAGACGAGGAGCAGGCTCCTGGAACAGGAGTGGCGTCTGTTGGGACCCCTGACGCCGGAACAGGAGTGGCGCCCGCCGGGACCCCCAATGCTGGAGCAGGAGTGGCGTCCGGTGGGGTGATGTGCAGTTGAGGTGCTGGCTTGCACGGCTGCTGAGGCGTTTGCTTGCAGGGCTGCCGAGGTGCTGGAGAGCAGGGCTGCCAAGGCACTGGAGGGCCGGGGAGCCAGCAGTAGTGGCTAGCAGGCCAGACACTGGATTGCAGGCTGCTAGCAGGACCAATGCTAGCAGGCTGGTCACTGGGAGAAGAGCTGCTAGCCGGGCCAATGCTAGCAGGCCGGACACTGGGAGGAAAGCTGCTAGCAATGTTGATGCTAGCAGACCAGACACTGGGTTGCACGCTGCTAGCAGGGCTAATGCTAGCAGGCCGGGCACTGGGAGGAAAGCTGCTAGCAACGTTGATGCCAGCAGACCAGACACTGGGTTGGAGGCTGCTAGCAGGGCCAATACTAGCAGGCCAGACACTGGGAGGCAAATGAACCAACAGAGAACAAAGGCAATGGCACAACTTAAATAGACAGGGGAGGGCAGGAAAACGAGACACAGGTGAGACCAATCAACTAATCAAGACAGAAAACAAGTACACAGAAACACACAAGGGAAACACTTTTCAAAATAAAACAGGAAATAACAAAACAAGAAACTCAACTCAAAACCATGACACACATTTGATTCTGATGTTGACGTCACGTCATCCTGTGATGTGTTCAGCATCCTCAGCCGGGATCTCAGCTGGGATCTCTGTCAGCAGGAGGGAGAAAGACCTGGATGAACAAAACTCTTTGGACTCTTAAGCTTTGTCTTAAATATCACCAGTCTTAGATGATTAGAGGCCTCCTGACAAATTTATCACATCTATGTGGAGGGAGCAGACTGTATGTGAGGAGGATTTGAGGTACCAGGCTGAGTACATAGAGTCTGTTCATGTTTCTATGACAGTTAGGCAAAAGTTAAAAAGAGACAGTTGGTTAAAGATTAATCTGGATAACGTTAGGGCTTTTTGTGAACCAGACTGCATCAGTTAATAGACAGGACAGATATTCAACACTGTGCACGCAGGCTGTAAAAAAAGAGATTTGCAACACAGGGTTTGCTCTTGGTATTATTCCTACATCAGGATTCAGGGAGCTATAGATGCTTTCTGAGGAAATTCAAACGTGTTTCTCAAGTCCTGAGGGCAGCCCATGTTCAAACTGTAAATCAGACCAAGCAGAACTGCACACCCATTTGCCTCTTCTCTCAGATCTTGCAGCGCTTTGAGTCTCTCAAATACAACGCCAACATCCGCAGGCAGATGTGCAGGCTCTGATCCATTCTGTTACATTGGATTTCCAAAACCTTCTCTTCTTACAACAGCATATATTGTTAAGATGGGAGGATCGTTAAGCATCTCTCTGTACCTCTCTACAGATACCTGTGGCTCCAGAGCTGAACATCTGATCTGTTGCTCCACTGACCTGCCTTGTGTCCTCTGCTGCCATTTATTGTCATTTGCTGTCATTATTCTATATTGTACTTCTGTCTCTCTCTCTCTCTCTTTCCCCCCAACCGGTCAAGGCAGATGGCCGTCCACCCTGATCCAGGATCTGCCCAAGGTTTCTGCCTGTTAAAAGGAAGTTTTTCTTTGCCACTGTTGCCAAGTGCTTGCTCATGGTGGAACTGTTGGGTGTAATTAATAGTAATGAGTGTGGTCTAGACCCGCTCTGTTTGTAAAGTGCCCTGAGATGACTTTTGTTGTGAATTGGCGCTATATAAATAAAATTGAATTGAATTGAATTCAATTGAAGGGGAGCAAAGCAGTTTCAATCTCTTTATGAGAGCTATGCCACTTGCATCACCAATTATTCTTATTATTTTCTCAGTTGATTATAAGTTGTCAGACAGGAGTTAAAAATATCTAGATAATTTGAATGTTTCAAAGAAAAAAAAATCAAAATACCAAGAAATGATTCATATTTTGCTCAGTAAATGTTTTAATTTTTCGTTCTAATAATTGGAAGATGTTGGCCAAATTGAGAACAACATGAAAATACTCTTGATGTTAGCAATAGGAGTGGTGAGATCATTATGTACGTAAGAAACACGTTTTTTTAATCAGATTTTAAAAAAATCATTAATATCCAATATATCATATAGATACCATATGAATACATAATGGTCAGAGACAGGAGTCAGTATCTCCTCCCACATATAACCACGTAATTACACGTTACCGTGAATAAAAATGATTGTCATACCTGAAGGCCATGTGACCTGATTGTTGAATGTGACTCAAGATTATATTTCACATGAACTGATCCCGGGGTCACAAATTAACTTTCACACATGTTCGTTAGGAGTTGGTGAAGAGTCAGTGTCAGTGAAGAGGATGAGCATCTATTTGCTGACTTAACCTTGGGGAAACATCTTGGTCCAGTGAAACAGGATTTCTGGGGGAATCATGACCAGATGCTGCAGCTTTTTTCAATTTGTTTTGAAGACTTTCCCCTGGTGTTTCCTCTCTGTAACACCAGCCTCCCTTTCTTGCAGGGTCTTTTGATATAGGAGAATAACAGGGCGGAGCTAGGTGAATTTCCTATTGAAGTTTATGGCAGTCATTATTTATCCCATGTGTAAATGAAGGGGATTGGAAACGGATGCTCTGGGACAGCTTTATGCCTGTAGACATTCTCAGGGAGAGATACAAACAGCACTTTGGCACCGCTTCATTTGTCTCTCATATTCTGCATTGTCATGGTATCCACTCCTCTGGAAAAAGTATAATTCTACAGGCTTACTGCAGTTTCAGCTCAATATTTTTCCATTCATTGTACGTCGTGTGTTCGAGAATATGGCCAAGGAAGTTACTTTTTGTCTGCTGTCTCAATTTTCTCCGGCAGGGAGCCAGTCATTTTAGTTACAAGCTTGCAAACGATCCCTGACTGCAGAAGGGTTTAATGCCCTGACAGGCCAACTGGTGCCATGCCAAGAGAATTCAACCTGTGTGTCCTTGTATGTGTTTGTGTGTGTGTGTGTGTGTGTGTGTGTAAATGTGGGGGACTACACGCCTCTTTGACCACACGTCACAGACAGTTTGGTTCTATTAATGAAATTGGATGTAATGTGGGGTACAGCCTGTTCTGTTGCGATTCTCTCTAAATTCATCCCATAACACTACCACTACAAGCGTTTCACTCACTAGTTTAAAGATGCTCACAGATGAACAACTGATATGTGTCGCTGACAATTTACATATCCATAGCTTTGTTGTGTAGGAGCAAGTTATATATTATATATATAAGTATATATAATAAGTCAATGCTAAAAGCAAAACTTATTTTTCTTTTATGAAAAAATTCAAGCAGCCCTGAACTCCCTAAAAAGATAAAGTGAAACTGGAACTTTTGAAGTGTTGACAACAACATTTTTCTGTTTTCATGATATACAGGCTGTTTGTGTGGTGTTGTTGCAGCTTGGATTGATTAGATGATCCTGATGTAGACCATATGTTGGAAGTTTGAAGTGAACCGCCTCAATTGTCATTGGGTATCTCAGACACTTAATGGCAGGGTCTTAGAAAATGCATTTAAATAAATGGAAGCACTTAGAAATGTTTCTGGGTGACTCTTTAAAAAAACCCCCAACCTACATCTTGATAATTCACAACAGCCGCTTGTACTGTTTCACCAGAACAAGTGTAGAAAAAACTTTTCCACATTTTACAAGAATAGTGCATAATGACACAAAGGGGAATCCTGTTGGACTGATAAGAGTTTACTGTGATTAATAGGGTGAAACACACCCACTGGCACTGTGCCTCACACTGAGCACTGTTTTATCTTGCAGGGAGATTTGACCTTGTAGAGTGGTTCATGACATTCATGTTCACTAGAGGGTGCTCTGAATTCAGTAAACCACAGGACTGACCAGGTCACTGCAAGTTAGAACTGACTGTAACACACACACAAAAAAAAAAATCCAAAGGTTCTTTGGTGTCAGCTGTTATTTCAGCCAGCCTTATCTTTTTTGGCGACTGGAGATGAGTTTGAGATGTTCATTAAACAGTAGGGAGGCTTTAGTTGTGAGGTGTGGGCCGGTGGTCAGGCTGCAGCACCAACCTCACAGGACGCGATTGCTTCAACATGAGTTTGTAGGGATGGTTTAGGTTAGACTTAACAATCTGATCATCTGACTGTTCAGCTGCTCAGTTTAGTACATCTCTCTAACAGCTTACTTAGACTTTGCAAAGCAGTAAAAACATAAATCAACACATTCAGACTCACAACTACAAGTGGGAAGAAGTACTATAAGAGCTGAAGAAGAAACCAAATTCCTTTAGATAGATAAGATAACTGATCAGCTTTTTATGTTCTGACTTGTCTTTGTAGGATAAAAGATGGCTGGTTCTGGTCAAGCGTCCTTGTGAAAGGTAATAGTGAATCAACATGAACAATACCAGGATCATTTTGAGGCTGTATTATGGCTGTCTGCTGTTTTATCTTTTGTTACTGTGACATATCATGATACCTTCATGAAAAAGACTTATTCAGTCAATAAAGAAACAATAAAGAAAGATCCTGAACAATGAAAGGATGAATTTCAACATGAAGGCCAAAACGAAGGAACTCCTGTTGCTTTTCCTGAGGTTTCTCCAGGGTTTGCTGTATGAAAATTGACACAGCAGAAACTAGAGATATCATCTTTTGTTCACACACTCCCTTATCCCCCTTTTCGCAAGACAATCGCTAATGAGTCCCTAGCCCCAAAAACAGATGATGGTCTAGAAAGCTCATTTCTCTACGCACCCCGATTTATTTTTTTTTAAATTATCAAGCTTGTAGTGTTCAGCTCGAGCTGACACTGACTCAAGAGACATTGTTGAACAATAACCCTATACAAATCTCTATAGCTGTTTTTTTCAGCTATGCTTTTGATTGAGGGCTGCAACAAGTATGCTCTTCTTCTATTCCAATGTAAACTCCACTGACTTTATGTGATTGGGAGACTCACTGTTCTCATGTTTACTTTGCACTCTGTGTCTTGGGGCTACACAGTGCTGGGTTACAGCCAACTTTTATGTGAGACATATGCTCTTTCATTTCTCCTTCCTGTATTTCTACACAGTCCCTCACCACGCCACCTCCACCAATAACCATCTCTGAAACACAAACATTGTTTAAAAATTCAGCGTGACCCCGGCTGAGGGGTCTGACGTTAATAGCAATTGACTCAGAGATTTTAGACGACCTGAGAAACATGTGCTTCATGTTATGTTCATCTGTTTATGACCTGGCCCTGGTGTGTTTACCAGAGCTTGTTGGATGACGCTGATGGTGGCAGACTAGAGGGCCAGCCGGCACACTGGCCATGGCAAAGCATCATCTGCTCACTGCAAAATGATATCAGCTGCGCATCTTGGAAGTCAAACAGAAAAAAATAAAAAAAGAAGCTTTCTACAGTAATATGCGCCTGTCATCCAGAAGTTCTCATCTGGCTTGTCTGGTCTGGACCTCTCAGCCTGGCTCTTTAGGAAGCCAGTAAAATTCCACTAAAGATGCTAATTAGACTGTGGTTAACTTTGTTTGACACCCCAGCTTTTTACAAGGCTCCATATCCAACACCTCCTCTGTTGTCTTCTCAGCCATACGATTGTCGTGGGAGACTCAGCGAGACTGTAGGAAATGACAGTAAATCAGTCTGGACACTGTGTGTGTGCTTATGAAACTTCAAAGATTTGGAAATCTCATGGGAGAAGCCGTTCTAGCAGATACAGAATAAGGCTTAGCCCTCTCTATTCCCTCCTCCTTTACTCCACGGCTGACGTGTCCATCTGCAAGGGTTTGATCTACGGCAGGGTATTGTGCGAGGGGAGACTAATCCCAACGTGGACACTTTCATGGATGGGGTTTAGGAGACCGACCCCACAGCAGGACAGCAGAGGGGAGAGAGGCAGCCAGAAAGGGTTAGAAATGCAGTGAACTAAGTGAGAGGGAAGAAGAAGAAGAAGAAGAAGAAGAAAGAAGGTATATTCTCACTTTCTATACTTTACATCCTGCTCATACAAACTTGATGGTATATATAATGACGATTTTTTTATGGCCATGCATGTGTCCTGGCTGCATCAGATTTCAAAGTACCACATATATATATGTACTGCAGATCAATAATGTAGCTCATTAATTTTCCAACAACATGTCAAGTTCCAAAGAACAAAATATACACACACACACACACACACACACACAAACACACACACACACACACACACACACACACTGTCCTCACTAGTATTAGTGGACAGGAGTTCATGCAGAATGAGAAGAAGTCAGTGGTTTGAGCCCAAAAGATCCATCAGGGAGATTCTCAGCAACGTCTCAACACTTAGCTAAACAAACTGAGTGTGGGAAGGAGTAAACACTGTTAACACTGTAAACATCAGGCAAAGTGAAACTGAGAAGAAGTGATCTGAGGCGCTGTGAGCCATTGCTGGCCACCAACCATCTGTGCCTATAGGAGTCAGATTCATCAGCACGTAAACTTGTATCTCATGCAAATCCAAAAGAAACTTAACAGTACCAGCAGCATTGTTTCAATTTCTCACTTAATTGTGATTTGAAACATCCTCATATGGTTTGTGAATTTGACCACAGTACTTGTAGAGCGGTTCTTTGTCTTTGGTTTGTGGATAATCATGTAACATTCAGCCAATATTTTTATTTTCTGTGCCTACATGTCCCTCTTTGTAAACACTGACAATATAGCTTCTCAATGTTTCAGCATATTTAGTCTAACAATATGGAACAATAATTAAAAAATTGTCTCACAGAAGGTTTAGTGGTGTTGATGTAAGATAAAGCTGAAGTTTGAGTGAACTTATACCTGTGGTAGAAAGAGACAGTAGGGATAGTCTCACCGATTAAGTGAGAGATGGTAGGGAAAGACTGTGAAAGAGGCCCTCTGCTTTGACAAATCTAATGCAACATCTAGCACGCCTCACCATCAGTGTGCCATGTGTTTCTCCCTGCCTACACACTACACAAAGAGACATCAAAGACCCTGTGCAGACCCAGCGCTTTGCTTGTGGATGTGAGCTCCTGACAGGCTTCTTCCTTCATGTCTGCAGGGCTCCCAGACAGCTGTGCAGGAAAACCAGCCAGGAACAAGTGTTGCTGCCGGGGCACCACCTCTCCAAGGCCTCCACATCGAAAGGTCAATGGACGTGGTTGAGCAAGTGGTGTTTAGAGGATGTGTCATGTGCTGTGTCAACAAGAAACAGCTCAGAAAGTTACATTTAAAGCTCCACTGGGCAACATGTTAGGTACAAATCAAGCTGTGTCCATGGTATGATGTGGGGCTATGACAGAGACAGCACACACTAATGAGGTGCCTTGGATTTGCCTAAAATAAAGGTTGGCACATGTGGACAGTTTTGGGAAATGTCACTGAGGACATAGAGTCTACAAATGCTGAAGCAGCTCTGTGATACTAAACTAAGGTGTAGCTGTTTTCTAAGATGAAGACAGCAAAGACGAAGACAAATACAAACTGACATTAGAGAATGCCAACATGTTGATTATGTTCACTCGTATGGGGTGCTGGGTCGGGGGTAGGTGGGGATATGGCAATACTGTTTTCTATAAATGTGTCTTTCACATGAAAGAAATGATTTCCCCATTTCTTGTCCCATCTGTGACGTTTTTGAGCACATCTATGTGCTTGTTCTCAGAAAAGTCATTTGCAGATGAAGTGAAGGACTAACTAATTAAAACAGGATCAGAGAAAATTAAATTGCACAGATGTGATGTGATGAGACAGTGACTAACAAGGACCCTCATTTAACAATAATCTTACCTCTGGCACCACAACTGCCTCAGGTCTTTACCCCAACCCCATCACAAACCTCATCCCCAATCCCCAACCTAAATTCTCAACATCTGGACCTCATTGTAATATCTCATGAAGAGAAAGCAGGCTAGTGTGAAACAGACACTGACACTGAAACCCTGCCTGTCCAGTGCAGGAGGAGCCATCCTTTCAAATCCTGATTTTTAAAGCAACTATTGAATGTTAATGAATTTTCAGAGTTGTCCTAACCCTACTTTTTGAGATATATATATATATATATATATATATATATATATATATATATATATTTATATATTCTGATGACAGGGTTTTAATAACAATAATATAATAATAATAATCTTTATTTATATGGCAAAGTGACTCACATAGGCAGTAGGCAATTAAACAAGTCAGGCCATAAAGTCATCAGTTTTACATTAATACACGTAAATGGGAGAAGAAGAACATGCATTTTAAATGAGGAAAAACACAGTTCAAAGTGTGATGGCCAGAACTCAGATTTCACGGATCGCACAGAAACTTCAGAAGTCCAAATACACCCGGACACGTTTTCTTGGGCTTGCAGTTTTACACAGTAATCAGTGGTTGACGAAGCAAACAAGGCAGCCCAAAAACAGATTCAGCACGAGGCGTCTAACTAGCTTAGGATAAGAACATAGTACATCCAAACAAAAACACAGACTCAGGAAGGTGAAGTTCACATGGCTACATGGCTTAACAGCAAGGAGAAGGCGACATGAACAAGTGCACTACTAAGTGTGTAAGTAATGAGTCAAATGATGACAATTGAAAACATGTGGTGATGAACAACACTGGCGGGAACAAGCAACAAAGGCAGGAAGAACAACTAACTTCAATGTACAAAAGCAGGCAAGTGTCAAAATAAAACAGGAAGTGAAGTTAATAAGTGCCCAAGCTTAAGTCCATGCTGGTCATCACACAAAGACAACTGAAACCCATGTAAAATCAGAAAGGATATGTTTCAAGAAGTTATTTAAAGGTGATCACTGGCTCAGTTGGCTTGCTTTCCAGATAATTCCAGGGTAGGTTGTGTTTGAAAGCCTGACAGCTGAGTTCTGCACTGTCTGGTCAGTCATTTTGGGTTCAGGCGGGTAAAAAGGGTGCAGTAACCCAGGCGCGATGACATAAAAGTGTGTTACATGGTTTCTGTTTCTTTAAACATCAAAAAATACTGAAGATCGCACTGTTAAATAAAACTGAAATTGACAAAAATTTAAACAATTTTTTTAAAATTCTTCCACTGCATCGTTGCTGGCCTGTTTGTATTAAAAATCGCCAAACTGTGGCCAAACTATCGGCATCAAGCCTCAATCTGAAGGGCATGGGCTGTTTAATTTGACAACATCTGTACAACAGGCTGCTTGCCGTAAGTGCTTCCCTGACAGAGACAGACCTAATGACAAATCAGACCACAAGACAGAAGCCGTGAAATAAGCCGATGGAGACATTAATGTCTGACAATTACAGAACCTTCGGAGAGCAGGGCTAAAAGTTTCATCTTTAAAACGCTTTCAAAGTTGAATTGTTTTAGATGAATATGCGTGGGGAGAATTTGATGTGACCAAAACTGTGCTAATTGTTGCAGTACTTTCATATGTTAGACCTCAGAGGGTCGGAAAAATGAATCTAACAACCTGCCAGTGCTAAACGGCAGAGACAGTGTTGCCCAGAGTCAGTCAGTGGCCCCTTTGGCAGCAGCACACTGTCTCTCCTTGTCTGTTTGTCAGGTGTGACAGTGAATTACAACGGTTGCAAGAGACTCTGGCAGAACGTTTGACAGGGATTGTGTACAAACCCATGGGTGACAGCGTGTGCAGCTGATGCATGCAGTGATCCAGCTGCACCTGGCTTCCTGCCCCACACAGCTGAGCCTCCTCTATAGTCTCTCACTACCACTTCTTGCCCCTTCCTGGCTTCCACTGGTTTCAACAGCGTGAAAGCTCCAGCTTCATTCACAATGACTGTCCATGCTAAATGTGCTGGACTGTCTATAGTCTCTGATTAGTGATGATATTACTACAACTAATGAAGAAAGGGACACCTAACAGAAGGTTATGTTAGGTCAGAATTTGGATGCCCAGCACAAACACCATCTTTGGGCCCCAGGACTTTCTCTGTGGGTTGCTCTTACATAAAAAAATTACTTTGGTCCTACTTTAGACATATAGTTGTAAATACAGTATTGACTCATTAAAACTGGACCAAAAGCATTAATATAAATGCAGATCAAAATGACTGCTGTTGGTGAAAGTACGAGTAACACTTGTACAGTCCGATTAGAAGAAGAGATACTTAGGATTGTCAGTGTTGAAAACTAAACTGAGTCCATTTCTTCCGCCACCCCTGTGTCTGGCATTGCAGAGCCAAGACAAACAAGACTGTCGCGGTCTGACTGGGGACAGAGGTGTGTAGTGTGTAGTTTGACCAGTATGCTGTTAGGTGTAGGGAGCTCTAAAGAGAGCAAAAACTATGAATTAGACTTTTTGTCCTGTTAACAATGATGATCACTCTCACACTGTGTCTACATTCTGAGAGTGTCAGACTCTTTTTACTTGCATGTCTCATGCAATGGACACACTCTTATTTGAAACTCTTTGCACTGGCTCTGTGCAAACTGTTAAAAGTTAATCTGCTGTGTCACTGAGCCAATGTAATTGAAACAGCAGTCACGTTAGGTGTAGTGTGTAGTAACCCATGTTCCAGAGTTCTGGATGAGGTGAGGTCTGTGCATAAGTTTGCAAAAGATGTTATAAAGAACAAAGAGGTAATTAATAATCAAGTGGTCTTCCCAATACTAAACCTTCTG
The DNA here is from genome assembly GCA_008933995.1 of Datnioides undecimradiatus. Lineage (NCBI taxonomy): Eukaryota > Metazoa > Chordata > Actinopteri > Lobotiformes > Datnioididae > Datnioides > Datnioides undecimradiatus. The sequence continues at coordinate 38,755,668 of WARS01000046.1, forward strand.
GAACTCCATTTAAACATCTGCCCCATCTATTTGTACCATTCTTTAGTTTTAATAGTATGCTGTCAAAGAAGCTTAACCGTCTTTTTTTAGTTTGAGTTAACAGCATACCGCAGTTTCTTTTAGATTGGATCCTGCAGATTGGTTGAGGTAGAATATCAGGCTCTTCCTCTGTCTTTCTCCATTACGATTTTGAGAGCTGAGAGCTGAGAGTAATTGTTTTGAATAGCTGGAAATAGGTGGTATTGTGTACTGATGCCCAGGGGGTGCTGGGAAAGATGGTGGCAGATGCAAAATCCCTTTGTGAAATGCTGGGGTCCTGCATTGTGTGTGGGTCCTCGCACTGTGCTGAGCTGTGCTACACTGGGGTCTGGAACTGTGGGAGTGTTGTGGCATTGGATGATGTTCTGTGGCTCTTTTATGTCCTAATTTGGTATCTGGTTCACAGTTTATCGGTAATATATTATACTATTCATTATATGTACGCATTGGTTCATAAAATATAAAGAATAGAAAATAGAATATAACATCTTATGTAACAATATTACAATACCCAGAGGGTAAGCTGCAAACCAAACACCAGCATGCATTGTACTTAAACTCTACTGCAGTAGCATACATCTGGCTTATTGTATTACCTTTCCCAGTTGTCTAAGGAAGTATTATTATTTGTCAAATCTTCCTGCTAATGAGATATATAAATTACCTGAAACAACTTGTAATTTTAATTAACTGTATTAATTGAAAATGTTACGTGGCAGTTCAGTTGTGGAACAAGACACTGACACAGAGACAGGTTTAAAGGTAAATCAAGGAATGATTTATTAAGCCAATGGAAATACCAAGTAGGAGGATTAGTTGGCTGAGTGATTGAGAAATACCTGTGCAGGCCTCAGAATACAGGAGACCATGCTCCAGCATCATGTGTCATTCATTCACTCCATTCAATGATGTAAATTAAATCTCAAGTAACTCAAAATTGTACCATACCACAATATTTGAGAAAATGCACTTTGCACCAGTGTTTTCTCTAACTTTAAGCAAGTATGTTGTAGTTGCCAAAGCCTGACCCATTTTATCTCATAGGAAAATAAAATAAATCCATTTCATCCATAGAAAATTCCAGTATGGTGTAGATGATCACAGTATCACAGTTAAGCAGCTTGTTTGAGAAGACTGGCAGGGAGTACTGCTTCATCCAATTCATGCCATAGGCCATTTACGCCAATCCTCCAAACATCTGTTTCTGTCAGTTCTCTCAATCTGTTTCTCCACTTTCCTGCTCTTATTTCCTTTTCCCACACTGTCCCCTTGTCCTTCCGTTTAGCCTTTACCACTGTGCAGCTGTGCAACATTTTTTTCAAGCAAAATAATATCCTTTATTTCCTGTTGCGCTGTGAACCTTTACTTTAATTAATCTCACCCTCTGCAGACGGAGGGTGACAGTATCCAAAAGCAAACCTCTGCGGTCATCCCGCTGCAGCAGGGTTCCTTCGGAGCATCTCAGGGGGAGTTGGAGTCAATATTTTTACACTTCTGCAGGATGTCAGGTTGCACAGCTGTCAGGTGATGGGTATTACTGCCAAATAGGTCTTCGCTGAAGACAATCAGAATAAGATGGCTGTGGCCAGCTCCCTGGTTTTTTTCATTCCCTGCTTCAGTTTGTCAGCCTGTATCTATACAATTCAGTTCAAGACAATGTTGATGAAAGTAACACAGAGTAAAAAATGCCATAGATGGAGCTTTTGTGCTTTAGAATAGCCACAGTGTGATGAGGCTAGAGCACCCGAGAGAAGACCTGTTCATCATTTCAGGACAGTGAAATGAAAAATAAATACGAAACAATAAAAAAACAAACAAAACAACAAGTTGAAGTGATCAACTCTCTCTCTCTATATATATATATATATATTATGTATATTGTGGGACCACAATAAGCCACCTACTCTACATGGATGACATCAAGCTGTATGCCAAGAGTGAGCGGGACATCGACTCACTGATACACACAACCAGGATCTACAGCAATGACATAGGAATGTCATTCGGACTGGAGAAGTGTGGACGAATGATAACAAAGAGAGGTAGTCCAGAGAGTGGGGATTACACTACCAGAGGGCAGAATAGCAGACATTGAGGATAGCTACAAATACCTGGGTATACCACAGGCACATGGCAACCATGAGAAGGCCACAAGGGAAGCAGCCACAGCCAAATACCTCCAACGAGTAAGGCAGGTCCTGAAAAGTCAGCTCAATGGCAAGAACAAGGTCCAGGCAATAAACAGCTATGCCTTGCCAGTAATCAGATACCCTGCTGGGATAATAAATTGGCCAAAGGATGAAGTACAGACCACGGATATCAAGACACAAAAGCTCCTTACCATGCATGGAGGGTTCCACCCCAAGTCCAGCACCCAGAGACTGTACACTAAGCGAAAGGAAGGGGGCAGAGGACTGGTGAGCGTCAGGGCCACTATTCAGGATGAAACATCCAAGATCCGGGAATACATCAGAAAGATGGCCCCATTGGATGGAGTGTTCAGTGAAAGTCTCAAGCAGTGGACACCAGACGAGTGGACCCAGGAGGAACCTTCATGGGAGGACAAACCCCCGCATGGGATGTACCACCGACAGATATCAGAAGTGGCTGACATGGAGAAATCCTACCAATGGCACTGAGGCGCTCATCATGGCAGCAAAGGAACAGGCCCTGAACATAAGAGCGATAGAGGCCCAGATATACCACACCAGGCAAGACCCAAGGTGTAGGCTGTGCAAAGAGACCCCAGAAACAGTCCAGCACATAACGGCAGGATGTAAGATGCTGGCAGGAAAAGCATACATGGAACGCCATAACCAGGTGGCCGGCATAGTGTACAGAAACATCTGTGCAGAGTTTGGGCTGGAAGTCCCTAGATCCAAGTGGGAAACACCTCCAAAGGTGATAGAGAATGAGCACGCAAAGATCCTGTGGGACTTCCAGGTACAGACTGATAAGATTGTAATGGCTAACCAACCGGACATTGTAGTGGTGGACAAGACCCAGAAGAAAGCCATTGTGGTGGACATCGCAATCCCAAGCGATGGTAACATCAGGAAGAAGGAACATGAGAAGCTGGAGAAATACCAAGGCCTGAAGGAAGAACTGGAGAAAGCCTGGCAGGTAAAGACATCAGTGGTGCCTGTGGTGATCGGGGCACTCGGAGCAGTGACCCCCAAACTGGAGCAGTGGCTACAACAGATCCCAGGAAAGACAACAGACATCTCAGTCCAGAGAAGCGCAATACTACATGTAAGATACTGCGCAGAACCCTCAAGCTCCCAGGCCTCTGGTAGAGGACCCGAGCTTGCAGAGGAGGAACTGCCCGCGGAGGGCGAGATGGGAATTTTTTTTTAGAGTTGATCCCAAACTGGAGCAATGGCTACAACAGATCCCAGGAAAGACAACAGACATCTCAATCCAGAAAAGCGCAATACTAGGGACATGTAAGATACTGCGCAGAACCCTCAAGCTCCCAGGCCTCTGGTAGAGGACCCGAGCTTGCAGAGGAGGAACCGCCCACGGAGGGCGAGATGGGAATTTTTTTCTTTTTTTTTTTATAAAAAAACATAGCTAGTGTTGATAAGCATTTAAAATAATAGCAGTGTGGGTTAACCAGCATGAGATCAGTAGCTGGACAGGTGTGACTATAATGTTGACATTGTAACAGTTGTAATGGAGATGGAGCTCGGTGTCCATGTGAATGAAGCTGGCGATACAATAATGAGTTTCTGTCTCAGGGTGTCTGGGCTCCTCCTTAAGGCCAAGGTACAGTGGGCAGAGTGGAGAGCCTGCATTCAGAGGGATGAGTGACATGATGAGGGCCAAGACAAAACATGTTTAGATAAGGATGCCAGCACACTTTGAGCCAGTCTCTCCTGCCTACTTTCTCACCTCTGCACACCTAGGGAAATACCCGCTGAAGGATGAGGTTAATAGCACATTTAGTTCTTTATTAGGGGTTATTGTTCTTGCTTTTTAAGGGTAATGAATACTTAACGGCATTTGAGAGCTGATGTGAGTAACTGTAATGACTCTGAATGAAGTTTTTCCATTGAATTGGTGTCAAACGTTATAGATGAATTTAAACTGGAAAAGCTAGGTTACATTTCTAACGAAGTGCTGAGGTCACCATGGTTGATGGCTGTGTCATCTGTTTTTTTCAGTTTAACTTTACACTGGCAAAAACACAAAGTCTGAATGTGATATTCAGATCAGAAACAAAATTTTTCTCGTCTACAGTGAAAAACAGTCTGTTGGTGTGTGGTATAAACAAAAAAACAACATACTGACACATAAAGAACAGCTCGGGTGAAGAACTTTATGTGAAGTATAATTTGTACAAAAGATCGTAATTCAGGTACATTAGCACAAGCCTGACGGACTGCCTGTTGCTGCTCCACAGATCACACTTTGTTTGTTGTGTGAACTGGGTGAAATTTAGGATGAGCTTCATTTTTTGTTTTCCTGTGTTGTTGATGAGAACATAATGGATGAGGGTATAAATGAGGGCAAGATGCCCTCCATTTACGTCAAATTGTTTTCGGCTGGGTGATTATAAAACACCTGAGTTGAGCTTAATAAGGGGAGCTGGCTGTATGGACTTTGGAGAGAAGGCAGAACACTGTGTTGAAGATGAAGCTGTAAAATATCCTGTAATGGCAATAAAATGAAGCCTACGAGTGTGGGCACTCTGTTTGCATGTCAGGAAAATAAAAGATAATTAGAATCTGGGCCGCTAAATGGATCAAGCATTTTGAATATTTTCAAAGATATTTGGTGTCGCAATCTTTTCAAGCTGAAAGAGTGCACACTAACACATATGCAGATTTGCAGGTATCAGGTGAATGTATAACAATATATTTAGTATCTCAAAGTATCAAGCTATAGGCTGGATGAAGCTAGTCAAATATGAACTCACTGTTTTACCGACGTTAATGTGATCATTTTCTCAATGTTAATGTTCTTAATGTGAATTACTTTTAACAGTAAATAAATAAAAATCTGTGATTCAGAATTCTCTGACTGTTCCCAAATGGAGCACGGCCCGGTCACAGCAGGAACTGCCAGCTGTACCTGTGTGTACTCAGCATCTGAGTTAAGTTACGTCATCAGCAGCAGGAACAGAGTCACAGGCATTAATGTGCCCGCTTGCAGGAGAACATCTGTGAACCATTTGTGCCCAGTTGCACAATGAACCTTCAGCAGAGAGCAAACATCGAAACCTGTGTCAAAGCTGAGCTTCAAGGGGAGGATCATCACTGGCCAAACAGCAGTATTTCTACAGTATTTGTTGTTCTGCTGCACCGCTCTGAGGCGTCTGAGGGTGGAAATTTGACACAATAAGCTGAACTGTGTGCCACAGAACTTAGCTTCTCTATCATGACACGCAGCGACAATGCACAGGGGTTTTTTTTTTGGCTTGCTCAACACAATTGTTGCTTCCCAGCTGCCCTACATGCTGGATTGTGCCACGGCGACCTCTTCCTCTTCTCTAAAAGGAAATTCAAGCCGCATTCATCAACGCTTTGACACAATGGAAGGGGTACAGGGGACATCCGGGTCATCACAGATTACGTTAAATAAAAGACTACTTTGAAGGGGAATGAACTTGGACATCCAGAGCTGGAAGCGATGAGTGAATTTAAGTGATCTGGACATTGGATTAGTGTCAGAGACCAAGCAGTCAAGGATTATCGGGCACAGGTTTACTTTTGAAAAATGTGGGTTTTATTTTACCCTCAAAACGTACACAATACAAAAAATGAAAAGAAGGCAACTTAACAGCGATACAGGCCCTTAAAAAGAGGCCAACAAAACAGAACGCTACTCAAGATGAAAACAAATGTAGACATTAGTACAACAAACTGACCTAACTGAGACAAAGGCGAGCCTTTATAGTGGCTGATCAGACCACTAAACACACACGGGGGGAAACAACATAAACAACAACCTGAACAGTCCAAAGAAACCACCCCCTCCACCCTCTGACGCCTCCTTTGGCCAAACCAGGAAACCAGGGAGGGACCTAAGCTCCACACAGCACCTCAGAAACACAGAAACTCAGTTAACACAACTGATGACATACAATGTAACCTAAATGTGCATGCCTCATTTAGAGTACAGTGTACCTGTCAATGAAAGAAATTACCAATCAAACAGACTAAAATAGTGTGATATATATCTCAAGTGACCGAGTAACTAGAAAAAAACTAGAAAGAAAAATAACTAAGGTGATAATGGTGTGATGTCAGATGTGGTGAGACTAAAATGTTACCATTTTATTTGTGTGGCTGCAGGTATGGCCATCACAATTAGAATGCTCCCTGAAGATGTTCCCTAACCCTCTAACTAAGAAGAGAGCAAACCTAGATGGAGAATGCCCCAGGCTCACCCAGGAGTATCCAGGAGTATCCAGGGAGAAGTATTTGTTTGGTACCTTGCCTGGACTGATGAGCAGTAGAAATAAATAGATGATGAATGGTCTAATAATAATAATAATAATAATAATAATAATAATAATAATAATAATAATGATATGGAATATAAATTGTGATTTATTTACAGAGTCTAACAATACATGATTTTAGTTTTGTTAAATATTAGGTTGTAGTACAGCTCGTCATCAGAGTGAGGATGGTAATATCTTTGATTTGCTTTTTTGTACCTCTTACTTCAAAGTGTTTTCCTGGTTACCATGGATATATGGTGTGAAATAATAAACACTCCGTGAACCATCAGAGTCAGACGCTCATTCATGTGGGAATGGCCACTGAACTTAACTGCAAGAACCCCTAGCAAAGTTCCTAATACCAACCAGCAGAGTGGATTGTCCACCTATCAGAGCATCAGTGGTTTGATCCCCAGCTCCTCTGGGCTGCATGCCAAAGTGTCCTTGAGCAGGACACTGAACCCCAAATTGCTCCTGATGCTGCGTCATCGGTGTGTGAATGGATGAACGATGACTTGCAGTGTAAAGCACTTTGATTGGTCAGATGACTAGAAAAGCACCATATAAGTACAGTCCATTTACAAATGAACACACCATTGGAATTTTATATTCATCAATATCTGGCTGTATTTGGAGAGGAGAATTATTTAACTGGTGGAGGGAGTAGTAATTAAAACTGAGTGGGGCTCAGGGTCCCAGGGCAAAACTATTACTTACTTAATAGAAGGAAGTCATTTTGGTTACACATCAGCCGACATCTGGCACAGGTTAGCAGGACAGTGTCTCTCCATATAAAGGTCCAGCTACTCTTTAGGTCTCTGTGTGAAACCAGAGCCTGGGATCCTCCACCTGGACAGTGTCTTTTTTCACTGGTGTTTATTTCACACCGGCTCAGGGGTCACATGCGTCAAGGCTTGGCTCTCGTGGCCCAGTAGAAGACTATTCTCACCGTTTCTGAAATGCGAACTTTGTCGTGGATGTTGCCGGCTCAGAATCAGGATATGAACTGGCATGAGATGGCACACAGCTGATCTCCACAGCAGCACTGATTACTCAACAGGATGCTCATAATGATAGCATCTCAGACCCTTGTACCAGTTTATTATCATTGTCAAGGCGCAGTCACGCTTAAAATACACACAAACCAAACTTTGAGTGCTACTAACTGTACCGCTCACATGCCCTTCACACTCGACAGGTTCCTCCCCATCAGGCAGAACAGGAGAGGTTTTCAGCAGCATGGGAGGGACAGTTACAGCACTGAGCTGATTGACTGGACCTGGCCTGCTCCCCATTCTTTATGACTTCATTCAATTTTTTTTTCTTTTGCCCCAAGTTTTGAATTATGTAACCCTTGTTTGGAAGTGTTCCAAGTTACCCCTCCCATACAAAAACACTGGGAAGATGCTGCAGATTTATGTTTACCAGTTGTCACTGGGATTATTGAGCAACATAGTGGATTACCATCACAATGAGTAGTATTTTTCAGACTAAGCTTATGACGTTTTTTCATACGTGACACTTAAATCCATTTAATTGCTTCTCAAGTGCTATTACGACAAGTAGAGTGACTGTTAAGGGGGTAATATTAATACTTTGTTCACACACAGTCATCATTCTCTTCAAAATCTGGGAAACAGAGTGTTACATAGAACACTGTTGTATTTTGCTGCTAACATTTGCCTAACTCCATACAGTGAGTGCCCTGCGGAGCGACTTCCAGGGCCTGTCCATTGTCCAAAGGCCAAGTTTGTGTGATATTGTGTGCCCTTCCACAAAGGAGTGCTACGTGTCGTCTGGGAAAACCGAGCTGGAACAATGAAGAATCAAGGTTGGCAGCTCTCAGGGAATTATGTAAAGAGCGCTCAAATAAAGACGCCCGCATCATCATAAAAGGACAAAAAGCAAAAGGGAAGGACAGGGAAGGCAAGCAAAGGGAGTCAAGCATGTTCCAAATTGAACAAGTGCAGATCTCCTCCTCCTTCACTTATTCAGCCCTCTTTTTTTTGGTCTCCTTGTGCCCCCCCACCTCCTCCTCCCCTGCTCTCTTTCTCTCTCTCCTCTCATCCAACGCTTTTGTTAAGAGGATGGAAAAGTACTGGAGAGTCTTGCCAGCTCTGAAGCGACAGAGGCTCTCCCATTCTGCTCTGAGCGGACTGGATGACCAGACGCAGAGCTGCAGGATAGACCAGTCTGACACACAGACTCACTTTTATGTGTGACTGCCAGCAAGGCAGGATGGGTCAGACGGGTGAGCTGAGGATGCGATGCTTGGGGAACACACACACACACACACACACACACACACACACACACACACACACCAAGTGGCTACCAGTTTCTTTTGCATGTTGCTCTTGCTCCTCCTGTATTCCTATCTGCTTTAAATTACAAATGAGCATCCACTTGCAATAATTTATATTTGTATGATATTTACCTATTGCTTTTGTGTGTTACCCAAGGGCTGGCAAGGCTTCAAACACATTTTTGACTTCGCGACATTAAGTCATGTCTAATACTTTGTCCAATCTTGTGCCAGGTTTTAACCAATAGTGTGAAAAGCGTGACACACTCAGCATGCACTCGATGAGATCTGGAAACACGATGACGCTACAAAAACAGAATCTCAGTTCAGTTTGAATCAACCAAAGCAACAAAAGTCAGGTAGCCAGCTGTTTCAGAACTACAAATTGGGGCAAATTGCAGATTGACACATATCAAAGGAAACACGTGATGTTAAAAGGATACTTAGTTGTCGGTAAACAGGTTTAAAGTAAGTAGACTACTTGAGCCAAGAGCAGTGGGTCTGTAAACTGATGTCCATAAAGGACAGTTTGTAAAACTTTAGGATAAAAATATTAAAATAATTAATAGAGGTAAATGTGAAAATGAAAATGAGATTTTGAGAACGGAGCTTTCAGTTGCATCTCAATGTCTTTGTGTCAAGTGGTCTTGCATGGTTGTTGAAGACATCTGAAAGCATCTACTGTGAAAGGCTGTGGGAAGGTGCAGAGAAGTTTTTAAGTTTTACAGGAAAGAGGGGTTTAATTTAAAAAGGGACAAAGTTGGAGGAATATATTTACAGAAATAAACATACACGGGTGTGGATCAGCCGCACAGAGCAACTTTCTTAGGTGAACAGCATGGAATGAGTACAATTTCCGTCCAAGTCGCAGGGCAAGTGGTTACCGCAGTAAGCTTTTACTGAAGACGAGGGCGGTGTTGTGCTGTTGGCACTGAGCGGTGGGGAGTGTGTCCGAGGACATATTCCTCCACAGCGACCAAGTGGCAGAGCTAATCTTTGCCTGATGGGAACATTAGCTTTATTGTTAGTAGCCTTGTGTTAACAGGAGGAATGCAATGAAACTAAAGAGACTGAATTTACCTGCTGCCTCCCAGAAACCAGAGCCCCTCAACACAGCCTTAGGCCTGTGTGTGTGTTTGTGTGAGTGTGTGTGTGAACAGTCTCAGCAGTGAATCTATTACCTCCCAGGCCCGTCTCAGTCTCAGATCAAATTTGTTTCGGCCTTGTTTTAGCCTCGGATATTGGTCTTGAATTTCCTGCTGAGGACAAATTGACTGAACTGAATCTCAATGTGAGGATGACCTAACAGAGACCCCCGGACAAGGGAATTCTCTTTGCGTGCTCGTGTTGGACAATATAAGGAGCAGTTACAGTTTCACAGGACATCAGTCTTTCATTGTTTCTGCAGGATAAGCTGCTTAGCCTTGCGCCGCCAGAACTGCTACTGAACTCCATGCTCCAGCTCTCGTCCATTTGAGGGCAAGATGTGGCTTTGTGCCCAGTGAGGTCCACTTCACCTCCTCAAGACCTCGGCCACACACTCCCTGTCATTCATGGTTCACTGGGGTGGACCCTTGACCAATAAAAGAAGGTGATGCTGCTCTCCGATTTAAAGTGATTGGTCTGGTAAATATTGCAGCCAGCTTGTTAGCAAGATGTGCTAATATATTAGCATTAATGTCAAAACACCGCTGTACTTGCTGAACAGCCTAGAAGAGATCATTAGCATCTCTGATGACTTAGAGCATACAACAGAGTTGTTAAAACACACTGATACACATTGCGTTAATGTCCATGGTGCTTTCCCACTAGCACAGCTGTGAGCTCATCTTGGGCCCACAGAGAGAAGGTTCAGAGGCCGTTCGTCCTCCGGAGAACATGAATTTAAAATTGTTTTGCCCTTGGGGGAAAAAGACAATGTTGACACTTGTTGAGCAAGAACCACCAGTGTGATTACTTCCCTGCTACAGCCCAATTTAAGTTCAAATTTAGAGCTGGTCAGACACTTGCAAACAGTTGCTTCTTGCTGTTCTCTGTGTATTTCTCCTCTCTTAGAATAGCTCAGCTGAATCACAGAGTGAGGGTTATTCATATCTTTTCCCCTGAAACGCTACATCCAGACGTTTACAGTAAAAGCATAAAAGGAGGAAGCTGGCTGAAAAACATCAGGGATCATCAGGTGGGACATGATTTGATTTGAAGTGGGCATATCGCAACCCCGTCCACTCACAAGAGACAAACTAATGCATCCTCACATTAAACATGCAAAACATTCCTTCTCTTTTCCTGCAGTAACTTGTTTTGCCACATACTTGTTTTTACTTTAAACAGCTTAAGTTGTGTAAACTTACAGTTGTCATAGTTAAGTTCTGCTAGGGTGGGGCTGATGTATTAGCTGATATTAGCTTTTGTAGACGTATGGGTGTATGTTTGGGCAATAAGTCAAAAGAAATGTCAGAATGTCTGGCAGAAATGTCAAAGCCTGATGTCAGGTAGAGCTGGACAGCTTCCACGTGGGACTGTGTGTAGCTGTGTGAGTGTGAACAGGGTCTTACTGAAAGTTTAATAAGTTTTTGTATTTGTTTTGTAAGTAATGAATGTGTCTCACTGTGTCCTTTTTAAAGTTTATCCAATGAAGGGCACTGACAAGGTGTTTTTGATACTGTGAAATGTCACCGCATGTCAGGCTCGAGAGCTTTGAGCAATATTGCATATGGTTCTTCAACAACAGGTGTCATCACATGACATGACATCAGCCTAGTGCTTTGGCAGTTGGGAAAAGTTATTGTCAAACTTGAATTTTGAATATTTGTTCAAAAATGACTAATTATTATGCATCTTTATGTATTTTATGCCCTCTGATGGAACACACTCTTCATGATATTCAGTTCACAACACACGCGTTTCAGAGTCCTTGTCCTTGGTGGTTGGAGGGGAAGAATGAGGAAAGAAAAACTAGGGAAAAAGAGGAAAAAGCCCCAGTTCTCCCTGTGGCATCTAAGTAGCTTAATCAGCCGTAATCTTTCCTCCCCGTTCCCCACAGCACATCAAAGACGGCCCCTACCTTTGGATCTGGCTCCTCAATTAGATGGATTAGTATCAAATTAAGTTTTGATTTGTTCCCTGGTGTGACTCTCTCTGCAGGATGGCACAGGGAGAGCACGTGAGGGGCCAAAACACACACAATGCTCCCATGGGTGGGAGGGACAGAGGGGAAAAGGAGGCCCTCATCACCGGGAGGCCCCGGAAACATGCCTTAATGGGTTCTCACAGGCATTCTTCAGCAACAATGGGCAGCGGCTCCCTTTCCCTATTGCGTTTGCTTTCCTCCGCTCTTTGAAGTGCTGTAGAGGAGGGTAAGGGATGATGGCCAAATAACTTCATTCCCAAAACAAAAATGTTCAATCTGTGATTAACGGGGGTCTCCTTGGCAGCAGAATGGTCAGGTGTGTTGCTGTGTGTCCATGTGCAAGTGCAGCAGGTTTTTAACTCATTTATGTGTGCATATGTTTATGCAGCACAGAGAATTCTGAGTACATGTCGGCACCACAACAAAAGTCTGACAGTGAATGCATTAAAGCTGCAGCAAAGTCATTCGGTCAAAGCGGACAGGAATGCTGCTTGTTTTCCTGTGGGTTGTCTTCTTTTATGTTCATCTAATGGTGAGATACTTTGTGCAAACTGACCCGAGTCAACTCTAACTTTGCAAATCAAAGCAAAAAATAGAACTTAAACTGCATTTCCAGTAAACTGTATGCTCCATACTGGAAAAACCAAAAGCTGACAACATTAAAAATTTCAAAGCAATACGATGTAGTTGGATAATTTGATGGATTTTCTCAATGCAAAATATATTCAATGTTAATTTTGTTTATTTATTTTGCTGACTCATTCCAAGTTAAAGGTTTTTATGCTACACTTCTTACCCACCCTCTGCACCAACTTTGCTTGGTTTACAGTTATAACTAAGTTAAGATCCAGATCTGTTGCATTTAATGTTACAGTACTGTCTGTCTCTCTAGCACCTATATTTATGCCAGATGTGACTGAAACGCACCGTGGGTAAGGGAACAATGAGCTGATCAAATTTATCCTTTAGTAACTTGTTTATTTTTTTCTTTACAGCTGAGATCAGTTGTATTTGCATGGCGTTACAACAGAAGTTATCGCAGGGCACGTTGCACGTAGAGCAATTAGCTCTCTGGACATCTTTCACTCGTTAGAGTTGCTTGTCGTCATTTTATTGCTCGTATTTCGCTACAAGTGGCAGTCCTCGTGTATGTAAAACAGACTGACGGATTGTCTTTTTTCACAAAGCAAGATCTGCCATATCGCTGAATTCCTTTTGACATTTAGAACATCACCAGATTCACCGGTGAAGTTCTCAAATCCCGCAGCAGCGTGTAATGAAAACTTGCCCCGTACAGTAACCTGCTCATAAATAATCCTGTTTTATACTGGGTGGAATAAATTGCTGGAAGCGAGACGACAGCTCACATTGTTTTACCCTCATTCTGTGTGTAATGCAGAAACTCCACCTAGAGCGAGCAGCTGCCAGCAGCGGAGAGAGAGCTGAAGAGAAGACATGAAGGAAAAACTGTCTCACAGTCCCGATCTGATGTTCACATCACGTCTGATTTAAGACAAACACGGAGTAAAATGCAAACATTAGAACAGATAAACATTGTTAGCTATCTGGATTCACTTGTTGGAGTTACTTTTCATTTTGTCAATCATGTTCCCCAACAATTCGTAGTCCTCATGTTTACTACATCTTTATGTCAAAGGATCCTCCATCAGCATCCATCAGCTACAACTGCTACTGAGGCCATTCACCCTGGCCTTTTCAGATGTTACTCCTGGGAAGGCGAGCTCACACTTGGAGGGAAAAGGAGAAATCTTTGTAAAGTATTGTTTTCTTGCACTGTTGAGATGCACTCCTAAAACTAAAACTCCGTAAGTGGAAATGTTTTCACATGCAGATTATAAAATTGGTTAAAATGGACTTTAGAGGGGCACAATTGCATACAAAATCAATGAAATGACCCAATAACTACAGTACTACTTGGAAAATTAGAATATCGTGTAAAAGTTGTTTTATTCAGGCAATCCAACATAAAAGGTGAAACCAATACATTTTATAGACTCATTACATGCAAAGTGAGATATCTCAAGCATTTTTTGTTTTTGCTGATTATGATTATGATTATGATTTCAAGCAATGTTCTAATTTTCTGAGTTTTTGAATTTGAGGTTTTCTGAAGCTGCAAGTCCTAATCAGCAAAATCAAAGCAAATAAAAGCTTGAAATATATTGATTCGCATACTATTTGTCTATATAATATGTACATTTCACCTTTAAAGCTGAGTTACAGAAATGCATGCACTTTTTCAGGATATTCTAATTTCCTAAGTACCTGTAGATGCGCAGGAAACAAGGAAGGGGTTTCTTTGCTGTTTGACAAACATTTCTTATAAAACTTATTGTGTCTTGTGGTTTACTTGCACCTAAATGCACCTTTATATCATCTAGACTGCACGTTCATATGTTCATGTTCTTTAAAAACACTTAAAGTGTTGGTAAGAGCAAGAATTCACGACATAAGGCTTGATGAACAGTCCTCGAAGGTCTCATCTGTCCTGGTTTCCAAAAGAAGAACCCAGTGCCAAGCTGTTTGTGAGCACATGCAGATCCTTAAGTCAAGAAGCATAAATATATAAATTATTGTTGGTTGTAACTGCAGAGAAATAAGAGCCCCATGCTTGTGCAGGGATAAAAAATGGATTTCTTTGATACTGTACAGGATGACAAACACCGGGTGAAAGGTTAAATGATCTTCAGTTGCAAATCACAGCTTTCATGTTGCACGTTTGGCCCCTGATTTCTCCGAGTGTGAGACAGAACTGGAGAGTGGTCTGTGAGAGGGCAGGGAGACAGGCCGACAGATGTCACAGGGACAGAGACACAGGAAGAGGAAGGCAGAGGGAATGAGGGAAAAGATAAAGACATTTGAAGGACTTGGCTAAAGCTAATGGCAACAAAGAAAAAGCAGACAGGAAGGCAAACACTCTCAGAGCAGAGCAGCAGGAAAGACTGAGCTCTGTGAGTCAAGTTTCACCGTTATCTTCGTCTAAGACTGTTTATGAAATATATAAACTAGTGTGTGTGTGTGAAGTGTGTGTGTGGAGTGAAACATGATTTAGTCATGTGTTTACTATGAGTATAAAGCAGTGATGACATCAGAGTGGGAAGCCTGGGCATTCACTGCTTTTTTCATTCTAATGTGACATCAGGAGCATGAGCAGACTGCTCCGACTGCTGCATCATGCCGTCTCACCAGTGAAAGTACACATTACACACGCACGCTGAATCTGTATCGCCTCAATAGAAAATGATAATGGCTGGAATTTGTGAGAAGCACTCGGTCATTTCTTGGTATGTGTGGTTGCGATACAGTATTCCAGCTCCTCGGAGAGGAAACGAACTGTGACTAAATCAGAATAAAGCATCATTGGTTGCAGACTTGGGTGTGTACATTACTGTGGGATTATGAGCGTGAGCCTGTACGTGAGTGCGTGCTCACAAGCAGAGTTTATAGACCTGGGGAGTGTTGCTTTGTTTATACATTTAGTCACTGCAGCACATCAGATAGGAGACTCCAACACGATAAAACCTGCTTCATGTCAGTGTCCGACAGCTGAGACCCGTCAGAACGTCACAGCTTCATTTATTCAATGTTTCTTAAAGGCCGAGGTTTAAAATTGTGTTTTTCAATCCATCTGTGCATTAATATTATTATCCATAGCCAGCAGGCTAGAGCCTCTCCCACTATGAGCATCATGTCAACCCATCCAAGGCTTTCGTCACAGTGACTAGGTCATGAATTTCTCAATAACTCACTGATTGGCTACAGCCTTTCTGAGCAGAGTTTACATACAGCCTCTGGGATTTGCAGGTATGTTTATTACCACATTGTGAGTGTTTGACAAACTGAATTTTGACGTGACATGTACAGTAATCTGTTTGTGACAGTTGAGGCATTTCACAACTAATTTCTGATGAAAACTTGTGAGAGAAAAAAAAGAAGTAAGCTTTGGCATCGTTGAAGTCATTCTGACTCATCATCTGGGCACCCGCAGTATCTTTACCAAGTTTTGTGGCAAACTATCCAGTGGTAACAGACACTTCAGACTGGACTAGAGGAGTGGACGGTCTACCTGACAGACATCGCCATCCCTAACACTAGATCTCAAACCTGGCTGGAAACACAAAAACCAACAACATGGAGATCAATCTCTGATAACTGTCTGAATTCACTAAACTAGACAGACATCTGACGTGATGATCTCACAAACTGATTAATAAATACAGAGTTTCATTTCTCAGTAGGGTGGTGTATGTGGGACTGAGCCTCAGTTAACTATGTTCATTGTGATGAAGGCACATGTGAGCTGGTGAGCCAACGGTGGTGCGTCGTTGATGGAGCTCAATGGCACAGAGGAAGAGCTTTGGTATACACACAATACTTTAGTTATAGAGTTAGTGTAATCCCCATGGGTCTGCACATGGGATATGTATATGATTAACTCTCTGTGTTCCTTTTACTGTTAGTGTATTCCTTTGCTGCTTTACTGCAAACAGAATCTTTTCCTACATGCAGAGGGGTCCTGTAGGTGCTGTAGCCTTTGCTTAGACCCGGTTACTCAGAGCCATGCATCTTCCTAATCATCCCCATGTCATCAGCGCTCCAGTGTCTGACTGCACGTAGTACAGTGTACATGAGGTCTGACATGAGGCTGTGAGGCCTGTGATTACATGGAAATTCATCCAACAGGTGAACTCCAGTGTCTTAAGCAAACCTGAGCACAGTCATAGGTTTTGTCTGCTCCTTTCCTGAAAGAGGATGTGGTATTTATTACGGGCTTCAGACATATTTTTTTTCAGCCTGGCTGGCAATGAATCAGAAGTGCAGTAGGAAATGTAGAGTTTAAATCAAAGAGGTGAAATCCCTCAGTGCATCATCCTTTTTATTCAGCTGTGGCTTTGGAATCATTCGTTTTCCAACTCATAACCTGAGCCATGAAGCTTTAGTTTAGTCCCATCCACAGTGGCATCACTGTGGTGCTTTAACTCCATCATCAAAGTATTTAACAGTGAGGCTGAAAGCTGGTCATTGACTGAGAGAGAAAGAGGGCAAAAGCGCAGTGGTGAGAGGTTACTTAATACGTTCGGAAAAGGGACACAAAGGGATTTGTCTTGGCTTACAGAGTGGTTGGTATGTAAATATTTGGAGAGCAAATTAGAGAGCAGTA
This sequence comes from Datnioides undecimradiatus, assembly GCA_008933995.1. Lineage (NCBI taxonomy): Eukaryota > Metazoa > Chordata > Actinopteri > Lobotiformes > Datnioididae > Datnioides > Datnioides undecimradiatus. Next base: position 38,772,775 of record WARS01000046.1, read on the forward strand.
CTCTGCTTATTTAAATCCCTTTGAACTCTGTGAATTGTAGTCACTTTAAGAATCCAGGTTAGCTAAAAGTAACACATCAAACCTGAGACTCTCAAAGGCCTAAGACCCTGAAAACCATCAGTCATCACCCGGGGCCCACGGAGGGATCAGGTCAGCCAGGAGAATTTTGAGGCAGGTTAAGACGGGACATCATGCTAAGTAGGAAATTAATTTTGGGTTGTTTTTCAAAATGCAGCATAGTTTGTTTTTGGATCACAAAGAGGCGAGGGCAGCATGTGGCTGATGTAAATCTAAAAGAGGCCCACTGTTGCCTCATGTAGAGGGGTCACTGGCTCTGGGGCTTCCCTCACTCAGTAAATGGTGTTTGGAGAATGGCTTTACTGCCCTGTGGACTCACAGGAAACACAAACCCTGTGCTGTGGCTGAGATGTCCCTGTATAAATGTATATGGTTATATTTGGCATTTTGTTATGAAAGCGAGTGTGGGGTGAATTATTTATGCTGCCCAGGGCACAGGTAATTTCCTTCTTTGTATGATTAAACAATGTGGATGAATGCTTGAATCACTGAAATACAAACTACAATTTTATGAACAATTACATAAAATATCTGCTTATCTAAAAAATGCCAAATACAAGCCTATGGACACGACAACACATGAAAATAAGTTAGTTACTATTCCCAAGCAGCAGTTCAGAGAGAAACATCTAGTGATCGTGCCCAGAAATCGTCTTGCTTGCATCATTAACACTAAACTGAAGCCAGGTGCGTACTGATGGGGAAACTGCTTGGTTATGTGTGGGCAGCTGTGGCTCAGTGGTAGAGCGGGTCGTCCACCTCTCCAAGGATTGGTAGTTCAATCCCCTGGCTCCTCTGAGCTGCGTGCTGAAGTGTCCTTGGGCAAGACGCTGAACCCCAAATTGCCCCCGATGCTGCGTCATCGGTGTATGAATGGGTTAGAAATCCTCAGTTTCCTTAGTTTTGTTTGGTGTGAATGTCAACTTGTAGTGTAAAGCGCTTTGAATGGTCACATGACTAGAAAAGCGCTATATAAGTACAGGCCATTTACCATTTACCATGTGATTGGCCAGCGAGCCCTGACCTGGGAACATGTTCAGCGCGCTCTCAAGTGCCCCCTGAATGACAGACACTCAGAGAGCGCCTGCAGAGTAACAGTAACAACTGGGAGGATGATTAACCTGCGGCACAGGGAAACACAAGCTTATACAGGTTTCAGGCAAACGGCAGAGAAGTTCAAAGTTTCAGTCTGACCACAGCATGACCACATGGGTGAACTGATGACGGAGTGTTCACGCACCAAAGTTATGGTGTACATGCAGGTTTTTTAAACATGTGTAAAAAAAAAATCAGTCAGTGTCATGTTTACATACTATACTTAGTAAAGTAAACTAATTTAAATCTTAGGCGAACACACAGGTAGTCGGAGCACAGGCCAAATAAAATGATGGAAATATGAAGGCAGTTTAGGGACGGAGACAACGTGGATCAGTACAGGATATGATTGTAGTAGACTGGGCTGCAGGGGTTTGGAGGGCAGGGTGATGACATCTATGACTGAGTACTCCAGAGAAGAGAAGTGAGTAAAGAGGACTGAAACGGCACATCCATCTGCCTGAGCTGGAAAATCCATGTGGGATGAGAAGCCTTATCTGTGGAATTCCTGTTGAACACTGAAATGGAAATACAGTGGGCCGTGCTGAAGTGAGATTATGATAAGATATCGCACTGGTGTATTTATGAAGCTGCGACATGAAATAGGTTCTGATCTTGGCACCTTGCCATCGTCTCTGTTTATGAAAGACTACGTGACTCAGTCCTCATCTGAAAACCAAAGCTTAGCCACTAATATGCTCACACAGGGATGAGTGCGTATGACAATGTGTAACCAGTCTGAGCCAGCTCCTGAGAGTGAGAGTGAATAATCTGAGGTGACTCTAAGTGTGTGACTCTGTCTGTGTGTGTCTACTAGCATGACGTCTGAGCATCCACATGGAGACATTCAGGAATCTCCCTCTCTACCATGCTTCCTGTCGCATGCCTCAGAGCGGACGCACTGTCAGTGGTATCCGTGTCTCCGTTCAGATCTTGGCTCACAAGCCTCACATTCACGCTGACTGATGTGGGGGCTGTTTCATTTCACCACATTCTCTCCACACTTTAGATTTATTAGTTCATGGTTCGTGCTGCAGAGCTCTGAAATATGTTTTTGGCCCTGGGGAGTTCTCCGAAGTCTGACAACGTTACCCTGATGATGATGTCATCAGCTTGATCTTAGCTCCGACACGCCAGAGAGGGGAATGAGAGGCAAACCTGTCGTTTTGATCTTTTTCCATCTTTGACCATGCTGTGACTCACATGTGATGACTTTATTAACTAAAATCAGATTTTAAACTATGAAGGATGAACATTACTAAAATTTGAAATAATACATTTTTGACTAATGCATACATGCATACATTTAACCTAGTCTGTAGTGATTAAAGTCACAGATAGGTCTTCCCTTATTTGTATAATGAGACTAATCGTGGCCATTCTCTGTCAGTTTAGACAGTACTTCCTGATAGTTCATCTATTCAGATTCAACTTCTAATACAGATGAACAGTGTAGAGATGTTGTAACCATGCTGTGATAGTTTTTGTGAAGTGAACAGATGCAGATAGTCACTTCGCATTACAGACCTACTGTTTGGTGGGCATGTGAGGCTCTGTCTGAGAAAAGCCAGGCCTCATCTTGAAGTTATTAAGACTGTAGAAACATTTAAGTCCCACTGATATTTCCTGCATGGTGAAATGATTATATGTGTGGAAATAGTAAATGTTTGGATTGCAGAAGCATTCCCCCTGTAAAGCAGATCAAGTGAAGATGTTTGTTCAGTCATCTGTTTGCCGGACTATGGTTTCTCTTGTTCTCTTGTGTCATTAGAAGCCGCAATTACCCTCTCACGGGGTTAGGACCTTTCACTCCACCTAATCAACAGCAACCACTCCACCAAATCGCCAAATACCAATTATCTTTTAGAAGTTGTACATTTGCGCCGTTCCATTATACAAGTGCTTTGAATTAGCTGGGACCAGTCACGGCACGGGACAGATACAGGGACTTCAATAATGGCCGGTTAGAGAGCTTTGGTCTCTACACTGCTGGTTTGAAGGTGGCGTCTGGAGTGAGTTGTATTTGAAGGCATTTCTGATTGGATGACTTTGACTCTCTACTTCTCATTTTTTTGTGTTTATGATTATTATTGTTATTATTGGTATTAGTAGTATTTGTAGTAGGCTGAGCACTTACACTTACGAAGGTGTCTGTTTCATGATCAACAAGCAGTGGGGCACAGATATGGCGATTTGCCATCTCCCAAGGGACTTAACGCATGTGGTCAAGGACATGTACCTGGCCCTGGACAAGCTGTATGGACTCACAGACAGGAGCAACTGTCCAGACGCTGCATTAACTGTGGCTGCACATGTTACCACTGCCAACCTGAAGCAAGATATCACCATCACGTGGCCAGTGTGCAGTGGTAATACATTCGACCGTGTTTACCCCCCCAACCCGAAAACATCCAATCAGATCACACTTCTGCTTGTCTAGAGGCAGAAACTCAAGCATGTTTATTTCAGAGGCTCAGTGCGTCGTTCTGTTTTAATTCTGGGTAAAATCTCACTGCTCTCATCAATTTAGTTTCCAGCAGCAGCAGCAGCAGCAGGCAGCTGTTTTAAGGGAGGACTCACAGAACAGTGCAAGACTAGCTGGTGAACATGCTCTGTGCTGCTCTGTGTTTACTGGATGTGTAGACCATCATAAGTTCCCTTGCCAATGTTCTTTGCTTGTAGATTCCCTAATAAAATCTATCATCTATCACAAAGAATGCAGAGTTCATTCACCTTTTTTAATGCAGTCTGAATGCATGTTAGCAAAAAATAAAAGATGACGAGACAGTAGATCCAGACTCACATCTCTCGCTGCTCACATGCTGTTTGTAAAGACTTTTGCTCCAATAGTAACTGACAGTGGGAATATGAAATCGCATTTATGGCTGGTCCAACATGAGTAAAATGACAATAACCTAACATTACAGATATTTGTTTTGTCAAGCTACTGTTTTCCATGTTCATAAATGAACTTTTGATTGTTCTGTTTATAAAACCTCGAGTTAAAAGGGAATTTTACAGTACCCAGTGCTGTCCGAAATACCTAAGACATAGGAACAAGGTTTTCAGTTAAAGTAATGTGAAATTAAATTAAATAAAATATGCTGTTTGTGGCTGCCCCTCTGCTCTAACACTGCATATTTGGAAAGAGAACCTGTTGTATGATGTGATAACACGATGGTTAAGGATTGGTTAGCACAGGCACAAGCAACAACTGAGTTAGTGACAGATCATGGTGTGGGTTAAACTGACTTCTAACAAAGGTAAGGGGAACCTCATTGTGATTGTTACAATGATAAACACATGGTTAAGGTAATTGGAGCTTAGTCGTCATAGTTAAAATGATGAACACATGGTTAAGGTTTGGGAGTGTCGTCATGGTTACAATAATAAACACATGGTTAAGTTCAGGGAACCTTCCTTGTCATTTAAAAGGGAAAATGAACAGTTGTCTCTGGTGTTGATGTACGACCCTCCTCTCTATAAAGACTGTGTTAGGGTTACAGGTTTACAATAAATACACTTGATTTCCTCCTTTTGTCCTAATAGACCAGAGTATTGGTGTTTATATCAGGACATGTGCCCAGAGGAGAAGGTCCAGATCCACATCAAGTCACAGCCAGTAGGAACACAGACCCAGCACAGCTCTATTGATCAAGCTTAAATCATAATAATAACAAATATTGT